>JAQQTP010000080.1:17177500-18377500 GCA_029884605.1 Ormosia emarginata | reverse complement strand
AGTAAAGAAATTGTACTTGACTTAAATATAAAATTATTGACATTGAGTGGAAAGATAAAACATAATGGACAAGAATTTCGAGGTGGTTGCAAATATTCACGCATGGTTCTCAACAGTAGATTTTCATGTTCATCATGTACACTTTTATTTTTAGTCATTATGTCAATTGTGTGTGATTGTGATTCAAACAAATCAATATATAAAGTACCAGGATTAATTTTAACCAAACGACTAAAATTTGAATCATGATACCAATTAAGTATAAATAAATGACTTAAAATAAAAAAATAATATACAAGTCGGCGGTATAAATCATTCATTAAATATTAAGCATAAATAAATGACATAAATAAATAAATTAGTAAGTTAGTAAGTTAGAAAGTATAAATAAATGACATAGATAAGTTAGAAAGTTAGTAAGTTAGAAGGTTAGAAAGTTAGAAAATTAAAAGAGTGGAGAAAGAATATACCAGATAGTGAATTTTACTTAAAGAAAGAAAATCTCAATAAATTAAAACTTCAAATCAAGTTCCCAACAACGACGCCAAAGACTTGATGCAAATCAAAAGATGTAAACCTAAGTGCATGTTATCTCAAGTAATAAATTTCTCGGGAGTTCGAGGTCGATCCACAGGGAATTAATAAAGAAAAATTCTTTGAGGTAAGGAAATGATTTGTCTCAATAATAAAGACAATAAAATTTGTTCACAATTAAAAAAAGAACTTACTTGAGCTAAGAGATCCACTTTTGGTAATAAATTAAGGACAACATTTTTTTATAACTCAATTAAAATCCAAGCACAACAGAGGTTCTAATAGGAAAATAAAACATTCAAAGTCCATTTAGAATTATATATGCAGTTATATTATGGTTCCTTTAATTATTTACCAACACCAACACTTGTAAATGAGTTCAAGCATTCATTGTGTCAACCACTTGTCTACAATGAATCAAGAACTCTACTTTATAATGAGGGTTTCTAAATTGATTGGAAACAAAATACAACACATATAATGACCACTTGATAATATATCACTTAAGCATAAGAAAGAAATTAATCTAACCTTATTTATTACCAAAAGTTTCACCCTTTCACCCAAGCAAAATGAAGATTAGTTACTCATGAACAAGGGAAAAGAAAGAGAGAAGAAAAAAATGAACATAACTTTAATTAAGAACAAAAGAAAACTACAACAAGATAAACAAATAACACAATAACATGATCTTGATCTCTAAGCCAAGATGCCCAAGATGATCAGCCAACGCTCCCTTTTATAGAGCTTGAGGAGTACAAAATGACAATGAAGTTATTTAATGGGCGAGTAGATGATGGGTGGATGAGTGAAAAATGACAATGAAGTTATTTAATGAGTGGGTAGATGATGGGTGGATGAGTGAAAAATGACAATTGAATTATTTAATGAGTGAGTGGATGATTAATGAGTGAGTGGATGATTAATGAGTGGGTGAATGATTATTGAGTCGGTGGATGATTAATGAGTCGGTGGATGATTAATGCTTGTCTCTCCACTTGTATCAACTAATTCAACTATCTTCACACGATTATAACTCTATTAAAACGTCATTTTCTGGAAAAGTGGTCTTCATGAGAGTTGAAGAGTTTTGTCTTAACTTTCAAATGCCATTAGTTTCAGCTCAATGCAACTTTTACTGTCCAAGTTATGCCCTGATTAGTGCACACTGCTTGGGTTATAGTGACAGAACTCGTGTTCTGACTTCCAAGCCCAATTAGCTCCACTAGATGTCTGATTGAGATTTTGAGCTCTCATCAAAGTTGTAGAGCTTTCTCTCAACTTTCCTACAATATAAAATTCATAATTGTTCTATAACTAGAACTCAAGATATGACCAAAATATAGAAACAGTGTAAAATCTCAATAATGTTAGAAAAGATCAATTAAGCCTAATTTGAACTCAAACTTACAAAACATGACTAAACTTAATCAATTAAGTACATGAAAAGTGTAAATGATTAAAAATAAGGGTTTATTAATGTATAAAATATGTGATTATCAACTGACTTATTGTGGGAATGGGTCGTAAATGAGTAGAACGAACAAGTGTTGAATAATGAATTCATCGATATCAACTGATGTCCCTTACATGGAAGAAGTAGCTTACATTAAAGTAACTTAAAAACATTCAACTGTAATATTTTCTTAATTTGTCTACATTCTAGAAGTTCTTGATTGTCTTGTCAGAGAGAGTTTCTAGGGTGTAAGGTTTTGTACATGATTCTATACAGTCCTTCCCAGTTAGGGGCTAGCTTCCCATCTTTTGCGTTTCTGCCACTGATATCTGCCTTGTATAACACAAGATCATAGGGGTTAAACCATCATGTAATCACCTTGGAGTTGTATCGTGTGGCGATCCTCTGTTTGAGGGCAACTTCCCGAACATGGGCAATGCGTCGTTGCTCTTCTAGCAAATCAAGTTCTTGGCGGATGAAGTCTGGATTGCTTACCTCAGAGAAGTTTTGTTTCCTTCATCCCGATTTTCCTATCTCCGCTGGGATTATGGTCTCACAATCGTAAGTCAACAAATGGAGTTTTTCCAGTAGAGCAGTATGGCATGGTCCGATATGCCCATAGGAAATAATCGAGTTGTTCTGCCCAGTTCCTCTTAGCATCATCAAGTCTCTTTTTGATCCCTATAAGTAGAGTCGTCAAAATGAGTCAAGCTCGCTAGGCCGGCCCAAATAGGCTGACAAAATGGACAAGCTGGACTAATAAAAATGAACACAAAATTAAAAATTGCTTGAATTAGCCCAGCCCAAATGGGCTAGCCAACAATTGGTCGGGCTGGGCTGACCTGTTAACATTACATAGTGGTAGACTGAGCTAACAAAATGTTAGCTTGAAACTCACATAGCTCGATCTGACCCAATCCGAAAATGACCCGACTTGAGCTGGCCAAACCCGAATGGGCCGGCCCAGCCCGTTTTGACAGCTATACCTCTAAGTATAACCTAGTTGGCTGCCTTAACTTGCCCATTGGTTTTCAGATGCTCCACCGAGGTAAAATGTTGTTTGGTTTTGAGCCAAGCCAAGAGATCTATGAAGTTTCAATTAATAAATTGGGTTCCATTATCTGTGACAATTGACTCTGGGATCCCAAATCTGCTAATGATATTCTTGTAAGTGAATTCTTGGATTCTTGTAGAGGTGATTGTGGCCAAAGGTTCTGCTTTAATCTACTTTTTATAATAGTCAATAACCACGACTAAGTATTTGACCTGCCCTGGTGCTTAGGGGAAATGGCTTAGGATATCCATTCCCTATTAGTAGAATGACCACGAGATAGACATTGTTGGCAACTCTTTAAGAGGTGCTACATAGATGTTTCAATGACACTAGCATTTATCACATCTGTGCATGTGTTCTTTACTGTCAGCTTCCATGGTGGACCAGTAATACCCTGCTCTTAACGCTTTCCTTGCCAGGGTTTTTTCGCGGAGGTTGTGGCATGAGCTTCCTTCATCGATCTCAATCAAGACATATTTTGCTTTATTTAGGCCAATGCATTTAAGAAGGGAGAAGAGAAACCATGTCGATATAGCTAGTTGTCAAGAATAGTGTACTAGGTTGCAGTCTGTACTAACTTCTAGGCTTCTTTTTGGTCCTCGGGCAGTAAGCCACTACGGAGGTAGGCAAGTATAGATGTCATTCAAGTTTCATCATCTTTCAATATGAGGACTTCATTGTTCGTGACATTGGAGTGAGTAGGGTGTCCTGGATCACGGATCTATTATTGTTCGAGCTATTTGTACTAGCTAGTTTTGATAGGATGTCAACCCTGGAGTTCTGCTTCCTTGGGATGTGCTCTACTCTGACACTATAAAAAATTTTCATCAATTTTGTAACGCTGGCTAAGTACTTCTGTAGTAAGGGCTCTTTAGCCTTATATTCCCCTCTTATATGGGATATAGCCAACTATGAGTTACTGCATAGGACTATGTCTTTGGCTCCCATCTCCTTTGCAATGTTTATGCCTGCTATGCATGCTTCATATTCGATCTGGTATTTAGACGTGGGGACCTCGAACCTCAACAAGTGTTCTAGTACAAGGTCGACTTTATTTTCTAACATGACCCCGGCTCCGCTCCCTTTGGGATTCGAGGATCCATCAACATAGATGGTCCATAAATGCACTCTAGGGTGGTCGGAGTTTGGTGTGAGTTCAACCAAGAAGTTAGATAATACTTAAGCCTTTATAGTTGGTCTTGGCTCGTAGGTAATTTTGAACTCGGAGAGCTCTACTAACCAGGTGATCATTCTTTCTGCGAGATTCGGCTTGTGAAGTATTTACCCGATTGGCTTATCTATCCTTATTACTACTGGGTGACATAAAAAGTATTGTCTCAGCTTTCTTGTAGTGATTAATAATGCTAGAACCAGCTTCTCAACCTTTTGATAACGAATCTCGGGGGCTTATAGATCTTTGCTGACAAAGTATACCGGCCTCTGACCCTCGTCTATTTCTCTTATTAGCGCCGAGTTAACTACCTCATTGCTGATAGAGAGATAGGTGTATAGGGTCTCATCAAAGTCCAATCTTGTTAGAATAGGTGGCATAGACAATATCCTCTTTAAATCTTAGAACGCGGTCTCACATTCCGGGGTCCACTCAAAGTTCTTTCCCTTCTTTAAAGTTTGGAAAATGGGAAGAGACTTTTGAGCGGCCTTACCTAAGAAACGTGTGAGGGCAGCGATTCGGCCTGTCAGCTGTTGTACCTCTTTGATTGACTGAGGGCTGCGTATGTTGAGCACAACTTGACATTTCTTTTGATTGGCCTCAATACCTCGGTTTGTTAGTATAAACCTTAGAAATTTGTCAGTTTATACTCCAAAGGTGCATTTTTTTGGATTCAATCGCATGTTGTGCCTCTGAACCTCGTGAATACTTCCTGCAAGTCTTTAATATGGTCACCGGTGTTCGCTGTCTTGACTATCATATCATCAATATATACTTCCACTATTTTTTCAATTTATCCCTCAAAGACCTTGTTCATCATACGCTGGTAAGTCGCTCCCACATTTTTGAGTCCAAACGGTATGACCCGGTAGTAGTAGCTCCTTATCTCGGTTATGAAGGCAATCTTGTCTTCATCTTTTGGGTTCATAGGGATCTGGTTGTATCTGGAATATACATTCATAAAGGAAAGTAACTTGAAATCGGACGAGTTGTCCACCAACTTGTTAATGTTAGGAAGTGGATAGAGGTCTTTTGGACATGGTTTGTTGAGATCGGTGTAATTGATGCATATATACCACTTCCCATTGGCCTTTTTGACGAGGACCATGTTAGAAAGCCATGTGGTATATGAGACTTCTCTGATGAACCTGCTGTCTAAGAGCTTCTTCACCTGTTTTTGGATCATTTCTTACCTTTCTGGACCCACCTTCCTTTTGAGTTGAGCTACCGATTTTGCATTCTTCATGATAGAAAGTCAATGACAGATGAAGTTTGGGTATAGGCTTGGCATATTTGTTGAAGTTCACATGAACAAATCCTTGTTTTTCTGTAGAACCTCATACAACTAGGCTTTTTATTCTTGACTAAGTTTCCATCCAATCTTGGTTACTTGGTCTGGTTTGTCACCAAGTTGAAGAGGTTAGAGCTTTTTGTCAGGTTTGGGACATGTATCATGGATCTTTTCGCGTACGTCTGTTTGTCCCTTTATTAGGCCGCAGGTGCACGAGTCATTCAAGTAATATAATGAAGAGTAAAGTTTGTTCCCTCGAGGATGATTGGCTTTCAATACTAAGTATCAATCAATAGCTTATCTAAATTCTATTCAAGAACATATAAAATAGGAGAAAGTGTAGTAAAACTAATCTAAAGATAGAAAAATAATAAATGAAAGTAAAGATAATGGTTTAGAGATTTAGGGAATCATTTTTCACCTCATACTTCAATTAATGTTACGCAATCCTTATAAGCAACATAGATGAATGAGTTAAGTTAGCTTGAGAATTTATATAAGTTAAAAGCCTATGTCTAGGTCAATTAACCCTGACTTTCTTCATCTAGCTCACTATACTTCCATGAGAACTAAAATGAAATCTACTAATGAACGATCTATTCTTAAACTCATACTATGCATGGCTAAGAGGTATATTTGTATCCCATTACCGAATTAACTTATCCCAGCCAATTGAACTTATTGAACATGCATCAACCATACATATGATCTCAAATCCAAATTCTTATGTCTAGGTTCATCAGATTTCATTAAATCACTTAAAAGCTGATCAAACTATTAAGAGCATTAAGATCTATATGATTGAACATAACCAAACATCAATATATACTCAAAGTAATACATAAACATCAATATTCATACAAAGATCCAAAGTAATCCATAAATATAACTTAGCTAAACGTTGAACACGAAATTATACAACAAAATCAATGCTCAAAAGATAGAGGGAAGAGAGAAAAGCAAAAGGTGAAGAGGAAAGAAGCTCATAGATATGACTTCGATGCTTGAATCTCATTCTATGAAGAATATGACCTCCAACCAAGCCTTCCTAGGCCTCAAATCAGCCCAGAACATGAAGACCTAGCGCAGCTCTTCTAAACTCCGAAAGCTTTTTTTGCAAAATCTGTTAAAAACTTATTTATAGGCCTAGAAAACAGAGTCACACCGCGACATTAACATGCCTACGCCACGACGTGCTTCAATTTAGGTCAGGGACACCGCGGCATTACAGTCCTGCGCCACGGCATACAAAATGCGTAACTCTCTGACTTGATGCAGGGGATGCACCGCGCCGCGACATTCATATGCCATGTCGCGGCGTGAGATGTTGAACTTCATACTTAACTTTGTCTTCTAGTTTTTGCTCAGTTGCTCCCGATATTGGCTTGTTTGGAGCCTTTCCTATAATAGAGAAATCACCAAGTCAATAAGAATAGAAAATCCACTTAATCAATTACAGAATAAGCACAGTTTACTCAGAATCATATAGGGAGATATCATAATTGAATATTACAAATATCAGCATAAAACCCTCCAAATATGCATACAACCAAGGACTTAAGCAATCAACAAAGTACAACTATAGGGCATAAATAACTACACATTGTGGAGTTATCACACCCCCGAACTTAAACTTTTGCTTATCATCGAGCAAAACAAAGTATGACTACGTAAACTAATTTTACAAATTTCATACTTCAACATGCATTCAATAACTTTCAATTTCAATTTTCATTTTAATATTTACCAGTATAGAATGATTGCATCGGTCTTCAATGAATGCTAAAATCTCATAATCACCTTCACACATACGTAACCTAAATATGCTAACAATCTAAGTTTCCTTTCATGCAAATCAGATTTTCCACAAACATGCAAGATAAACTTCTCCTATTCAAGTCATACACATCCGAATAAGTTTATAAGCATACATGTATATGAATCATAAAATCCACAAAATTGAATCTAAACTCTCTCTCTCTACTAATGTAAACCACATATAACTGAGGATCAAAATGGCCTTTAAAAGCTTGTAATGTCAGGCCATGGTAATGGACGTATGAAAAGAAGGGAAAAGATATACAACAAATATTGAGAAACATAAACATGTTATTTCAAGCCTTGAGTCATCAAGTGATATTATCAGGGTATTCAATAGTGAAAGAAGAAAACTCGCTAGAACCATTCAATGCTTTTTATACTTTTCATTTCTTATGTCTTGCATGTTTTTCTCTTTCTTTTTCTTTTTTTTTTTCCATTTTTTTAACAAAGTAATGCTTTTTCTTCAATTTTGCATCCAGTTCCTTCCTTTAGGCTCATTTTGTATTTGATATACATACCCCTATTCACTATACTCACTTCAATAAATAACATATCATGTACCCAACAAACATGGATGGTAGGAAGAAAATACAATACTTTCATAAGCATTAGAATGGTTAACAGGTTAACGAACACAAGGGGTGAATAAAAAACATATAAGGCCAAACAATCAACAGGCTTCAAAATGGGACATAGAGATATCATCATATCTGGGTAAGCTTGAAAAGACTCAATCAGTCTAAACAATGCCCTAATCATTTTCTCAGTCATGCACAATCTAAGATTTCGCCTCAAGAGAGTTCAAAAATAATTTCTAGGATAATCAAAACTCTACATGTACATCCATAAACTTCCTCTAAACATGCACTATTATCATTTTCAAAGTTACACTTGCATCTAAGTGGAATGCAAATCATACATAAAAAGCAACTAAATTATTTTACATGCTTTTGATCATATATGATTTTGCTGAAAGTAATCAAATTGTAACCATTTATGTCATTGGACAACTAATTTCACACTAGCATCAATCCAATCATGCATTAAAAATTAAAAATTTTTCTCAGAAGCCCATCAATAATAGTCAACCTCAGCATATGATCATGATAACATGGTGACTATCATTACTACATACTTAAAATATCAAAATATGTTACACAAATTCAACATTAGAATAACAAAACATGTAAAGATACTCTCCCAAACTGTAGTGAAACAATGTCCTCACTATCCATGAACAATATTTAAAAACACTTAAAATAAACTAACTATGTACAATATATACATTACAGGACAACACACTGCAACACACAACATCTATACTGCAGTACATTTGGTCATAACGGGTACTTTCAGCAGCACCCAAATCAAGTCTCTCTCTTTTTTTTAAAAAAAACATACAAGTTTTAAAGGGCACACTGCGACATTGAACTTGCCACGCCGCGACTCTGAGATCTCCTGATTTTGACTTGATACGCACAAATAACAGTCACGCTGCGGCGTGTAACAGACTCACGCCGTGGCGTGAGAGGTCAACCTGCAGAATTCTACAGCAAATTCAATTTTGCTGCATAAATTGGTCCAAAGAGGTCCTCAACACCTCTAAAACTTGTCCAAATACTAAAAATATAGTATAGACAACTAAAATATATAGAAACACAAAATCACACCTATGAACCTACATATGACTTAAAACTTAAGAACAACATAAAGACTATCTAAAACATCAACAATCAAAGTACTAACATTTATAAGAATTAAACTAACTAAAACTACAAAATCAATCATACAATCTAACAAAACTACAAAAATCACATATACTAACTTATATAAAAATCAAAACAAGAAAAAAAACATAAAAACTAACTAAAGCTATCACATCAAACATACTAATATATGTAAGACTTAAAACTTAAAAAAATAAAAATTAAAAAAATCATAAAAACCTGGGTTCCCTCTTAAGAAGGGCCTAAGTTATAGTCCCGACAGGATTTTCACAAGGCAAGCTGCCAACTCTTTGGATTATGGCCGGTTTGATCCTAAAATGGATGGATCAGATGGTAGGCTTTCTTTTGCCTAACTGAGGTTCTCCATTTGGGTTTCTTGAGCTCCCACAAAGGTCTCGAATGATTAAGTTCATCCACCATTTATTGTACCTAAAATACAAAGAATGAAAACTTGAATGAAAAAAGAATTATATAGTTTGAATTAGAACTAACTAAACTCATTGTTGATATTAACAATATGGAATTAAACCGTTATCCCCGACAACTATGTCAAAAACTTGTTTGTCCCTTTATTAGGCTGTAAGTGTACGGGTCATTCAAGTAATACATTGAAGAGTAAAGTTCATTCCCTCGAGGATAATTGGCTTCCAATACTAAGTATCAATCAATAGCTTATTCAAATTCTATTCAAGAACATATAAAATAGGAGAAAGTGCAGTAAAACTAATCTAAAGACAGAAAAGCAATAAATGAAAGTAAAGATAATGGTTTAGAGATTTAGGGAATCCTTTTTCACCTCATACTTCAATTAATGCTGCGCAATCCTTATAAGCAACATAGATGAATGAGTTAAGTTAGCTTGAGAATTTATATAAGTTAAAAGCCTATGTCTAGGTCAATTAATCCTGACTTTCTTCATCTAGCTTACTATGCTTCCATGAGAACCAGAATGAAATCCACTAATGAACAATCTATTCTCAAACTCACGTTATGCATGGCTAAGAGGTATATTTCTATCCCACTAGCGAATAACTTATCCAAGCTAATTGAACTCATTGAACATGCATCAACTATACATATGATCTTAAATCCAAATTCTTATGTCTAGGTTCATTAGATTTCATCAAATCATTTAAAAGCTGATTAAACTATTAAGAGCATTAAGATCTATATGATTGAACATAACCAAACATCAATATATACTCAAAGTAATACATAAACATCAATATTCATACAAAGATCCAAAGTAATCCCTAAATACAAATTTCGGCTAAACATTGAACACAAATTATACAACAAAATCAAGCTCAAAAGATAGAGGGAAGAGAGAAAAGCAAAGGGAGAAGAGGAAGGAAGCTCATAGATATGACTTTGATGCTTAAATCACCTTCCATGAAGAAGATGATCTCTAACCAAGCCTTCCTAGGCCTCCAATCAGCCCAGAACATGAAAACCTAGTGCAGCTTTTCTAAACTCCGAAAGTTTTTTTTTGTAAAATCTGTTAAAAACGTATTTATAGGCCCAGAAAACAGAGTCACGTCGCAACATTAACATGCCTACGCCACGACGCGCTTCAATTTAGGTCAGGGACGCTATACCATTACAGTTCCGCGCTGCGGCGTGCTAAATGTGTAGCTCTCTGACTTAATGCAAGAGATGCACCACGCCACGACATTCATATGCCACGTCGCGGCGTGAGATGTTGAACTTCACACTTGGTTTTCTCTTTCAGTTTTTGCTCAATTGCTCCCGATATCAGCTTGTTTGGAGCCCTACCTTTAATAGAGAAATCATCAAGTTAATAAAAATAGAAAATCTACTTAATCAATCACAAAATAAGCACAGTTTGCTTAGAATCATATAGGAAGGTATCATAATCGAATATTTCAAATATCAGCATAAAATCCTCTAAATATGCATACAACCAAGGACTTAAGTAATCAATAAAGTACAGTTATGGGGCACAAATAATTACACATTGTGAAGTTATCAACGTCTAAATCGATTAAGAGGACATTGATGAAGTCCGTAGTGACTGGAGTAGAATCGTTGTTGTTGATTATAATCATAATATATGGACGGTGGAGTTTTATTCATTGTATCTATGTATTCATTGTATTTACACTTCTAGGACTTAGCATAGATAATTAATATTCTAGGAATCAGGTTCCTCTATCTTGTAGTCAAGTGTATGTGTGTGTGTGTGTGTGTGTGTGTGTGTGTATGTGTGTGTGTGTGTGTATATATATATTAGGAGTACCTTCAATTTAAAGCCACTCAACAAGTTTCTTCTTCTTCGGCCACCGTTGCCCACACAGGTAATTCTACAGTTTGTCTATCTCAATTTGCATCTGTTGGTTCCTGGATTTTAGACTCTAGTGCTTCTGATCACATAGCTGGTAATCCTTCTCTTTTCTCTAAATTGTCATTCCCTAAACCATCTCACAATATTACTCTTACCGATGGGATTAAGGCACAGGCCGCTGGTGTTGGTCAAGCATCACCTCTTCCATCTTTACCTTTAAATTCAGTCTTATTTGTATATAGTTATCCCTTTAATTTGATTTCAATCAGCTAAATTACTCGCACTTTAAATTGTTTCGTAACCTTTAATTTTGATTTCTTCCTTATACAGGACCAGAGTACGAGATAGACAATTGGAGCTGGATCTGAATCGCAAAGTCTCTACTACCTTCAACCTTCCTGTTCCACCATATGTGCTATTTCAGAATCTACTGATCTTCTACATCGTCATCTGGTTCATCCAAGTTTGGACAAGTTAAAGTAGATAGTCCCTTATTTTTCACATTTGAAGACCTTGAACTATGAATGGTGTCAACTTGGAAAACATGTTAAAGTATCTTTTCCAAGTAGTGTCAATAGTCGAACTATGTCTCTCTTTGATCTTGTTCATTCTGATGTTTGGGGTCCTAGTCATGTTCCTTCTGTTTCAGGATATAGGTATTATGTTACTTTCATTGATGATTTTTCAAGATGTACCTGGTTATTTTTAATGAAAGATCGCTCTGAGTTATTTAATGTTTTTCAAACCTTTTGTTCCGAAATAAAGAATCAGTTTGGAAAAACAATTCATGTTTTGTGCAATGATAATGCAAAAGAATATTTTTTTGCGCCTTTTAAATCCTTTCTGAGTTCTCATGGCATCATACATCAGTCCAGTTGTCCTCACACACCACAACAAAATGGTGTGACTGAACGCAAACATCGTCATCTTGTTGGTACAACTCAAACTCTCTTAATAAATGCTAATGCACCCTTGAAGTTTTGGGGTGATGTTGTCCTTACAACTTGTTATATGATAAATCGAATGTCATATTCTATTTTGGGTAATAAAATTTCTCACTCTCTTTTATTTCCTAAAAGACCTCTTTATACTATTCCCCCTTGTGTGTTTGGTTCCACTTGTTTTATTTATAATCTCTCTCCTGGCCGTGATAAATTGTCTACTCGGGCTATTAAATGTATTTTTCTTGGGTATTCTTGAGTTCAGAAGGGATATCGATATTATTCTCCCTCTACACATCGCTTTTTTGTATCTACAGATGTTACATTCTTGGAGGATACCCTTTTTTTGTCACATCAGCTACATCCGACTCTACTCTATCTCAGGTACTACCCATTCCTCTTTTTACAACACCTGTCTCTAAACCTCAAGCTCCACAATCACAGGATGACTATCCGTTGCGTCAATTCGGTATTACTTATAAGCACTGGAATCCTGAAGTTCCCGAGATCACAACTACTATTGATTCTCATGATTCAGCTCTTGCTCTAATTGCTTCTCCCACTGCGGTCCTACTAGACACTTCCGTTGACCTACCTATTGCACTCCATAAAAGTAAACGCTCTAGTTTTAATCCCCTTCCGATTTATAATTTTCTACTATTCCTAAGAATGTTCAGGAAGCACTATCACATCCAGGGTAGTGATAGACAATGATTGATGGGATGACTACTTTGGAATCTCATAATACATGGACCCTTGTCTCACCTCCTCCTGAAAAATCTATAGTTGGCTGTCGTTGGGTATTTACTGTTAAAGTTGGCTTTGCTGGGCAGGTGGACCGATTGAAAGTCCGACTAGTAGCAAAGGGATACATTCATATATATGATTTGGATTACAGTGATACATTTTCTTCTGTTGCTAAGATGACGTCTATTCATTTGTTCTTGTCTATGGCTGCCATGAGAATTAGGTTGTACAATTTTCACCTTGCTAAGTGTATATATGTTAACAGATGAGATCTTGGCCCTTGTATCATAGATATTAAAAATATCTTCTTACATGGTGATCTGGAGGAGGAGATCTATATGGAGCAACCACATGGGTTTGTTGCTCAGGGGGAGTCAGGTCTTGTTTGCAGGCTACAAAAGTCCTTATATGGCTTGAAACAGTCACTTTGCGCTTAGTTTAGGAAGTTTAGTAAAGTCATTCAGCAGTTTGACATGATTCGTTGCGAGGGCGACCATTCTGTATTCTTTAAATGCTCACAATTGAATAAACTTATTTATCTTGTAGTGTATGTGGATGATATTATCATTACAGGTGATGATCAAGAAAGCATTAAGAAATTGAAGCAACACCTGTTTAAACATTTTAAAACTAAATATCTTGGCCAATTGCGATACTTTCTTGGGATTGAAGTAGCTCAATCAAAAACATGTGTTGTTATTTCTCAAAGGAAATATACCCTTGATATTTTGGAAGAAACAAGGATGCTTGATTATGAACCTGTTGATACTCCTATAGACCCGAATGTGTAAACCTTTGAAGCTTGTGCGTAAACGTCATGGGAGATCTTATTTCGAGTCATATATTTTTTGAGAGCTTCTACCTAATCAAGGGAGCCCTATCCTGACCCAGACGGATATAGAAGATTAGTTGGGAAGTTAAATTATCTCACCATGACTCGACCAGACATTACTTTTCCTGTCAGTGTTGTGAGTCAGTTTCTCAACTCACCATATGATAGTCATTGGAATACAGTTGTTCAGATCCTAAGATACATCAAAGGATCATCTGGTAAAGGGCTTGTTTATATAGATAGGGGTCATACTAATATCATTGGATATACAGATGCAGATTGGGCAGGTGATGCTAGTGATAGGAGGTCCACTTCAAGCTACTGTGTGTTTATTAGAAGTAACTTGATTTCATGAAAAAACACGTAACAGTCTGTTGTTGCAAGATCGAGCACATAAGCAGAGTATCGTGCTATGGCTAATACTACTTACGAACTCTTGTGGCTAAAATATGTGCTCCAAGAGTTGAAGTTTTGTGAGATAGGTCCTATGGAACTTGCTTGTGATAACCAATCAACCTTGTATCTTTCTTCTAATCCAATCTTCCATGAAAGGACTAAACATATAGAAGTTGATTGTTACTTCATCAGAGAAAATATCCTCTTAGACATAATTAAGACTTCTTTTATGGGTACTAAAGATCAACTAGCAGACATAATGACTAAGTCCTTACGGGGTCCTAAGATAGCGTACATATGTGACAAGCTGGTTGCATCAGACATATATGCTCCAGCTTGAGGGAAAGTGTTGATTATAATCATAATATATGGACGATGGAGTTTTATTCATTGTATCTATGTATTCATTGTATTTACACTTCTAGGACTTAGTATAGATAATTAATGTTCTAGAAATCAAGTTCCTTTATCTTGTCGTCAAGTGTATATATATATTGTAGTCCCATATTGCAATGTGAATAATACACAGAAATATTCAGATTTACTTTAACTGTTGTGTCGATCTGCGGTCTAGGGTTTTCTTAGCGAATTTTAAGCTCTCATTGTAGCACTTCCTCGTCATGACTTGATCTCCTTTAATTGTTACAACTTTGTCATGGTGGTCTAGAAACTTTATGGCCAAGTGGGGTATGAAAATCACGGTCCTAAAGGCATTGAGTGAAGGGTGGCCCAGAATAACATTGTAGGTAGAAGGGTAATTAACCACCAAGAACCTGACCTTAACAATTTTAAAGAGAGGATCTTTCCCCAAAGTAAGGTGAGTCTCAATATACCCTATTGAGGTGATCTTGTCTACTATGAACCCGATCAACTCGCCAGTATACGAGATGAGCTCTTCCTTTGATAATCCTAGCTTGTTGAATAAGTCTAGGAACATTATGTCAGTCGACCTTCCCTAATCCACGAACATTCTATGGACCTTGGCATTTGTAATTATCATGGTAATGACCATGGGGTCATCGTGATCCAGGATAGTGTTTCCATAATCCTCATTAGAAAATGAGATCATTGTGGTTTTTCTTGTCATATTGCCTGATTTGGATTTTGTGAGGGACACCGTACTCATCATCGTCCGAATGGCCTTTTTCATGGTGTTTCCTGACTAGTCACTGTTTGTGAAGCCCCCCGAGATGGTGTTTACAGTTTGGGCTACTTCGACGTGGCGATGGTTAACTTCATAGTTTCTGTCCCGCTGCCCATTACCATATGGTGCTCTAATAGGAACTGGACGTTGTCTCACCAGAACTCGCGGGGAAGGAAAGTGGGATTCTCTTTGGTAAAAGAAGACTCTAGCCCATCCTACCTAGGTTCCAATTAAGGCACGACTGGTTCTAAGACAGGCTTATGAGCAACAAGAGCAAATTTTGGGCTGCGATTTGCATATAGTAGGTTGTGCGTAGCAAGAATGCGATTTTGGTTGTTTAAGTCTTGTCTCCTCCTCATATCAACCATGATGATGGTGGTAGTAGGAGAGCTGGTGGTGGTATTGGGAGTAAAAATTTATTGTTTCCACAAACGATGTTAATGCTCAGAACTAGGTTCTGAGGGTTACCTAAGAAGGTAAGCAATGATGGATTCCTCCATAGCACAACAGCTACGACAATGGAGCGAGGGGGTGGATACCTATAAAAGACACTCTGATGCTTAAGTCAGTGTATGCACAAGGAAGATAATGTGTATCTTGGGAATTAGGTCATACAATTTTCACCTTGCTAAGTGTATATATATTAATATTTTTTGGTGTGAAGAATCTAAGCATTCAGTGCATATTGAATGTTGTTACCTGAAATTGTATAAAATCGTTATTCCTTATGATTAATCCCCTATTTATGTGGGGTATGATGAATATTCCTTTCTATTGAGGAAGTTGTGCCTAGTGTATAGGCTGCATCACGCGCGTAGTAATGTCTGGAATGTTCATTCTGGCGGGCCAAATTACTCTAGATCCATAGACCCATAACCCGGTGCAGAACACCAACCAATCCTCAAATTTGTTGCCTTCTCACTAAGTATGTATGAACTTCACTATAGTTGAGTGATACTACAAAAATAAAACATTTTCTCTCTGCTAGAACTGGACCAAAAATTAGGGGAAAAAATAGAAATTTTACTAGTAAACTCTCCTTTCTATATCAGAACTAGAGGGAGATAAAATCAGAAAGAATCACAAGAACTAACCAAAAATGGTAATCACAAGCCAATCTGTGAATACCTACACTCTAAGGACATTCAAGTAGTCCTCACTCTCTTAAACCTTCCTTACAATTCTGACATAGGTTAGTTTCCCTCCATAGGACCTCTCTCTATTTATAACTACTCATAATTTCCCCTCATAACCGGACACAAGATAATTAAAGAGAGTTTGATCTATGAAATGCTTCCCGTGAAGGTCCAACTAATAACTTATTGTATTGGTAAGGGTGATAATTGCCACACTAGAGACGCGACATGAAAGTTAGAAGATAAGATGAAGAAACTAATTTTATTCTAAGTAACACCACGAAAATTGATAATTTTGTGATAGATAGTCGTTTTATAATATTTGTGAATTTTTTTAGATTTTTCTGAGAATGTGAAATATTTTAATATTATTTCTCATTTTGCATGCACACTGAGCGGAGACAGAAAAATGAGATATGTTTCCCAAGAATCTTGAACTGTGAAAACGTTGACGGAGGATCTTATTAAACCCGAGGTCAGACACAGTTTACGAGATTTTACATTTTTCGAGATTTTTATCTGATAAATAAAAATCGCAGAATAATTTTATTATCCGTTGAACAATAAATATCAATTTTTGTTAACTGTAACTTATGTTCACTAATAATAAATTTGATACAGTGTTAATCATATTTTAAAGAACACTTTAGTGACATCACAATGATGACATCATTAACATGACATCACTTTGACTTTTCAAAAGGTGGAAGCTTAGCTTGTTGAATAAGTTTGGAGGAAGCTTCCTAACAATTTCCTCAAAGCTTGTAGGAGAAACCTCATTTTCCTCTCTCCTCTTCTCCACCACACAATTTTGGGAGCTCTTTGTGACCACTCATTTTATTCCATGCATTTACACAAAATACACCTAATTACACATTTTATTTTCATTTCACTTTACTATCACTTTCTCTCTCTACTTTCCATCTTAATCTTTTCTCTCAACCATTTTCTCCTCCTTCTCTCTAACTCCACGGCAATCACCACCATGGGAGACCATCTTCATTAGCTTGCTAAACTTATCTTGATCCTTGAATCCACATAACACTTGAAGGTTTTCCTCTCTCTCACTTTCTCTCATTTTTCTCTTCTTCCTCTTCTCACCATCTCCACGGCCTCACCCCTCTAAACCACTCATCCATCTTCTTTAATTCCAACCAACTCTTGATCTTGAATCTAGACACCATTCTAGGCCATGTTGTGACCATCACCAAAATCTATCATTTTCATTTTGTTCCATCAAGCTTCAAAGTTGGAGACTTTAAGGTAAAATTCATAACTTTTCCACCTTTTCTCCTCATTTTCGTGATTCTTGATCTCTTAGGTGAGCAAGGGTTCCTTTTCTAAGCTTTGATGATGAATTTGGTTGGTTTTGATGTCCTTAGGGTTTTCTTGAAGGTGGAAAATGAAAATCAAGAACAAAGGAGCTTACTTTCTTGTGTTGTCTTCAATAGGTAAGAGAGAGATTTACTCATTTCAACCATTATTGGTGGTGAGAAAACCTTTGTGTGGTTGTTGATGGAGAAATCCATAATGGATGCTTACTTTGTTTGATTGTTTTCATGTTTGTGTTCTTGATTGAGATGAATAATGATTGGTTGTTTAGAATGCATTAAGGATGTTGAAATGCTTGATAATGTTAGATGTAGTAAATGAAAAATTTGAGGGTTTACTACCCTATTGAGAGGCCGCGGTTTTGGCCATGAATTTTAAGGGTTGGAATTGATTTTGTGTAAAATAAGACTTATGTAATTGAGTATTGAAAGATTGATGCATGAAATGGAAAAAAAATTTAGAACCTTGATGACTTAAGGAGGCCACAGTCTCTAAAGGAATTTTTAGAATTCAAGTGATACTTTGATGCATCTTTAGAAATTAAGGATTTAAACATTAGTAATTCATAATGAGATGAAAGAAATTGATTGAGTGATGAAAATTAAGAGGGCCATGGTTTTTCAAGGGTTCTTTAGCCCAAAATTCTCATAATTGATCAAGACTTAAGAAATTAAGAATGTTGAACTCATAATATGAATTTGTGATATGTGTTGAACCATAATTATATAATGTTGATGTTGAGAATGGATTGTATGATATTGTGAGTTCATGTATGAGACTAAGTACTTGTTGATATATACTTAATGAAATTGCGGCATGATATTGTTGAGAATTGATTATATGCTATTATAATATGTTCTATGAGAAATACGTTGTTGATGAATATGCATGTGATGCATTGCTTATGAGGAACATATCAGTGATACACATACATGATGTAAATTGAGTCGTCATGCATATGTGATGTCCATTGGACTTTATTGAGAAAGGCGATATATGCCTAGGAGATTAAATAACACCTTTGTGTGGGTGCGAGTAGACTAAGCGTAGGGCCATAGTGGTTGACCCTGGGGGTGTCGGGGTGCGGGTGTCTCACAATAGACAGTGGTAGCTCCACTGGGGCCGTGGGATAGACCGATGCAAACACACCGACGATCCGGACTGAGACGCTGTCCTATATCGCGATCAACTGTTGAGGTGCCATGTATAAGCCATATTGCGCAAATATTTTTATGAGATGAAGCACACTATTTTTAAGACTAACGAGATACTGACATGACTCCTTAATCATTCTCTTTGAAATGTTGATGTCTAGCTCTATGGAGTAGGAATTTGGTACCATATGCATTGTGCATTGTCAGTCTCATATTTCATTTAGCATGAGTACTTATGACTGTTAAACAATTTGCTTTTGATACTACAATAATTGTCTGATGATTGAACTGTTCATTGCTTAAGATACTATTGTTGTTTATCTTTTATTGTTGATTCTTATTATTGTTTATTGTTGTTCTTCTCTTACTGTTAATCTATTTATTACTGTTGATGAATATATGTGTTGTAATGTTATGTGGGCGTCCTGCGCCGTTCTATTTTCTTACTACCGTATTGGTATTGAATGTTGGGTGTCTCATCTCTTTCCTGTATCCATGTATTTCTGTTTTATATTTATATTTGATAAAAGATCGTGAGGAAGATAAAAAAGGACCACACCCTTGCTAATTTGACTGGGTTGATTCATTATTTTCGATATGGCGTCTGGACGAGATTTCTTCGGTTACGTACGGGTGCAACTTCATGGGGGCATTGATGCCTAACGTGTCGACTAAGACTCCGAGCATCACACATATATTGGGGTTGCGGCTTTATCTGCTAGTAGTACCTATCTCAGGGTTACTACTTTTCCCTTTTGTACTTTTGTACCTGTCATCTTTTATTTGAATATGTAAGTATTATGTTTCGTGTTATCAGTGCTTTATGTTAAGGACGAATATAATATATATGAAATATGTTTTCCCTTCAGTGGTTGTATTTTATATGGTTGGGTATTAAACATATTTCATTCGGGGCTCATATTTTTTATTTATGTATAATGAAAATATATTTTTGAAAATACTATTTTAGAGACTTACACGCTTGAATTTAGTGACTGTAGTATAATGACGATTATGTCGTAGTTATTAGATCTATGGCTGTTACAATAACCACTCTGCTAGTTCTTATCCCTTACTACTTGTTTACTCCTCGTAGTGTACACCCTCTTAATTAGAGGTTTGCTAACACTCTCTGAGTAAAATTAGCTATATAAATCAAATGACGTCAATAATTGATATGAAGAAAATATACATAGATGTAGAATGTAGCTGGGTAAGAAAGATGATGTATGCGGTCCGTAAAATAATTGATAAATGCTGTTTACACAACTTTATTAGTTCTTCTTAAAACAATTTTTACGGGTTTATATATATACTGTAATCATTTATGCAGTTGTGTACAATTATTCACAGTAATCCAGTCGTTTATGAATTTCTGATGTTAAGGAAAATGATACTCTCTTCTAAAACAGAAATTCATAAAATCAGTTAATATAAGAAACAACAGATATTCACTAATTGCACAGTTATTGCAAGCCATAATAATTCAAGTAAAGAAAATTATCTGATATACGACATAGTGAAACAGTAAGTTTGAATGATGTTCGAATGAAGCTAGTGTTGTGAATATGAGCATGATCCAATACTCATTTTAGAATGCTACATTTACTCATCAAGCGGACTATGGGCTATGATTACATTATTTGCCTGTGTTCTTCAAAGACACACTTTTGCAGCATTAGTTACTGTTTGCTTTTACAAAGAAGCAAACGTCTACACTTACGTTAGTGTAATTAGACCAAAAAAGAAGGGGGGGACTAAGAAATGGTAGAAACAAATTTATATGGCGTACACTGTCATATACTCATTCTCCGAACCTGACATCATTGACATAGACAATGACTGCCTACTGCTCATTGTTGTCCTAAGACTTCGCAATCTGGAGGCCTCAAGTCGATGAGCAATCACCCAATAACAGAGTGTTCCAAGAGTAGCTGCCATAATCATTGTTCCTAGAACTGTTGCTGCTATAGCCAACCATTTCTGATCCCCCACAACTATGTATGACATTGCAAGGAATGCCACAGAAATTAGCACACAGGCTACCCACATCAACTTATTTATAACTGACATCATCTGTTTCTTTGCTTTCCTCTCAACAACCACCACTGATGTTTGGACAACCACAACAGCCATTGATATGAAGAGGGCAGCAGAATCAAAGATTATGAATATCTCGAACCAAATATTGGGAGCAATATTTGCTTCCCCAGGAGACATTTCAGGAGCGAGTTTCGATGGGTCATTTGGATACTGGCCTGGGATAGAAAATATGGCAGCAAAAGCAACTGTTGCAATAAGGACAGCAACAACAGTGTTGGAGTTGATTGCATTGTTAAGCCCCTCAGCATGCATTTTGTTAAGTCGTTTTGCTATGCCTTGCATACGCCTTTGTGTTTTCATTGTGTGCTCCAGCTGGTTATGAACCCCAGATTTTATGTCACTCACTGTTCGTTTGAGTTCAAGGGCCGTGTTTGTTGTAGGTGACTTGATGGATTTCGCACTATGAGCTCCATGAACTTGCAGAAAGTTGGCAATGTCCAAGCGACCATTTTTCTGTGCAGTATCCAGAGCAGTTTCTCCAGCTTTATTAATAACATCTGTGTCTATTTCTCTGCAATCTAGTAGCTTCTGAACAATCTGCAAGATTACCACAAGAATACCAACAGAAGTTTGCTTACTATGGTTGAAGGACCTAATCAACTGCTTAAGCTAAACAGGTCAACCACAAGTTAGGCTAAGGACTAATGCAAACTGTTGAGGATATTAAAATTTACAAA
This sequence comes from Ormosia emarginata, assembly GCA_029884605.1. NCBI lineage: Eukaryota > Viridiplantae > Streptophyta > Magnoliopsida > Fabales > Fabaceae > Ormosia > Ormosia emarginata. The sequence continues at coordinate 18,355,679 of JAQQTP010000080.1, read as the reverse complement.
AAATGTAAAATTCATATAACAAAAGAAAAAATAAACACAACAGTTTCTGTCAATGTATTATTACATTTACACCACCCATTTGCCCCATGACAATAATTGTGCTCACATTTACAACTCTAGTGACATACAGCGCAAAGCCACCACGAGTGTTGAATAAATAAGTTGAATTTAAGTTCATTTCTCTAATGTCAACCAAGGCACAACACATAAACAGACAGAAATTCTTTTAAATATTCTTCACTTCAATTACTAAGAAGTTCTGATAAAAATATGCTAGCTGGTAATCAATGTTAATAAAAGCACACCTCTTCTGAAGTATCACAGAAATATAGTATTCTTGAGCTAATAAGGAAATTTAGTTTATGTTGTTCAAGGTCTTGGAAGTTGAAAAAGTCTAGAGTCTAATGTATAGAAGAAATGGCCAAAAGTTCAGCACTTTCTTAAGAAAGAGAAAAAAAGAAAGCAGTTTTTTTTAACCTGTAGACGACCCTTCCGGCTTGCTATATGCAGCGCAGTGTTTCCCTTGGCATCCACCATGTTAGCCAAAGATGGATTCAATTTCACAAGCTCATCCACCAACTCAAGATTTTGTCCTTTAACTGCCATATGGAGTGCTGTCTGCCCCTTCTTATCAATTCTCATAGCAATTTCAGGTTCTCTGCTCAGAAGGGCCTTGATGACCTCCACGTGGCCATTTCTTGCAGCAGAATGCAACACAGTTTTCCCGTTGCTTTTTGCAATAGTTATCAGGCTGCTACCTTTTTCCAACAGAAAATTTACTACCTCAATATGTCCTTGTGCTGCAGCAGTGTGCAATGCAGTAGTGTTTGACAGATCAACAGTCATTGAAACTTCAGGAATGGCCTCCGTGAGGACCTTCAATATCTCTGCAAACCAGTAAAAGTGAAAAGGACTCAAGACAAATTCCAAAGGTTAAATTGATTATAAATTTATAATTGTGATGATCAATAAAATAAGAGTCAACGGGAAACCTAGAAAGCTAGCAGACATGAAATCATAGGAAAATAATATATATTGTTCTGTATCAATAAATTAAAAAAATAACCAAGTTTCTTGACAAATTGAGCAAAGAGTTGGTATAAGATGTCGCATAACACCCTAATCATTTGGTAGAGCAATATTGTATGGACCAAAAAGATACAATATGAAGTAAGGATCCCAAGCATTGTAGACATTTAAGAGACTTACCCAAGTCCCCAATCTTAGCAGCAATGTGGAAAGCATCAAATCCATTTCTAGCTTTGGAGCTGGCCAACCCAATATCGTGGTATCCGATCAATTCCTTCACTATATCAAGATGACCACCCTCAGCAGCAACATATAAGGCAATTTCACCAGAGTTATTTTGCTTTGAAAGCAACTCCTTCAATTCTTCATCTCCATTCTCAGAGATGATTTCCAGCACCAATTCTAAATTTCCGGCTCGGATTGCCGAGTGTAGGGGAGAATCACCCCTTAGACCTGTCAATTGTTTCTTCATCTTCTTTGAAAGGTATCTTTACTACTTTGTGGAGCTCCAAATTATCAAGTTTACTTTTCCATAAAACAGATCCAAGTTACAATTATTGATTGTCTCCCACAGTATCAAACTATCAATTAACTGAGCAATATAGGCAAGGCAGTTCAAAACTGTAAACTAGGGTCTAACCACTTCTGAGTTCACAGTTCAGCATCCAACCAGACTCCACTTGTTTTTGCTTTTAGCACTAATTTGACAAAAAAAACAGCCACATGGGTAAGCAATAGAAACCCAAAATGTTCCAAAATTGACACAAAGCAATAATTATTTTTGGCAGCAGGGGAAGGCAAAATTGATTCAACAAATCTACAAAATTATTGAGGAATTGGGGTTGTTAATCCTTTCAAAAAAATTTTTTTTTCCAATTTTCTTTAGTATTGCAAATATAAAAAAAAAGTGGGTAGGCAATAGTTAATGGAAATGAAAAGAAAACATCCACTAACCAATTCATCAATAAGACACCATAGGCTGTGCTTTCAGACATAAGGGTGGTCTTCTGTGCTCCTCTTGCTAAGATATAGAAACTGAAGAAGAAAATAGTATTAATGAGTAACTCCAATGAGGGAAGTTCCAGGAGCAACTGAAGAATGAGAGTAGCGGGAAGCCGAGGTGTGTAAAGGCAGAGCTGCAATTGAATCACACCACTCGGTCCCCCCTGTGCTCAGCAGAAAAAAAGTTAGCCCCTTTCTGGAAGCACTATCAGTATGCTTCAAAAAAGACAGAAAAACCAATAGCTGAAAAGAAGAAGAATGAATGAAGGAATGGGGTAAGTGTAGCAAACGCGGAGATCAAAATGCACGCGAGTTTGGTTTGGTTTGCAACTATGCAAAATATGGTCCTATGGACGGTGAGGATGGTAATGAGTGGTGGTACTCAATCGTTGACGTGCATTTTCCACTGAACAGGAACATGACGTTTGCATTTGTTTCTTTCCTTCTTTTTGGTATCCTTCTTGTCGGTATCCTGCGTATGCTCAAGTTCCGTCTATCTTTTCGCTGATGAGTAGTGAATCACCATGTCATATGATTAAAATGATGGTAAAAATATAATTTTTAAAGGCTTTTAAGGAAACTTATTAAAAATAGTAACATAAAATATTTTAGATAAAAATAAAATATTTAATATATTAAAAATTTAAAAAATTTATTTTTAATTTATTTTTTTTATTTTTTTTATATTTAACAAGTGTCTTTAGTAATTTTTTTAAAAAATACACAAACAAAAAAAATTAAAATAATACTAATATATTTACTTACATAGTTTTTAACATTTAATTATACCTAATTCTATTCTATATTTTAATATTATACACACAAACTTATATACACATCATAATTCTTATCATCTAATTAAAGTTATATGTATCTTATATTTTTCACATGCATACTTTGATTCTACTAAATACATATCCTTAATATGAAAAATTTGCTTTCAAATAATATATAAGAAAATTTATTTTATTTTTTACACACTTATATTTTAATATTCACGTATGAGCAGATGTGACTTATCTAAGCTGCTCAAAGTTGCAAATTAAAAAGAAATTTAGTAATAGTATATCCAAGAAACGATTCCATGATCTAAATGGTCATCATGCAAATAAATTATTTTGAAAGCCATAGTCTTAGTTAAATGACCTCATTTTAGTCATCATTTCAATACTTCTTAATGGTATAATTGCTTTCAAAAACAGTTTTTTTGACGTGGAAAAACATTTTTTTCTTTTATTTTTAATGAATATATCAAAATTGAGAAGTCAAATGCTTCAAGTTTAAACATAAACACCATAAGACACAGCTACACAGGATATAACGTGATATAAGTACAACAGCGCAATAAAAAATTAAAAGGATATGTTAATTAAAAATAAGTAATTAATGATATGTTTAAATATAAAGTATCAAGAAGTGTATAATGCTAAATTTAATAATATAATAATTTGTTCTTTGAGTACTAAAGTTAGTATCACAATGGCGTAAGAAAATAGAAAAACATTTATTATTTGTTTATATTATTTTACAATGTAACAATATATAATTTATTAAAGTTAAATAATAAATTAAAATATTCTAATGAATTACTATTATTTCAATGATAAATTTTTATCAATTGCTTATATCATCCATCCTTATTTCTTGGTTACTTAGAAATGAAACCTACATGACTTTAGAGTGAAAATTTTTGTTATATTCCAATATAATCACGCGGATGAAAATTAAACACATACTTTCACTAGAAACTTTTTTCAGCATATGATGATATTAATTTTTCCTCAATATTTTAAAACAACCCTATCTATGTACTAATCGTAGGGTTTGAAACTTCTATCAACTAAATGCCAAAAAATATTGAGAAAAAAAAGAGAGAGAGAGAGAAAAAAGTTTAAATAAACAAATAAATAAAAGAAAAAGAGTAAAACTAAATGTAAGAACCGGTTGACCAAGCGAAATCTTTGATTATAGAGTCGCCGCCGCCACTTTGGCGGGTTTTTGGTCCTTTGATCTACAAAGAAACAGACACGCACGTCGCTACAGTTAGATGTTTGAGACCACCACGGCACTGCCACTTCCTCAACCTCATCGCCCAAGCGGCAAATCACATCCTCTGCTGCTTTCTCCTTATTCTTTTCACACTTGCTTTGTGTGACTCCGAAATGGATTCTCAGCAGTTTTTTTTTTTTTTGAAAAGTGCATGTATCTTAAGCCCGCCGTTAAAAAATTGCTGTTGTGATGTAAAATTTAATGAAAATTACAATACAATAAACTTCAACTATAAGATTTGGAGTTGCACCTGTATCCTGCAATTAATTTTGTAAATGCTGAGAATCTTAATCCGTGTGACTCTTTCTCACTTGCATCGCAAATTTGCCAAATTTTAATAAAATAAGTTCATAAAATTTTCTTGTGCACACATTTCAGTAATTATTATTTTTACAATTTTGTTTACGACTACTTAAGGGGCAATAATTAAAGAATAAAAATTAAATATTAAATAAAAAATAAAACATTTGATAAATTTTTTAAAAAAATTTTTTTAATTAATATTTATATATTTTGAATTTCTTAAAGCAAAATTCTTACTTTATGTTAACGAATAAATCTTCTTAAATAATTAGTCAAAGTTGATCGACTAACTTGCAAATATCTTGATTTCCAAAAAAACAAACGACTAACATTAAGAAAGAGACTTTGTGCTTCAACTGTAGATTTCCAAGATAACTAAAGAAAGTTTTTAGTTGGATAAAGACACATAAATAACTTTCAAATAATTGGCTAAAACAAATGGTGGAATTTGGATGAAAAATATAAAGGCAATTGGCAAAAATAAATTGAGAATGTAAAGAAAATAGTAAACATTTGCTCAAGTCTAAAATAAGGAAAGTTAATTGTATTGATTGAATAGTTTGTGTGTTAGTTATGTCGTGTCTGTACAATTGCAATCATCTACTATTTATAAGTCAAAATTTAGTTATTAATGACTTAAGCACACTAGATGTCATGTTTTCACTCATCAACACATGTTTCACAAGTAGTTAACAACATACCTATCCACGTACTAACGTTCCCTTAACTCCATTAATGTATAAATTCAATTGATGTTTTAGCCGAGAGGATACCCACTATCCTAAATTTCAAGGTTCACATAGAAACTAGGTCATTACCAATCCTTTAACGTTCATTTGTTATTAAGCAACTACAACGTTCAGCTCATCAGTTGGCAATCGTTTCTATCTTTAAGGGATTGTGCTGACCCTCAACAAATCTTCAATTATCTTGGTCAAAAGGCCTTTCAAATAGTTTTTCTAAGCCCAACAAACCTAGCTGAACTTTAAGTAACTCAATCATGTGTCAGTGTCCACACTTAACCGAATCCTTTTTTGCCTTTTCCATTAGCTATTGGCTACTTCTTTATCAACTAACATATGTCTCAACTACATTTTACATCAGCTAATCATTTACTTCTACTGATTCTCACATCGACTATAACTCCGATCGAGGTCACCTATTTTTTGGTGTTAACACTTTTATAATTTAATTATAATATATAAGAATTGAAACACGAAATAAAAATGCGTTACAGTTTGTAATAGAAAGCACTACTATAGTACGATAATTTATTTTTCATGTCTTAAGTTAATAAGTAAATATCTGTTCGAGTATATACGATCAAATGGATATATTTTGTCTCTCCGGATGATTATTTTTTATGATGCGAGGGGGGTTTTGTTGCCTCCTTAGTTAGTTTTCTTTTCTATTTTCTTTGCTTCATCTCCAATGTACCAAAAAAAATTACTTTGTTATCATACATAAATGTTACTTTAAATGGTTTTATGCATCATTTATCTTTCCCATAAGGTTAATAAGGACTTAAAATATATTATTTTGTAGCTTTATATAGTTGTATTGTTGAGTTTGTAAGCTCAAAAAGGTTTTTAAATTGAACCCATAGTTTAAAGAAGTTACTTGCATTTTAGCCTAAATATTTTATATCTCCTGTATTTTTAGTGTTCAATAGTAGATACTGGGGGGTACTTGAGATAGATATGTCACAGTAGTTTTCTCCTTGTGCAACTGCAGTAGAGCGTGTTAAAACATGAGAGTTGGTACCTACAAAAGTACTTCAACGCTTAAGTCAGACTGAGCACAATTAAAATTTATGATAAGAGTGATAACTTACATATGTTGGTGAATAAGTCTTGTATTATAGAGGTTGGATAAGAGATACGCTTCCATAATAGTTGCAGCGGGAAGATACGTTCCCTTGATTGTTACAGAGGATCCCTGTAAAATCAGAATGTTAATACTGCAATCATGAGTAGTCAAAGCGATTATGAATGCTATTATTACACAAAATCATGATTGACAATAATAGATATTCTCAGAATTTATCTATAGTGCAAATCTCGTGGTAATGTTATTGCTACCTAACATCGTAGCCCAATATCCATTCTACAAGGATTTCATCTGCATGGCAAGTGAATCCTTGCTGGAGGTGTCAACGATGGACTCTCGTAGGGCTGCACATGGGTCCAACCCGACTCGATGACCTGACCTACCCGATTTGACCTAATATAAAATATTTAGGTTGGTTAGGGTAATCGGGTCTGTTCGAGTCAAACTCGATCAACCCGTTTACTTATTGGTTCGGGTACTGAGTTCAATAAACAAATCGATGACGTAAATAAAACTATGTCGTTTTGGGAAAATATTTATATACCTTTGTTACGTTTCTGCTTCTTCCCAAAGCCTCAAAGCCTCACACTCACACAACTGCTATCCCCAAACCCTCCCTTAACCCTCAGCGGCAGCACCATCGCCGCCTCTACTGTTGCTCTCATTTTGTGCTCACATCACATACACACAATCACCACTGTTTCCTCCCAAGCCTAGTCGGCACCTATGATCACGCATTCACGCCAAGTTCTCTAGTGGTTGTTCCTCATTGTTGCCACATCTCTGATAGTGAACCCAAACACCAACTCGAACTTGAACCTAAACGTCGACGAGCAAGCATCGCGACATGGTGAACCAAATCTGACTAGATTTGGAAGGTGGCCAACGCCAACCCCACCCATCGGAAGATCTTTGGGTATTGGGTTGAAACCCGAGCCATCAGGGATTGGGGATGATGCAGGCTCTATCGATCATGTCACCATTAGGATTCGTGGTGGCATCGCAGCTCACAAGCAGTCGCGACTTTGACGATTGGTGCGATCCGACAAGGGTCCACGACTTTCGGTGGCGGCAATCCTAATTTTCCTCTTCCTCTGTTCCTCGTGGGTTTTCCTCTAGAGACGGTGAAGTTATGCTTTGAATCACAAAATCAGTGCTTTTTTTTTTTGCTGATTTGAATTTTGAGTAACCTTCTAAATTTGCATTGTGGATTTTGCATGAATTTTAATTTGGATTTCTTGTTTGGTTGCTAGGGGAAGTTGTGGAGTGGGAATGGTGTTTGAATATGAGATTTTCCTATGTTTATGACATGGTTTGGGTTTTTTAACTGGTTGAATTGAGTTTGTGTTATTTGGAAAGCTAATAGATTGATTTCAATGGTTTATCCATTTTGTTAGTGACCAGAATAATCTCTGTCAAACCAAATGTTTGCTTGATCATCAAAGTTCATTTTATTGTAATTTTTTTCTTCAAGTCTTGAAGGGAAATTGTTTATAACTAAATGATCTTTTTGGTTGAGATAGTATTGTGTTTTGGGTGTTTTTTTTCATGAATTTGTTTTTATCATTTCTCGTTGAAAATTTGAACAATCCTACTACCCGATCCAAACCAACCCGATTGTAATCGGGTTGGTTAGATTCGGGTTACTAAGAAAAAAATTTCAAAACTCGATCCAACTCAACTCGAACACAACTAATTAATTTGGATTTTTATTTCCCAAAACTCGACCCAATCCAACCTGTGTGCAGCTCTAGACTCCAACATATTGCGTGTTGAGTCGACTCATGAGACATGATCTCATATTACAGTCTAGAATATTTAGTATAACAAAACTTTTATAGTATTGATGAGTTTAGTTTTATCTTCTTATTTTTAATATTGATTTATCTACTTTTGCAAAAGATGCAAAGCAAAGTTTTCTCACCTCAAAATAAAAATGCTGAAAAAAAACGAAGGAATGAAAAAAATTTAGTCCTACTATAGTACTACAAAACCGGGTATTCATTTTATTCCCTTCTCAACAAATAACTATCTCTTAAATTTTACCATTCAACTCGACATATTTTGAAAATAACTTACATGTTAAAAAAAAATAAAAAGGATATTCATTTTTAAGTACTGCAATAAAATTATTTAAAAAAAAAAAATCACACGCACAAGCAACCAAATCACAACCTTTTATCGATAATCATTAAACTTTTTCTTATTAAAGATTAGGTTCGGAGCAACTTTCTAACACACACTTCCTTTCATTAACTAATATTTAAGAACAAAATGCTCGAACAACAAAAATATTTTTAGACAACGTAATTTTAGACAAAATGCTCAACCAACTCATCATGGGAGGAGAAATTTTTACTTAAACATAGTGTATCACAGTTGGGTGTACTAAGCTAATTAGAACTTAATATTTTTATGGATCTTTGTATCTCACAATTAATTTTACGATACTTTATAAAAATATTAAGTTCTGATTAGCTTAATGTATCCAATTAGGTATATTATATTTAGGTAAAAATTTCTATTCATGGGAGAACCCATATCATTACGTTGTTCAGAAAATTTATAAGCTTCATAATAAGCACAAACTTTTCATTTAGAAAGATATCCAATAACACTGCCTGTTATCGTGATCTATATTGAATCATAATTCAAATAGGCGATAAATATGTATTCCCCTCTTAACTATAGTTCGCAAAATTCTGGCAAGCTACCAAGTACCAAACCCAAGCAGAGTTTCATTGCTGATCGGAGCTTCATCAATGTTTGGATTCAGACTAAAAATATGGCGTTCTCAACACAGAATCCAAGGGTACTATTTTTGCTTAAGCTAAATCTGTTGTCTATGTTGTGACACCCAAGGAACACTTGAAACACTTGAACTTCAAGCTGCTGAAGGTCAAACGAACATGAAGAAAGTAGCTTAAATAATAATCAACAAGGAAAAGAATTGAGGCTTATTCAACCAAGTTTTACCTTTTAGAACCAAAGTTTTACCTTCTAAATCAGCCTTCCTTTAAGCATGGGAACTTCAACCTTGAGTCTCTTCCCTACAAAGTCAACAAGTTTTTGATGATCAACAGTTGGTCTCATTATTTTTTTTATTACATTTTGGTTATTAATAAATTATAATGAGCAATACCTCTCAAGTAATAACCTATTACACTTTCAGTTAATCATCCATAAAAAGACAAACAAATAAGTGGGAAAAACCTGTTCTTCTTGTGGAGAAGAATACAGAAGGTGGGAAAACATGCAGATTCAAACTACATATGCATCAATATCACAAGATAGAATTTATCCTCCTGCAATCCATTTATATCATGAAAATAACTTACCAAGATATTATATAAACAACCAGTTAGCATAATAGATGCTCTAGCTATAAATTCATTCATGAAAGAGATTGCGTCCTATTAGGAATTACAGGTCATCTATATTAGTATCTAAACAAAAGGTAGTCAAATGCGAAAGACACCCTTAAGTCAGTAGAGGTTTTAATGCTTGAGGTGAAAGGTCTAGAAATGCATAAGAAAGGTGTTAACATTACAAAAGAAGAAATATTTGACCATTTTACATTAATTTTCCATATAAATTAACTACTCAAGCAAAACATTCATAGTAAAAATAAAACATTAAAATGTTCAAGTGAAAAAGCATTACAATAAGTTGATAGGAAGCTCTAAAGATTAAAGTTTGAAACCAAATAGATGTGGCTGTTATTTCGGTGGCTTGTATCTAAGTCAAAGAAACTTTCGGTGGCTTGTATTTAAGTCAACAATTGTAGGAAGAAACTTTTGCAATTAGGTGGATCGGTGGGTGCTTGAAAGGTGGAAGGCATATTGCATTAAATGGAAAGTATGGAGAAATCTCTATAAATAGAGATCAAGGTTCCATCGGCACAACAATTAGAGGCAAATACAAGAGTTTCTAAGAGTGGGAGAAAATAGAGAACGTGAGAAAATTTTAAGAGTATAGTGTATAAATATACACTAAGAATTTTTTAGTTTATTCTCTAATCTCTGTAATAATATAAATTATAGTAGGAAAGAATCTCATTGAGAAATATTATATTTTGTATCTTTTGTGTGAGAGAGTGTATATAGGATATTGTAATTATCCTTGATATAGTGAAATAATTTTTGAAGTTTGTCCCGTGGTTTTTTCCCTCAGTGTATAAAGGAGTTTTCTACGTTAAATTTGATGTGCAATTCTTGATCTATTTTTCTTGTGCAAATAGTACTGATAAGTGGGTCTCACCATAAAAGTACTATTCACGTACTTTACAATTTTATCCGTTCTTCTTCACGAATCTAAGTACGTTTCCGCTATCATCTATAAAGTGTTTAAGACACTTGGGGTGTATCCAACTCTGATTTCCTAACAAGTGGTATCATAGCCACTTAATCAAATTTCATATCAAAGATATCAGTGCCAAAATTTGATATGGAGAAGTTTGATGGATCCAACGATTTCAGTCTATGGAAGCTGAAGCTACAAGCATTGCTAGACCAGCAAGGCCTGTCAAAGGCGTTGGAAGGCGAGAGCAATTTGTCGGAAACATTGTCTTCTGATAAAAAGGAGGAGATAATGATCAAAGCACGTAGCACAATACAGTTGAGCCTAACAGACAATGTGCTGCGAGAGGTTATGAACGAGAAGATTGTAGATGGACTTTGGAAAGTTTTGGAAGAAAAGTACTCTATAAAAACTTCGTCAAACCAACTTTACCAAATGAAAAGATTGTACACATTCAAACTTTCAGGAAAAAAACCAATTCCAGATCATATTGATGACTTCAATCGGATGATCTCTGATGTACAAGCGACTAGAATTACAGTCGAAGATATTGATCAAGTTATGATCTTATTGACTTCACTACCTCTGTCCTATGATGTATGGCAGGTCCACCATCTCCGTCAAAACCATAAAGGAGGCGTTGATGACAAAGGAACATCAGAAATTGGCATTAGGATCCAGTTCTAATAATCCTACAGATGAGTTGCTTGTGATGAAAGGGCGTAGTCAAGAAAGAGGATCGGGAAGCAAAAACAAAGGAAGATCAAAGTCCAAAAACCGCAAATCCTTAAAGTGTTTTCATTGTCACCAGCCAGGGCATATCAGAAAAATTGCCCTGAGATAAAGGAGAAACTAAGAAATTCTATTAACATAATAGTGATGTTGAATCTGTCCTAACAGTTTCTACTAGTGACTCGGGCAACGAGTAAATCCTGGATTCTGGCGCATCTTTTCACATGACACCTAATAAGAACTTTTTCTTTTCATATCAAAAGCGGGAGAGAAAGGTCCGATTGGGAGACAATAGGATAATTACTATTGTAGATCGAAGAGAGGTACGAATCAGATTGGATGATGGTACTTGTCGCGACCGGGATCGCGGCGGGATAACGACTTAAATCAACAAAAATTTAAAGGTTAAGGGAGTCGTCACCAATTTTATTATTTTTTTTCATTTGGAAAAATTGGAAAACCAAAAATAATGGTCTATGTTCAAAAATTCAGGTTCGGAAGTCTGATTATGCACAGGGAAGGGGGGGACTTAACCCCACAGCACCCCTGATACATCCATCCTAAGACGGTTACCTTAAATCAGTTGTGCAATTTTTATAACTTTTAAAATATTTATTTTACCCATTTATTAAAAGATAAATTAAACAAAGAAATAAATTATGAAAATTCAATTTTGAAAGAATCTTGTTCCAAAATTTCACTCGAAATCTTTTAGAAATGAACTATCAAACTTGTCATAATTTAGATCATTAAAAGGACAAAATTAACAATTTTGTCATGTACTAAATTAATTTTATTTTCTTTTCTCAAAGTTCAATTATTTTTATTCGAAAGTTGTTTTTTTTTTAGAAAATAAATCATCAAATCATTGATTTAGATGATTAAAAAGGACAAAATTAACAAGTTTGTCACTTGTTAAATTAATTTTATTTTCTTTTCTCAAAGTTCAATTATTTTTATTTTATTATTATTATTATTTATTTATTTTTTTTAGAAATTTTCACACTTTTCATAAATAAATTATGAGAATTTAATTCCATTTCAAAATTTTAAAAAGATTTTATATTTTTTTTTTAGAAAATAAATCATCAAACTTGTCATAATTTAGATAATTAAAAGGACAAAATTAACAAAATTGTCATTGGTAAATTAATTTTATTTTCTTTTCCCAAAGTTCAATTATTTTTATTCTATTGTTTATATGTTCAATTATTTTTATTCTATTGTTTATATATATATATATATATATATATATATATATATATATTTTAGAGTTAATTATTTATTTTTTTATTTTAGTGAAGAGATAAAAGATGACAAAAAAAATATTTAAAATTAAAATGTAAACGTGTAAAAAGCGTCTGAAAAGCCAATATGTACAACCGAAAGAGTTCAAGAAAAGGTATTAAGAACAACACAAACTCAACCCATTGAATCAAAGGAAATTTCGTTTCTCCATTTATGTAAAATAGACAAGAACTTTTTGGATAAAATTATAAAAATTCAATTCGAAAAGAATTTTTGTTTCAACATTTCGCTTAAAAAATCTTTAAAGAAACAAATCATCAAACTGTCACAATTTAGGTGATCCTAAAAAAAAAGCAAGATTAGTAAGCTGTCACAGCTCAACCATCCTTGTTTTATTTTCTCCATACAAGGCTCAATTATTTTTTTTTATTGTTTATTTTATTTTTATTTTTTTTTCTTATCATTTTATTTTTACTTTTGTTTTCTACTCTTTATTTTTTCTAAGAGAAAACACCAACGATGCCTAAAGAAAAAGAAAGAGAAAAAAATTTTTTTTTACTAAACAAGTAAAACTAAAAGGGAAAAGATAAACTACTAGCACAAAGGATAAATTACTAATAAAAAAGTAAAGGAAAGCTTATATTCATAAAGGATTTCATGTATATTACTACCATTATTCCCATCATCCATATTCAAGTCTACTTATTTCTTTTTAGTCATTTTCAAACTTGATAGGAATGCAAATCGATGCATAGGGACCACTAGCCACACAATGGTCCATACCTCCAGAGTTCCTTTCCACATAAAAACACGTTAGGCACACATATAAGGCCTTTGTGCAACTCTGATTGCAACAGGCTACCCAATCAGAAAATGCTATTAATTTGGGATCAAATACAATGACAAGTAGCCAAGCTAGAGTGCGACAAGCAGATGCAGACCCCGTGGAAAGCCATATAAAAAAAAATAAACTGCCATAGAACCCGCAAAATCAAATCTCAGCATGAACTCCATCATTAAGAGGAATGAAAAATCACAACGAAAAACAGAGCACGATACAAGCATTTCGAACTCCAGCCAACTGACATCAAATTTAGACATTCACCAGAAAACATATATACTTCCAATCATTGACACAATCATTAATGAAATACACCATAGGACAAAACATCAAGGTTCAAAATTCTCACTTTCTTCAACGCACAAGACAAAAAGAAGCAATAATGAAATACTAACCAGCATCCCATGGCATTCAAGGCAAAAAAACCAAAATTCTTTTCATCTAATGACCAAGGAAAACCAAACACAAACTGAAATCCAATTGTATTTGCGTTAACAGTAGTTTGAAGAGAACAAAGTCTAATGTCTTCTATAGACATGCATCAATAAACCCTTTTATTGCAACTTGTTAGCAACCTATTCCCCCCACTACAAGATAGCAGCATCATGTTTTCACTTCAGTGCATTTTTTTTTAGATTAACATAGCAGCAACCTTAAGCAGACGTGATATACCTTCTCATAGGATCCCAAACTAGTAAGCTTTAGTCCAACATCAACAATAAAGCAAGAGCCTAAGTTACAAGCATGTAAAAGCTCAAAAAAAAAAAAAAAAGGGAAAAGGGTTAACTCGGGATGAAGTGTGAGAATCAGAACACCACCCCTATATTCATCATTCCATATCAACTAAAATGGCAAACTAATTGACCAGGAACCCTGAGAACTCATTATAAGTAGCTTATTGTTCAATTGCTGAAACAGAGGAACAATCTTATTACCCAGGCTTTGCATGCCGAAACAAACAATGACTGAGCATCCAAAACCTCAATCATAATACATTACTTCTTTTCTGCTATTTAGGCATTATAACTAAAGCAATCTTTTGTCATTTTCACTCCTCCCTTATAAAGACTAGACAATACGAACTTATAACAAAATATGATCAGCCATCAACAAGTCTCCTTAGTCAAGTTCAACATATTCTCAGTATTAAATATCAAGACTACATGTTGTAGCAGACAAAACAACGAACTAGAGGAAAGAATATCATATTGGCAGAGATAAGTCCTTGACACCTAGATCAAATGGCATTACTAGCAAAGGCAATTTTCAAAGGGGGCTATGATTCAATCATCCTATCAAACAGAGGGAAGACAACGAGTATAGAGTTGAACTGCAAAGAAAGATGCATATATCAGGAACCAAATTTTAGACCCTTATTCAGCATTGGACCAAGAACTAAATATGATGATTTTTATTCATAATGCTCTCAATACAACCATGGCAGGGAAAGGAAGAAAAATAAAATTTACCAGGTGAAGATCTTTCCAAAATAGCTCCCAAAACACCCGAAGAGTTCTTCCCTAAAAAAAATGAAATTTACACAAAATCTCTCACAATTTCACTCAGAATAACCCTCCTCCAGCTGAGCTCTTCAGAGAAAATAAAAATTCTAAAAGGGGAGAAGAGATCCAACCTCTCTAATTTTCTCTCAGAAAACCCTCCTTCCGATCAAACACTCAGAGAATAAAAAATTTTCACCAAGGGGAAAGGAAAAAATCGAACCCCTTTCTCGTCTTCATCCTTCGTACTTATGGTGGCTGGTTGGGTGAGGAATATGACGGTTGCCTGTGCTTCAGAGCGTCTGTCCTCTCAAACCTTCCATTTTTGTATTTCTTTCCTTTCTTCCACGCAAGCTCCACCTTCTGACTCCTGCAATCTACCCAAAAATGGCATCTTTGCGCTTTGAACCTCATCAGGACCGGAGTTGGGGTTGCTTGTAATTCTGGTGTTGCAAACTTCGAATTCCTTCACGTATTCCATTTTTGTGTATTTTTCCTCTGCTCCACGCAAAACCCTACCCACAAATGGTATCCTCGTGCCGTGAGTTCCAGCAAGGACGAGGACGGCGGTTGCTTGCAGCTGTTGCCATGGCGTGTGGGAGCTCGTGACGTAGACTGGTCGCGTGAGGGAGTGATGATGGCTGGCAGAGCTTTGAGTCTTGTGAAGGGGAACTAGGTGCGGCTGCTAGGGAGAGGGAAAGAAGGGGGAGGAGGCTGCTAGGGTTTGGAGGGATTGGAGAGGTGGCTGCTAGGGTAAACGAAGAAGGGAAGGGGATCTGGGTAAAGGGCTTGGTGGATCCGGGTAAAGGGTCATGGATCCTGGCTTGGTGGATCCGGGTCGTGGGTCTGGGCGATCGGGCCCGAATTCTTTCCCTCCCCCTTTTTTTTTTTTCTTCTTTTTTTTTTTTTTTTTTTCATTATACTTATTATTATTTTTTTTTAGGTTTATTATTTTCTATATTATTATTATTAATTAATAAAATTAATTTAATTAATTTTAATATAATAATTTATTTTTTTTAAAATTTTTTTTTAAATAATAATACATTTTTTAAGTTAAAAATTTTTGTGTCCGGACAAAATTGGGTGTTCACAGTTGCCCTCTTTACTTGCTTCTTACTAGATACTAGGAATAGCCGTAGTTCTTCGTATTATCGTCGTAAGAAACGAGTAAAGACGTGAACTTAAATTTTGTCCGATGATGAAATGGTGCTAGTTGCAAACTAGTAAGCTTAAGTCTTGATTCTGGTACATCCACAAATCGTTAATTCTACCAAGGTGAAGCTTCAACGTAAAGCCGAGACGTCCACTGTGTTGTCAATAAGTCATTGACTAAATTGATGTTTATTTACTCAAAAGAGTTTCTTCTTTTTTTTTTTTTTATCTCAAAGACGTTGGGTGATCTTGTGACTCGGCATGTAAAAAAAATGGGCTTGGCCCAGAGATGGTATGAATGAAGTGGCAAAGATGTTGGTTGAAAGCCAGTGAGCTCAAACGTGGATTTACAAGTTGTCACAACGTCGTTAATCCTGCCAAGGTGAAGCTCGGTAATAACGTCGAGAGACGTCACCGCATTGTCAATAAGTCGTCATGACTCGATTGACGCTGGATCAAAAGAGTTTTTTTTTTGTTTATTTTTGTTTTTGGAAATAATGCTGGGTGGCCTTGTGACCTGGAATCGTAAAAGGCATTGGGCTTGACCCAAAAATAATAAAATAATAAAAAAAAACAATGGGCATCTGATGTCCCGAAAATTAAAATGCAGTGGGTATCTGCGTCCCGATATTTAAAATGACAATGGGCTTCTGTGTCCCGAAATTAAAATGCAGTGGGCTTCTGTGTCCCGAAAATTAAATGACAATGGGCTTCTGTGTCCCGAAATTTAAATGACAATGGGCTTTTGTGTCCCGAAAATTAAAATGCAATGGGCTTTTGTGTCCCGAAAATTAAAATGCAATGGGCTTCTGTGTCCCGAAAATTAAAATGTAATGGGCTTCTGTGTCCCGAAATTTTAAATGACAATGGGCTTCTGTGTCCCGAAATTTTAAATGACAATGGGCTTCTGTGTCCCGAAATTTAAATGACAATGGGCTTCTGTGTCCCGAAAATTAAAATGCAATGGGCTTCTGTGTCCCGAAAATTAAAATGCAATGGGCTTCTGTGTCCCGAAAATTTAAATGACAATGGGCTTCTGTGTCCCGAGAATTAAAATGTAATGGGCTTCTGTGTCCCGAAATTTTAAATGACAATGGGCTTCTGTGTCCCGAAATTTAAATGACAATGGGCTCCTGTGTCCCAAAAATTAAAATGCAATGGGCTTCTGTGTCCCGAAAATTAAAATGCAATGGGCTTCTGTGTCCCGAAAATTAAAATGCAATGGGCTTCTGTGTCCCGGAAAGATTTTTTTGTTTTGTTTGTGTGTTTTTTTTTTTTTAGTGAAGCTAGGCGTAAAAGCCAGAGACGTCACTTCTGCAAGCTGTTGCAGCTCCCTATCTTTTGATCATGAAAAGATGTGGTACTGCAACTCAATCATGTCAGTGGATCGAAAATATTAAGAACTTTCACTTACCTGCTGGATGCTAATTGCTTCCTCGAAAAGTTTTGATCCGTCAAACCCGGGCACAAACTCTTGCAAACTAGGGCTTATCAACTCATTTCCAGTTCCTTGGGATCTTCAAACGTTGAGGTGGCTTTACTTCTGAGTTTGCTCATCAGCCACACAGTCTCACTCTTAGCATTGCAGACTGTATAGGGAGTATGTTTTCATTTTCTCCCTTCATTTGAAACTTCTAACACACTTTTTATCTAGCTTGTTAATTAGAGGATTGCCATTAGATTATTGAGTCAATGATGCTGAATTTATATTCCATTTCATCGAAGCGTTTTGTAATAAACATATGTGATCTCACAGGTATGAAAGAAAGAAAAGAATAAGAGAGAAAAGAAAGGTATTTTCATTCATTTGAATGTTCTCAAGCACACAAAGGCATTGAAAATGACAAAGAATACAAAAAGATGATGCAAAGACAGTGCGAAAGGTAATTGCCCCAGTTAGGATTCCTTTATTCACTTTAGATAGGGCCTAATTCTCAGATGGATATTACAACCATTGACTGCCAATGATACAAATCCTCTTCTGCCGATCACCGCACCAAATTTGCCCCAGTTTCTTTTCTTCCACCACTGCTCAAAATTGCCCCAGTTTTTTTTGGGTGAGCTCTTCAAGCGACATCTCCTATAAGAGCCTTTGCCGACTTTACTCTTGCGTGGTTTAAATGCCCTAACTTTTGCTTAGGCCGCCCTTGCGGGTTTTCGACCTAACGGGTTTCTTCTTTCTTTTTTTCCTTTTTTTTCTTTTCTTTTATTTCTTCTTTTCTCTTTTCTTCTCTTTTTTTTTTTTTTAGGCATAGAACTTCTTGTTGCATCGGCATTTGTCGGCCTTGATAATTCAGTTCCATCCATATCTGTCAAAACTAAGGCTCCTCCAGAGAATGTTTGTTTAACAATGTAAGGCCCTCATAACTCGGTGCCCATTTGCCTCGGGCGTCTTCTTGGTTTGGAAGTTTTTCTTTAATACTAGGTCACACCTTGCTTGAAACTCCCTAGGGCGTACTTTCTTGTTGAAAGCTCTTGCCATTCTTCTTTGGTATAGTTGCCCATGACAAATGGCTTTTAATCGTTTTTCTTCAACTTGTAGTATAGTGAACAACACGGATCGTCTCCTCAAGGATCGTAGATGCAATTTGATCAAATCAAGTGAAAGTTAGAAAAAAGGGGTTTTGATGGTTCAAGGATCGCGATGACGAGATTTAAAGAGAAATAACAATTAAAAGAAACGTCAATTCAAAATCTATCCGAGATTGGGTGGATTCAATCATAGACCTTTCAACAAACACACGAAATACATTTGAATGGTTAACTTGGATCTAGCAGAGATCTCTGCATCGAGATCCGAAATTCATACTAGACAATCGTCCGAATTCAATTGACAAGTGATAAACACAAATCTGCAATCGCACCATTCATGTAAATATATGTCAATTTAAGCACCGAATTCAATTAACCTAGGCACAAATCAGTAACCTAACCTCTTCAATTACGTGATTAGTTTAGATCAATCAGTTCTAAGTTTCATCACAAATCTCAATCTTGATTCAATACTTAATCTTAAACCAAGATCAAATCGGATCAAACATAAACGAGAATCACCATTCATGCATTCAAGATCAAGAGAACGAGAAGAAGAAGAAGAGGAATTCAAATATAAATCAAATACATTACATAACCAAGGTCTCAAGAATCCAAGCCACAATCTCTTCAAGAGTCCAGAATTGACTAGAAGTGACTTAGCTCTCCATTACAATGAAGGAAAAATATACAAGAACTATGAAAAGCTATTTCTAACACCAAGTGTATGTTGTGTTTAGAGCTCTCTCATGCTTCCTTTTATAGAGGATTCAGAGTAGTAGTAGATGGGTAGATGAGATTAGTAGGTGGAATTAGTAGGTGAGCTTGGTAGGTGAACTTGGTAGGTGAGCTTGGTAGGTGAACTTGGTAGGTGAGCTTCCTTGTCTCCGAAAGTATTCATTGCTGAACTCATTGATTTCGTCATTTTTGAGCCAAATGGTCTTCATGAAAGTTCTAGGAAATTGTCTAAGCTTTCCAATGGCTCTGGAAGCACCCAAAAATTCGTCCTACAGCCCAAGATATGACCCAATTACTACAGACTGCTCAGGACCAGTTTCAGCACCTCTGTTTTGACTTTCAGACCCAATATCTCCATCAAGGAGCCCGAATCAAGTTTTGTGTTTGTCATGAAAGTTGTACATATGGGTCTTAACTTTCAGATCACCAATTTTCAGCCCATTCTATAAACCCAAACTCGAATTATGTTCTGGTTACTACACACTGTTCGGGTTCAGTTCACAAATCCCGTATTCTGATTTCCATGCCCAATTAGCTCCACTAGATGTCTGAATTTGACTTTGAGCTCTTCATCAAAGTTGTAGAGCTCTCTTTTATCTTTCCTACAAGGTAAAATTCATAATTATCAGACATTTAGAACTCAAGATATGGCCAAAATACAGAAACAGTGTAAGACTCGAATAATGCTTTGAAAAATCAATTAAGTCAGATTCGAGTTCAAACTTACAAAACATAATCAAATTCGATCAATTAAGTACATGAAGAGTGTAAATGACTAATAATGAGGGTTTCTTAATGAATAAAATATGTGATTATCAAATTCCCCCACACTTAGCTTTTTGCACTCTGGGCAAAACATATAAAACTAAAGTTAGAAGACAAAGACAAACGACACAAACTTAAAAGTTAAAAACTCTAAAGGACTCAATGAAGCAAGAAGAGCAACAAGAAATTCAAGGGATCAAAGCATAAATGAGGTAACATTTCTTCACATCTCAAACCAAAATGCAAGGAAACTTCCGTTGAAAAGAATGAATTAAGAATGATGGATCTTCACAATATTCCTCTCGATCTCTCGAGTGTTTAAAGGTAGGTATTTCACTCAATTCAACCCATGAAAATTGCACTACCATAAGCTTGCTTATCTTCTACTTCTCCACTACTCAAAACACATGCACACACAAATCATGAGGACTTTATTCAAGGTTGTAGTGAGGTCAAGGTAACGAAGAGGATAAAATGGATATGAGAAGATAAATACCAAAGAGAATAAAAGCAAATGAGAGAAATGAGTTCAAATAACGAGCATAAAAGTTCATCTCAACTCTAATGTATATCCCTTTACATATTCATTTCCCAATCCTTTTCTCTCTTTTTTTTTTTTTTTTATATATATATATATGAACATAACTATATACATACATTTTTTTTTTTTTTTTTTTTTTTTTTTTTTTAGGCACTTTCTTTCTTTTCTTTTTTTTTTTTTTTTTTCAACAACCATTTTGTACACACACCCCCACACTTGTTCAAAAACTCATCCATTAACCAGGCTAATGTTCTTTTATTCCCTAAGGTACAGTAAGAACACGATTTTTCATTTAAGGCACATAATGAGCTAGAAACAAGGAATGGTCAAATAAGCTCAAAGGGGTTAAGCAAAGGAAAATATCTGAGGTTGGCAGGAATTAGAGAATTTTCGAGAGGTCAAAAGAGTGCTTGATATCATATTGAAAACAAGGTTGGCTATTTGGTTAAACTAGCTAAGAAAGAGGGCCTCAATCATGTTCATGCATGCAAGTGAAATGTAGCCTCAAAAAGAATCAAAGCAAGTTCTAGAGTGGTCATTAACATGAGTGAAAATCACACAAAAAGAAGAGAATGGCATAAATGTTGAATCCATCCATTAGGCTCAAAATCTCACAAGGTATGCATTCATCAAACTCAATTCATCAATTCAATCATCCATCACCAAGCATATCAGTTCAAGAAGGGAGAAAAATTATTCAATCATGCAATGAACCTTTTTTTTTTTTTTTTTTTTTTTTTTTTTTTTTTTTTTTTTTTTTTTTTTAACAAACGAAAAGAAAAAAGCAGAAACATGCTAAAATCTCTCCCCCACACTTAATATAACATTGTCCTCAATGTGAAAGAAAGAGATAGAAAAGAGCAACACAACACGATAAGAAGTGAATCAACGCTAAGCGAGAAAAAGAAACACTGCTTGTCGGTCTGCGTGTCGGACCACGAAAAGAAATCAAACAAGAAAACGTTAGTACTTCCACAAGTCAATACTAATTAATTACTACCTAAAAAACTCCTTACTACTGCCACCAATTAAGATCGTCTCAAGAGTAAAATTACTCCTTACTCTGCCATCACTAATTGGTTTAATAAGTCCATGACAATCATATCATACTAAACAAAACAACAACAATTTTTTTTTTTTTTTTAAATCAAACCCATTAAAGAAAGTTTCAGATCGGGCTCTTGTTTCTTGTTACTTCCTTGGCTTGCTTCTGTTGACCAATCTATACGAGCTAATACGATCAGGTACATACTCAAAAGCTTCTAATTTATCAATGAGCTCATCAATAGTGGAGGCGAGAGATAAGAAGTTGTCTTCTTAGAAGGAGTGATAAATTTACGTTCCACGACTTTGTCAAGAAAAAATAACAGAAGATCAAAGAAATTATTAACATTCAACAAACCAATGGGTTTATGGTGGATGTTCGATTCGACCCAAGAGACAATTTGAAAAATTTCTTCCAAAGTACCAAAACCACACTGGTAAGGCAATGAATGCATCGAGTTTTCAAGCATTATCTTCATGCGTTCATGCATTGATGATACCTTAAGTTCCTCCCCAATTGTCTTTCCATTGATGTTACTGTTGAGCTAAAGTTTCGGGAATGATACCTAGAACACTTGTCTCTTTACAAAGGCGACAAGTGATACGACCCCCATTAACCCACGACAACCTCCCCATATACAAGATGAATATTCCTCGCAGACAAGTGATCGACCAAGAGTGCTAGCTGCGTTTACAAACTCTAATCCCTTCCCATAACTCGACCCACAAAAAACACGGACATTTTTGAGGTTACGAATAGAAGGCCCCATTCTATACTCTTCCTCCCTTTGAGTGTTTACGAGTTTGAAGGAAAATGGAGAAAATGGAGTGTTTAAATAGGAAAAAGAATGGAAAGGGAATAATTGCACCTATGAGGGTAGGTTGGCGGTTGTCGAGAAAAGGTTGAAATTAAGAGACACGAGAATCTTTTTTTTTTTTTTTTTTTTTTTTTTTTTTTTTTGACTTCAAGAAAACCATCAAGGTAAAGAAGTCTAGAAACCCACGAAGGACCACTGCTCAAAGGATCGTCTGTACAAAAATCAAAATACAACAAAATGATACAAAGATAAAAGAAATAGAAAATGATGACATACACATGTATGTACGGTCTCCATGGCGTATCTTTATCTTTGCGCGTCATGAGTGCAATAGACATCACGTCCTTTTTTTTTTTTTTTTGAAATTGTTAGAAAAACTTGATGAAAGATGAGTGTATACTTACTTAAGATTGGGATGGAGGTAGTCTGCTCTTTCGGCTTTGTGCCAAAGCATTGTTGACCGATATTCGACCCATTCAAGACCCGTATGCAACATAGGGCTCCCAAAAGGGACAAGTGGCCATAATACGGTTGTTTGCCTCACATGTGGGATACAATCTACCTTCTTTGTTTTTCAATTAAGAAGGCTGGATCGGGATGCATGCATTTCCCCATTCACGGTTTGTGTTACCAAAGCCAACCCTAAGAAGTATACATTTTTTTTTTTTTTTTTTTTTTTTTTTTTTTTTTTTTTTTTTTTTTTTTTTTTTTTTTTTTTTTTTTTGTAAAATGCCATGAAGAAGAAGAAGAAGATGATATGTCAGATTGTTTGTGGATATGGCTCACATCGCCTCGGTTTAACGTCCGATGGCTTAAACGTCTTCTATGAGTCGAGGATAAGCTTCCCATCAATTTTCTTATAAATTGGCAAACGGGGTCTTTTAGAGTCGATTCCCAAGACGTGTAGCGTTGTTCTTCATCCTTGAAGAGATTCCACAATTTAAGAATTTCACGATGCACCAATCCACAAGAATGCGTCTCGAGAGTCAATAAGATATCATCTAATGACTCCTTACTCAGTCCATTCTTAATGAAGAAAATTTTATCTTCTCTTTGCGGAAACCATCCCCTTAGTACGACATCGCTTGTTACGGTTCCATCGTCCACATTTGTGACGGACTTGTAACCTTTTTGCTCTTCTCCTTTTAGAATATGAACTTCTTCCAAGGCCAGGGCATATATGAGTCAAATGAAATTGAGGACTCACTGCTAATCGGACCTTTGCTTCAATTATCCGGCGTACATCTTACAGGCATACCCTTGTGCATTAACATTCTCGATCTCTCACATCGAACTTTGTAGATTTTTCTCGAGCATTTTGAGGAAGAGAAGGAAAATGTTTTCTCGGGTTTGAAAGAATGACATCCATTTTGAAGGAGAAGAAGGGTTCGGTTATTTTGGGAAGCGAAGAATAAGCAGGCTCAAGAGTCACGGAGTCTGCCGTATCCGCCACCAACTTAGCAACAACACAAAGAACTCAAGAACTTGGTTTTCCGGGAATGATTGAGTCTTTGTCCATTAACAAAAGCGCATTACCATTCCTAGGATCCTCGGTATCGATCTTTGAGAGGATACGCGTGTCGACAACAAAAACCCGCGCCACCTAGATCTCGATTTTCCAAGGAGTAGGTGCGGATGATAATCTCAAAGCGAGAACTTTTTGACCAATTTCCGCGACTTTTGCAAAAGGTGTAACAGACCTTTAATAAAGTAGGCCAATAAAATCCATCTTGCAAGATTTTCGCGATTGTTGTCGTTGAAGAAAAAAAATGACCTCCACATGCTTACGACGCGACTCTACCTACCTCGTTGTCGGGCACTTTTTTTTTTTTTTTTTTTTTTTTTTTTTTTTTTTTTTTTTTTTTTTTTTTTTTTTTTTTTTTTTCATAATGCGGATGGAGAAGGTTCATCACCTCCACTTCGCATTCTCTGGGAAGTTCATGATCTTGTTTGAGGCGGTGTCCATTTACGATGAAAGCTTTGGCGGTGACCTCACTTTTAATGCGAAACGACACCGAAGGAAAAACATTAGTAACAATAAATGGTCCATCCCATCTAGACCTTAATTTGCCGGGCATGAGTCGGAGGCGGGAGTTATAGAGGAGAACTTTTTGACCAATCTCAAATGTTTTCCTCGGAATCAACTTATCATGGAAGGCTTTGGTCTTCTCCTTATAAAGTTTGGAACTTTCGCCAAGCCTCCAGCGGATCTCCTCCAATTCTTTGCGGTGCGGACTTCCTCTCCAACACAGCTTGATCTAGGTCCAAGTTGCACCTTTTCACGCCCCGAGAGAATGCTCGATGCTCAATTTCCACCGGTAGGTGGCAGGCTTTCAAAAATAATCCGATACGGAGACATCCCGATTGGTGTCTTATAAGCGATCCGGTAAGCCCATAAAGCATCCTCGAGCCTCTTGCTCCGAGTCCTTTCTGTTAGGTTGAGCTGTACGGAGTATACGCTTAATTTCTCTGTTGGAGACCTCGGCTTGCCCATTGGTTTGGGGGTGGTAGGTGTAGAAACCTTGTGTTGGACTCCATACTTCTTCATCAAAGCCTCCATGCTTCGATTGCAAAAATGTGAACCTTGATCACTAATGATGGATCTCGGGACTCCAAACCTACGAGAAAATGCGTGATCTAATAAAATCCACAACAACTTTAGAATCATCGGTCAGAGTGGCCTTAGCCTCCACCCATTTAGATACATAATCCACAATGAGAATGTAAACAAAACCAAATGATACGGGAAAAGGACCCGTAAAGTCAATACCCCAAACATCAAAAATCTCACGAAATAATAAGGGTTTACGGGGCATTTCATTCCTACGAGAAGTATTCCTGTTCTCGGCATTGATCACAAGATTTGCAAAACATATATGCATCATGAAATAGAGTGGGCCAATATAATCCGAGTCTAAAACTTTCCTAGCGATCCGTTGAGGACCAGAAGTGGCCGCCACATGCAAGTTTATGACAAAAGCTAAGAATGGAATGGAATTCATCATCGAGGCACACACCTCTACAATTACTTGGTCACTTTGCAAAATCTCCATAAGTAAGGATCATCCCACACATAATACTTTGACTCACTTTTCAATTTATCAATCTTAGCCTTAGTGAAATGTGCGGGTATTGCGTTAGCAACCAAGAAATTAATCAAATCACAAACCAAGGGATGTTGCCTTGCGACTTGAAAAGGCTGCTCATCGAGAAAACATCATGGATGGGAAAAACATCTGCCTCCCTTTCAATTCGACTCAAGTGATCGGCCACCAAATTCTCAGCTCCACTCTTGGTCACGGATCTCGATATCAAACTCTGGAGGAGCAACATCCACCTAATCAATAGGGCTTGGCATTGGGCTTTTCGGGAGAAACTTCAATCTTTGCGTGATCTGAAAACACAACCACTCTGGAACCAAGCAAATATGATCGAAATTTATCTAAAGCAAAAACAATTGCTAAAAGTTCCTTTTCGGTTGTGGTGTAGTTGATTTGTGCGGGGATCTAAAGTTCTCGAAGCATAGGAAATGACATGAGATACTTTCTGACCAGACCACTTTGTGCAAAACGACTCCCAATGCATAATTAGAGGCATCACACATCGGCTCAAATGGAAGTGTCCAATCCGGCGGTTGGATGATAGGTGTCTTGGTCAATGCACTTCAATTGATTGAAGGCATCCACAGGCACTTCTTGTCAAAGTGAAACTCCACATCTTTTTGCGGTAAGTTGGATAGCGGAAGTGCAATTTTCTTTGAAATCCTTTATGAGCCGCCGATAGAAACACATGCCAAGGAAAGAAACGAATCTCCCGCACGCATGTGGGGTAAGATAGGCATGAAATAACATCTATTTTTGCGGGATCTACCTCAATACCCTCACGAGATATCACATGCCCTAAGACTATACCTTGTTCTACCATGAAATGACATTTCTCAAAATTTAGAACGAGGTTAGTCTTAATGCATCTATGCAAGACACAGAGCAGGACTATCTAAACATGCATCAAAGGAAGATCCATAGGCGGTAAAATCATCCATAAATACGTCCATGCAATTTTCTAAAAAATCGAGAAAAGATACTTACCATACACCTACGAAAGGTGCACGGAGCATTGCATAGACCAAAGGGCATCCTCACTGTATGCAAATGTGCCAAATGGACAAGTGAAAGTAGTCTTCTCTTGGTCTTACGGGGCTATATGAATCGAAAATAGCCCGAATATCCATCCGAGGAAACAATAATGTGACTTGCCCATAACTTAGCTCCAACATCGATCAATGAATGGCGGCGGGAAATGATCCTTTACGGTAGCTGGTTGAGCGCCTATAATCAATGCAAACTCGCCAAGCTGTTTTGAACTCGTGTGGGCACAAGCTCATTGTTCGATTCGCAACCACTTTGTGACCCAGTTTCTTGGGAACCACTTGCAGGGGCTCGCCCATTGGTATCGGATATGGGATAAATAATGCCGACTTGAAGTAGCTTTGTAACTTCCTTCTTCACCACATCTAGAATCGGGGGATTTAGTCTCCTTTGGGGCATCTAGCTGGTTTGATCCCTTCTTCCAATAAAATCTTATGCATGCATGTGGAGGGACTAATACCGGGAATATCTGCAAGAGTCCATCCGATGGCTTGCCTATTACGCCTCAAAATCTGCGGTAATTTTCTTCTTGATCGGGTTGTAGGTTTTTAGCAATGATCACTTAGGAAGTGTCTCACCATCTCCCAATATGCATATTTAAGATGGTGCAGTAAAGTCTTCAACTCCAAGATGGAGGTTGTACAATGGAAGGTAACAAGTGATCTGAAACAACTAACTCGGCAACATTAATTTCGGCATGGTGCGACTCTCATTCTCGGTTGTTGCATCATCGGCGGTGTATCATTACTCATAACGAGAATAAATCTCGGCACATACGACACATGGTTCAACATCACAAGTGGCACATGTATCACAAGAAAGCAGAACCAAGATAGTCAACAATATCGGGGAATTCGGCATATAAATCGGTATAGACATCATCGACCAGACATCTCGATCATATCAACATGGAAAACAGAATGCTCCTCTAGGGGGTGTCTCGTGGCATCAAAAATGTTAAATTGTACCAAATCGTCGCCAAACTCCATAGAAAGGGTGCCGGCATGCACGTCTATCTTGGTCTTGGCGGTCTTGAGAATGGTGCCTAGAATCAATGGAGCATGGTTTGTTGGAGACTCGTCTTCCATGTCCGAGAATGTAGAAATCTGCTTTGGAAAAATCAACTCATTCACCCAGAACTAACACATCTTCCGGCCACACTGCGGGATGAGCGGTGGCTCTGTTGCCAAGCCCAATCACGATACCGGTGGGTTGCAAAGTACCAATGTTTAAACACTTATACAACGACATGGGCATGACATTGATCGAAGCACCCAAATCTAGCATTGCATGCTCGAAATCTAGAGTTGCCAATTGTGCAAGAAATTGTGAAAGTTCCGGGATCTTTGCATTTACGTGGCATGCTTGGCGAGAATCATTGCGAAAACATTTCTTCCCATGCGATCTTCTCATCCCCTTTCAACCTTCTCTTATGAGTGCCTGACTCCTTGAGAAATTTAGCATATTTTGGAATTTGCTTGATTGCATCTAGGAGGGAATATTGATTTCCACTTTCTGAATGTCTCCATGACTTCTTTTTCCATTTACTTGCATTGTTCTCTTGGATTGTGTGATCCTATTTGGAAAAGGTAATGGAATGGTAAACATCTGAATTCTCTGCAATTTTCTTGATGTACAGTTGGATTTGAATTATCCATTTCTGCCGTTTTTGGTCAATTTCGATTCTTTGTAAGGTTGGAACATCAACTTCTTTGCCACTTCTCAAGGTAATTGCACTTACGTTGCCTCTTGGATTGTTATTTGTTTGTGAAGGCAATTGGCTAGAACCTTGACTCTTTAGCTCGCTCACGGTGGTTGCCGGTACCCAATTTGAGTTTGTAAATTCGAATGTTGGCAGCGACGTTACTGCTGGGCCCAATGTTATTTGTGGCCATTTGTTTCATCGGGTCTTCCAATGATGGCTCGGTGGAGTGGATTGACGAGAGCTATTTGAGCAGTTCTTGTTAATACGAATGCGGGGGTATTTGTTGGTATTTGTTGCTTGGACTGCTGACTTGGTATCTAAATTGTTGTTCTTCTTTGGTGGGGGCATTTGTTATTCTTCTTGGTGGTGAAATTTGTTTGTTCTTGGCTAGGATTCCCGTATCTCAAATTGGGATGGTCTCGCCAACCCGGGATTATAAGTACTAGAAAATGGATCATATCTAGATTGTTCTTTGTTGTTCTTGATATTGGGGTCTACCGGGAAAAACACCGGTACGACAACACATTGATCTGGAAAAGCGGGACCATCTTCTGAAGTGTAGGGCATGAATCGGTAGGATGAGATGAATTAGAGCAAATTCCACACACGATGCGGTCATCGCATGGGTGGTTGTTGACCAACTTGCTATCTGTCTTACCAAAAAGTCAATTCATCTAGTACGTGTTCCATTCTTTGTTGGTCCATATGAGATGCTTGAATTTCATTAACTCCTCTGGTTGCGGTGATGATCCATGCGAGCCAAGCTGTTGGGTATTGGGCTGCCATGTTTGCTATCGGATCTCTTGCGGCGGTAGGAGTTTTGTCTACTAAGGCTCCTCCCGGAGGCGGCATCGATCATGCTTCTATCATTTGGCGACAAGCCCTCGTAAAAGTATTGAATCAAGAGTTGGTCACTAATTTGGTGATGAGGCGGCTCGAACACAACTTCTTGAATCTCTCCCGGTATTCATGCAAAGTCTCACCGGACATACGTACGATGCCACATATATCCTTCCTAATTGCGGCGGCTCTCGGCGGGGAAGAATCTCTCCGGGAACAACCTCTTCATGTCATTCCAACTTCGTGAACACTGGTGAAAGATAAAACAACCAATCTTTGGTGCATCGACAAGTGAGAAGGGAAATGCCCTTAACTTGATGTGTTCCTCGGAGATGCCTTGTGGCTTCATGGTTGAACACACAACATGGAACTCTTTCGGGTGCTTATGAGGATCTTCACCCGCAAGACCATGAAACTTTGGTAACAAGTGTATCAAACCAGATTTCAACTCAAAATCTGCATCAAGATCGGGATATTGAATGCACAAAGATTGGTAAGATACATCGGGAGCGACAAGTTCCTTAAGGGTTCTATTATGCATGTTATCGGCCATGATTTCGGGATTACTTAAGTTATCGGGTTCACTCCCAAAATTAGGTTCGAAAATTAACTCTGGAATTTATCACACGAGCTCTAATTAATCTATGCAAGGTCTATCAATCTCGGGATCAAGATCAAGCAAGATATCGAGGATTGGACCTAGTCATGCATCAACTAAAGCACAAAAACACAAAAGCGCAACTAAGCAAAATACACTAAACAACACTCAAAATATGCAAAAATAAATCTAGTTAATATGTCTAAACATTTTTAAAAATTATGGAATCAACACGAGAACAAAATCTACATAAAAATGAAACTAGAAAATGCAATAAAAAATATTAAAAAATTGAAAAAGTGGTCTAAATGATAGAATTTCGAAAAACCAGGGGTGACCTCACAGTTTACTGTGAGTCTTGTTTATCAGGCTGTTTTCCTTCAACCGACCAAGTTTCAGCTCATTCTGGGCATGTTGCGTTCGAAAATTGCAATAGTTACCGTAATCACTTTGTTTTCCGTCTTTCCTAAATCGAGAAAAATTCAAAAGCTAGGATAAAAATGTTAGTTGGTATGAACAATGTTAGTAAATGAAAAATAACTGTTAGAATAGGTAAGAAAGAACAAAAATTAGTAAGGTTACTCAAAATGAAAAGATTACACCTACGAGTTCCCGACAGCAGCATGGCGCCAAAATTTTGACGACGCCTTGAACTCGGTCAAAATTATAACAGAAGTTATTACCTAAACTTGTAGTATAGTGAACAACAGGATCGTCTCCTCGAGGATCGTAGATGCAATTTGATCAAATCAAGTGAAAGTTAGAAAAAGGGGGTTTTGATGGTTCAAGGATCGCGATGTGACGGATTTAAAGAGAAATAACAATTAAAAGAGCGTCAATTAAAATCTATCCGAGATTGGGTGGATTCAATCATAGACCTTTCAACAAACACCTGAAATACATTTGAATGGTTAACTTGGATCTAGCAGATCTCGCATCGAGATCCGAGAATTCATACTAGACAATCGTCCGAATTCAATTGACAAGTGATAAACACAAATCTGCTGCATCGCACCATTCATGTAAATATATGTCAATTTAAGCACCGAATTCAATTAACCTAGGCACAAATCGGTAACCTAACCTCTTCAATTACGTGATTAGTTTAGATCAATCAGTTCTAAGTTTCATCAAATTTCTTGATCATCATGATACTTAATCTTAAACCAAGATCAAATCGGATCAAACATAAACGAGAATCACCATTCATGCATTCAAGATCAAGAGAACGAGAAGAAGAAGAAGAAGAGAATTCAAATATAAATCAAATACATTACATAACCAAGGTCTCAAGAATCCAAGCCACAATCTCTTGAAGAGTCCAGAATTGACTAGAAGTGACTTAGCTCTCCATTCTGATGAAGGAAAAATATACAAGAACTATGAAAAGCTATTTCTAACACCAAGTGTATGTTGTGTTTAGAGCTCTCCTCATGCTTCCTTTTATAGAGGATTCAGAGTAGTAGTAGATGGGTAGATGAGATTAGTAGGTGGAATTAGTAGGTGAGCTTGGTAGGTGAACTTGGTAGGTGAGCTTGGTAGGTGAACTTGGTAGGTGAGCTAGGTGAGCTTCCTTGTCTCCGAAAGTATTCATTGCTGAACTCATTGATTTCGTCATTTTTGAGCCAAATGGTCTTCATGAAAGTTCTAGGAAATTGTCTAAGCTTTCCAATGGCTCTGGAAGCACCCAAAAATTCGTCCTACAGCCCAAGATATGACCCAATTACTACAGACTGCTCAGGACCAGTTTCAGCACCTCTGTTTTGACTTTCAGACCCAATATCTCCATCAAGGAGCCCGAATCAAGTTTTGTGTTTGTCATGAAAGTTGTACATATGGGTCTTAACTTTCAGATCACCAATTTTCAGCCCATTCTATAAACCCAAACTCGAATTATGTTCTGGTTACTACACACTGTTCGGGTTCAGTCACAAATCCCGTATTCTGATTTCCATGCCCAATTAGCTCCACTAGATGTCTGAATTTGACTTTGAGCTCTTCATCAAAGTTGTAGAGCTCTCTTTTATCTTTCCTACAAGGTAAAATTCATAATTATCAGACATTTAGAACTCAAGATATGGCCAAAATACAGAAACAGTGTAAGACTCGAATAATGCTGAAAAATCAATTAAGTCGATTCGAGTTCAAACTTACAAAACATAATCAAATTCGATCAATTAAGTACATGAAGAGTGTAAATGACTAATAATGAGGGTTTCTTAATGAATAAAATATGTGATTATCAAATTCCCCCACACTTAGCTTTTTTGCACTCTGGGCAAAACATATAAAACTAAAGTTAGAAGACAAAGACAAACGACGACATGAACTTAAAAGTTAAAAACTCTAAAGGACTCAATGAAGCAAGAAGAGCAACAAGAAATTCAAGGGATCAAAGCATAAATGAGGTAACATTTCTTCACATCTCAAACCAAAATGCAAGGAAACTTCCGTTGAAAAGAATGAATTAAGAATGATGGATCTTCACAATATTCCTCTCGATCTCTCAGTGTTTAAAGGTAGGTATTTCACTCAATTCAACCCATGAAAATTGCACTACCATAAGCTTGCTTATCTTCTACTTCTCCACTACTCAAAACACATGCACACACAAATCATGAGGACTTTATTCAAGGTTGTAGTGAGGTCAAGGTAACGAGAAGAGGATAAAATGGATATGAGAAGATAAATACCAAAGAGAATAAAAGCAAATGAGTGAGTTCAAATAACGAGCATAAAAGTTCATCTCAACTCTAATGTATATCCCTTTACATATTCATTTCCCAATCCTTTTCTCTCTTTTTTTTTTTTTTATATATATATATATGAACATAACTATATACATACATTTTTCTTTTTTTTTTTTTTTTTTTTTTTTTTTTTTTTTTTCTTTCTTTTCTTTTCTTTTTTTTTTTTTTTTCAACAACCATTTTGTACACACACCCCACACTTGTTCAAAAACTCATCCATTAACCAGGCTAATGTTCTTTTATTCCCTAAGGTACAGTAAGAACACACGATTTTTCATTTAAGGCACATAATGAGCTAGAAACAAGGAATGGTCAAATAAGCTCAAAGGGGTTAAGCAAAGGAAAATATACTGAGGTTGGCGGGAATTAGAGAATTTTCGAGAGGTCAAAAGAGTGCTTGATATCATATTGAAAACAAGGTTGGCTATTTGGTTAAACTAGCTAAGAAAGAGGGCCTCAATCATGTTCATGCATGCAAGTGAAATGTAGCCTCAAAAAGAATCAAAGCAAGTTCTAGAGTGGTCATTAACATGAGTGAAAATCACACAAGAAAAAGAAGAGAATGGCATAAATGTTGAATCCATCCATTAGGCTCAAAATCTCACAAGGTATGCATTCATCAAACTCAATTCATCAATTCAATCATCCATCACCAAGCATATCAGTTCAAGAAGGGAGAAAAATTATTCAATCATGCAATGAACCTTTTTTTTTTTTTTTTTTTTTTTTTTTGAATTTTTTTTTTTTTTTTTTTTTTTTTTTTTTTTTAACAAACGAAAAAAACAGAAACATGCTAAAATCTCTCCCCCACACTTAATATAACATTGTCCTCAATGTGAAAGAAAGAGATAGAAAAGAGCAACACAACGATAAGAAGTGAATCAACGCTAAGCGAGAAAAAAAACACCTTGTCGGTCTTGCATCGGACCACGAAAAGAAATCAAACAAGAAAACGTTAGTACTTCCACAAGTCAATACTAATTAATTACTACCTAAAAAACTCCTTACTCTGCCACCAATTAAGATCGTCTCAAGAGTAAAATTACTCCTTACTCTGCCATCACTAATTGGTTTAATAAGTCCATGACAATCATATCATACTAAACAAAACAACAACAATTTTTTTTTTTTAAATCAAACCCATTAAAGAAAAGTTTCAGATCGGGCTCTTGTTTCTTGTTACTTCCTTATTTGCTTCTGTTGACCAATCTATACGAGCTAATACGATCAGGTACATACTCAAAAGCTTCTAATTTATCAATGAGCTCATCAATAGTGGAGGCGAGAGATAAGAAGTTGTCTTCTTAGAAGGAGTGATAAATTTACGTTCCACGACTTTGTCGAAGAAAAATAACAACAAGATCAAAGAAATTATTAACATTCAACAAACCAATGGGTTTATGGTGGATGTTCGATTCGACCCAGAGACAATTTGAAAAATTTCTTCCAAAGTACCAAAACCACACAGGTAAGGCAATGAATGCATCGAGTTTTCAAGCATTATCTTCATGCGTTCATGCATTGATGATACCTTAAGTTCCTCCCCATTGTCTTTCCGGTGATGTTACGTTGAGCTAAAGTTTCGGGAATGATACCTAGAACACATTGTTGTCTCTTACAAAGGCGACAAGTGATACTGACCCCATTAACCCACGACAACCTCCCCATATACAAGATGAATATTCCTCGCGGCAAGTGATCGACCAAGAGTGCTAGGCTGCGTTTACAAACTCTAATCCCTTCCCGTAACTCGACCCACAAAAACACACGGAGACATTTTTGAGGTTACGAATAGAAGGCCCCATTCTATACTCTTCCTCCCTTTGAGTGTTTACGAGTTTGAAGGAAAATGGAGAAAATGGAGTGTTTAAATAGGAAAAAGAATGGAAAGGGAATAATTGCACCTATGAGGGTAGGTTGGCGGTTGTCGAGAAAAGGTTGAAATTAAGAGACACGAGAATCTTTTTTTTTTTTTTTTTTTTTTTTTTTTTTTTTGACTTCAAGAAAACCATCAAGGTAAAGAAGTCTAGAAACCCACGAAGGACCACTGCTCAAAGGATCGTCGTACAAAAATCAAAATACAACAAAATGATACAAAGATAAAGAAATAGAAAATGATGACATACACATATGTACGGTCTCCATGGCGTATCTTTATCTTTGCGCGTCATGAGTGCGATGAGACATCACGTCCTTTTTTTTTTTTTTTTTTTTTTTTGAAATTGTTAGAAAAACTTGATGAAAGATGAGTGTATACTTACTTAAGATTGGGATGGAGGTAGTCTGCTCTTTCGGCTTTGTGCCAAAGCATTGTTGACCGATATTCGACCCATTCAAGACCCGGCGCACATAGGGCTCCCAAAAGGGACAAGTGGCCATAATCTGTTGTTGTGCCTCACATGTGGGATACAATCTACCTTCTTTGTTTTTCAATTAAGAAGGCTGGATCGGGATGCATGCATTTCCCCATTCACGGTTTGTGTTACCAAAGCCAACCACTAAGAAGTATACATTTTTTTTTTTTTTTTTTTTTTTTTTTTTTTTTTTTTTTTTTTTTTTTTTTTTTGTTTTTTTTTTTTTTTGTAAAATGCCATGAAGAAGAAGAAGAAGAAGATGATATGTCTGAGTTGTTTGTGGATATGGCTCACATCGCCTCTGGTTTAACGTCCGATGTAACGGCTTAAACGTCTTCTATGAGTCGAGGATAAGCTTCCCATCCAATTTTCTTATAAATTGGCAAACGAGGGTCTTTTAGAGTCGATTCCCAAGGCGTAGCGTTGTTGTTCATCCTTGAAGAGATTCCACAATTTAAGAATTTCACGATGCACCAATCCACAGAATGCGTCTCGAGAGTCAATAAGATATCATCTAATGACTCCTTACTCGATCCATTCTTAATGAAGAAAATTTTATCTTCTCTATTTGCGGAAACCATCCCCTTAGTACGACATCGCTTGTTACGGTTCCATCGTCCACATTTGTGACGGACTTGTAACCTTTTTGCTCTTC
The DNA here is from genome assembly GCA_029884605.1 of Ormosia emarginata. Taxonomy (NCBI): domain Eukaryota; kingdom Viridiplantae; phylum Streptophyta; class Magnoliopsida; order Fabales; family Fabaceae; genus Ormosia; species Ormosia emarginata. Next base: position 18,320,204 of record JAQQTP010000080.1, on the reverse strand, counting down.
TCCTTTTAGAATATGAACTTCTTCCAAGGCCCAGGGCATATATGAGTCAAATGAAATTGAGGACTCACTGCTAATCGGACCTTTGCTTCAATTATCCGGCGTACATCTTCGGCATACCCTTGTGCATTAACATTCTCAATCTCTCACATCGAACTTTGTAGATTTTTCTCGAGCATTTTGAGGAAGAGAAGGAAAATGTTTTCTCGGGTTTGAAAGAATGACATCCATTTTGAAGGAGAAGAAGGGTTCGGTTATTTTGGGAAGCGAAGAATAAACAGACTCAAGAGTCACGAGTCAGTATCCGCCACTTAGCAGAGCAACACAAAGAACTCAAGAACTTGGTTTTCCGGGAATGATTGAGTCTTTGTCCATTAACAACAAGCGCATTACCATTCCTAGGATCCTCGGTATCGATCTTTGAGAGGATACGCGTGTCGACAACAAAAGAACCACGCCACCTAGATCTCGATTTTCCAAGGAGTAGGTGCGGATGATAATCTCAAAGCGAGAACTTTTTGACCAATTTCCGCGACTTTTGCAAAAGGTGTAACGGACCTTTAATAAAGTAGGCCAATAAAATCCATCTTGCAAGATTTTCGCGATTGTTGTCGTTGAAGAAAAAAATGACCTCCACATGCTTCGAGCGACTCTACCTACCTCGTTGTCGGGCACACAATTTTTTTTTTTTTTTTTTTTTTTTTTTTTTTTTTTTTTTTTTTTTTTTTTTTTTTTTTTTTTTTTTTTTTTTTTTTTTTTTTTTTTATTCATAATGCGGATGGAGAAGGTTCATCACCTCCATTCTGCGCATTCTCTGCGGAAGTTCATGATCTTGTTTGAGGCGGTGTCCATTTACGATGAAAGCTTTGGCGGTGACCTCACTTTTAATGCGAACGACACCGAAAGGAAAAACATTAGTAACAATAAATGGTCCATCCCATCTAGACCTTAATTTACCGGGCATGAGTCGGAGGCGGGAGTTATAGAGGAGAACTTTTTGACCAATCTCAAATGTTTTCCTCGAATCAACTTATCATGGAAGGCTTTGGTCTTCTCCTTATAAAGTTTGGAACTTTCATAAGCCTCCAGCGGATCTCCTCCAATTCTTTGCGGTGCTGCTTCTCTCTCTCAAACACAGCTTGATCTAGGTCCAAGTTGCACCTTTTCACCTTGAGAATGCTCGATGCTCAATTTCCACCGGTAGGTGGCAGGCTTTCAAAAATAATCCGATACGGAGACATCCCGATTGGTGTCTTATAAGCGATCCGGTAAGCCCATAAAGCATCCTCGAGCCTCTTGCTCCGTCTTTCTGTTAGGTTGAGCGTCTTACAGAGTATCGCTTAATTTCTCTGTTGGAGACCTCGGCTTGCCCATTGGTTTGGGGGTGGTAGGGTGTAGAAACCTTGTGTTGGACTCCATACTTCTTCATCAAAGCCTCCATGCTTCGATTGCAAAAATGTGAACCTTGATCACTAATGATGGATCTCGGGACTCCAAACCTACGAGAAAATCGTGATCTAATAAAATCCACAACAACTTTAGAATCATCGGTCAGAGTGGCCTTAGCCTCCACCCATTTAGATACATAATCCACGACAAGACGAGAATGTAAACAAAACCAAATGATACGGGAAAAGGACCCGTAAAGTCAATACCCCAGAACATCAAAAATCTCACGAGAATAATAAGGGTTTACGGGGCATTTCATTCCTACGAGAAGTATTCCTGTTCTCGGCATTGATCACAAGATTTGCAAAACATATATGCATCATGAAATAGAGTGGGCCAATATAATCCGAGTCTAAAACTTTCCTAGCGATCCGTTGAGGACCAGAAGTGGCCGCCACATGCAAGTTTATGACAAAAGCTAAGAATGGAATGGAATTCATCATCGAGGCACACACCTCTAATTACTTGGTCACTTTGCAAAATCTCCATAAGTAAGGATCATCCCACACATAATACTTTGACTCACTTTTCAATTTATCAATCTTAGCCTTAGTGAAATGTGCGGGTATTGCGTTAGCAACCAAGAAATTAATCAAATCGACAAACCAAGGGATGTTGCCTTGCGGCTTGAAAAGGCTGCTCATCGAGAAAACATCATGGATGGGAAAAACATCGCCTCCTTTCAATTCGACTCAAGTGATCGGCCACCAAATTCTCAGCTCCACTCTTGTCACGGATCTCGATATCAAACTCTGGAGGAGCAACATCCACCTAATCAATAGGGGCTTGGCATTGGGCTTTTCGGGAGAAACTTCAATCTTTGCGTGATCTGAAAACACAACCACTGCGGAACAGCAAATATGATCGAAATTTATCTAAAGCAAAAACAATTGCTAAAAGTTCCTTTTCGGTTGTGGTGTAGTTGATTTGTGCGAGGATCTAAAGTTCTCGAAGCATAGGAAATGACATGAGATACTTTCTGACCCTTTGTGCAAGAACGACTCCCAATGCATAATTAGAGGCATCACACATCGGCTCAAATGGAAGTGTCCAATCCGGCGGTTGGATGATAGGTGTCTTGGTCAATGCACTGCTTCAATTGATTGAAGGCATCCACAGGCACTTCTTGTCAAAGTGAAACTCCACATCTTTTTGCGGTAAGTTGGATAGCGGAAGTGCAATTTTCTTTGAAATCCTTTATGAACCGCCGATAGAAACTGCATGACCAAGGAAAGAAACGAATCTCCCGCACGCATGTGTGGGGTAAGATAGGCATGAAATAACATCTATTTTTGCGGGATCTACCTCAATACCCTCACGAGATATCACATGCCCTAAGACTATACCTTGTTCTCCATGAAATGACATTTCTCAAAATTTAGAACGAGGTTAGTCTTAATGCATCTATGCAAGACACAGCGGACTATCTAAACATGCATCAAAGGAAGATCCATAGGCAGGTAAAATCATCCATAAATACGTCCATGCAATTTTCTAAAAAATCGAGAAAAGATACTTACCATACACCTCTGACGAAGGTGCACGGAGCATTGCATAGACCAAAGGGCATCCTCACTGTATGCAAATGTGCCAAATGGACAAGTGAAAGTAGTCTTCTCTTGGTCTTACGGGGCTATATGAATCGAAAATAGCCGAATATCCATCCGAGGAAACAATAATGTGACTTGCCGATTAACTTAGCTCCAACATCGATCAATGAATGGCGGCGGGAAATGATCCTTTACGGTAGCTGGTTGAGCGCCTATAATCAATGCAAACTCGCCAAGCTGTTTTGAACTCGTGTGGGCACAAGCTCATTGTTCGATTCGCAACCACTTTGTGACCCAGTTTTCTTGGGAACCACTTGCACGGGGCTCGCCCATTGGTATCGGATATGGGATAAATAATGCCGACTTGAAGTAGCTTTGTAACTTCCTTCTTCACCACATCTAGAATCGGGGATTTAGTCTCCTTTGGGGTGTCTAGCTGGTTTGATCCCTTCTTCCAATAAAATCTTATGCATGCATGTGGAGGGACTAATACCGGGAATATCTGCAAGAGTCCATCCGATGGCTTGCCTATTACGCCTCAAAATCTGCGGTAATTTTCTTCTTGATCGGGTTGTAGGTTTTTAGCAATGATCACTAGGAAGTGTCTCACCATCTCCCAATATGCATATTTAAGATGGTGCAGTAAAGTCTTCAACTCCAAGGATGGAGGTTGTACAATGGAAGGTAACAAGTGATCTGAAACAACTAACTCGGCAACATTAATTTCGGCATGTGCTTGACTCTCATTCTCGGTTGTTGCATCATCGGCGGTTTGTATCATTACTCATAACGCAGAATAAATCTCGGCACATACGACACATGGTTCAACATCACAAGTGGCACATGTATCACAAAAACAGAACCAAGATAGTCAACAATATCGGGGAATTCGGCATATAAATCGGTATAGACATCATCGACCAGACATCTCGATCATATCAACATGGAAAACAGAATGCTCCTCTAGGGGGTGTCTCGTGGCATCAAAAATGTTAAATTGTACCAAATCGTCGCCAAACTCCATAGAAAGGGTGCCGGCATGCACGTCTATCTTGGTCTTGGCGGTCTTGAGAATGGTGCGCCTAGAATCAATGGAGCATGGTTTGTTGGAGACTCGTCTTCCATGTCCCGAGAATGTAGAAATCTGTTTGGAAAAATCAACTCATTCACCCAGAACTAACACATCTTCCGGCCACACTGCGGGATGAGCGGTGGCTCTGTTGCCAAGCCCGAATCACGATACCGGTGGGTTGCAAAGTACCAATGTTTAAACACTTATACAACGACATGGGCATGACATTGATCGAAGCACCCAAATCTAGCATTGCGTGCTCGAATCTAGAGTTGCCAATTGTGCAAGAAATTGTGAAAGTTCCGGGATCTTTGCATTTACGTGGCATGCTTGGCGAGAATCATTGCGAAACATTTCTTCCCATGCTTGATCTTCTCATCCCTTTCAACCTTCTCTTATGAGTGCCAACTCCTTGAGAAATTTAGCATATTTTGGAATTTGCTTGATTGCATCTAGGAGGGAATATTGATTTCCACTTTCTGAATGTCTCCATGACTTCTTTTTCCATTTACTGCTTGCATTGTTCTCTTGGATTGTGTGATCCTATTTGGAAAAGGTAATGGAATGGCAACATCTGAATTCTCTGCAATTTTCTTGATGTACAGTTACGGACTGAATTATCCATTTCTGCCGTTTTTGGTCAATTTCGATTCTTTGTAAGGTTGGAACATCAACTTCTTTGCCACTTCTCAAGGTAATTGCACTTACGTTGCCTTGGATTGTTATTTGTTTGTGAAGGCAATTGGCTAGAACCTTGACTCTTTAGCTCGCTCACGGTGGTTGCCGGTACCCATTTGAGTTTGTAAATTGAATGTTGGCAACGACGTTCTGCTGGGCCCAATGTTATTTGTGGCCATTTGTTTCATCGGGTCTTCCAATGATGGCTCGGTGGAGTGGATTGAGACGAGGCTATTTGAGCAGTTCTTTGTTAATACGAATGCGGGGGTATTTGTTGGTATTTGTTGCTTGGACACTGACTTGGTATCTAAATTGTTGTTCTTCTTGGTGGGGGTTGTTCTTCTTCTTGGTGGGCATTGTTCTTTGGCTAGGATTCCCGTATCTCAAATTGGGATGGTCTCGCCAACCCGGATTATAAGTACTAGAAAATGGATCATATCTAGATTGTTCTTTGTTGTTCTTGATATTGGGGTCTACCGGGAAAAACACCGGTGCGGACAACACATTGATCTGGAAAGCGGGACCATCTTCTAAGTGTAGGGCATGAATCGGTAGGATGAGATGAATTAGAGCAAATTCCACACACGATGCGGTCATCTGCATGGGTGGTTGTTGACCAACTGCTATCTGTCTTACCAAAGAAGTCAATTCATCTAGTACGTGTTCCATTCTTTGTTGGTCCATATGAGATGCTTGAATTTCATTAACTCCTCTGGTTGCGGTGATGATCCATGAGCCAAGCTGTTGGGTATTGGGCTGCCATGTTTGCTATCGGATCTCTTGCGGCGGTAGGAGTTTTGTCTACTAAGGCTCCTCCCGGAGGCGGCATCGATCATGCTTCTATCATTTGGCGGCAAACCCTCGCCAAAAAAGTATTGAATCAAGAGTTGGTCACTAATTTGGTGATGAGGCGGCTCGAACACAACTTCTTGAATCTCTCCCGGTATTCATGCAAAGTCTCACGGACATACGTACGATGCCACATATATCCTTCCTAATTGCGGCGGCTCTCGGCGGGGGAAGAATCTCTCCGGGGAACAACCCTCTTCATGTCATTCCAACTTCGGCATTGAACACTGGTGAAAGATAAAACAACCAATCTTTGGTGCATCGACAAGTGAGAAGGGAAATGCCCTTAACTTGATGTGTTCCTCGGAGATGCCTTGTGGCTTCATGGTTGAACACACAACATGGAACTCTTTCGGGTGCTTATGAGGATCTTCACCCGCAAGACCATGAAACTTTGGTAACAAGTGTATCAAACCAGATTTCAACTCAAAATCTGCATCAAGATCGAGGATATTGAATGCACAAAGATTGGTAAGATACATCGGGAGCGACAAGTTCCTTAAGGGTTCTATTATGCATGTTATCGGCCATGATTTCGGGATTACTTAAGTTATCGGGTTCACTCCCAAAATTAGGTTCGAAATTAACTCTGGAATTTATCACACGAGCTCTAATTAATCTATGCAAGGTCTATCAATCTCGGGATCAAGATCAAGCAAGATATCGAGTTGGACCTAGTCATGCATCAACTAAAGCACAAAAACACAAAAAGCGCAACTAAGCAAAATACACTAAACAACACTCAAAATATGCAAAAATAAATCTAGTTAATATGTCTAAACATTTTTAAAAATTATGGAATCAACACGAACAAAATCTACATAAAAATGAAACTAGAAAATGCAATAAAAAATATTAAAAAATTGAAAAAGTGGTCTAAATGATAGAATTTCGAAAAACCAGGGGTGACCTCACAGTTTACTGTGAGTCTTGTTTATCAGGCTGTTTTCCTTCAACCGACCAAGTTTCAGCTCATTCTGGGCATGTTGCGGTTCGAAAATTGCAATAGTTACCGTAATCACTTTGTTTTCCGTCTTTCCTAAATCGAGAAAAATTCAAAAGCTAGGATAAAAATATTAGTATGGTATGAACAATGTTAGTAAATGAAAAATAACTTAGAATAGGTAAGAAAGAACAAAAATTAGTAAGGTTACTCAAAATGAAAAGATTACACCTACGAGTTCCCGACATGGCGCCAAAATTTTGACGACGTTAGAACTCGATCAAAATTATAACAGAAGTTATTACCTAAACTTGTAGTATAGTGAACAACACCGGATCGTCTCCTCGAGGATCGTAGATGCAATTTGATCAAATCAAGTGAAAGTTAGAAAAAGGGGGGTTTTGATGGTTCAAGGATCGCGATGACAGATTTAAAGAGAAATAACAATTAAAAGCGTCAATTAAATCTATCCGAGATTGGGTGGATTCAATCATAGACCTTTCAACAAACACCTGAAATACATTTGAATGGTTAACTTGGATCTAGCAGAGATCTCGCATCGATCGAGAATTCATACTAGACAATCGTCAGAATTCAATTGACAAGTGATAAACACAAATCTGCAATCGCACCATTCATGTAAATATATGTCAATTTAAGCACCGAATTCAATTAACCTAGGCACAAATCAGTAACCTAACCTCTTCAATTACGTGATTAGTTTAGATCAATCAGTTTTCATCAAATCTCAATCTTCGATTCATCCAAATACTTAATCTTAAACCAAGATCAAATCGGATCAAACATAAACGCAGAATCACCATTCATGCATTCAAGATCAAGAGAACGAGAAGAAGAAGAAGAAGAGGAATTCAAATATAAATCAAATACATTACATAACCAAGGTCTCAAGAATCCAAGCCACAATCTCTTCAAGTCCAGAATTGACTAGAAGTGACTTAGCTCTCCATTACAATGAAGGAAAAATATACAAGAACTATGAAAAGCTATTTCTAACACCAAGTGTATGTTGTGTTTAGAGCTCTCCTCATGCTTCCTTTTATAGAGGATTCAGAGTAGTAGTAGATGGGTAGATGAGATTAGTAGGTGGAATTAGTAGGTGAGCTTGGTAGGTGAACTTGGTAGGTGAGCTTGGTAGGTGAACTTGGTAGGTGAGCTTCCTTGTCTCCGAAAGTATTCATTGCTGAACTCATTGATTTCGTCATTTTTGAGCCAAATGGTCTTCATGAAAGTTCTAGGAAATTGTCTAAGCTTTCCAATGGCTCTGGAAGCACCCAAAAATTCGTCCTACAGCCCAAGATATGACCCAATTACTACAGACTGCTCAGGACCAGTTTCAGCACCTCTGTTTTGACTTTCAGACCCAATATCTCCATCAAGGAGCCCGAATCAAGTTTTGTGTTTGTCATGAAAGTTGTACATATGGGTCTTAACTTTCAGATCACCAATTTTCAGCCCATTCTATAAACCCAAACTCGAATTATGTTCTGGTTACTACACACTGTTCGGGTTCAGTCACAAATCCCGTATTCTGATTTCCATGCCCAATTAGCTCCACTAGATGTCTGAATTTGACTTCGAGCTCTTCATCAAAGTTGTAGAGCTCTCTTTTATCTTTCCTACAAGGTAAAATTCATAATTATCAGACATTTAGAACTCAAGATATGGCCAAAATACAGAAACAGTGTAAGACTCGAATAATCTTTGAAAATCAATTAAGTCGATTCGAGTTCAAACTTACAAAACATAATCAAATTCGATCAATTAATTTATGACACCTTCGAACATATCCTATGCAATCGGATTCCATAGTGGACCAGTAATAACCGCATCAAAGGATTTGGCGAGCCATCATGATACCATTGGCATGTGTTCCACAAACCCCTTCATGAACTTCGGTTAGGATGGTGAGAGCCTCCTTAGCTTCTACACATCTGAGGAGCGTACCATCATGATTCCTTTTGTATAGTATCTCCCGCTCAAAAAGAAAGCCATGGAGAGCCGACGGATGGTCTTTTTGTTTGTCTCATTTGCCCCAGATGGGTATTCTCTGAACTGAATGTACTGCTTGATATCATGGAACCAGGGTTGACCGTCTTCTTCTTCCTCAACATTAGAACAATAAACAGGTTCATTTTGTGCCCTCACTTGGATGGGCTGCACATTAGTATGAATATCCAGATTGGTCATTACAGCTAGAGTAGCCAGAGCATCTGCAAATTGATTCTTATCTCGAGTCAAGTGTGAAAAGGTGATCCCTTCAAACTTCTCAATCAATAGCATCAAATATTTCTGGTATGGAACCAATTTCGGATCCTTAGTCTGCCATTCCCCATTTACTTGATAAATTATCAGTGCTGAATCTCCATACACTTGTAATTCTTTCACTCCCAATTCTATTGCAACTTTCAACCCTTGCGCACACGCCTCATATTCTGCAATATTATTGGTGCAATCAAACTCTAACTTGATGGAAACAGGGTATTGCTTCCCACTTGGTGAGGTGATTACTGCTCCTATGCCACTCCCATACATGTTGACTGCTCCATCAAAGAACATCTTCCATGCGTCTTTTTCATCCAACTTTTCTTCTTCAACCACTAAAACATCCCCATCAGGGAATTCAAACATTACAGGCTGATCGTAATCAAGCGGGTTCTCAGCTAAATGATCTGTAATTACGCTCCCTTTGATAGATTTTCGAGTCATGTGCTTTATATCAAACTCGGAAAGAGCCACTTGCCACTTGGAAACTCGTGTGGAAACGTGAGGGCTTTCGAATATGTATTTCATCGGGTCCATTCTTGAGATCAGCCAAGTGGTATTGTACAACATGTATTGCCTCAACCTTTTTGACGTCCACACTAGTGCACAACATGTCTTCTCGATTGCCATGTATCGGGACTCACAATCATTGAACTTCTTACTCAAATAGTAAATGGCCTGTTCTTTCTTTCTTGTTTCATCGTGCTGCCCTAACATCGCCCCATGGACGTCGTAAAACCGTGAGGTACAAGATCAAAGAGGCGGCCAGTGCGCAGTGGCACCAAAATAGGAGGACTTTGCAAGTAAGCTTTTATTTTCTCAAATGCTTCCTGACAAAGTTCATCCCATTCTCCTGGTTGTTGTTTCTTTAGTAACTTGAAGATCGGTTCGCAAGTACTAGTCAGATTGGCTATGAACCTAGCAATGTAGTTCAACCTCCCGAGAAAGCTTCTTACTTCCTTTTCGGTCTTAGGGGCAGCCATCTCTTGTATTGCTTTGACTTTGTCAGGATCCACTTTGATCCCTTCCTTGCTAACAACAAATCCAAGCAGTTTTCCAGCTGATGCACCAAAAACACATTTTGCTGGGTTTAGCCTTAACTTGTACTTTCTGAGTCTCTCAAACAGCTTCTGCAACACTGCCACGTGGCTTTCTCCTTCTTTGGATTTGGCCACTATGTCATCCACGTATACCTCAATTTCTTTGTGCATCATGTCGTGGAATAACGCAACCATGGCACGCTGATAGGTGGCCCCAGCATTTTTCAACCCGAATGGCATAACTGTGTAACAAAAAGTTCCCCAAGCTGTGATGAATGTGGTCTTCTCTTTATCATTCGCATCCATAGGAATCTGATTGTAACCAGAATACCCATCCATGAAAGAGAATCTATGGCCTCTTGCTGCATTATCGACAAGGACATCAATGTGAGGTAATGGGAAATCATCTTTAGGGCTAGCTTTATTCAAATCCCTATAGTCCACACACATCCTGACTTTTCCATCTTTCTTTGGAACGGGGACGATATTTGCTACCCATTCTGGGTGTCTAGATACTTCCAAAAATCCCGCTTCCAACTGCTTGGTGACTTCCTCCTTGATTTTTAAAGACATTTCAGGGTGCATCCTTCTCAATTTCTGCTTTTTCGCCTCAACATTGGGGTATAATGGAATTTTGTGGGAAGCTATGCTTGAATCCAACCCTGGCATATCGCGATAAGACCATGCAAAGACATCCATGTAGTCTCTGAATAATTTGATCATGCTTTCTCGCTCCGGGTTATCCACTAACCTTAACTCTTTCTTATCTTCGTCAGTCCCCATGTTGATTACCTCCACTTCCTCTTCATCCAGGCTGAATTCTCTTTCTGACCTTTCTACCAATTTGGCAAACTCTTCAGTGACATTCATATCTTCATCTGAATCATGGTCATCTATATCCATCATCGAATAAGAATCCATCTTTGAGCTTTCAGGAATCCTTTCGTGAGACAATACCTCTACAAGACCCAAATCCTGGAAGGTTTATTTATGCCAGTTGGAAATTATTGACAAGAAAATATGGTATTTGGACAAGGCTAAAAAAGCATAAGTCAAGAAAAGAAACAAAGTAACGGATCAATGCGAGAAGGGCACAAGTTCATTGCATTGACATTTTGATGAAAGATAACATGAGCGAGAGAAACATATTAAGAAACACACAAGTTCAATACATTAATGCTTCGATAAAAGTTAAAATAAATTCAGGATTACAAAAGTCTAAAATAGCTTCATGACTAAACAATTACTTTATGGCAACCACATCAAATAACGCCTCAGATCTCCAATTATTCAGAGGTTTCGAATTATTGGAGGGCCGGATAGCATGGTCCTCTCCTGAGTCCTCTTCCACATTGTTAATGATTAGGCGGAACTGATGACTGGAGGTTCCATTGATAACTTCGGCGAGAAAAGGGGAATGTTTCCTTCGGATGAGGAATCGTCTTTGTCAGTTTATTCTCCCTTTCCCTCATCGAGAGCCAAGCCATGCTTCATCATTCTTTCTAAAGACGCCTCATATCCTAGACCAAATCTGTTCTTGTTCTCTGGCAGGGTAATCATAGACTTGATTCTTTGCAACTGAACTCCTAAACCTTTCCGGCTTGATAACCATTATTAGTCATGATGCGAGTCACAACTTGGTGAACATCTTTGGAGGATGATTCTTCCTTCTTTGTTTTTGCTTCTATCAGCTGGAAGCTATGTAAGAAGTTGTTCACCTCCAGTTCAGCGTTTTCAACATAAGGCATGGAAATAGGTTTCATTAGTAGGACTTCTTCTTCTCCTCGAATGGTAACTAGGCATCCATTTTCAATGTATTTTAAGCATTGGTGCAAGGTTGAGGGAACAACACCAGCAGCGTGGATCCATGGTCTACCCAATAGCATAGTGTATGTAGGCTCAATCTCCATTACTTGAAACAGTACTTGAAAACAACTTGGACCTATCTCGAGTGGAAGGGTCACTTCCCCCATAATCCTCTTTTCCTTCCATCGAAGGCTCGCACCGTCATTTCTTGAGGCTTCGGTCTTCTACACTCATAGCCAGTTGGGACAAGGTATTCTTCGGGAGAACGTTCAATGCGGAACCTCCATCGATTAAAACTTTTGCAACTACATACCCCTGACATTTCAAAGTGATGTGCAGGGCACGCGGGTTACTTCCTGTCGAACGTACCACTTCTTCCTCAGAGAAAGGGATCACATTGACGTGCCTTACCGGGTCCACCATGTTCACTAAGTTTTCCGCGGTAATATCTGGCTTCACATAGGCTTCATTCAACACTCTTTGCAGTGCTTTTCGATGAGGTTCAGAGTTCATGATAAGTGACAAAAGAGATATCCGAGCTGGAGTCTTCCTGAGTTGGTCTACAATATCATACTCGCTTTGCTTCATAATTTTTAGGAATTCATCTTCCTCTTCTTCCTTTGTTTCTATACTGATTGCATTTCCTTTCCCACCTTATCTTCTTGCCCATAGCACCTGCCGCTTCTTGTAATTCCCCTATGTCCCCAAAGCTTGTTTGTTTGTGCGAGCTCGCTATTTGAGCGATAGGGATGAAGAGGTTTGCCCTACATTACCTTGTGTCTCTACTTTGACACCATACTTCCAAGGTACGGCATGGGTATCATTATAGGAAAAAGGTGTAGGTTTCTTTATTGCTATGACGATCTTCCCGAGTTTGGGACTTCACCGACGCGGAAGTTTGAGAACTAAACGCTCCACGGTACCTATTTCTCTGCGGATTCTCTTGCTCGAGTAACATCCACTATACCTAAAGCCATGAATTTACTGCAACCGAGTTTTGAACTCCCGACAACTCTCAATATCGTGTCCCTTCTCCATATGGTATTCACAACAAGCTTCATATTCAAATCCTACCTCCTCCAAGGTTCTTGAAGAACAATAACCTGCTTGGACCAGGACCTTGGAATATTAACTTTATAGGTGTTTTGACGTTTGCTACCTTTTGAACCCCTCCTTGTCTTTTCTAATGCATTTATAGTTCCTTTCCCATGATTCGAATTGGGTTCTTTGGTAATGCTAGGCCCTTTCTCCTCTTCAAAATCTAGCTTTCCGCAGCAATCGCCTTCGACTATTGTTTTAAACACTTCGCAATCCTCGATTGAGTGTCCAGGCTGTCCATATGGAACTTGCAATTTGCATTAGGGTTGTACCAAGTCGGGAACGGGGTACCATGGGCGGCAGGGGACGCGTGCGACTAGGTGCGCATCGAACAATTGTTGAAACAAGTCGGCATTGGAGATTGGCAATTTTGGAAAAGGGGATAGATTCGACGGGGTCGAGCATACCCTTGGTTTCCTGGATTTCGAGGAGTGGGAGGACGATTAGTATAAACAGGGCGGCGGGAGTATATGGATGTGGTGATGGAACATGGTTCACTTGGTATGAAGTTTGGTAAGGTGGGATATTGGGCGACGGGGCTTGATAAGCAGGGTATGATTGTGGATTACGAGGAAAGCGTGAGTTTTGTTGTTGCACATAGCTGACTTCTGGTTCTTTTTTCTTTATGGGTGTCACCTTCCTAGGAAAACGCTCTCTCGTATTCCCAATAGGTAATTTTCCAGCTTTTGCAAGATTTTCAATCCTTTCTCCAGCCACAATCAGGTCAGCAAAATCATTGTAAGTTGCCCCTGCCATTAACCCAATAAAAGGTGTTCCTAAGGTCCCCATAAAATACGAACTCATTTCTGACGAAGTCAGTGGTGGTTGAACTTGGGCTGCCAGCATTCTCCATCTTTGGGCATATTGCTTGAAAGTTTCACCATTCTTCTTTTGCATGGCCCCTAATTGTTCTCGGGTAGGCGCAGTATCGATGTTAAATCGATATTGCCCCAAGAACAAGCTTGTCGATCATCCCAACAAGAAATCCTCGAATGATCAAGTTGCATATACCATTCCAAAGCTGGCCCAGTCAGGCTCTCATGAAAAAAATTGATCAGAAACTTTTGATCCCGTGACCAAATAGCCATCTTAGTGATGTAGGTCTTTAAATGAAACTTTGGGTTGGTACTTCCGTCGTACTTTGAGAAATCTGGCATTTTGAAGTCCTTTGGGATGTTAACTTCAACCTCTCGGACACAATTCATCGATTCCCACCGAGCCGTATAAATTAGGACCTTGCATGGCTTTAATTTGCTCTTGCATTTTTCCCATTAATTCATCTCTTAATTTTTCCTTTTCTGAGTTATTGTTCGAAATATTTTTACCGGTTGCCCATGAGTGACTCCCTTGCATCGTTATTATTCCCCTTGTCAAGATTTCCATTCATAGAATCTTCTTCTTCATTCACGTTATTATTCACATTTGCGTTCGTTCCGGTCAGGTCTTGGCCGACAGAGGCTCCATTTGTTGTTCTAAGGGTCTCAATTAAGCTGTCTCAGTAAATCTTCGACCCTTGATTGTCCTTCTGCCATCGTATTGATTCTTTCCCTTATTTCGTCTACCTCTTGATTCAAATTTCTTTCTGAGCTCGACATCTCTTTTAGCCTAGTTTGCAGCCTTGTTTCGTAGGCCCGGGTTTGCGCGATCTGCGATTTCCGAGGACGAGCAATGATTTAATTTTTCTTTTACCTGAAAATTGTAAAAATTCAAATTATTATTATTATTTTTGGAGATCAGTGATTGTGTTCATTATTTGCTAGAGGACCGTTAGTGGTTTTCTGCCAAATAGATTGAAAGTGAGTATCTTTGATCTTTGTTTGCCGTGACTATAACCCAGAACGTCTTGTTCAAAAGTATTAAGTCTCGAATGAAATACGGGATCAGAAAATGGATGTCAAAATAAGCATACTTCATTCATTCAACTGAAAAGATGTGACAATCAAAATACATTGGTTCTTAGCTGAATACATCATGACCTAGCTAAATGTGACTATTCCCTATCTGAATATGCCTTGGTCATTTGTTTCATTTTCCCTACAAGGTCCTTGCAGTACTCAATGAAGTCACGGATTTCTGCTGGCGTCTCAAGAGGATTGACCATTTCATCAGCCTTCTTCAAATGATATGGAGTATCTGCGATCGCCGAGTTAGCTAAACATGCTAACTTTGCAAAGCGACTCCTCCAAAAATGGGCTTCCTCCTTCCCTCCATTGATGTCCCTTTTTTGTTGTTCTACCTGACCCATCAGTTCCCTTATTTTCTTCTGCTCTTGTTGTAATATTGCCTCGTACTTTGTAACCGTCTCCTTCACGTGGAGCTTGTTGTTCTTAACCGTGTCTTCATATTGCTTAGATGTCATTTCCATCTGCTGCCTCATTTCTTCCACTAGTTGCATCGCGTTATTTTGAGTCAACCTGGCATTTTTGAGTTGTTCCCTGAGTTGTTGGTTTTCACCATAGCTCTGTCTCTTTCTTGCCTTCGAAGCCCTAATTCTTTGTTTGCAGCCCCCAGACAACGCTTGGTTTTATGCATGTAATCATGTTCTATTTTCATTTTTTTGTTAGCCCCTTCGAGAGTGTGTGTTCTTTTTCAGCATTATCTCTCATTAAGGCTGCATATGCTTGTCGAGTCTCTCTCAACTCAACTTCCATTTTCTCCTTTTCCTCGTTCATCTTTGTGAGCCTTGCTTTCAATTCTTTTGTCTCTTCATTTTCAATCGAAGCTGAGGTTGAAGATTCACCAACCATAGGGATTGTTGGGGTCTTGAATGGTAACTTGATTTCCCTAACTCTGTCTTTAACCCATTGGCAGTAGCTCTCCTTGGCTGCACAACTTCGGACTCCTAATTCTTTTCCCTTTCGAATGACTTTGCTCCAAGCATTCCGGATATTCTGAAGTGACTCAGCATTTCCTGTATCTGTGTAGTAAAGAACAAAAGGGGTTATTTGGACTTCTGCAGGTGGTCCCATCATGGGATAACCAAGTTGTCGTTGTGCCAAGGCGGGATTGTAATTAATACATCCTCGCGTACCCATGAGAGGCACATTTGGGAACCTTCCACACTGGTAGATGATAGTTTCTACATCTTTCCACCGAGGATACCATCTAACTTGTCTTTCATCCAATTTCGCCAAATGTTCTGCCCACTCACGGCTGCTCTTGGTCTTCAGCTGGTACATATTGAAGTCAGCGATAGGGCACTCTGTTTTGTATGATCTACTAAAAACATGAGTTATGAGCCAAACATACAAGATTGGCAAGCAACAGAGGATTCTCTTGCCATTCTTTTCGTGACAAAAGTTCAGGGTACAATAAACATCCGCGAGAATGGCTGTGACCGGATTGTTGGTGTTAAACTTGTAATCAAGAAACACGTCAATTGCTGCATAATCCACATAGTCATCAATATTAGGGAACAAGACTGTGCCGTAGATGGTGAGGGCTAGCACATCCATGAAAGCATCCCAATCTCCACTTTTGGCTAAGTGGTGCATATGTCCTTCAAGGTATTCTCTTGAAAATCCTTTGGTTCCATTCCTATTTTGTTGCGCACCTTGCAGGTCTCTCACGTGTACTTTCAAAATATTTGCTATAGTTTGGATGGATGCATAATGTCCCAAATAACAGTATGGCCTTTTACCTTCCAACGGTAAACCTAGGATCTGCTCAAATTCTTCCAGAGTAGGTGCTAATTGGAAATCCTGAAAAGTGAAACATCTAAGAGGTGGGTCATAATATTGGGCCACCGCAGTGATTGCTTCCACTTGCACATTCACCTCTAGCAAGTCCAGAATCTTCCCATACTTTGTTGCGAACATCAAACGTTGAGTCTTCTTCAACAAACGACCCATAACCACTAGGCTTTCAGTGTTGACCTTATTGGCCTTGAGTCGCAGAGTCTTTTTCAAGCTGGTATCCCTATTATCTGATCCCATATTTCTTTCCATCAAAGATACTCACTTCAAATCTTGGTTGGGGTTTAACGGCCTTCTAATAAATTTTCCTGAAGAACGACAAATAGATTAGAGTGTGGTAATATGATGCAAGAATGCAAAGCACTATATATATATATTTTTTTACTTATTTAGACCAAATGATAAATAGTTGGTCCATTAATATTGATTTGTACCCTTCTTTTTTTAAAAAAAAAAAAAGGAAAAAAAAAACTTCTCTCTTTTTTTTTATTTTTAAGTAAAACTTGTTTCTGAGCGGGGTGCGATTAGGTTTATCACATTAATGGACCACGCTACTTATTATGTATATATACAAAAGTAATGATGACATGGATAAATTTGAAGATAAGGAGAAAGTACGCTCCTTTGTGCCCTGAGGGATTGCCTTAAATTTGAGGAGTTCTACCCTAAGGATCTATGAGCATTTCTGATTCGTGAGAACCCTCATTGGGTGGCTCTTCTATTCTAAAGGCCTCTAGAGCTTAGTCCCATCTCAAAATGTTAACCACAAGTAGTGGGTAAACCACCAAGTGCGGGACATTTATGAAAAAGGCACACTCTAGATGAGGTTTTCGCCATAGCCAAACAGGATGTACATCCAAAATGGCTACCACTACACAACCTCTACTTAGTTTAGGCTTCACTCAGACCCGGGTATAGGGCCCCCGCTCGAACGTGTGTGATAAATGTATAAGTGTGGTGTGTGTAGGGAGCATACAAACCTTTACAACCCTAAGAACTACCCACATCTTGCAAAACAAATGCAAAAGAAAATTCTGAAAGAGCCTCTATCCTATGGTTTGCATAATAACACAAAATCACAGTTAAAATAATCAATAAATAATTTAAAAAAAATAAAATAAATAATAAGAGTAAAACAAACATATAAATATCACAAACATTTGCACAACCAACTTGCCAAGGCTTGACTCTCAACATGTCCCCAGTGGAGTCGCCAACTGTCGCGACCGGGATCGCGGCGGGATAACGACTTAAATCAACAAAAATTTAAAGGTTAAGGGAGTCGCCACCAATTTTATTATTTTTTTTCATTTGGAAAAATTGGAAAACCAAAAATAATGGTCTATGTTCAAAAATTCAGGTTCGGAAGTCTGATTATGCACAGGGAAGGGTGGGGACTTAACCCCACAGCACCCCTGATACATCCATCCTAAGACGGTTACCTTAAATCAGTTGTGCAATTTTTATAACTTTTAAAATATTTATTTTACCCATTTATTAAAAGATAAATTAAACAAAGAAATAAATTATGAAAATTCAATTTTGAAAGAATCTTGTTCCAAAATTTCACTCGAAATCTTTTCGAGAAATGAACTATCAAACTGTCATAATTTAGATGATTCTAAAAGGACAAAATTAACAAGCTGTCGCAGCTAAATTAATTTTATTTTCTTTTCTCAAAGTTCAATTATTTTTATTCGAAAGTTGTTTTTTTTTTTTAGAAAATAAATCATCAAACTGTCACAATTTAGATGATTCTAAAAGGACAAAATTAACAAGCTGTCGCAGCTAAATTAATTTTATTTTCTTTTCTCAAAGTTCAATTATTTTTATTTTATTATTATTATTATTATTATTTATTTATTTTTTTTTAGAAATTTTCACACTTTTCATAAATAAATTATGAGAATTTAATTCCATTTCAAAATTTTAAAAAAGATTTTATATTTTTTTTAGAAAATAAATCATCAAACTCATAATTTAGATGATTAAAAGGACAAAAAATTAACAATTGTCATTTAAATTAATTTTATTTTCTTTTCCCAAAGTTCAATTATTTTTATTCTATTGTTTATATATATATATATATATATATATATATATATATATTTTAGAGTTAATTATTTATTTTTTTTATTTTAGTGAAGAGATAAAAGATGACAAAAAAAATTTAAAATTAAAATGTAAACGTGTAAAAAAAACGTCTGAAGAGCCAATATGTACAACCGAAAGAGTTCAAGAAAAGGTATTAAGAACAAAGACAAACTCAACCCATTGAATCAAAGGAAATTTCGTTTCTCCATTTATGTAAAATAGACAAGAACTTTTTGGATAAAATTATAAAAATTCAATTCGAAAAGAATTTTTGTTTCAACATTTCGCTTAAAAAATCTTTAAAGAAACAAATCATCAAATGTCGTACAATTTAGGTGATCCTAAAAAAAAAAAGCAAGATTAGTAAGTGTCATTTCAACCATCCTTGTTTTATTTTCTCCATACAAGGCTCAATTATTTTTTTTTTATTGTTTATTTTATTTTTATTTTTTTTCTTATCATTTTATTTTTACTTTTGTTTTCTACTCTTTATTTTTTCTAAGAGAAAACACCAACGATGCCTAAAGAAAAAGAAAGAGAAAAAATTTTTTTTTACTAAACAAGTAAAACTAAAAGGGAAAAGATAAACTACTAGCACAAAGGATAAATTACTAATAAAAAAGTAAAGGAAAGCTTATATTCATAAAGGATTTCACGTATATTACTACCATTATTCCCATCATCCATATTCAAGTCTACTTATTTCTTTTTAGTCATTTTCAAACTTGATAGGAATGCAAATCGATGCATAGGGACCACTAGCCACACAATGGTCCATACCTCCAGAGTTCCTTTCCACATAAAAACACGTTAGGCACACATATAAGGCCTTTGTGCAACTCTGATTGCAACAGGCTACCCAATCAGAAAATGCTATTAATTTGGGATCAAATACAATGACAAGTAGCCAAGCTAGAGTGCGACAAGCAGATGCAGACCCCGTGGAAAGCCATATAAAAAAATAAACTGCCATAGAACCCGCAAAATCAAATCTCAGCATGAACTCCATCATTAAGAGGAATGAAAAATCACAACGAAAAACAGAGCACGATACAAGCATTTCGAACTCCAGCCAACTGACATCAAATTTAGACATTCACCAGAAAACATATATACTTCCAATCATTGACACAATCATTAATGAAATACACCATAGGACAAAACATCAAGGTTCAAAATTCTCACTTTCTTCAACGCACAAGACAAAAAGAAGCAATAATGAAATACTAACCAGCATCCCATGGCATTCAAGGCAAAAAAACCAAAATTATTTTCATCTAATGACCAAGGAAAACCAAACACAAACTGAAATCCAATTGTATTTGCGTTAACAGTAGTTTAAAGAGAACAAAGTCTAATGTCTTCTATAGACATGCATCAATAAACCCTTTTATTGCAACTTGTTAGCAACCTATTCCCCCCACTACAAGATAGCAGCATCATGTTTTCACTTCAGTGCATTTTTTTTTAGATTAACATAGCAGCAACCTTAAGCAGACGTGATATACCTTCTCATAGGATCCCAAACTAGTAAGCTTCAGTCCAACATCAACAATAAAGCAAGAGCCTAAGTTACAAGCATGTAAAAGCTCAAAAAAAAAAAAAGGGAAAAGGGTTAACTCGGGATGAAGTGTGAGAATCAGAACACCACCCCTATATTCATCATTCCATATCAACTAAAATGGCAAACTAATTGACCAGGAACCCTGAGAACTCATTATAAGTAGCTTATTGTTCAATTGCTGAAACAGAGGAACAATCTTATTACCCAGGCTTTGCATGCCGAAACAAACAATGACTGAGCATCCAAAACCTCAATCATAATACATTACTTCTTTTCTGCTATTTAGGCATTATAACTAAAGCAATCTTTTGTCATTTTCACTCCTCCCTTATAAAGACTAGACAATACGAACTTATAACAAAATATGATCAGCCATCAACAAGTCTCCTTAGTCAAGTTCAACATATTCTCAGTATTAAATATCAAGACTACATGTTGTAGCAGACAAAACAACGAACTAGAGGAAAGAATATCAGATTGGCAAAGATAAGTCCTTGACACCTAGATCAAATGGCATTACTAGCAAAGGCAATTTTCAAAGGGGGCTATGATTCAATCATCCTATCAAACAGAGGGAAGACAACGAGTATAGAGTTGAACTGCAAAGAAAGATGCATATATCAGGAACCAAATTTTAGACCCTTATTCAGCATTGGACCAAGAACTAAATATGACGATTTTTATTCATAATGCTCTCAATACAACCATGGCAGGGAAAGGAAGAAAAATAAAATTTACCAGGTGAAGATCTTTCCAAAATAGCTCCCAAAACACCCGAAGAGTTCTTCCCTAAAAAAAACGAAATTTACACAAAATCTCTCACAATTTCACTCAGAATAACCCTCCTCCAGCTGAGCTCTTCAGAGAAAATAAAAATTCTAAAAGGGGAGAAGAGATCCAACCCCTCTAATTTTCTCTCAGAAAACCCTCCTTCCGATCAAACACTCAGAGAATAAAAAATTTTCACCAAGGGGAAAGGAAAAACCGAACCCCTTTCTCGTCTTCATCCTTCGTACTTATGGTGGCTGGTTGGGTGAGGAATATGACGGTTGCCTGTGCTTCAGAGCGTCTGTCCTCTCAAACCTTCCATTTTTGTATTTCTTTCCTTTCTTCCACGCAAGCTCCACCTTCCGACTCCCGCAATCTACCCAAAAATGGCATCTTTGCGCTTTGAACCTCATCAGGACCGGAGTTGGGGTTGCTTGTAATTCTGGTGTTGCAAACTTCGAATTCCTTCACGTCTTCCATTTTTGTGTATTTTTCCTCTGCTCCACGCAAAACCCTACCCACAAATGGTATCCTCGTGCCGTGAGTTCCAGCAAGGACGAGGACGGCGGTTGCTTGCAAGTGCTTTGCCATGGCGTGTGGGAGCTCGTGACGTGGGCCGGTCGCGTGAGGGAGTGATGATGGTGGCGAGCTTTGAGTCTTGTGAAGGGGAACTAGGTGCGGCCGCTAGGGAGAGGGAAAGAAGGGGAGGAGGCTGCTAGGGTTTGGAGGGATTGGAGAGGTGGGCGCTAGGGTAAACGAAGAAGGGAAGGGGATCCGGGTAAAGGGCTTGGTGGATCCGGGTAAAGGGTCATGGATCCCGGCTTGGTGGATCCGGTCGTGGGTCTGGGGCGATCGGGCCCAAATTCTTTCCTCCCCTTTTTTTTTTTTTTGTTCTTTCTTTTTTTTTTTTTGCTTTTCATTATACTTATTATTTTTTTTAGGTTTATTATTTTCTATATTATTATTATTAATTAATAAAATTAATTTAATTAATTTTAATATAATAATTTTTAAAAAAAAAATTTTTTAAATAATAATACATTTTTTTTAAGTTAAAAATTTTTGTGTCCTGGACAAAATTGGGTGTTCACAGTACTGAAAGGATATTTCAAGCATGCATGTACCAGAGCTGGGCAAAAACATGATCTCTTTAAGTGCCCTAGACAACCAGGGGTACAAGTTTTCTGGAGAGGGTGATTTTTTGAAGGTGACCAAAGGCTCAATGGTGGTGATGAAAGAAAAGTTACAGGGTCGGATCTATCTATTGCTGGGGAGCACAATTAGTGAGGTCGTTGTTGTTTTATCCTCTGAAAGATCTAATGATGATATTACACAGTTATGGCATATGTGGCTTGGTCGTATGAGTGAGAAAGGAATGACAATACTTGCTGGCAGAGGACTACTGAAAGGTGTAAAAACTTGTAAACTGAGTTTCTGTGAAAATTGTGTATTTGGAAAGCAGAAACGAGTGAAGTTCAGTTCTGCATAACATACCAGTAAGGGCATTCTAGAGTATGTCTACTCGGATGTTTTGGGTAGAGCCCCTGTTAACTCATTGGGTGGTGCTCGTTATTTTCTTACTCTGATAGATGATTATTCCAGGAAGGTCTGAGTTTATTTCTTAAAGCAAAAAGATGAGGTGTTTGGAAAATTCAAGCAGTGGAAAGCCATGGTCGAAAAGCAAACTGGGCGATCAGTCAAGCGGCTGAGAACCGACAATGGCTGGAAATTCTGCAGCAAAGAATTTGAGGAGTTTTACAAGAATGCTGGTATAGTGAGGCACCATACTGCACCTGGAACACCACAACAAAATGGAGTTACAGAACAATGAATAGAACACTTCTAGAGTGTGCACGATGCTTGTGGACTAATGCTAAACTTCCCAAGTCATTTTAGGTTGAGGCAGTCAATACAGTTGTATACTTAGTAAACAAATCTCCATCAACTGCAATTGATCTGAAGATTCCATAAGAGGTATGGTTCGGTCGACCTGTAAACTATTCTAATTTGAAGATATTTGGTTGTCCTGCATTCTCCCATGTGAGTGATGGTAAACTTGAGGCGAGGGCAAGAAGTTGTATATTTCAGGGTATGCACGAGGGGTGAAGGGCTATAAATTGTGATGTACAAAAAAGGCAAATTCACCCAAGATCATTGTTAGCAGAGATGTCACATTTGATAAGGCGACAATGGTGAATCAGAAGCGAGAATCTGAAGATCAGACAGAGACAAATCATGGTGCTGAGAAACAAGTGGTGCTGGAGATTGACACTGGGAAGATGAAGCAGGAAGAGGACATAAGTCAACCTAGTACTTTAGGTGTTGCTCAACCTGAAGAAGAACAACAAGATGAACCCAAAGACAAGGGTGCTGGTGAAGAAACTAGAGGAGCAGAGCCATACAATATTGCTACTGGCGGAGAAAGGCAACAAATTCAGAAACCTCAAAAATATCTGAATTCTGTTGCTTATGCATTTGACTCGTCAGATGCAGATCCTATAGCCTTTGCATTGACTATGGCGGATGGTGCAGTAGGAGATGAACCATCTACCTACCGTGATGCAGTAGAAAGCAATGAGTCAAAAGAATGGTTAATAGCAATGAATGAGGAGATTGAGTCTCTCTAGAAAAATCAAATGTGGGAGCTGGTACAACTTCCAAAGGGAAAAAAAAAGTTGGATGCAAATGGGTCTTCAAAAAGAAAGAGAGAATCCTTAACATTGAACATCCAAGGTATAAGGCAAGACTGGTAGCAAAGGGTTATACTCAGAAGGAGGGCATTGACTTCCATTAAGTATTCTCTCCTATGGTGAAGCATAGCTCTATCCAGATCTTATTAGCAATTGTAAGTACGTTTGACTTGGAGTTGGAACAACTTAATGTGAAGACGGCGTTCTTACATGATGAGCTAGAGGAGCAGATCTACATGAGTTAACCAGAGGGGTTCATAGTTCCTGAGAAGAAGGATCATGTTTGCCTATTAAAAAAGTCATTGTACGACTTGAAGCAGTCCCCAAGGCAATGGTACAAGAGATTTGATGCATTTATGATTGGTAATTGATACAATAGAAATTAATATGATAATTGCATCTACTCTAAAGAGCTTCAAGATAGTTCTCACATTTATCTATTATTGTATGTAGATGATATGCTAATTGCAGCTTGCAACATGGCTGAAACTAGTATATTGAAAACTCAGTTGGGAAAAAAATTTGAGATGAAAGACTTAGGTGCAGCAAAGAAGATTTTTGGTATGGAGATTCATAGGGAGAGACATCGTGGCAGATTGTGCTTGTCACAGCAAAATTACATTATGAAAAGTGCTACAACGCTTTAATATGGATCAATCTAAACCGGTTGGTACTCCTTTAGCTGCACATTTTAAGCTATCTTCAAAAGATTGTCCAAAAACTGAGGAAGAGGTGGAGTATATGACTAATATACCTTATTCTAGTGTAGTTGGTTGTCTCATATATGTCATGGTGTGCATAAGACCGAATCTTTCATATGTAGTAAGTGTAGTGAGCATGTTTATGAGTAAACTGAGCAAGGTGCACTGAGAAGCTGTAAAATGGATCATGCGGTACTTAAGAGGTTCCACCAATGTCTGTTTGGTGTTTGATGGTCAGCAGACTGGTGGGGTTATAGGATATGTAGATTCTGATTATGCAGGAGATTTGGACAAAATGAGGTCACTAACAGGCTATATATTTACAGTTTTTGGATGTACTATTAGTTGGAAGGCGACATTGCAATCCACAGTTGCATTGTCAACTACTGAAGCTGAATATATGGCATTGACTGAGGCTATGAAAGAGAGCATAAGAGTGCAAAGTCTTTTGGGTAGTTTTGGATTGGATGAAAAAGAACCAATCATATATTGCGATAGTCAAAGCGTCATTCATCTGGCTAAAAATTTAGTCTACCATGAAAGGACAAAACACATTGATGTTAGACTTCACTTTGTTAGGAAAAGTATTAACAATGGTACAGTTACAGTTCAGAAGATAGCCACAGTTGAGAATCCTGCAGACATGATGATGAAATAATTACCGATTGATAAATTCAAACATTGCTTAGACTTAGTCAATATTTGCAAAGGTTGAGGACTTTTGATATACAAGTCAAGGTGGAGAATTGTTATTTTAGTGGCTTGTATCTAAGTCAAAGAAACTTTCGGTGGCTTGTATTTAAGTTAACAATTGTAGGAAGAAACTTTTGCAATTAGGTGGATCGGTGGGTGGTTGAAAGGTGGAAGGCATATTGCATTAAATGGAAAGTATGCAGAAATCTCTATAAATAGATATCAAGGCTCCATCCGAGAGGCACAACAAGCAAAGGCAAATACAAGAGCTTTTTAGAGTGAGAGAAAATAGAGAATGTAAAAAAATTCTAAGAATATAGTGTGTGAGTATACACTGAGAATTTTTTGATTTATTCTCTAGTCTCTGTAATACTATAAATTGTAGTATGAAAGAGTCTCATTGGGAAACACTATATTTTGTACCTCTTGTGTGAGAGAGAGTATATAGGATATTATAATTATCTTTGATATAGTGGAATAATTTTCGAAGTTTATCCCGTGATTTTTTCCCTCATTATACAATGGGTTTTCCACGTTAAATTTGGTGTGCAGTTTTTGATCTATTTTTCTGGTTCAAATAGTACTAACAAGTGGGTCTTACCATAAAATTTTTATTCACGTACTTTACAATTTATCCGTTCTTCTTCACGAATTTGAGTACGCTTTTGTTCTCATCCATAAAGTATTCAAGACACTTGGGGTATATCCAACTCTGATTTCCTAACCGTGGCAGCCCTAAAAATTAAAAATTCATAATAAATAGACATAAACAGCCTAGGTTAGTCAACTCCAAGTCCCTAAGTTCATAAGAAAAATAGAAACCAGTCCAGAGTGCATCTACGGATCGAATCATAATCAGATTTAGTTCCATAGCTGTCATCACTTTCATCTCCTCTTTCATTAAATTTAGATCGTTCTTCATCATCATTTTCTATCTCATTCTAAGTGACTTTGTGCCTTACTGGTGACTTTTCTCAAATTTGGTTTGTTTACAAAACCCTAAGCTACTAAGAGTAAAACCCCAAAACTAATTATTTCATTAACAATCTAACAATTTAAACCCCTTTAACATCACAATTAGCAAGTTAGATGGCTGGCCTTTTGAGTTTTTTCACAGCAATCAACAATTAAAATTGAGTGTAGGGTAAGTTTCAAAAGTTTCTAAACGAGAGTGTCTTGCCTGAACAAGAAAGGCGTACCTAAGGGATCAGAGGCTTGCGCCTCGCTGCAGGCAGCTTGACCCCTTATGGTACCTCTCACCTTAGCGCCTCACCTTAGTCAGCTCCTAAACCTTAGTGCCATGGGCGCGCCTTTGACTACACTTAACAATATAAAGGTAAAAAGTTATGTACACAAATACAATAAATATCTCTATGATAACTGATGTTTGGTGTGATGAAATCAACCTTTTTAAGAAACAGTCTAACTAACCAATTTGGCTCCCTTATGTTGTTCCCCTTGAAATACTAACAAGAAGCCATCTATGCACTTTCATAAAAGCCATCTTTTTTCGCTATCAACAGCTGAAACCTCCAAAGCTAAGAGTGCAGTTCTCCTTTTCAATGTTTGTCAAATACAAAAGCATTGTACAGAAGCACCAAACTTACATTGAAGTCCAAAGTAACATCAAATGGCATAAATTGGATTTACTTCTGAATCAAAATCTGAATGTTGCCATGAGTAGTGTGTTCCATTCCGTGAGATCTTCTCTTTCTTCCTCACTCTTCGGGAACGTTTGGATTTCACCACATAGTATGTCATGGTACCTAGAACACCAGCCATTATAATCCCCCCTACAATAGTAACAAGGATTGCAGCCCACTGGCTGCGCCGACCAACTACTATATAAGATGCAGCAATGAATGAAATTGAGGTGCACACAGAGGCTAACCACATCATCTTATTGATCACCTCCACAACCCTCCTCTCAGACTTTGTCTCCCCTCGTACAAGTGTGATTTGAACCACCACAACAGCCAAAGAAGTAAAGAGTGCAGTAGCATTAGATAGGAAGAAGGCCTTGAAAGACACAGTGTGAACCATCACAGCCATCCCATTATCATCATCTCCACCAGGAACTGTGAAAAGTGCTGCAAATGCAACTGTTGCAAATAGCACAGCAACCACAGTTACTGAGTTGGTAGCATTGTTGATTCCAGCTCTGTGCAACTTGCGTAGCTCCTTGGCAATCCCACTCACGTTCTTGTTTGTTTTTCGAGTTTGTTCAAGCTGATAATAAACATCTTTTTTAATCTGTGTCATAGTTTTCCTTAGCTCATCCCTTGGCTGGTTGAGATCATTGGCTTTAACTGCACCATGACGAATCAGGCATTCTTTAATCTCCAAAATTTCTTCAGATATTGGTAGTCCTTCAGCAAGGTCAAGAGCTGTTTTGTGTTCTCTTGTCAGAGCATTTATATTGGTGTCAGGAAGAAGTAACAGCTCATTCACTATCTGCATGAATTTATGCGAGTCATAGCTAATACATTTTTTATGTTAAAAACAGGCATGATAATATAAAACAATGTTATTTGCACATTTTTTCATTACATCATTCTTTTTTAAGTAATAAAATAAGAGAAACACATCTTCTAATACATATTTTTTCTTTTTCTTTTTTTTCAAATAAGTATAAATGTAAAAAAAATGTAAAAGTATAATGTGTAAATATATTTTTCAATGAATATATTCCTCGAAGACATTATATATCTGTTATCCACAAACAAAAGCCCGACATAGAAACTATACAGCACATGTACATATAACTCCTCATAGTTTTACTGTTATCACTAATCAGTGTTTAAAGTTCAGCCATTATGATACCTCTGCCCTCTTCTTCCTAGTGGCCACATGCAGTGCGGTATTGCCAAACTTGTCTGGCAGCATGACAATTGCCGCGTCTGCATTAAGAAGCAGCTTCACCACTTCACAGCTAACCCCCTTCACAGCCATATGCAGTGCGGTCTGTCCTTTCTTATCAGTCCTCCGAGCAAGTTGTGGATCCTTCCCTAGCAATATTTTCACAACATCAACATGTCCCTGCCGGGCAGCTAAATGGAGTGCATTCTTTCCATTAGACCTAGATATCTCCAACTGACTAGGATCTTTCGACAGCAACTGATCAACAACATCCGCATGACCTCTTGTAGCTGCGGAGATAAGAGGGGTTGCATTTGATTGCGCAAACGTCTTGATAAGCTCCGGATCATGGTCTAGAAGCACCTGCACAATGGCTGCCACAATAAAACGGATGAAGAAAGTAAGAAAGAAAGGAAATAGTGATTTGATAGATAATATTTGACACAATTTTCATCGCACCATCCTAACACTACTTTCTTTTTAAATAATAATAAAAAAAAAACATAAGTATATTCTTTCTACTTTTTTTTTTCAACCATGATATGCACACACCAAATTTCATGCACTATTATCATACTGATGAACAATATGTACTAAATACACATGTCATTTTCGTTTTGTGTTTTTTTTGTCAAACAAAGGAAGTGTAATTTGGTATTTTTTGTGTGCAAATATGATTTCTCTTTTACACATATGTGTTACGCTACGTACCTTGATGACCTTGATTAGCCGCAATATGCAAGGGATCGAAACCAGAGTGGTTTTTGAAGGAAAGAGCCTCCCTCGTGGTGTAAGGGAGGAGCTCCTTAACTACGTCAAGGTGCCCCTTCTCAGCGGCGGTGAAGAGAGCGGTCACTCCCAAATCGTTGACCTCATTGACAATGGCGGACCTTATATCGGCGACCTCGGCGTCAAACTCAGCCCCGCCGAGGGTTCCCATCATCTGGGCATCGATCTCGGCGAGGATTTGGCGGACGGAGGAGGAGTCGCCGCGCTGGGAGGCAAGGTGGAGCTCGGTGTCGTTGTGGCGGCCGGTGACCTGCTTGACATACTTCTTCTTGCTGTCGAGACGCTTGCCGGAGTTGGAGAGAATAAGGGATTTGTTGGAGTTGGAAACAAGGAGGGCCTTGCCGGAAGTGGAGAGGACGAGGGTGGGCCTTGGGGTGGTTGGGGTTGTGGGTTCGGAGAGAGGGCTGTGATCCATGACCATGAGCGCCGGCGACTAGGGTGGGGTTGGGAGCCCCATTTGAGAATCCTTGACAGGACAACACCACACCTTGTGGTTTTGATCCGCACCATAAGCGGAAACTCGTTCCAGGAAAACTGTTTTTGTTTTTGTTTTTGTTTTTTTTTTGGTACAACTGTTTTAGTTTCTATGTACGTGAAACTCGTTCCCTCCCGTAACCCTTTTATTATTCCAAAAACAAATTGTATGACCCCCCAAAAATAAAAATAAAAATGCCTCGAACTTCCCAACACTTTCACCATTGGGTTAGGACCAAGAAATCCGGTAATTTGACCATTTGTATATTTGATTTGTTTTATATCATATTGTAAGATTTAAAATAGTATAGATTTTATGTTAGAAAGTGGCAAATAAAATAAAATTTGTGATGCTTTTGATAAAATATATAAAAGAAAAACAATTCGTATTTGAATGAAAGAAAGATAAATACTTGTCCTGAATGACTGATTTTCATGAATTTTTTATATCATTTATTGTAATTAAAAAACATTGATATATAAATGTTGATCTCAATAATATAAAAAATAATGTAAAAAATAATATAAAAAAATATAAGAAAATAATCGAAGTTGCATTATCATAGTGAAAAAACTGGTTGCATGATGCATAGTGAAGGAGACTTACTAATATTAATAAATGGAACTTTGTCTGGGTTAATGAAGGAGAGTTTAGGATGCAAGACCTTAATATTATCCCACGTGGACTTTTGAGCCTCTTACGTAGGGGTGTCAAAATGGGTTGGCTCAGGTCATTCGGGGTTAGACTATTTTTGGGTTGGCTCATTCGGATTATGTAAGTTTTGGGTTGACATTTTACTAGCTCAGTCAAATCCAGCTCATTTAATCTTATGTAGTGTTAAAAAAACGAGCTGGCTCGGCCCATTCGGGACATGTAAGTTTCGGACTGACATTTTGCTAGCCTGCACCCGTCTATTTTGTCGAGCTATTCGGGACCACCCATCGAGCTTGGTCCATTTTGACACCCTTAATCCTACTGATGATCTAAAATGGGTATCTCAACCACGAGAAATTCTTACATACATACGTATGTATCTTACATACATTCATACGGGATGGGTCTCATTATGGGGTGAAGCTCATTCCATGTGAGTATATGTAAGATACATACATATGTATGCAAGAATTTTTCCTCCATTACTGCACTGGATGGCAATTAGTTGCGAGGCCAACAAATAGACACTGCATGCATGCACATGTGTAATTGACCTGATTGATCTCCATGTCCCTGTTGATGATCATCTTGCTATAGTTGTGTACTAACTACTAGGTTACTTTCATGTGCATACACGGAAGTCGGAACAATGCAAATACTGTGTGGTCACACACCCTTCCTCAGGATCAGAATATTATTTAATATTGTTGACTTGGTGGAATGGTCAGGCTGAGCCTACAATTCCCCATTTTTTTCATTTTATTTCGTCCCTTTGTTGTTAATTATTGAATGCAGGGTTAACTTCACCTAACCTAACCATCAGAGCCTTTTTGGGATATAGTATCTTGATTCGCATTGTAAATTGAAAAATTCTTATATGTTCATAGATGTCATAGTAGTTTTGAGTTATGACCTGTACCGAACGAAGTTTAGATGATTACCTGAATAAGATTAATGAAGGTAATTTCTTCTGATGCATGGTAGTTGCGACAGTGGTGCGAGAGGTGGCTACCTGAAAAGGTACTCTGATGGCTCAAGTTAGACTATACACAAGGTGAGTAGTGTTTGGAATTAAATGCTTATTTTTACAACTTTGTATGATATTTATAGGAGAGTCATGATATATAAGAATCGTATTTAAATATGTATTAAATTATGTTAATTAAGATAAGAATCCAATTAGATTGTTATCTCTTATAACTGATTCCTCTATTTATGAGGGATATAATTGATTTCCTTATCTATGAGGGATTCTATGATATATTTACTCCTCATAAATAAGTAAATTTACTTATCTAATAGTGTTCATAAATATTTGGGATCCAATTCTAGTGGGTCAAGTTATTAATGAACTGCTAACCCAGAACCCGATCCAGAAAAATTACCCCCAGCTTGGTGCTTATATGTGACAGTTGAGTATCAAGATATCCAAGTTCATTAGGAGCAAATAACACGCATAGGACAAAGAGATCCAAGTCATGATATAGATGTTGGATCTAATGATGTTTTTGTCAAAGGGCTGATGTCCGTGATACATATTGGAATGCTTCCAGTGTTAATGAATAAGTTTGGGATTCGAAATAGATCACTCTGCCTTGAAGTTAATACACCATCATCCGGGATTCATGGTAGGTTGTCCCCATACAAATGTTCATGGGGCCTATTTAATTCTAAAAGTAATTTGATCTTGAACCGAGATCCGTATTACAATATATCATAATATCATGACATAAGTTCATGATCCGGTTTGAATATTTTATTGTAACGTCATGCGTCGCTTCAACTCTGAGTGTTGTCCTTTCAACTGCCAAGTACAATTCACCACGTGTCCAAAAGATATTAGAAGCCATTATTTGGGTTTTGTACCACCATGATTGCTATTTCAAATTTAATCTGAACTTTCAATTTTACCCATCTTTATGAAAACGGTTGAAGGAGGTTTCTTTACGCCTATAAATAAAAGTGAAGGGAAAACCCCTCACTTTTTTCCTTCCTTTACCATTTCTTCCTTCTTCTCCGGCAAGCACAGACGATTTTCAGCTAACCTAGATGATGGTTTTTGGTGGTTCATGCCTCTTTTCAAGCCTTTCCTCAACTTATTTTCAAGGTATTTTTTTTTCACTCTTTTTTTCTTCTAAAAATTTCATTGTGTGAGAGAGAATGTCTCAAAACAGTAACAAAGACAATAGTTCCATATAAATTTTGAGTGATATGTCGTCTCCTCAGCCTTATGCATGGCGGAGACATTCTCCTCACGGTAGAGGTTCTGGTATGGTTTAGAGGCCGATAACCGGGATGGACAGCCTGGAGGCACTACGAAGAGCAGATCGTGCAAAGGAACTTGCAAGACAAAGACCAACACGTCCACTCTCCATGTTCATGATAGAGTTATAGAGTCTAGATGAAACCTTTTTTCTGATTTTGACATGAGTGCGGCCTCTGTAGGTAAAACTAGTTATTCAGAAATGGGACGCCAGAAAGCGTCTACATCGAAGCCCAAAGAGTTCGTCTTTCCCAGAAATGTCGGTCTTTACGAATGGATAGATTGAGAGGTATTATGCACTCCCTCCAACGTGGAGAGCTCAGAGGATGCTCATGCCAAATAAGAATACTTACACTTAACAGAGGATATGTTAAGAGACAGATAGTACATTATCCGAGCTTCGACTAACTAGGAGAGGGAATGTTCAACGAGAACGAAGGATGACCATTTCATGTATATGTACAAAGCTCTGTTCACTCGCATCAGTGTTCGACTTCCATTCTTAGAGTTCAAGATTAGAGTCCTTAATCACTTGTGTATGGCTCCAACCCAACTACACCTAAATGCTTGGGGTTTCATCCGAACTTTTGAACTTATTTCTAGAATGTTCAGATGGTCGTACTCTGTGAAGTCATTTTTCTTTCTCTACACCTAGTTTTCATCCTATGGGAATAATTTCTAGAAAGGATGGGTCACCGTACATGCATAAGCAGGATGTACAGTGTTCAAGTCATACTAAGAATCCCATAAGAATTTTAAAAAGGATTTCTTCAGGGTGGAAGGAGCTCCGGGAGTAGCGCCTTGTTTTGTTACCCCGGAAGGCAAACCCAGGTTATTTTTGTACTAGACACAGGCGGCTTGGACTCAGAGTCTGGAGGAGATTGAGACCCCAATGTTTACCCTATCTAAAGATAAGGTCGACATCCTCAACTTTCTAGTTGAATGGGCTGATAAAAGTGGGGACATCTATTGTAAAGATATCCTAGATGAGTCATCCGACTCCATAAAATCATTATTAGGTATCTCGTTATACATATGTTTAGTAAACTTGTATTTCCAATTTTTTTTTCTAAGTGTTGTAAGATTCTTGTTTCTTATTTGCAGAAAGTATGACTCCTCTTGGTGGACTCGAGGCTCTCGCTATGCGGTTTTCCCAGCGAAAGGCTATAGCTTCGAGATCTGGATCACAACCTACCATCCTAGTCCCTCCAGCTCAAACCCAAACTCAGGACGTGGACCTTGGTTCTCCTATTCAACCACTCTGGACTCACAAGAAAAAATGGGAAGGTTGACGAGAGCCACGTGGCAAGAGGTCGATGGCTAAAGGTACGCCGGTGGATTTAACTTCAAGCTAGGAATCTGAGATCTCGAAGGGCGTCCCTCTTCGATTTGCTGGGCAATCAGTTTGGGGTAAAGGAGTCGAACCCGACCAGATTATTGATAACACCTTGCTGACCCCAGTAGACCAAGGTGTCTTGATTGAGTAAGACTTGATAGAGACAATCTTGGATGCTCGGGTGAGGGATTTGCGCAACACCTCAGTCCTCCGCTTTCTAGTATCCATTTTTGAGTCAATTCGTCAGACTCGAGAATTGGAAAAAGAACTTGATGCCCTTCGGGGTGAAAAATGGGAACTTGAACTGGTTGTTACTCAGAAAGATGGGCAGCTTGTTCAAGTGGGTGAGGAGCTCGGGCTGTGCAAAGCTGAGGTGGCCACACGCTAAGCCAAGCTTGCGAAGGTGGTTGCTCGAGAAAATAATTTCAAAGATCAGATGACTTTTGTCGAATCCACCCTGACCGCTCTTCGGACTAAGTATGAGTTTCTCAAACAATTCGAGGCCAAGCTTAAAAATGATATTTTATACATTGAATATGAATGGCCCAATTCGGTGGATAAGTCTTTCTC
Organism: Ormosia emarginata; assembly: GCA_029884605.1. NCBI lineage: Eukaryota > Viridiplantae > Streptophyta > Magnoliopsida > Fabales > Fabaceae > Ormosia > Ormosia emarginata. Next base: position 18,286,285 of record JAQQTP010000080.1, on the reverse strand, counting down.
AAACGCTCTCTCTCAACTACGCTTGTTGAATCCAGATCTCTTTGTGGAGGGAACTAGTTCGAGGAAAATGGTTTGTGATAGGTGCATTGTGGATGTCATCCCCGCGGCCACTCCATTGAACCATGTTCCTACAACCGTGGAAGACTGCGAGGAAGAGAGGGAAGAGAGTTCAGAGGGCGACCTAGTAGAGGAGGTCGAGGTGGGAGCCATCAATTAAGAAAAGCCTACCCGGGTTGATCTTCATTTTGTCATTGTATTTTTCCCCATGCGTGGGGTTTTATTTTTTCTGTAAATGAACAAGTCCTGAGGTTCAGGCGTTATATATTTTTATACTTAGAATATTTTTCTTCATATTCCTGTTGCTTTCTTTTTTATAACCGAGATGGTTCCAACACTCAATCTCGGCGGCTTTATTTACACTTAGTCCATATTCTTGTTTTTATTTGACCAAGATGGGTCCAATGCTCGATCTTGATGTTTCTCTTTCACACTTCGCAAAGACTCATATTTTTACTAACCGAGATGAGTCTAATACTCAATCGGTGGTCTTTTTTCTGGGGTCTGCTCAATTTATTTATCAATTATATGTTTCTCCATTTTTGTCAACATTCTTGACACTTAGTCAAATTTCTAAGTGTGATACTGTGAAGTATGATTTTGACACAGATGCCTCTTAGAGTGGCACCCACGATAATTATTATTGCTTATCCCGGGCAACAGTCAGCTACTCTTAACATCTTTAAACCTTTTTAGGCTTATGGGTTAAGGTCAGGCTTATTAGGATGCGGGTTAAAACTCTTGAATTCACTTCTTGAACTTGAAAATTGGTTAAGTTGATATTCCCCTTTTTGACCTTCATTCACCCATCAGAATATCTGATCCTAATTAGATCTTATATTCCTCGGATCACTCCAAGGTACGATCACCTTGCGGGTTACAATAGTTATAAGTAAATAAAATAGTCAAGCGTTGGAGAAATAATTGTTGATTTATTCATGTCAAAACTCGTCACTTATATAAGAAAAATAAAAATTAATGGAATCTAACTATAGTATTTCCTTAGTTTATCAGCATTCCAAAAATTCTTGATTGATTTGCTAGAGAGGGTTTCTAGAGTATAGGCTCCTATGTTTGTTTTGGACACGATTATGTATAGTCCTTCTCAATTATGAGCTAACTTTTCGTCTTTCACATTTTTACCTCTGATATCTGCCCTACATAGTACAAGATCACCAAGAATGAATCTTCATGGTATCACTTTGAAATTATATTGTGTTGCAATTCTCTATTTAAGGGTGGCTTCACGGGCATGGGCAACTTGGCAATGTTCTTCCAGCAAGTCTAAGTTATGATGAATGAGGTCCGGGTTGGCTACTTCTAAAAAGTTTTGTCTCCTCCAACTCAGTTCTCCTACTTCCACTAGATCATAGCCTCGTAACCATAGGTCAATTTGAAGGGAGTCTCTCCTGTGGAGGAATGAGGTGTGGTTTGATATGCCCATAAGACATGATCGAGTTGCTCCACCCAATTTTCCTTAGCATCAACTTGCCGCTTCAACTTGCCTGTTGGTCTTTGGATGTTCCACCGAGATGAAGTGTTGTTTGATCTTAAGATCGGCTAAAAGATCCTTGAACTTTTGATCAGTTAATTAGGTTCCGTTATTCATGATAATAGGCTCTGAGATACCAAACCATCTAATAATATTCTTGTAAGTAAATTTCTGGATCCTCGCTGAGGTGATGGTGGACAACGATTCAGCCTTAATCCACTTAGTTAAATAATCAACAATCACCACTAAGTATTTGATCTGGCATGGTGCTTGGGGGAAAGGACCTAGGATATTCATCTCCGATTGATAAAAGGTTCATGGGATGGACATCGTAGACGATTCTTCCGGTAAGGCGGCATAAATATTCGGGAACTGTTGGCATTGATCACATTTTTGAACATATTTCATGCTATCAGCTTCTATACTAGGCCAGTAGTATCCAACCCTTAGCGCTTTCTGTGCTAAGGACTTTCCGTCGCGGTGATGACCAGAACTCCTTTCATGAATTTTAGTCAAGATGAATTTTGCTTTCTTAGGACCAAGATACTTAAGGAGGAGAAAAGAAAACATGTGATGGTACAACTGATTATTGAGGATGGTATATCAGGTCGCTGTCCATACTATTTTATGAGCTTTCTTTTGGTTTTTAGGTAATATGTCATTACGAAGGTAAATAACTATGGGCGTCATCTAAGTCGCATTCTGATGATGGACGAGCGATTTTGTGGCACAACATGGCTGGCAAACGCTGCATGGCTCCTTCAACAAGTTACCTTAATTTGCAACCAAAAAGTTTTTGTTTCGTAATTGTTTGGGTTTTATGTTATTATTCCTAGCCGTTCTGTGAATTTGTCTCCTTCTGTTTCTTTTTTTGGGGTTTTTAATTGTTGGTAGCTAGAGCAAGAGGTGAGGGACAAAGATTGGTGTGTGTATATATAGAGCATAAAATTTGGTGAAGGGTTTGAGTAAAGACCAATTTTTTTTTATACTTGGGGTTTCAAATTCAATGGAGAAGTCCATTGTTAATGTTAGACACAAAAAAATACTAGGTATTTGAACGAAAAAGAGTAAAAGTGTTTGAAAGTTTTGACTGCCTATATACGAATCAATATTTGGAACAGTACGTGCTTGTCCTTCAAACACGTCTGTACAAGGCATGTTCGCAACCTTATTTGATTAACTTTATGTTCTCACTATAAATAATACATATATTTTTTTATATTATTTAATATTATTTATTTTATTTTTTTAATTATATATCTTTAAAATATATATATATATAATATTTATACTTCTCACTTAAAAAAAATGTAAGATAATTATTCTCCATGTTACGAAGGATCCGTAACGCAGATACACTGACATGGTCATTCATAATGATTTTGCCTTACCTTTTGTGGGAAACTCAGAGGGTTGCTTTCTCTAGCCCCCTCTAATAAACTATGTTGATGTTACGGCTTTGCATTCCTTATATGTAAATCAAACCAAACTCTTGTACCATCAATTTATTTTTCTGACTTTGATTTACTTTTTTTTGTTCCATTTTCTTTGTGATATTCTGGAATATTAAATAACTAGGATAATTTTAGAGAGAAATTTCCATTTTGGCTTGTTATGAATTTTCTTAGATTTAGAAGAGGTCTCAACGATCTCAAATCTCAAAATAGTCCTGTGGAGCTGAGTGCCTTATTTTATCCATGGGACGACAATACTTAATTTATAGAAAAATAATTTACTTTGAATCTTATAATCAAAGATAATGCAAAATTATTAGTAATTAATTCAACAATTAAAAAGAACAGTAATTAACTCAATTGATAAAATTCAGCAATAGAAAGAATAGTAGTTAACACAATTGATAAAAATATCACTCCCAGCAATTAAAAGAATAATAAATCAGTGATAATGAAAAATAGGAATGAATAATTCAGCATTTGAAAAAATAGTAAATATCTTAAATATCATATATGAAAAATTGATGAAAAATAGTTTAAAATAATAGAAGAATCATTTACATTTAAAAATCTCAATTTTATTATTTTGGTATCCGTTATTTGAATAATCATTTAGTTTATTTGAATAACACCTTAATTTTTTTATTCTAAAATTGGTTTATTCGAATAGACAAAAGTCTTATTCGAATAGAGTTTTTTAAAAATTTCCTTTCGTTTTGTTCTGTAGGGATTTATTCGAATAACACATAGTTTATTCGAATAAACCTTTCAACATTCAAAGTTTTCTAATGAGGTTTACTCGAATAACACCAAGCTTATTCGAATAAAATGATTGAACAACTTAGTGTAGACACAAGTAATGCTACTGTTCCACTAAATTAAAAATAGAGCTCACGACAATGGATTCAAAGAGATGGACTAAAAGGTATAGGTGAAAGAAATAAAGAAAAAAGAGTGATGCTTTTGCCATTTCCTACTTCTTTTTTTTTTAGAATTTGGATCAAGTAAAGAAATGGGTGAAGATGGAGGTATGATGTTTGCAGAAAACAGAGCTTGTGTTGGTGAATGGTGAGTTGGGTGTAAGTGATCTGATGGACGAAGGAGAGGAATAAGGGGTATTTATAGGGCCACAATTAAGCTGCCTTATGTATGAAGGATACTAGGTGCCTTTAGAAGATTAAGTCTTCCCAAAGTCTTCCTTCTTAATCATTTCACGTTTCCGTGAATCATTGGATGTGGAGTGGCTTATGCATTAAGCCTTATCAATTTTCTATTTATTCCTTGACACCTATTGTTGTAATGATTTTATGAATTCCCCTTAATGACACATGTCCAAGCTGATTTCATAAACTTACCTCATCTTCATTAAATTCTTGGACACTTGTTCTGTTTGGCCTGCTTCACCAATTTCTTAATGTGTTTAACTTAATCTTTTACTACTTGTAGTACTCATTTGTTTGCCATTTGTTTCTGAAATCATTGCATCTTCCTAACGTGGTGTGACTTATTCAATAAGCTTCAAGATTTTTGTTAGTCTTAAGCTCGATGCGTGACACTTATTAACATATTTATCTCACCTTGCTTAACTCACAATGGCTTCTTCAAGAAGCCTTAAGATTTTTCTTCCAATGACTTCTTCAAGAAGTCTCCAATGACTTCTTCAAGAAGCCTTGAGATATTTTATTTCAATGGCTTCTTCAAGAAGCCTTGAAGTTTTTCTTCCAATTTCCATTCATTCTTTGACACTTGTCATGCTGACATCATAAGCTTAATTCACTCATAATTAATATTTTGAACCCTTGTTCCTTCTTAGAATTTTTCGATGTGTTTAGCTTGATCTTTTCATCGCTCATTTTCATCACTTATGTGACACTTGTTCCTTGTAATTCATTGTTTCTCCAAAATTCCAAGTCTTCTTCCAAGTCTTCCAATACAAGTCTTTTTCTTTGACATCTATTGGTAATAATTTACCTAGTCTATTTAGTTCCACTAGAACCATGAAAATTCTAGACCAAATAAAGAAAACTCAGTTGAAGGAACTAAATAAAGACCAAGCTTCATTTCTTTGTTACAGTGGAACGTATCTCCCATTTATTCTGATATTGATCACTTTATTCGAATAACAATAGCATTATTCGAATAACTCATGTGCTAACACAATTAACTATGATTTTCTAGTTATTTATTCAAATAACGATTTGTTTATTCGAATAATTCATTCTTTCACAATGTATATATGCACTCAGCAGCCTATTTTTTCAAATAGAAGAAATTCTATTCGAATAAGTTGACTTATTTCTTCTTTTATTTTTATTCAACAGAAGCCTTTATTCGAATAACTTATTAGTTATTTGAATAATTCACTACAACAACTTGTTTATTAGAATAATAGAAGTCTTATTCGAATATGGTTGGTTATTCAAATTTTTTGGATTTTTGTTGTTGTTTTTTTTTTTGTGCAAATATCATTTTTCTACGTTTTCACATCACCTATTCTTCTATTGCTTTCAAGTAAATCTGTGTTCCAATTAAAAAAAAAAATCAATACTTGTTTTTAAATCACTATCTTTAAAATAATAATAAAAAAAAAATTATCTCTTTAATGAACGGTTGCAATCATAATAATGATTAATTAATCACTACCTCCATCCATAAAGCTGTGGTTGGTGAACATTAAACTGATACTTTTTTTTCTTTTGTTTCTATCAACATATTTTCTTTTCAACAGCCGCTTGAACGTAAATAATGCAATAAGACATTATAGCTTATAATATTCCGTTTCCACGTATTTAAAAAAAAAATCTAAAATTTGTTATGAACATGTCTTTGCTTGATAAAGTGTATTTAATATTTTTTAAAAGTAAAACATATTTTTAGAGACTAAAAAAGAAGGTGCAAAAGCATTAATTAGTAAATAACCCGTACAATGTATGGGTTTTTTAAAAATATTTTAATATGTGTTAAAATTATATTTTAGAAATTATTTTAAAATTATATTTTTAGAGACTAAAAATGAAGGTACAAAATGTAACATCTTATTTTTCATAAAATATTTTGTGAAGAATAAATTTTTAATTTTTTTAACTTAAATATTCTATTTAATTTTACAATAATTGTTACTAATAAGAAGTAATTAAAAAATTTTAATAGATATATTTATAAGTAAATATTTATAAAAAATATTTATAAGAAGATATTTATAAATTAATTATTATTTTAATATAAAAATATACACGTTATTATTATTAAAGATAAAAATTTAAAATGTAATTATTATTTTATATTTTTTAAAAAAAGATAATACAAAGTTACACCTGAAATGTAGTGTAATATGTATCCTATAATTACTATAATAATTATAATTCAAGCCATCAATTTGACTATAAAAAGGGAACGGGGATAGAAGCAGAAGTGCACAGAAATAGAAAGAGAAAGAACAATTTGAAAGTTTGAAATTGAGAAAGAGAGAAAAGGAAGAAAAGAAAAGAGGGGGAGCAGAAATAGAAAGAGAAAGAGAAGTTTGAAAGTTTGAAATTGAGAGAGAGATTAAAGTACAAAAGAAAAGAGTGGGGAGTCTGGCACGGTGAAGAGAAAGAGAGAAAGAAAGAAGGAAAAAGGAAGAGAGAGAAAAAGAAGGAAAAAAAGAAGAGAGAAAAAAAGAGAGAAAGAAATGAAAAGAAAAAAAAAAGATATTGTAATAAGTAAGATCTAAACTTTTTCTTTAAAATTAAAATTATGATTTTCAATATGTTACATGTTTTAGTAGTTAATTTTTTATTTTAATATTTTGTGTATATTATTATTTTTGTTAAATTTATTATCTTGTAATATTATAAAAACTTGATATTTGTTTAACTTTGAAACATTTATGATATTTGATAAAATTTAGAATTATTATAATTTGAATGTTGATTTTTTTATGGGACCAATATAATAAATTAAAATATCACTCAAGACTTGAGTTAAATAAATATTTTAATTATATTGAGTAATAAATATATGTAATTGATTTATATGGACTCTCTTATATTTACCTTGGCTTTAGAGCAAATTTATGACATTTATTCTGACTTATATTTACCTTGGCCTGAGAGTAATTTTATGACTTTTATTTTAACCTTTGTAACAAAATGACTTTTGTACAATGAATGCACTATTAGGATCAGGACAAAATATAGACCATGATAAGGACCTGACAAAATATGAATTATGATGAGGACTTGACAAACTATAGACTGTAATATGGACTATTAAGAAAATTATTAAATTAATTTTAAATCATAATTGGTCCCTTAAAGAATTGACATTTAAATTTAATGATTCTCAGTTTTGTGAGTTTTATTTAATTGTCATGATTTATTTATATGATGAATTTATTTGTGATACATTGATGGTTTGTATAGCTTATGTTTGTGTGTGATGACAAACAAGTGATTCATGGAAAAGTTACACCTAACCGTTGAGAGGCAGAGGGATAGATTTCCTTTTATGCTACCTGCTTGGCTAGTGTGGGTATGTCTGCCTTTGTTGTCACGACGTTAAAACAACACTAGAGATAAGGTGGATTCCCTAAGGAAGTAAAAGTCTTCGAGTAAAATGTGAGACAAACAGACACGAAAAGAAAAAGTAAAGTTAATGGTGAATTCCCCTGTGATGGGAAACTTGCTTGCTGATAGTGATGATAATTGGTACTTGTTTGTTGATATTTGAAGAATTTGTTGTTGTTAATATGTAAAGTTGTATTGCGTGATTTGTTTGTTATGTTGGAATTGTGTTATTCTTGTTATACTTTGGTTGTCATGTGATTTTCTGTGTATTTTACACAGCTGAAATTTATCATGTGTTTTTAAATATTTTTATAACTATTCATTTCCTACTTAGAATTTCAAATTCTCATTCTATTCATGGTGTTTTCAGACTAGCACGGGATGTATTATGGTTATCACTATTCAGATCAACTAAGCATGGACTATTGTTCAAAAGGAGAATTATTATAAATATGTGTATATGTACTTCTGAGTGAACATTACAACTGGTGTGAGCTTTTAATGTAAAAAGTTATAGATATGTATTACAACTTTGTGTTGTTCTATATTGATACTTATTTCCTCTTATATATTTTTATTTTGATTTTAATTTTTGTTTGTAAATTTTTATGGAGTAAATTTACTTATAATATTATTATGGATATGTTTAGAGATATTATTTTAGTAAGAGGGTTACATTTTTGGTACTAGAGCGTTGATTTCTAACACTTGAAAATTATATCTATGTATTGAATTGTTGCCTATGTCGAGTTTCTATATGATGATTGCTCTTATTACTTTATACATGCCATATAAAACTGTAACTACATTAACCTTGTAATATTGAGACTGATCACTTCAATATTGAATTGTTCATGGTTGTGTAGTACTATATGGCATCAGAACACCCAGAAGTACAAAATTCTCAAAATGATACTCTGATAGGGATATTGGGAGTCATGAAAGGATTGGTTGACGTTGTCAGGGCCCAGACAGAGTCAACCAACTTGATTTTACATCGCATGCAGGAAACTCAAGATAGGAACAATAATCACAACCATAATCATCCTGGTGAGGGTAGTGAAAATTATACTGGGGAAACTTCTGTAACCAACTTAAATTATCAAGGTCTTTCAGAATTTAGGAAAGTCAAACCGTCATCTTTTCATAGAGATTATGACCCAGCACTAGCAGAAAAATGAGTTGTGCAACTAGAAAAGATTTTTACAGTCATGGGAAACACAAATGCATAAAAGGTAGTTTTTGTCACCTACATGTTAGAGGAAGAGGCAGAACACTAGTAGAAAGGTGCTAGGCACTTATTAGAGTTTAGAGGAACTGAAATCACTATGAAGGTATTTTTAGCCACATTTTTTGATAAGTACTTCTCTGGTAATGTAAAAAATAAAAAGGAGACAGAATTTATACGACTTAAATAAGAAAACATGATTATAGGATAATATGTGACTAAATTTGAAAAGCTTTTCAAATTTTCTTCCTACTTGAAAAACAATCCCGATGGTCATTGGAAAACCACAAAATTTGAGTGAAGTTTGAGACTTGAGATAAGGGAAAATGTCTCAACTTTAGAAATAAAAGATTATGTCACTCTAGTGAACAAATGTAGAATAACAGAGAAAAGATATCTAGAGATAGAATTTGAAAAAGAACATTAGAACTTTCTAAAAAGAAAAAGGGGCAGAAACTCAAAAGAAAAAAATATATGAAAATTTTATGTCATAATAATTTATCACAATTAATTGTTCTTATCTATATAATCTATATTATTAATTTATATGCATGCATGAAATTAATTTATTGGCAATGAAATATTTAATTAATTCAAATTGATAATTTTTTTAGTAAAGTTATTTTTAAAAACTTAGCAGTGTATATATTTTTTTTATCATTTATTTTTGAAAATGTACAAATTATATCAAATATGAAAAGATATATATATCAAGAATTAGATCAAATATTTGAAAGTTATAGGTCATCCTTAAATGTAGTTTGTTATTTTTAAAATATCAACTATTTTTAAAAAAAACATTTAAATATAATATTTAATCAATGATTAATATTTTATATCTATTAAATTAAATATATATACCTGCATAAAATTAGCTCACTGGTAAGGAAATAATTAATATATTCAATTTAATAAGAAGGATAATGGAATAAGTTAAGTCAACTAATTAGATAGAATACAAAATTATATCTTTTTTACCACATGGTTACCTTATGTTTTATCAATTAACAAATTCAATTAGTTATCAATTATTTTTTTCAATTGATTTGATTATCAGTTATTATTATTATTATTATTATTATTATTATTATCATTATCAGTAGTTATTATTATTATTATTATTATTATTATTATTATTATTATTATTATTATTATTATTAGGAATCGATTAATGAACTCAATCATCATTGAGTTTGATTGAGTTTTGTATCAAAAATCAACGTTGAGTTTTAAATTTGAAAATATGATCCTTGAAAGTTTAATAATTTCTATTGTTGTGTATAAATATGTAATCGATTTAGCTCTTCTCTTTTTTTCAATCACAATTTTTTTGTTCTCTCGATTCTCTCTAATCATGTTATTCATTTTGTTTTATTTTTTTCAGATGGAGTTAAGTTTAATGGAGTCATCTTACTTCTCTTATACATCTCCAATATTGCAAGACCTCCTGAAAATTTAACTTGAGTATTGTAAGGATTTTGTTTTTTATTTTCTAAATATCTTCTTCATCTTCCAAAATAATAATCTTTTTCCTTTTCCTTCCTCCAAACCTTTCAAATTGTAGTTTCACTCTTTATTGTTCTTTTTATGCATTTAGGATGTTTCATAATGCAATTCTTTGTTTATCAGTGTTTTAGGTTCTAAGTTTTTGAAGAAACTATCTCCAAATTCATACTTGAAATAAGTTTATTCTTGACCATTAACTTTATGCTTTTTCTATTAAACTCCATTACATATGTATTAATTTCTTCTAATTTATTGTTTTTTCTATTTTTTTTATAAATATTTAATTTTTTTTTTCGAATGTTTCTAAACATTCATATTTTATTATAAAAGGTAAACTAATCAATCCTCAACGGTTCATATAACCTTATTTCGCTTGATAAACAATGTATTTTTTAGTGGGTAATATATAATATGTGTTAAAATATATTATTTTTATTGGTTAATATATTATTTAGAAAAATTATGTAATAAATTATAATTTTTTATAAAATATTATAATATTTTTAATTTTATACATTTAAATATTAATGAATTACAAGTTTAAAATATATGGAAAATTGGATTTTATTTATAAGTCAATATTCTTAAAATCAAATTTAAAAAAGATTAAAATTATTATTATTTTATACACCCATTATTATTATTATTTTTAAATTTAAAATAGTAATTATTATTTTATATTTATTAAATAAATAATACAAATTCTTACTTCTCCTACAAAACCTTAAACTCTAATTATAAACCTAAATTTTATAATTTTATACATTTTTTGAATGTTTCTTTCTCCCCTAAGATTTTATGCTCGTTTCTTAATTAATTTTTTTCTTTAGTCTAAATTTAGATTGAAAATTTATAACACATACATGCAATTGATAAAGTAAGAAATTATATCTAATTAATAGTAATTGCATTTTTATTCAATCAAATAAAAGCATAAATGATTTCTATATTGATTACGACATAAATTTGTAATGTCATTACCTTTTTAAAAATGATATATAAACAAAATTTTGGCAGTAGTAATTCAGATTTACTTTATTTTGTACAAAAAAAATCACATTTCACTAATAAATATGTTATTAGTGTTTTTTTATTTAATTTGCACATCACTTAATTGATTGCATTATTGATTAATTCAAATTCCGTTAATATTTTTTTTTATATATCACGTGATTGATTAATTTTTTTTATGTACATTATTATTAGCTTTATTTGTGTTATATAATGCATATTTTTTTAAAATTATTTTAAATAGAAATTGTTATTTTCCATAATCATCACTTAATATTTATGTTTTATGTGAACCAATCAAACCTTAAAATATTAATATTCTTGGTTAGAATTATCTTGAAATAAGTTAATATTATTTTTAAAATGTAGTTGATGCACGATTCAATGATAATTTATGCATTTTTGTTAAGATACATATTTGTTTTTTTTTTATAATATATATAAATAATCTTATACCTATAGTCTAAGGTAATGAAATTTTTACATGAAATTATATTAATTAATAAATACATTCACAGGGTAAAAATTATACAAGAAAGAATAATAAAATTAATTAAAATATAATTTATTAATATAAAAATAATTTAATTAATTATATATATTTAAAAATTTATTTTTTTATCCAAAAAGGTGTTTTACAATATATTTCTACGCTAAAATTATTTGTTTGATTGTTATGTTTAATTTCTTCAATTACACATGTCATATTCTTATTATTGTATTAATACCTTATGAATGAATAAATAGTATTTTAATCATATTATCAATAACAGCATAAATAATTTTTTTTTCTAATTATGACGTGCACAAATAAATTCTTTTTACTGATGCACGAGTACAAACTGCTAGTTAAGAGACATGTAAACACTAGATAGACAGAGTATGATTGGAAACAACTATACTCTCAATAAGATATACTTAGGTTTTATATATAAAGGTTTAAATAAATGACATCTGCTGTATATAGAAAAAAGGCACTTTCAGTAAAAAAAAAATGAGAATACAATCTTTTAATTTATTTTTTTATTGACAATTATAGCTTGTGTTTTAATTTTTGAAGTGCAAAAGTGTACTATGCACTTTAAAAGAACTCATTATTATTTAAAATTCATTTAATTAGACATTTTTAAAATTTGTTTTAAACTCATTCAAAATCTCTTCAACTAAGATTTATAATATAATGTAAGAGTGATAAAGTAATAATAGTTGCATAAATTTTATCCTTATAAATATTCACAGACTGTAAAGCTTACTTATCAAATGGATTGCATGAGAATTTGTGAGGACTTAATTGTATGAGTATCATAACGGGTAATTTTGGATCATGATAGCAACTTGAACAATAAGAAGTCTCATGTATTTGAGCCTCCTTAAGGCTCAAACAGTAAGTCTAGGAGAAATTGTCTCATTATTAGGGCTTATTCTCGGGTAACCCTTTTTTTTTTCAATTAGGCATGTTATCTTTTTTTTTTTTGGACAAGACTTAGGCATGTTGTCCTGAACCCCTTTTTTTTTATATATATGTTATCCTGAACACTTAAGATGAAATATATATTCACACATTTTCATCTATATAAATATAGTAAATTATACAAAATATTATTGCATTATCGTCTTCATTAAAGGATTTGTTTTTCATATACTAGTAGTCGAATACACTAACGTCTTATTTAATATACTTTATATATGCTCAACTCCTTCACATAATCTACACATAATAAATATTTTTATACAGAAATCAATTTTTTTAACCTAAACAGTATATATTAATAAAAAATATTAGTAATACATTTTTTAATATTTATTTTATTATTAATTCACTTTATAAACTTAAAAAAATTATTAAAAAAGATGTAATAAATATTAAAAAATATATAAATTTTTTTTTATTATTAACATTTCTCTACATTAGTTTTAAACACACAAAATAAATACACGAATATACGACATGCGAGTCTATAAAAAATAGAAATGCAACAGCGGAAAGACATCCGGATTACCTATACAATATGCAAAAAGTAGTTATCTTTCTTTCTTTGCTACGTGTCAAAACTCTTTATCCTTTGTACTCGATTTAGGGACTTTTTAGCTCACACTGTGTCACTAAAAATTAATATGAAAAAAAAGATCATTTAATATTTTTTAAAAACATATAAGTATTATTGACATTTTTTAAAAAAATATCAAATTTAATAAAAAAAATAATTAAAAATATATATATGATAAATAATATTAAATAAAATATAATATATATATATATATTATTTAATGTAAAATTATCGGAATTGAATAAATATCCTCATTAAGTTAGAAATTATTTCTTTGAAGGTATAAATTCAACAATAAATTCTAAAACTCGTGTTAGTAACCAACGATTTAGGTTAACACTTTTTTCTTAAATTTTTTTAAAGTAAAAGTCGTGGTCTTCATGTACAACTTATATCAAGGTTTATTTTTTTAACTTTATAATAGAAGTTGTGTGCTTCAGCTGCGACTTACACCTGAGAAATCTAATTCTTTAACTTTATTTGCTGGGGCCTTCTCTTAAAACAAACTAGCATTCCTAAATGAACAACATACACAAGTTTTAGGAGGTGAAAAAAAAGAAAGAAAGAAAAAAATCATATCATAACTTAAAGTTACAGTATATACATACACAGAGGGATCATCTTTAATATAGTGCTGACAAGTGTGAAGCGTAAATGGCAGTGTGTATGTTGGGCCATTGAGGTTGAAAGTATTAATTTTCATGAAAGTAACTAAGAAAGCTGACCTTATTGTTGAGAGAGTCTTATACTAGAGTGGGAATGTAAATTTCAAATTATACCAGGTGAAAAAGTCCAGTCAGGCAGGTAAAAAAATGTTTTATATATATTAAAATATGTTAATTATATTTATATCATATGTTAATATAAAAAAATATTAAATTATATTTTATATGATTATAATATTTTTATGATATAAAAAATAATTTTAAAAAATAAATTAAATAAAATTAAATGTATTTTAGTTAGAAGAATAATGATGGTGTGCAAAAAACAAAGTCTAAAGTCAGGTAAAATCAGAAAATATGGACACCACATATCTCCACATTAAGTATGATATTTTTTACTTTTGTAACTTCAAGTTATCATAGATTTCTTCTTGGGATTTTATCCCAAAAGTGCCTCATACTTAATAGATATATGTCCATACTTATATACATGATCTTTCTCACCTCTAATCATGTGGGACTTTGGTCGCATTCCCAACAATCCTCTCCTCGAACAAAGGACCATCGAATATCCCATCAAACGATCATCCATTCGCTCTACATCTACAGATCCCATCGTGAGTTAATATTATTATACTTTCATTCTAAGATTCTCGAGAATTCATCCATTATTATAACTTCGTAGGCATGGCTTTGATTGATGTCATAATCTTGCCGCTACAACTGTGAACACGCCGCCAAATTTTTTACATCGCCAGGAAGACTTTCGACACAAGTGACTTCTCACATGGATCCATCAACCACCGTCCATACCAAACTCATCCAAGTTCCGAACCATCTGCTTTATGATACCACTGTAGGGTATTACGACATGCACATATCTCCACATTAAGATGATATTGTCCACTTTGAACTTAGCGCATTAGCGGATTGCTTGGAATTTTACCCCAAAAGACCTATACTAATAAAATATATGTCCATATTTATATACACATGATGCTCTCCACCTCTAACTAATGTGGGACTTTGGTCGCATTCCCAACAAAAACAAGGGTGAAAAAGTCGCCGTTCAAACTGTGCATTTAACTCTCCCGCCGGAGAGGGAACGAAGGCGGTGATACACCAATGGAGCTTGTTCCAAAAAAGAAGAGGTTCGCCAGGTAATTATTAACATCATCAGGGGTAAATGTGGCATACTCCGCCATCTCCCTCACTGATCCCACCGTTACAAGCTGTGCATTATACAACTCACGATATCTCGGGACTATATTTCTCGCGACAGACCCCTTTATTTCGTCTCGCATTTCGCGGTCAGCTACGACGAACGAGTTCTGTTTCCGATACGCTTCCTCGAGCTTGAAATTGAAGTTCCCGAACACTACCCTCGCCTCCGTCGGCGACATGGTTGCATGAGGATTTTCTGGTAACGATGAAACCACTTCCCCCCACGCTACCCTCTCGTAGTTCTCAACGAACCATTTCACCTTGGCTTCGTGCTTCGCGCCCCAATCTTCGCCCAGAATGTACTGCAGATTCGAGCTGCGGACTCTGGCCACCACGTGCCGGAGATTGTTTGTGAGAAACAGTTAAGACAGCGAAACGTCCTTGCAATGCTTTGCTTTGCCGTCGAGCTTGCAGAGAAGGACCAGAATCAGCCACGCTACACGCGCCGTCAGAGCCGACGTTGCCGTCGTTTTGTCGGATTCTGGACTGTATAAGTAAGATTCTGGCAACGGTGACGACTTCGCCTGAGGCCAGTCCTCGTGGGAGAATATATCAGAGAGCACGTTGCTGTAATCGGCTAGGATTGAGAGGTAATTCATCGCCTGAGTTGTGAGTGAGTGCACGCCGCCGTAGCTCACAGGCGATTTTGAAGAGACCTTCTGGATCGTGGATTCGAAGTCTGAAAGCATCGTTTGAACGGACTCAATGAGTGGCTGAAGCGAAGCGAGACTTGAGATTGAACGGCGGAGGTGGGATCGGAAGAGAAAATGGATTCGATCTCCGGCGCAGTGCGGAGATCACAGTGTACATGTCGAGCACGCGGAACATCTTCTCCGGCGGCGATTTTTTAGTTTTGGCAACGAGTTCGGGGAATCCGAACAGAACAGTGGCTCCGTCTTTGGAAATCTCTGCGAAGCTAGATTTTCTGATGGATTCCGATGCACCGAACACGTGATCGCACAGGATTCTCTCTCCGTTGAAAAGCATCCTCACCGAAATCACAACCGCCTCTAACCAACTGTTGATCTTCAACTCAAGGACCTCCCAATCCATCTTGTTAACACGCAAGGAGCTCAATTTCTCCACGTTGAGGCGATAAATGCCTTCGTCGATGATCGATTTTCGGATGATGTTGTAAACGCTCACGCATTCTTTTGTGTAACCGGAGGAGATCATGCAGTCGGCGATGGATCTCAGATCCGCCATGGCAATGGAAGAAACCTGTTCGACTTCGGAGATTGAATCCCCGGCGGCGCGAACTTCGTCTTCCGCAGTGCAGTCATTGTCGAAATTGGAGGTGCTTGAATGGACGGAGGCGCGAGAGGATCTGATGGACATGGATTCGGGGTCAAGGTGGTCCCGGTTCATGGATAAGATCTGGTAGAACTCACTCTTGAACCTCTTCATGGCCATCTGCATTAGGTTGTGGGCGAGGATGAGTTTCTCGGAGGAAGGGCTCTGGGAGAGCAATGAGTGCATGGACTTGTGAAGGTGGTTAACGTACTTGATGTATTGCATGGCTTCGGTTTTGTCCTCGTAGAAGAGGGAAGTGACTTTGGCGTATGCGGAAGTGTCTGGGTTCCACTTCAGTATCAGTGCTTCTGCTGCTTCCATGGAGAAGCTATTCTTGTAAAAATTATGGACATTATATATCTCCACAATAGTATGATATTGTCCACTTTGGGCCAAAGTATTCATGAATTTGTTCTTGGGCTTTTACCTCAAAAGGCTTCGTACTAATGGAGATATATGTCTATACTTATATATCCATGATCCTCCCCACTTCTAGCCAATGTGGGACTTTGGTTACATACACCCAACAATCCTCTCCTCGAAACCTTAAAGGACCATCGAACCTAAACGATCATTCATCCGTCCACTTTATCGACCAGGATTCTTCACTCCACCGCGATTTTACACACGCCTTACCATGAAGTACCGTCTGTTTCGATAGAGCTCATCTACAAATCCCATCGTGAGCTAACTGGGGCCCACTATAACATCCTCCCTAGGGTATCACATGTCTAACTCCCGACTCAAAATTTGAAAATCAATTCGTAAAAGGTTTGAGTTATGAAAATATAGGTTTCAAAATTTCTTTCTTATTGAAGCATAAACTTTCTAAAATTCATAAGTAATACGAAAAAACATATTGAAACAGACTCATATACAATACTGACACCAATTAATATTTAATAACTTAAAGAGAAATATAAAACTTACGGACTTTTTTTTTTTTTAACAAGAGTAGTAACCCTTATATGACATTTTCTACTTAATAAAGACGATATAACACTAACGTTAAAACTTAACATACTTATTCCTTCATATCCATTTGGATCATCGAATTCCTGTTCTATGTCAACACCGCACACCTTCGAGTCCGAATGTCCACTCCTTATTATTGTCACCAACCTCGAGTATCCATCGCCAGTTATGTCTAAGAAATTCGATCCTTCTATTATTTGATTTTAACAAAGATGTATATGTGACACAACAAAACAAGATAACAAAGAGGTGAGATCACCTACACCAAGACCAAATATGGCGGTCATGGAGATAACACAAACAACATATCATACGTATATATCATACCGAATTCCAATAATGCACTCAACATTAATCAACTATCATCATCATACCATTAACATTATTATCATCACACAATAATCACAATAATGTCATCAACATGATTATCATCATCATCATCCAAGTATTCAAAACAATTGTCATAGTCAATATTCCTCAATTAATATATCACACGATATAAATGTTCGATTATGCATGTACACAAGACTCGATTTCCTACTCCATGGAGCTAAAACTCAGTCGGAGAAATGATCGAAAAGACATGCTTTACAATATTTCGCCTCACTACCACGTGCTTTAATTCTCATTTCAATTTTTGCAATCTAAGATATACACGACATGGTCTTTATCGATCTTGATTAAGAATAGTTTCTCGATCGGATCATCGGTGTGTTGCATCGGTAACCTTAAGGGAAGAAGCGCGACCAACCACCATAAAGTAATTTTTTTTTTAATTCAAGGTCAACAAGTGACTTACACTACGCATATCGCACCCACTCAAGAGGTGTGTTTTCTAAAGCGAATCACTATATCCAAGTCCTCATCTGACCATTCCAATGCATGTATAATGCACCAAATACCAATCACAGGTATAATACCAATCACAGGTATATCTCATAATTTTCTCGGATATAGTTTATACAATGCATAGAATATATCGAAAAAGTTCAACCACAAATGAGTCATTCTTTTCAAATTCGTTTGTTCAATTAAATCATATCTTCAACGCATATTTTTTTCCAATGCATCTAAAATGCACCATAATATGCACAATACTGAAAAAACTCGTTGTTTTCAAAATTCATTATGAATGAACATGGTTCAACAATAATCATCTTTCGTATCTTTCAATAACAAAATCATCTTATCATGTTTTCATAGTTATAAAACAAGAGTGTTGTCGTGTTTTTACAAAATTGCACAACATTCTCATTACGTTTTACAATTCCACAACACTTACATTACGTTTTTTCAAAATCTTGCACCGTAACACTTTTGTTACGTTTTTAAAATTCCAAAACATTTTTATTACGTTTTCACAATACCGTGATACACTACTTGAACGTTTACAAAATTAAATAACATTTCTGTTTCGTTATCAAAATACGCAACTCTTACACAGCACTTTTAAATCACGTATAAATTTTTTAACGTTTTTCTCAATCGCATAAAAATATATGTTTCTCAAATTGCATAGTATTTTTTTTACTGTTTCAAAATTGCGTAACTTAAAAATCATTCTTTTACGTCACGTAAATCATTTTCTATCATTCTCAAAATATTTAAAACACTTTCCAAATCACATAACGATTTTCCATAATTTTCACAATCACGTAAAAATAATTATCACTTTTCCATCAATGTGAGTGATTTTTTTTCAATATAAGTAATTCAAATTACATAAAATATTTAAACGTAATTCAAATCGCATAGAAATATTTCAACGTATTTAAAATCGTGTAGAAATATTTTACTGTATTTCAAATCACGTACCTTAAAATTACGTTTTTAATATACGTAAATAATTTTTTTACCACAATTTCATTTTGAAAATATTTCTTGACCTTTAAAAAATTCTTTTTCAACTTTTCTCAAAATAATATAACTTTATACTTCATTTAATATATATATTTCTTACTTTCAAGAAAATCTTTTTCATAGTTCTTTACTTTCGAAAATTCTTTTCGAATATAATTCACAAAATCACTTTTACATTGATGTAAACCAATGTTTCAAAATCTTAAATTTTCCTAACGTCTATCCAAAACTTGAAAATAAGTTATACGTTAAAATTCTCAAATCACCATTATATTCTCTATTTTTCTCAAATCAATTTAAAAATCAATTCTCTTCAAAATAAATTGAAGTTAAAACATTTTCAACCTCTCTTTGTTTTTCGTTTACAAAATTTTCTCAAGTGATAAAACACTCTGATTCCTTTTCCAAAATCCTTTTATTAAACCAAACTGTATTTCTACTTTGAAAATTACTTTATTTTATAAAATCAAGGCATTACAAACCTTCTAAAACGTGGACATGACTATTGAAACCATCAAATATTTTTCCTTTTAAATTGATATGGTTTTACACAAACAAAACTATTAAAAATCTTTTACAAAAACGTAAGACTCATAGTCTTTGAAATCAAATCAATTGTTCATTTTCATTTTTCACTTTCTTTGCAAATCCTTAAAATCATCATTGCTATTTTCATTTAAATCTCATGTTTAGTAAAACACTTAGAAACTTTTTACACAAAATAAATCAATAAAAATCTTTCTAAAACTATTTTCATGTATTCTTTGAAAAATAAACTCTTTGTTTATTTTCCTTATTTTTCTAAACATCCATTTTCATCATTCATGTAAATATTAATTTGTGAACACCTATTTTGAGGTGTCTTAACCGAAATTCACCATGTTTCTAGGGATCAAAAATTAATTCCCTTATTCTTGAAAAATTTCAATATGAACCCTAATCAAGGGTATCAAAACCGTAGCTCTTCCTTGGCCATTGGGACCAAAATTAATTTTCTTTCCATCATCAAATCATGGCATACACATACATACACAATATATATATATATATATATATATATATATATATATATATATATATATATATATAAACATGTCATATTATCATCATGCATAGTATAAGCATACCATCAAAATCATAAACTCATGCAAAGCATATTAAGCATAGGCAATTAATCAAAGCTCATAAACACATATAAATTATTACATGACCATGAATATGAATCCTCACATGGATTCAACACCCATAAAATATAAGACCATCTCTCACCACCATGCTTGGTTGGTGAGATGAATTTTGCTCTTACCTCTTGAAGATCCTCAAAAGCTCCTTGTTTTGCTTCTTTTTTCAAGTCCTTCACCACCAAGGGCTTCTCAAATACAAGATAAAATACATAAAAATTAGTATACTAAGCTTGATTAAGAGGAACCATGGATCAAACATGGTTTAGATCATGAAAAAGAAGAGAAGAAATGAAGTTTCCTTACACTTTACCTCAAAAACCCAATAACTTTGATCTTGAAGAAACTTCTTGAAGATGAATGATTTAGAGAAAGTCTCCAACATGAAAGTTGCTTAGAACATCATGTAGATTCAAGATCTATGGTTGGATGAAATTAAAAGAGATTGGATGGTGGTTTTGGGTGCTATGGCCGAAATTCATCTTGAAGAACAAAGATAGAATTTTTTATTTTTATGATAGAAAAGCTTCTTAGATTTGGTTAAGACAAAGGATGAAGTGAAAACACTTAGTTTTCCTTCCACCAATTTTCGTGGATCTCCATGGAAAATTCCTAAAAAAATTACAAACAAATGTTAAAATCAATAACAAGTGTAGAAATAGGTAAACCATGGTTCAATCATGGCTTAGAAAATCAAAACTAGAAGATTAGAAGAAGAAATATGAAATTTACCATTTTTGGTAGAATCTTGAAGCTTGGATTTGAAGTACTAGATGTTGGATTTTGAAGAAATCTTCAACATGAAAGTTGTTTAGAATAAGTTAAGGATTCAAGAAACTAGGTTGGATGAAATTAAAGAGTGATAGAGAAGAGAATTGGAGTGCTTGGCCGAATGGTCTTCATTTGGGAGAGAGAATAGAGTTTGCTTGGGTTTGTTTCTTGAAACTTAAGTGAAAAAGTGAAGAAGTGATAATATGAAGTGTAGAAATGAATTTTCTTGGTCTTCAAAGGGATGCATTGCCGTAGCATGCATTGGAGAGAATGGAAAGTGAAGTTTGACAAACATGATCATTAATGATCAATAGGAAATGGTCTTGACACTTGACTTGTCTTCATTCTTTTTTTCTTTGGCCTAAAAAGGCTACTAAAAAATGTCTCCTCCTTCCTATGCATTCTCCAAAACCATCCCCCCCCTCCATGCTTCTTCAAAATGTGACTAATTTCACAAGTCACCATCTTAAGCATTTCTAGCCATTGATTAATTCAATGGTTAGGATTTTAGGTAGACTTTTGATTTGATTTAGAAGACTTAATCTAGGCCATTAGATTTTTCTCCCGAAATTCTAGTCATTGGATGTGTCTCCAAAAATTAATGGTTAAGATTGCTCCTTCAAACTTTAAATCCAAGGGTCATAATTAGTCTTTGTCACTTTTTAAGACTAAATCTTCACCATTGATTAAATCTTCATCCAATGGTCATAAATGATCCTTGTTACTTTACAAGACCAAATCTCCACCCTTGATTAATTCTTCATCCAATGGTCATAAATGGTCTTTGTCACTTTTTGAGACCAAATCTCTACCATTGATTAAATCCATATCCAATGGTCATAATTGATCCATCTCCACCGTTGATTAAATCAAGATCAAGTTTTTCCGCAGTTGATTAAATCGGTGGTTGATATTAAAGTCTTCAAATCTTATATTTATTTCCTATTGGTCCACCAAAAAAAATTGTCACAATCACTAATGTTGACTTAAGAATATAATTTCTATTTTTATATGCTAAAACCCCATCAAAATTCTATTTATCGTATTTTTTTTTTCGTCCGATAAATTAAATACGAGCAAAAATACAATACTGAAAATTTTTAAAATCAAGTTTCGTATTCGGTTTAGTTAGTAAGATCCTCTGTCTCCGTCTAAACAAGATAAATTTTCTATGCGTAGAAAAATTTTTGTTTTGTGGGACCCACACGGCCCACGTATGGCCACCCTGGCCCACAAACAGAAAAAAAAAATTTATAATCATCCACAAAAATCATAAAAATTATAAAACACACAAATATCAAATCAGATTATATAAAATAATTACCAAACGGTAAAAATTAAATTACGTAAAGTTTTCCCCGGTCTGAAAATTTTATTTTCCTGACACGGAGTAAATCACTCAAAATGATCAAATACGCTGACGGAATATACAAAATAATTTTACAGTGTATAGAAATTATTAAACAGTAAAATTCTGTTAACTGTCAAAATTACTGTTTAAGAGATAGGAAATTTGGGGTGTTACACCCACCACCTTCGTTCGGCATTCCGAGAATTCATCCACCATGGTTAACTACCGGGCATGGCTCTGATACCACTTGTAAGGACTATGGATACCACATATCTCCACAATAGTATGATATTGTCCACTTTGGGCCAAAACCCTCATGGATTTGCTCTTAGACTTTTACCCCAAAAGGCCTCATACTAATGGAGATATATGTCCATACTTATATATCCATGATCCTCCCCACTTCTAGCCAATGTGGGACTTTGGTTGCACACCCAACAGTTCTCGCCGTCGATGCTGCTGGGATCGGAAAAGGTCAGCCGCGGAGGTGTTGAGCTTGAGGGTGCAGATGAAGATGGAGAATGGTGGCGGGACATGGAGAACAACAGTGTCTTGTTGTTAGAGCACAAGCTTCTCATGTTTGCAACTGAAAATTATTAGTTATGTTACTTTTGGAGTTGGAATAAATCTCTGTTTGTTTCCCAGGAAAACAAATGTGATTTTCCCCGGTAAGTTGAGGAGAGGTGAAGGAGCTGCAAGTTGCGGAAGCCAATTGTAACTGGACGTGGACCTGGACATGGTATAGAGTTGGGAGAGCACGAGCAAACGACGCTGTTGCTTCTTCGAGAGAGAAACTTGTGGAGGAGGATTAAAAAATCGTGGGGGTTGACTTTTAAGACTTACACTATGTTTGGATCACAGAATGGGAAGAAAGAAAAAGAAATGAGGAGAATGGAAATAATTTTCTGTGTTTGAGAGTTTTAAAATGTATAGGAACGAAACGGAACACATGAAGAATCATTCATTCCATCTTCCCCTCAAATGTTCAATTTTTGTTCCCCTTAAAATTGAGGTGGACTGAGAGAAACACATGTTCCGTTTCGTCCCGTTAATAAATTTTTCAAACAAAGAGGAAAAAATTATGTTTCATTCCTCCCTTTTCCTTTTTAATTCATCCTCGTTTATTCCGTTCTATTCCATTAATTAAAAAATATCTAAATACAGAGTTATTGTAGATTTAGAAAGTCACATATGTTGGCTCTTTACCATTTCCTCTTCCTCCGGTCATGAACAGGAAGTGATCCAGACCTTAACATAGAGTTAGGGTTGACATCTGTTGGAAGAGGCTCTGATATCGAATGATTAATGCTCACAAAAAAAATTACATTATTTTTATTTTCTCAAAAAAAAGTAGAGATAATATGTTTTAATTATGTTTTTTTGAAATGGTATAATAATAATAACATAATAATAATAATGTAAATTTTTTTAAATTCGGGATTAAGTCAATTTCAAGGAAATCAAATTAACAACGCACAACCACAATCCACAGATAATTACGGACACAAAAAAATCTTTATATTGCCACAAGCGATGAAGCGAAAGGATATAAATCAAAGGGATATTTGTATATCAAAAATTTTATATCATTTTTATTTTATTTTTTTAGATAGTAAAATAAAAAAACATATTTCAACACACATTTTTTCTACTTTTATTTTTTTAAAATAAGTAAAATGTATAAATGACGTGAGAATTTTAATGTGTCTATATCATTTTTGAAGATGAAATCAAAGAAAGAAAAGATATGGTATAATGCCATGCCAGATATGTTATATTTGAGTTTCAATTCAGTGGTCGCTAGTAGGAGAAGCAATTTTATTCTCCTCTTCCCGGCCAATTAGTAATAGTTTCTTACATGATTCAATCATTGCTTAGCTAATTATTGTTGTGAGCTAATGATTGATTTTGGTCGCTAGGTTGAATATAATTAGTTATTTGTGAAACAAAAATGTTTTCGTTCATTTTCTTTCTCTCTATTTTTCCCTTCTCTCTTATTCTAATGTTCCTTGAATAAATAAATCGTATTCGGAAGATTGAGACAAACGATGTAAAACTCTTAACACTTCCCTCCACAGATGCTTAGACAATACAGGCAAGCCTAACGAAGTAGGCTGAAATAAAGATGGGATCTTGACTCTGATATTATGTTATATTCTAAGTTAAAACTAATTGACATTAAGTAAAATGACCTAATAGATATATAAATTACACCCGAAAGATTGAGGCAGATGATGTGATACTCTTAACAATATTTATCCATATACGTTTCTCTTAATAACAAATCTTGTGATTTTGATTTTGTTTTTATTGTTCCTTTTATTGATGTTTTGGTTTTCTCTTGTGATTGTTCTTATCTTGATCATTTGTAAGTAGGAGAGATTTTCATAACTATTTTTAGAGGAGACGTAATACATTTTGTCAACCTACAACATTTTTTATGTTGATCTTCGATGTGAAAAATACTTATACATTGATAATCTTTAGATAAGGAGTATAATTATATATTGTTGGTTATTTTAATGTATAGATCGTATTTGCTTCTTTTTTTTTTTTTATTTGATGTATCTTTTTTTTTATTTTGTTATGTCTTAATGAATTTTTTTTCTAATAAAAAAAATATTTTTGTACACTGGGTATATGATAGCTGCGTGGGATATTGTGCTCCATATGAATGTAGTTCTCTGTTCTTGTATACATATGTATGGCTATGAGATTTGCACCATATCCACGTGTAAGTGGAGTGTCATAAAGGTATCATAATTCAAGTGTTTAAATTAATAACGGAACTCTTTGTGAAATAGATAAAAATATTTATTTAGTGATTTGCTGGAAGGAAACGGGGTTTACATCAATCGGCAACAACAGAAAGTTAATTGAATTATATAGAAAATCGAAAAAGAAAATATTTTTTAAACAGTTACTATACAACACGTCTCTATAGACATCATATGTTAAGATAAGTATAAATATGTCAAGATATACTACATTTTGAGCCAAAATAAATGTACCACATACTGATATGAGAAATATTGGTTGAATGTCATATTTTGAGTATTTAAATAACATGATTTTTTTTATTAAAAAAAGGCTTGTTTGCATAAATTTGTATTAGCGCCTATATAAAGTAAATTGAGCAAGATATTATTCTACGCTACGGACCCTGTCCCTCCGGCGCCATGCATAACCCGATGAGAAACAAATACGTAAGCATAAATATCATATTAGAAAATTGTGAGATTAGTCTACGTAGAAAGCGTAACAAAAAAAAAAAAAGAAAATAAAATAAAAATTCTACGTAGAAAGCATTGCTTGATGACAATACCTGCATTTCATCTTTATTATTATTATTATTATTCTGTTAGACACAATATACTTGAAACACATAATCGAGTTCACTCTAAATAAAACTCATCGTGACGAAATATGGTTAACTATACTTTTAGTAAAATTGATATTTTCTTTAGATAAGTTGGATGCAATTATCGAAAGGGTCTTGCTACGTGTCCCGGATGGAATACATCCCAGATACCTCGACACTAATTCAAAAGATAACTATTTTTGTTTTAAATAAAAGTAAAATTTTTAGTGTACTAAATTAATTAAGATTTAATATTTTTGTAGAGTATTATAAAATTAATTATGAGATACAAAAATTTATAAAAATATTAAATCTTAATTAATTTAATACACCTAATTATAATATACTATATTTATATAAGAATTTCTCAAAATAAAATACAATTTAAAAAGTTGTGAGACCCAACCACATATTAAGATTGGCGATGATGCACTTGGGCTCCCCAACCCGGCTTTGAAGTATTTCTCTTACCGAAAATGAAGAACCAATGGAATGCAAAAGTTAGTATTAATTGGTTGAAATATAAATTGTTAATTTTCTAGTAATAGTTATCGACTGCTTTTTCTTTTTTGGGTATAAACCTTATTCATTATTCTTTAGAATATCCAAATCTTTTACTTTTCTTTTTTCAAGACCATGAGGTATTTTAATATTTTTTATGTGTGGAACTAATCTTCGCTTAAGTGTCAAATTTATCCTAGTTCACAACTTTACGTTGTTTACAAATAGAGTATACAGGGTACATGAAGATACAAAGATTGAATACTAAACTTTTGACTCCCACTCTAATTACACAATTTTCTAGTTGGATAATGTCATATTTTTTTGGTAGACAAAAATTTAATATTAAGAATGACTGTTATATTTCAAAATCAAAGCTCTATAAGCTCAACGAATCTTACAGCGATATTTAAACATATTTGATAACTTGATAATTAAGTTACATCAATTATATAGTTTGAATAAAAGTCATCAATAATATTGAATTAAATAAATAAAAACCTTATCCTAGATGTCTTTATTAGTAAATGAGGAAATTGACCGAAGAAGGAGGTTATTTAATACTTCCCGTTGTATAAATAAACAAAGGAAAATAATTATGGCATCTAATTATCTATTTTTACATCTATTCTTTGAAACATTTTTTTTTTTTAAAAAAAAAAACAAGAGAAATCACCTTCTCCTTCTCTCTTTTTTGTTTTTTCAAAAGGAAAGATGTTTAGAAATATAAAAATAATAGTGTATAAATAATGTTTTTCTTTCCCAAGGCGTAGTCGTACTAAATATGTTGTACTTTTTTTATCAACTTTGATATTCTTATCGTAAATAGTGTATATACTTTTTTTATACTCAATCTAATATCATTCATCATACTTACTTTTTCTTATCACTTTCTCTCTCGTAATCACATACTTTTAAAAAAGAGTATATACAGTACTTACATCTCTTTTAAAAGTGTAGAAACATTATTATTCTTTTCTCATATATAATGATTCCTTTTCTTTTTTAACGAGTTAATATATGAATAATAATTCAAATAAAGAGGTCGGTTCAATGCTATAATTAATAAAGTGAAGAAATTTGCACCCAAAAAAAAAATAAAGTGAAGAAATTGTAAGACAAAAAAATTAAGTGAAGAAATATGAGCTGCACAAGCCATTTAATAATGGACAATCACTAAAGTGTATATGGGATAAGTTAATTAAATTAGGTTTTGCTCAAATAGACTTTAGTTTATTTTGTAACATATCGGCTTAAATTATTTGTTATTTGTCATGTTATCGGCTTAAATTTGTCATGTTATTTGTTATATGAATAATAATTCAAATAAAGAGGCCGGTTCAATGCTATAATTAATAAAGTGAAGAAATTTGCACCAAAAAAAACAATTAAGTGAAGAAATTGTAAGCCAAAAAAATTAAGTGAAGAAATATGAGCTTCACAAGCCATTTAATAATGGACAATCATTAGAGTGCATATGGGATAAGTTAATTAGATTAGGTTTTGCTCAAATAGGCTTTGGTTTATTTTGTAACATATCGGCTTAAATTTGTCGTGTTATTTGTTATAAGTTTTTTTTTCAGGATTTGACCTAATCTGCTTATGAAAATATAAAAATATGATTTAATTTAAAAATTTGTTTAAAGGCCTATATTACATGAAATATTTTATATAGGCCAAAAAACTTAAAACTTTTTAATTTTTAAATAAGTATAACTCTTGACAAAATTATTATATTTTATATAAAATATATATATTATACTAATATATAATTAGTAAATTATGTAAGTATTATAAATTCTTAATTATATATATAAAACTTAAATATGTTTTTAATCTATCCAAATATAGTGATTTTTAGTTTTGGTCCCTCTAAATTTTTTAATATAGTTTTGGTCCCTTTAAATTTTGAGGTAAATGAAGTTAGTTCCTACCATTATCTCACATGTGTTGAGTGATAAAGTGGCAAACGACGCTTCATATTAGCATTGCCACTTGTTTTGATCTCAATTCCTTTATGCCAAGTGTCCTTCATTCAATGGTTTGATGAATCCATGTTATCAAATCAGATAGTTAGGGTAATGTCCCACTCATATACCCACTCTCGTCCCCATTACAATTGCCTATGTACAAAAACGATTGACTCTCATGCGAGAATGAACTGCGTGGTGGAGGATCGTGTGAAGGCTGAGGATTGTGTACATTTGAAGGCTCAATGGAGTGCGCGTCTGCATAGTGTTGAACATAAGTTTGTCTTGGAATCTTTCACTGGTGGTCCTTATAAGAGACTGTAAGTTTAAGGATTTTACTTGGTTTTTGTATACAACAATCGATTCATATGGGGACCAAAAGGTTAGGGTTGTATTTTACTTGGGTTTTGTATAGAATATTCAATTCATGTGGTCTTTGTTTATGTTTTGGTGGATTACAGAATGATGTTGCAAATGTGGGGATTCATGTGGTCTTTTTTTTGAATTTCTTTACTTAATATATGTAACTTCCATATTTTTTTTTTACCTTTTTTTAATTATTTTCCTTAATTGTGTGCACATGTAAGATGTCATTTGTTGTAGTTATTCATCATAGTGGGTCATTTGTGAATGAACCCCCATTGACTTATAAAGGGGGGATGTAACTGCAACTGTTAATCAAAACATAGACAAATAATCCTATTTTGAGGCCATATGATTAGTTAAAGAGCTAAGGTATGATGAAATTTCTGGGATATGGTGGAAATTACCTGGTTTGAGCTTTGAAAATGAGTTAAGACAATTTTTTTGACAAGCATGCCTTAGAGATGGATAATTATGCAATGTAAACTAAGTGTGAGGTATATTTATTTGTAGAGCACATAGTTTCACAACTTATAATTACTGAAAATTTGGATTTTGAACTAGAAAACACTGCTAATGCAAGGTGTGTAAATGTGGAAAATGCTGAGGGTGGGGGTCAGGGTGTGAGTGAGGACCAAGGTGAGGATTTTGGGCTATGAAACATGGACCATAGAGGGGGTGATGGGCTAGGAAATGTGGGTGAGGGTGATAGGGTGCAAAACATGGGTGATATTAATGGGTCAAAAAGTGATAGTAGTGATGACAATATAATTAATATACACTTTGATGACAGTGAAGCTGAAATGGGCTTATGACTAGATGATGAGTTTGAAGTAGATGAGGGAATGACTAAGAAACTTGGACTAATTAGAAGATTTAAGAAGAAGACAATAACTAAATACAAGGCTTGGGTGTCCCCAAGAAAGAAATAAAAGAAACAAAATAACAACAGTGGATCAAGGAGTGTTGCTGCAAGACCAAGTGAGGGCGTTGATAATTATGATGGGTTGGGTGTTGGAAATGATGATGGTGAGACAAGTAAGAGTGATCCATATTTTTTTATACCTGCAAACATTGATGTAATTCATGACATAGATGAAGAATACTTTAGTGAATAGTTGGATAGTGATTTGGACTCAGGGTCTGACTTAAACAAAAGACCAAGATATCCTAAGTATAAGAAAGAATATATGTGCAAGGATTTTGAATTCAAGCTTAGCATGAAGTTTACTTCCTTGAAACAATTCAAGGAAGCTATTTTGAAACACTTTATGTTGAATGAGAAATCAATGAAATTATTTCGGAAGAATGATGCAGTTAGGTGCAAGGTCATATGCAAGGGGAAATATGAGTTTGTGGTGTTGGCTAGCAGAGTGGCAAGGAGTCATACTATTAGGATTAAGACCATGGTGGAAAAACATATTTGTGAGAGAGTTTTTGACAACAAAAATGTTAATT
This sequence comes from Ormosia emarginata, assembly GCA_029884605.1. Classification (NCBI taxonomy): domain Eukaryota; kingdom Viridiplantae; phylum Streptophyta; class Magnoliopsida; order Fabales; family Fabaceae; genus Ormosia; species Ormosia emarginata. The sequence continues at coordinate 18,255,969 of JAQQTP010000080.1, read as the reverse complement.
CTAAGTGGGTTGTCAAGATAGTGTTGGACAAGTTTAGGAATATACAGTAAGGTAGTTTTGAAGGAAATAATTGGTGAAATCAGAGGGACATATACAACTGGAATTACAGCTTGGAGGACACAAAAAGCAAAAGATATAAGTGAAGGAGATGCTATGAAGTAATACACATTGTTATGGAGTTACAATGCTAAATTAATAAGGACAAGTTCTAGAAATACTTGCAATATTTCACTGGATAGGTCTACAAGGTACTTGCAGCCAAGGTTTGGTAACTTTTATATGTGCTTTGAGGGGTGCAAGAAAGAGTTTATTTCTGCCTGCAGGCCATTCATAAGGGTCGATGGTTGTCATCTGAAGACTAAGAATGGGGGACAACTTCTAATAGGTATAGGGAGGGACCGAAATGACCAATACTTTCCACTGGCATTTGTTGTAGTTAAGAGTGAAACTAAAGAAAGTTAGAGGTGGTTTCTGACTCTTTTATTGGAGGACATTAGATATATCAGTACAAACAGACGAGTTTTCATATCAGACTAACAGAAGGTACTGTTTTGTAATGTTTATTTATTTATGTTAATGTGTTTATTTATGTACTGCTAATTCAAACTGTGTCATGTTTCATAAGGGTTGATGTCAACCTTTGAAGAGATGCTGATGGGAGTTGAACACAAGTTTTGTATTAGATACCTGTATAATAACTTTAAGAAAAAGTTTAGGAGAGGGACCTAAATGAGGGACTTGATGATGACAGCTTCCAAGGCCACATATTTAGAAGTATGACATGAGAAGATGCTTCAAATACAATAGCTTAATGAGAAGGCACATGATTGACTGACTTTAATACCTAAAAATGCATGGTGTAAGTGTGCATTTAGTTTTTACTCCAAATGTGATGTGGTGATAAATAATTTGGCTGAGACATTTAATAACACAATTCTAATGGCTAGAGTCAAGCCTATAATAACTATGTTTGAGTGGTTTAGGACTTATCTAATGAGTATGTTTGCTACACTTAGAGAAAAAGTTAGAAAATATCCTAGTAATGTGATGCCTAAACCTAAAAAAAGATTAGATAGAGAAGTACAACATAGTGGACATTGGTTTCCAACATGGGTAGGGGAATTAAGATTTGAGGTAACCCACATGATGTTCACTAAGAGTTTTATAGTAGACTTGCAAGCCTAAACTTGTTCCTATAACTTTTGGGAGTTGGTAGGAATTTCATGTAGGCATGTTGTGGTAGCCATTTGTTATAAAGGAGATAACCCTAAGACATGTGTGCATGAGTGCTACTAGAGGCAAGCATATGAGAAGTGTTATGAACAGGTCATCAGTCCAATAAATGGACAAAATAGATGGCTCACAATTGACTATGAGCTTATTTTGCCACCAAACTACAAAAGAAGACTAGACATACCCCAAAAATTAAGAAGAAGAGAGCCAGATGATGACCAAAACCCAACCAAGTTAAGGAGGACCAATATAACTTACCGATGTGAATATTATCATGGAGATGACCATAACTCTTAGGGCTGCCCTGGTAAGCCAGCGGAGGAACAAAAAGTTGAGGTAGCTGATACTTTCACTAATTTGGTCTTTAACTTTATTTTAATGCAGTAAAATAACTTTGTCCTAATTTGTTGCAAGGAATACAAGATAATGAGGAGGGCACCAGGGCAAAGTTGAATACAAGTGGAAGTATTGAGACTGATATTGCAAGGTTAACCCAACCTACTCGGGTAAATTACTAATTTTGTGTCCTATTTTTAGTGTTATATAGTGTTCCAATGTCTATTATTTAAATGTGACCTCTCATTTATGCTAAAAGGGAAGAGGTAGAGGAAGAGACAATGCACAATCTGATGCAGTCCAAGAAATTACTACTGCAAATGAGAATGGGGTTGGAGAATATGTAGTAGGTGAAGACATAAATGGATCAACTAGGGTAAGAAATATGGATTAGATAGGTTTTTACTTATTTTGAGTTGGTTATCTAACTTGAGCTTGTTTTGCAGATTGAACGGGGTATGGGAAAAGGTAAAGCACCAAGTAGAGGAAAGGGGACTGCATCATTTGTTGTAAATCAAGAGATTGCTGGAAATGAAAATGAAGTTGGAGACAATGTAGCCAGTGGAGGAAGGGGTAGAGGAAGGGGTACTGCACCAAGTCCTGCAACTCAACCTACTGCAAGTCAAGATGCCATTGGAAACACAATGGAGGTTGCAGTTATTCATTTGAATGCTACAAGTTCTGCTCTTGCTGCAAGTCAAAATACAAAGACTGCTACAACCAATAATGGAGGAAGTATAGATGGACTCAGCCAAATCAGTTATGGTGCAAGTGTTCCAAAACCAAGTGTTGCAACAACACCATCAGTTCCTATAGTTCAACCAATTTTCAGCCTGCTCCCTAGCTGTCGATGTTGCCACCATGTAGACCAATATACCAACAACCAATGTAGAAGGAATTCATACAAATAGAGCACCAGTTAGGGGCTGTAGAAGATTGAAAAATATAGTTATGATCACTGGTAGAGTGCACCAAACATATTGAGTTGTAATATGAATATGAGACTTTTTTTGTGATTAAGACAAGTTATAGTTTTTTGAAGTTATCATATGTTTATTTTGGATAGATTGAGTACAATTCTAGGTACATAGTATTGATACTTTGTTTTGGCATAACAATGCATTAAGGCTGATAGTATTTTAATATGTAATTGTGTATGAAAATTAGATTAACAATGTAAGTGAAGGCATACATGCACTTATTTTGGTTTGTAATTACAATAGGTATATTGTAAGGTACTGTAATGTAATGAATTATTTCATCAGGATGCAACGAAACACAATGGAGGTTTTGGTACTATTTCATCAGTAACGTAGTGAAATATTTTATGGCCATTTAAAAGTTAGAGTGATGTCAATTTATTTAGTTAATTAATACTAGTGCATTTAGTTCACATTGTACTGTCTATTGCTTCATCAATTTATGTCCTAAACAGCAACACATTAGTATGTAATTTCAAAGCAATAATCTCAATACTATTTGTTCACAATACTCACATCATTATCAAAAGCTCCTTATTTCATTTATTTCAATATCAATTACATTAAAGTCCACCATAGCTCCTAATTTCATTCAACTAGAGACCCTTGATGTGCGTGAAATAACATCATATTTTGTTCTTATTTTGCATGCATTTTTAGGCATTTTAGTTTCCCTTTTTGTTTGTTTTTTCCCTTAGTTCGAATAACTGCGGTGTTTTTGGTGTTGTTGTGTAGGATTGGTGCTGAATTGATCTTGAAATGGATAGAAAGCTTGCATAATTGAAGTTGGAGCTTTATGGATAGCAAATTTGGGAAAAAAGCTTACTCTAGAGAGATCCACGACTTGCCTGTGGAATGAACCACGACTATGGATCAAGCAGCTGCATGAAAAAGCAAAAGGAAAATTTCAGATAATTCCATGGCCGTGGAATTCAAAAACAGCAAGTTCCATGGCCTGGCCGTGGAATTATCCACGGCCGTAGATCGCAGCACGTGACAAATTTTTAAGTTTGTTTTTATTTTTTTTATGGGCTGAGACCAAGGAAAACCTATGAGGTATTTATAGATGTTCTGAATACAATATTAGGGTTCCAATTGGGTTTTGAAGGAGACACATTGGAAGGCTCTTGATCTTCATTTTCTTCTCTTCTCTCTTGGATTGCGGGTTTGGATATGTTTTTGAATTTGATTTATTGTTTCTTCTTCTCCATGTCGGAATAGTTTCTTTTGTTTCTAAGATTGAGTAATGCCCTTTGATACATTGATGATGATTAATTGACTTTGTTTATCCTTTTTATTAATTTTGAATATTCTTTGATTCAATCCTTATTGCGCTTATTCATGTGAATTTGCTGGTCATTTATTTGCATCTCATAGATATCTAGGGACGTACTGAGAGGTAAACTTAGGTGTTGGAACCATAAGAATTGAACTTCAAGTCTAAATCACGAGAGTAGGTTTAACCTTTCGAGGATTTAATGAATTACTATAAAGCGTAATGGGTTCAATTTAGATTCAATTACCATGAGAGTAGGAATTGGTTTAATTGGGCACGATTCTTGTTTCTTGAAAAAGAACATTAACTAATTTAGGGTAATTCACCTTCAATTGAATTTCAGTTTTAATAAAAGAATTTTCAATTAAGAGTCTTGTATCATTGTGGTTACCCCCAATCCTGGAAGTTTTCTTGAATTTGAAAATCTTCCTTAACAATTTACTATTTTGATTCACTACTCTGCATCTTAACTTTTATTTATTTAATTATTTGGTTACTACATTCTATTCACTCAATAATCATATTCCCTTTTGTTTAATTAATTGAATAAATTAATTAATTGGTATTCATAGACACAGTCACTGTGGATTCGATCTTTTTATTACTTGACAACGAAACCGTACACTTGCGGATTTCACACACCAAGTTTTTGGCGCCGTTGCCGGGGACTGTGTTTTTCTTGAATATCAATTGAATTTTTAATTTAATTATTTTAAACCTTTTTACTATTTTCTTGTTTTCTCTTTGACTCTCTGTAAGAAATTTCTCTTGTTTATGCGAAGTACTAAATGTTTGGGGACTCTTGAAGAAGCAGATCCTGAAATTGAAAGAACTTGTCGTAGAAGGAGAAGACAACAAAGGCAAAGAGCAAGAGAAATACTTGAGCCAACATTTGTCATGGCTGCACCTGCGGATAATAGACCACTTAAAGAGTATGTAGTCCCTAATGCTCAGGGTTTGCATTTTGGAAATGCTCGGCCAGACATTGAAGCTAGACACTTCACCATACCTCCTGCCTTACTTTCTATGATAAGGCAGAACCAGTTTGGAGGATTGCCATCAGAGGACCCGAATGATCATATGGATATGTTCTTGGAATTCTGTGAGACCCTCAAGATTGAAGGCGCTTCTGTTGATGCTATTCATCTCCGCCTGTTTCCATTATCATTGAGAGATAGAGCTAGAGCTTAGTTGAAGTCAGTTCCCGCTGAGACAATCACTACTTGGGACCAATTGGAGCAAGCTTTCTTGGACAAATTCTTCCCACCTTCCAAGACTGCTCATCTTAGGACCCAAATCACAAGCTTCGTTCAGAAAGATGGAGAGTCATTGTCGGAAGCTTGGGACAGATATAAGGCTTTGTTGGAAGCCTGCCCACATCATGGGTTAGAAAAATGGTTGATCGTCCACACCTTCTATAATGGGCTAGAATATTCTTCGAAGGTGTCTCTAGACTCCGCAGCTGGTGGAGCTTTGATGAACAGAAGACTGACAGAAGCCTATGAGATCATTGAGAGTGTTGCCACAAATCATCACCAATGGGCAAATGAAAGAGGCAATAACCCGAGAAAACTCTCGGGAGGTAAGTTTGAGGTAGACGGGGTTGATTTAATTATGTCAAAATTTGATTCTTTGAATAAACGTTTTGACATGCTTGAAAAAGCTCATGTTAATGTCATAGGTGCTTTTAACAATTTTTGTGAGATTTGTGGAGCACAGGGACATGTGGGTGCCGATTGCCAAGTTGGAATTGGCTCCTCACATGGTGCATCGATGGAGCAAGTGGAATCATGCCACAATTTTCATGACTTCAACCAAAAGGGGAGGAATGATCCATATTCTCAAACTTACAACCCCGATTGGAATTCACATCCTAACTTCTCCTACTGGAATAGTCAACACCAAGCTAGGCAAGGTAGTGTCAAACCCTCTTCTGGATTCTTACATGTACAAAAATCTAGACTTGAGTCACTTCTTGAGAACTTTATTGAGAGTTAATCTTAGCAAAATGAGGAGTTTAGGCAACATGGGCAAGTTGTGACTGAGGTCATTAGAGAGTTATCATCTAAGGTTGAAAATTTGGTCATTCATAATAAGATGTTGGAAACTCAGATTACTCAACTTGCAGGCACTTCACATAGGTAATAGGGTAAGTTTTCTAGTCAGCCTGAAATAAATCTAGATAATGAACACTGTATGCCTGTGAGTTTGAGAAGTGGTAAGAAATTAGAGGATCCCAAGGGTAAATGGGAGAGTGTTAAAGATGAGGGAAATGAGAAAACAGAGACTAATACACAACCCTTAGAAGAGGAGGAAACTAATGAGATGGTGTCTAAGTATGTACCTCCTGAATCATACCAACCCTCAGTGCCCTTCCTTCAAAGATTGGCTAAGGCCTAGTTAGATAGGTAATTTGGAAAGTTCCTAGAGGTCCTTAAGAAATTGTATATTAATGTACCTTTCACTGAGGCGTTGCAACAAATGCCTACCTATGCTAAATTTCTTAAGGACATTTTGTTTAATAAGAGAAAGCTTGAAGAATATGAGACAGTAGCTTTAACTGAGGAGTGTAGTGTTTTAATTCAAAATAAATTGCCTCATAAGCTTAAAGATTTAGGTAGCTTCTCTATTCCTTGTTTGATTGGTAACACTAATTTTGATAAAGCTTTATGTGATTTGAGGGCTAGTGTTAGTCTTATGCCCCTTTCTGTGTGCAAGAAATTAGAGATGGGTGAACTAAAACCCATAACTATCTCTCTTCAATTGGCTGATCGATCTGTCAAATATCCCATAAGCATCTTGGAGGATGTTCCTATTAGAGTGGGTAAATTTTTCATACCTGTTGATTTTGTTGTGCTTGACATGGAAGCAGATGCTAAAATGTCGATCATACTTAGACGTCCATTTCTCGCCACTGGAAGGGCAATTATTGATGTCCACGAAGGGAAATTGACTTTGCGATTGAACAATGAGGAAGTAGTTTTTAATGTTTTCAATTCTAAAAAAAATCATAATTCCTTTAATTCATGTAATCGCATAGATGCTACTGATGTGGTGGACAATGTTGTGCTTTCAGATATGCAGGAATCTGTGATTGATGCTATGTTAGAGAAGACCTTGCCCAAGGCTTCTACCAAGTTCAAGAAGGCCAAGCCCTGCAAGAAGGGACCAAAGAAGCAAAATGACAAGTGTATCATGCAGCGTACGTTTAAGCTTGAGGATAAAGTTCTTGTTGATAACTTGCTTCTACATTTCTGTCCTAGTAAGTTATGGTCAAAATGGTCAGGACCATATGAGACTGTTCGAGTCTTATCCTACAGTATGCTTGAGGTGAAGAAAGAAGGTAATGAGTCATTTGTGATCAATGGCCAAAGAGTGAAGCACCTTGAAGTAGTGGGGATTGAGTACCACTCCATTGACATCACCTGAGCACAGAAACCAGACCAGAGTCAAGCTAATGACTTTAAACAAACGCTTCTTAGGAGGTAACCCAAGTTTCCTTATTTTTCCTTTATTTTATTTCCTCTTTTTCTTTTAATTTTGTGTGTTAGATTATGGTTTGATGTTTGTCTTATGGATTTGGTCTAGGTTTGACTCTTTTTGAAGCTAAATTTAGAAGGAGAGTGAAGTCAGAAAGTTCCACACTCAGGCCATGGAAAATTCCATGGCCATGGATTAAAGAACAGAAGAAAAATGTAAAAGTCAGAGAGATCCACGGCCTGGCCGTGGATCCAACCATGGCCGCTGAATTCAAGGGGCCAAAAAAAAAGAAAAGGAAGTCAGCACCATTTCCCACCACCACAGTGAGTTCTTTTCTTTTATTCATTCTCCAGTTATAGATTTTTACATTGGGGACAATGTAAGTTCTAAGCTTGGGGGGTATTTTCATTTTTATTTTCATTGTAGATCATTAGTCTCATGCATTCTCATGTCTCATATTACATTGCATCTTCTTATTGCATTTTCACACCATCATATCTCTTGACCTTTTTGGTTGAACCTTGTGCCCATATCTTTTGAGGATTTTGAGACAGTATTGATTTGGAACCCAATTTATTGATTCTTGTGGTAAGCAACAAGCATTGTTTTAATTGATAGTGGAGGTGATTTCTTGATAGTTGATAATTAGCATATGTTCTTTGAATTTGTACTTCTCATTGATTTTTAAACCTCTAAATGTGAGTTTTGAGCCTATGGAATTTATGCACTATATGATTTTTGCTCCCATTCTTTATGTTGAGTGATCATTTCTCATTGATTTTGTGATCTAGAACTTGATTTGAAACCATTTTGAGGCAAAATTTTTGTTTGCATGCTTGAATGTGATTAAGGCATCTTAGGTATTTTTCTGGCCTTTTGAAATTGTTACACTTTCATCCCCTAGTTGCCCATTTTGAGCTTATTTCATAATTGTTCTTTTTTTATGCCTATGATGATACATTATTGGTTATCATTTAGAATATTAAATGGAGCATATTGGGTTTGAAAGTTGTGTTGGGAATCATATGTTATTGAGCCTTCTCTTTCTCAATTAAAAAAAAAGAAAAGAAAAGATAAAATAAAAGGAAAGCATGAGATGAAAGCTTGAAAAGAAGGAAAAGAAAGGAAGAAAATGCTTGGAGATGTGGAGTTATTGATTGAAAAATGCCTTTGCTCCATTTATGTTTTATTGGGTTTCTTGTGCTTATTGAAAATTTTGTTAGCCCCTTATACATACCTTCCTTTCTCTACCCTACTTAACATCATTCCCTTGGCCCCATTACAACCCTTGAAAGACCTTTTGATTCTTGCATGCATGTTGATTATTAGTGAAAATTTAGTTTGTTATCAAGCTCATAGAAGTGCATTCTCTTTGAGGAATCTTGAGCGCATTGTCTTCACCCTTAAACACTTTGAATGTGGTTAGTAGAGTGAACCTAATTTAATGAGGATACATGATTTCTGAGAACTTAGCCTCTAATTGGACTTGATTTTGATTACTTCTCTAATTCTTGGTTTGTCTTTGCCTATTGCTTCGCTGGATGTTTTCTTGGATTCCTCATTCATTATTATCTCTTGATCCAATTTCTTGGTTTAGTCTCAGTCATTGCTTGGGGACAAGCAAAATCTTAAGCTTGGGGGGATTTGATGTATGTGAAATAACATCATATTTTGTTCTTGTTTTGCATGCATTTTTAGGCATTTTAGGCATTTTAGTTTCCCTTTTTATTTGTTTTTCCACTTAGTTCGGATAACTGCGGTGTTTTTGGTGTTGTTGTGCAGGATTGGTGCTGAATTGATCTTAAAATGGATGGAAAGCTTGCACGATTGAAGTTGGAGCTTTATGGATAACAAATTTGGGCAAAAAGCTCACTCCAGAGAGATCCACGACTTGCCTGTGGAATGAACCACGACCATAGATCGAGCAGCTGCGTGAAAAAGCAAAATGAAATTTCCAGAGAATTCAACGGCCGTGGAACTCAAACAGCAAGTTCCACGGCCTGGTCGTGGAATTATCCACGGCCGTGGATCGCAGCACGTGACAGATTTTTATGTTTGTTTTTATTTCTTTTTATGAGCTGAGACCAAGGAAAACCCAGGGGGTATTTATAGATATTCTGAATACAATATTAGGGTTCTAATTGGGTTTTGAATGAGGCACATTGGAAGGCTCTTGATCTTCATCTTCCTCTCTTCTCTCTTGGATTGCGGGTTTGGATATGTTTTTGAATTTGATATCTTATTTCTTCTCCATGTTGGAGTAGTTTCTTTTGTTTATAAGATTGGACAATGCCCTTTGATACATTGATGATGATTAATTGACTTTGTTTACCCATTTTATTAATCTTGAATATTCTTTGATTCAATCCTTATTGTGCTTATTCATGTGAATTTGCTGGCCACTTATTTGCATCTCATAGATATCTAGGAACGTACTGAGAGGTGAACCTAAGTGTTGGAACCATAAGAATTGAACTTAAGGTCTAAATCACAAGAGTAGGTTTAGCCTTTCAAGGATTTAATGAATTACTATAAAGCATAATGAGTTCAATTTTGATTCAATTACCACGAGAGTAGGAATTGGTTTAATTGGGCACGGTTCTTATCTCTTGAGAAAGAACATTAAATAATTTAGGGTAATTCACCTTTAATTAAATTTCAGTTTTAATAAAAGGATTGTCAATTAGGAGTCTTGTATCATTGTGGTTACTCAAATCTTGGAAGCTTTCTTGAATTTGAAAATCTTCCTTAACAATTTGCTGTTTTGATTCACAACTCTGCATCTTAACTTTTATTTATTTAATTATTTGATTACTACATTCTATTCACTCAATAATCATATTCTATTTTGTTTAATTAATTGAATTAATTAATTAATTAATATTCATAGACACAGATCCCTGTGAATTCGATCTTTTTATTATTTGACAACGAAACCCTACACTTGCGAATCTCACACACCAACCCTCATACATCAACCTTTCAAACTCCAAAACTAACACAAAACAAATGTTAGTGCCCATGACACAAAAATCATACCCAACAATATTGTCAATTTGGTCCTCTCAAAAGCAAGCTTCATCTCTAGCTTAGCCATCATTCTTCTCATCTCTTCAACTACAACCTCATAATTATGGGAACACTCATAAACAGCTTCCTGATTGTTCATCATCTCATCAGCCCATTCAAACTAACCACATAAGTATTCCTTCTACAAAAAAAAGAAACAAAATACAAGTAGGGAGTTAGAAATTCAGAAATCTCATCACCACTTAACAGAGATGAGATAAGGGCAGAAACTAACTTTATCTGTCTCAAATTTTACAGGGACCAAAACCATATAAAAAAATTTAGAGGGACCAAAACCAAAAATCACTATATTTAGATGGATTAAAAACATATTTAAGTCAACCCAGATATACTTGTATCAGAAAATGGTTTGTGCTTACTCTTTAGTTTAGACATGCCCAATATGCTCTCCTAGGATTCTTCACACTTTTGAGGTGAGGTACAACATTACATATCCACAGTCACAAAGTCTCCTTCGTGATGACATAGTGGGGGTAGTCAAAGTTGATGATGAAGATCGCGAAACCCTAACCATGGTAATATCTCTGCAAATGTCAAGGATGAGGAATAAAAAAAGGCAACAAATTGGTCACGAATGAGGAAACAAATATGGGGAAAGAAAAAAAAAATAGGCTGAGGGAGGAAAAATCAAGGTTGGAATTGTCCTTACAAAGTGAGAACCAAAATAAGTGAGGGAGGGAGAGAGAATTCAAGCTCGAATGTTTCTACACATTGGGAAAGAAAAGGAGGAAGAAGAAGTGATGTGGGGAGCAGGACTCAGGTTGATGACTTGTCATTCACGTGGCATAAAGGAATTAAAATCAAGACAAGTGACAATACTGACATGGAGCGTCGTTTGTCACTTTACCACTTAACAAAGATGAGATAACAACAGATATTAACTTCATATGTTTCAAAATTTAAAGGAACCAAAACCAAAAATCACTATATTTAGAGGGGCTGAAAACATATTTAAGCTTATATACAAATATTAAAGAAATAGGCCGGCCTGATAGGTCAAATAATTTTTTTCAAAAACTCAAACCTTAATTTACATCGTTAAATAGACTTTTCAAAAAAGCTAAACTTAACTTATTTATTAAATATGTCAAATTTATGTAGATTGAAAATAGATTAAGTCACAAACTCATAATGGACCCACATAACCTATTCCCACCTCTAATAGTCAACACCACTCACCATCAATGTCGAGCAATTTTTTTTTAAGTGAGAACTAGCAAGTATTTTCCTCCAGTATTTTTGGAAGCACGGGGCTAAAACCAAGAAAATGAAACTACGACAATTTTTTTTTCATATGGTAAGAATAATTTTGGGTAATTTTTACATAAATTGAGACTAGATTTTTCTTTTTTTTTGTTAGGCCATCGGATTATTTTTTTTTCGAACGAGTTGATTTCCTTATATGCCTACTCAATGTTTGAACACAATGGAAGGAGTATTCCAGAAAGAAAAAAAAAAGAACGATGGCATAGAAGCTCCCAACGGTTTTGTGTTCTCTGAGAGTGGTGGCAGTAGTGGCTCCGTACCAGGGAAAGAACCACCTGATAGGGGCGGCGATGGAAAGATGGACGTGGAAAAAAAAAACAATTGTCTCTTTCAAAGACATGGTGATGGGCAAGAAAGAGACGCCAAAGGAGAGGCCTAAGGTTGATCTATTCAAGGAGAAACTTGCAAGGATTGAATATGAGGATGGTAATCCCCTTAAACCGATGGTGCATATTGCAGATTCTGTGTTTGATGGTCTTAGTGCTCCATGGCAGGATGCATTAGTGGTAAGTCTTCTTGGTAAGAGTATCAACTTTAATATTTTGAAAGAAAGATTGGTGAGATTATGGAAATTGTCTGCTGATTTTGACATGATGGACATTGGTCACGGTTACTATATGGTTAAGTTCGGGTTGGAGGAAGACTGTGCAAAGGTAATGGATGAAGGGCCATGGATGATTTTTGATCACTACTTAACAGTGCAATGTTGGTCTCAGGACTTTATGTCACCTACAGCAAAGGTAGATAAGACCTTGGTATGGATCCGCTTCCCTGGTTTGAATTTATTCTTCTATGATGAAAGTATTCTTCTAGCCTTAGCAACTAGTGTGGGGAAACCCATTAAGATCGACACCAATACTTTAGATGTCCGTCGAGGCAGATTTGCTAGAATCTGTGTGGAGGTTGATCTTACAAAACCTATGGTAGGGAAAGTGTGGATGAAGGGTTTTTGGTACCAGGTTGAATACGAAGGGCTCCATCATATCTGTACAGGATGTGGCTTCTATGGGCATTTGAAACATGATTGTAAGAAGCAAACTGAGAATTCTAACCTGCCTAAACATCAGTCCGGCAAGGGCAAGGAGGTTCCGGTGAAGATTGTGGAAGACAGTAACAAGGGAGCGAATCAGAAGATCAATGCCGGAATTAAGGAGAATGTGACGGTTGTGCAGAATCAGGAACTAGTGATTGGTGATTGGATGCTGGTCATAAAGAAAAAACGTAACAACCGCATGGCTAATAAAAACAAAGAGAATGTGGTGGATAAGTCAAAATCTGCAAATAATGGCAAGAGAGAGAATGTCCATAAAGGTAAGGATTCTAATAAATCCTATACAATTGAGGCTCAACGTAAAAAAGGAGTGGGGGGCCCATTCAAAGATAATAACAAGAGACAAAGAAATGACCTTGAAGTCCCCAAGCGCCAATTTGTCTCACGTGGGCCCAAGGAGAAAGGTGAAGTTTCAAAAGGGAATCATATAGATACATCCAGGAAAAAGGAGTCTCTAAAGAAGGATGATCAAGCTGGTTATGACCGTAGAAATGGTGCTAAATCATTTTTTCAGATGGTACCTATTTCTGATAACAGATATGCTCTTTTTCATGAAGAGGAGAATAGAAATAGAGATAATGAGATGGAGCGTAATTCTCAAGTTGAAGGCACTCCCAAACAAGAGGATAGCCAAAGCATGGTTCCAGAAACACAAATTTACGTGGATCATATGGCTTAACACTATGTGCCCCCACTCTTCCTTTTGGTGTTTTATGGATCAGTTCCAAAATTTTATAATTATTTCTTGGAATATTCGTGGAGCTATGGGGAGTTCCACAAGGCGTCATATTCGGGACATTGTGTCTTTACATCATCCTTCCCTCTTCTTTGTGTATGAATCTCATGGTGCTTTTCAAAATGTTGAAAATTTCTGGAGCTCTGTTGGGTACAAACTGATTTACATTCAAGAGGCTCGCGGATTTGCAGGTGGAATTTGGATTCTCTCTTGCATGGATGATTTTTGCTTTTCTTTGGTTGACAGTACATCTCAAGCCATTACCTTCTCAGTCTCAAAAGGTAATTTAACTTGGTATGTGTGAGCTATTTATGCTTCTCCAGTTTTTTCTGTTCGAAGTGATCTTTGGTCTCATTTATCAGTGCTAAGGAATCAGATTCTTGGACCTTGGGTTGTGATAGGAGATTTTAATGAGATTGTGAATTCGAATGAAGTCTCTGGTGGTTCCTTTTGTTGCTCTCGTGCTCATCTTTTCTCCAGTATGATAACTGATTGTAGTTTCTTAGATATGAGCTCGGTGAGCGGTTGGTTTACTTGGAGGAGAAATATTCAGAATGGCATTCATATCAGGAAGATATTAGATAGATGCATGGCGGATGTTGACTGGCGCCTCCTCTTCCCTCATGCTTTAGTTGAAATTTTGGCTCCTCATGACTCTGATCACAATCCTCTCCTTCTTAGCTGCAATAAATCTCATAGTAAAAAGGCCAAAGGTTTCCACTTCCAAGCGGCCTAGATTTCTCACCCAGAATATGGTGGCTTAGTGAAACAAACTTGGGATGATGCTGATGGGAATGCTGTTCATAAGCTTCAAAAAATCCAAGACAAGTCTTTAATTTTCAATAGGGAGGTGTTTGGCAATATTTTCAAAAAAAAGCGACAAATTGAAGCGCGTTTGAAGGGGATCCACAAGCAGTTAGATACTTTTCCTTATGCTACTCTTATCATTTTGGAAAAGGAATTGCAGAGGGATTATAATAAGATTTTGGCCCAGGAGGAGCTTCTTTGGTATTAAAAATCAAGGGAGAATTGGGTGAAGTTTGGCAATAGAAATACAAAATTTTTTCATACTCAAACAATCATTCGTAGAAGGAGGAATAAGGTGACAGCTCTTGATCTGAATGGGGTTTGATGTACTGATGAACATATTCTTAAACAGGAGGCATTGTCTTTCTTTAAAAATTTATTCAATACTAATGAGACTTGTGACCCTCATAGTTTGAATCTGCGCAATATCCCTCACATTGGTGATGATTTATGTCGTGATTTGCTTGGTCCTGTTTCAATCCAAGAGGTGAAGGAGGCTCTTTTTTCAATGCATGCGTATAAAGCCCCTGGTCATGATGGTTTTCAACCAATATTTTTCAGAACTTATTGGCATATTGTTGGGATGGATGTTTGGCAGATGGTTTCCAATGCTTTTGCTGGGGGTCAAATTATTGTGCAGATGGTTGATACTCTTATTGTTCCAATTCCTAAGGTGGATGCTCCGAGTACTCTGAAGGATTTTAGGCCCATCAGCTTATGTAATGTCATGCTTAAGCTTATATCTAAAGTTCTTGTGCGCCGCATTAGACCTTATCTGGATAATTTTGTTAGTCCTTTTCGGAGCGAATTCCTAATAGAATCTTCCAATGCAATTATTGCTCAAGAGGTTGTTCATCAAATGCATAGGAAAAAAGGTAAAAAAGGATTTTTACTTTTCAAAATTGATTTTGAAAAAGCCTATGATCGGGTGGATTGGAATTTTCTGAGGCTTACTCTTCTTGAATTTGGCTTTCCTTAACATACTGTTAACTTGATCATGAGTTGTATTACTTCTTCTTCCTTAACGCTGAAATGGAATAGTGAGATTTTGGAGCCTTTTACTCCCAACCGTGGGTTACGGCAAGGGGATCCTATGTCTCCTTATCTTTTTGTTCTTTGTATGGAGAAGTTGGGTTTGCTTATTCAAGAGAAGGTGCAAGATAAGAAATGGCTTCCAGTTAAAATTGCCAAAGTCAGTCCCTCAATTTCCCATCTTTTTTTCGTCTATGATTGTCTTCTTTTCACTCAAGCCAAAACGTCCCAGGTCAAGTTGGTGAAGGAAGTTCTTAGGGATTTTTGTAATGCTTCTGGTTTGAATGTTAGTATTCAAAAATCTCGTTTTCTTCCTTCAAAGAATATTTCCAGAAGGAAAGTTACTAAGTATGAATCTATTATGGAATTTCATCATACTTATAACTTAGGCAAGTACCTTGGTTTTCCTTTATTAACTGGAAGAGTTAAAAAGAGGGACTTCAATTTTGTGTTGGACAGAATTAACAATAGACTTGCTGGATGGAAATTTAAATTGCTTAATAAGGCGGGAAGAGTAACTCTGGCCAAATCAGTCTTGTCTGCTTTTCCTTCTTATGCCATGCAGAATTTGTGGTTCCCTAATGGTGTTTGTGAAAAAATTGATGCTTCCATTAGAAAATTCATTTGGGGAGGAAATTCTTGTCATTGGGTGAACTGGGATACTGTTACCAAGTCTAAAAGAAATGGTGGTCTTGGTATCCATACTTCCAGGGAATCTAATATCTCCCTCCTTGGTAAGCATGTTTGGGAGCTCATGCATAGCCAGAATAAATTATGGGTGCAAATTTTGTCAGCTAAATACCTTTCAGGCACCCACATCCTAAATGCTAGTCAGTGCAATGGTAGTTCAATCATTTGGAGTTCTATTATTAAAGCCATGAATGAGTTGAAGTCTAGTTTTTTGGTCCGTGTAGGCAAGGGGGATGCGTCTTTATGGTATGACCATTGGCTGGAAGATGATTATATTGCTAATTTAGTCCAGTATGTTAATATACAGGATATTCATTTGCGAATTAAGGATGTCTACTTTAATGGTGAATGGCATTTTAATATGCTGGCCACACAGCTTCCTATGGATGTCAGATTGAAGATTATGAGTCACTTGCTTGATGGTGTTTCTGAAGATTTAGTCATTTGGGGGAGTTCTAATTCTGGCTTATACTCTCCTAAAGAAGCTTATCAATGGTTAACTTCAGAAAATAATGAGCCCACTCATGCATCAGTTAGCTGGTCTGTCGTTTGGAAGCTAAAGTTACCGGATAATGTCAAGTTTTTCCTTTGGCTTGTGCTTCATAATAGTCTTCCTACAAACCAGTTCAGAGCTCACCGACATATGTCCTCAGATTCTTCCTGCCATATTTGTGGAGCTGCTACTGAGTCTATTCTGCACACTCTTCGTGACTGTAAGGAAGCGATGACGGTCTGGAAAACTTTAAAGGTGGATAGTGATTCTTCCTTTTATACCTCTAATATTTGGGACTGGCTCCATGCTAATATAGCGGGTCCTAACAGTACTTTATTTGTGGTCTCTTGTTGGGTGATTTGGAAAGCTAGGAATATGGTAGTTTTTGAAGATACCAAGTGGAATTCTTGGCTTATCATTAGTAAGATTCGCTCCTTTTTTATGACACTTTTTCTCCCAAGCTTATGGGCGCAAACTCGGAGACTAAGAACAAGGTGAGGAGGTGTCTTGGCTTCCTCCAGATGAAAACTTCATCAAGTTGAATGTTGATGGTAGTTCCTTAGGGAATCCGGGGAGATCTGGTTTTAGAGGAGTTTTTTGCAACAATCTTGGGGAATGGCTGTCCGGTTTTTCTGGTTTCTGTGGTATGGTTACTAACCTGAAGGCAGAGCTCATGGCTATTTTTCGGGGTTTAGAGATGGCTTGGCGCATAGGTTATAGAACTATTGTTTATGAGTCTGATTCTACTGTGGCTATAAACATGGTTACAAAAGGGGTTCAAGCTTTCCACCCTTATGCTCCTCTTGTGAATCTCATTCGTACTATGGTTAATCGTCCTTGGGTTATCTGCTTCACTCACACTCTAAGGGAAGGAAACGAGTGTGTTGATTGGTTGGCTAAGAATGGTTCTATTTCAGACTCGTCTTTTGTTGTTTGGGAGAGTTGCCCTTCTCCTTTGTTCTCTAGTTTTCTAGCTGACGCTGTTGGTATAGCTAGAACTAGGCTGAGTTAGTTTTGCTTTTCTGTTTTTGCTTTCTGCTTGATCAAAAAAAAATGTTTGAACACAATTAAGTTGTCAAATTAGTAATTACAACTCTTTAATTATTAGGTCAATACCTTAAGTTTCAAAAACTATAATATTGATATGTATAACAAGAATATTGTAAATGGGAAATATGCTTGCACAAATTATATATGTGGAATATGTGCATAATTTGAACCAATAAAAAAATTACGATAAGACTATAGTAGTATCCAACAACTTGCATTTGAGTATTTGAAAAGTGATCAAGTGTTTTTGTACGTAGGTATTAATATTCAATTCAAAATTTTTATTATTGAAATTTATATTTGATTAAAAACCTTTTTCAATTATAATTAATATGATTGCTGAAGTTTTTATTCAAATGACTAAATTCTAATCCAAGGATTAATTAATCTTAACGTGAGAAATCATGACAGGTGTTAGCGTTATATATATAATGCCAGTTAGTGTTTGCAACTTCCAAGCGATGGCGGAGTGAAGGTCAATTGATGAAGAATTATGCTTTTTGTGCTATCAATGAAGTTGATGGTAGAGTGAAGCTCAATTGATGAAGAATTATGCTGTTTGTGCTATCAATGAAGTTGAAATTGAAAGTGACTATCCGTTGACCTTCACTCCGCCATCGCTTGGAAGTTGCAACCACTAAACTTCTATGTTCATCCTTTCTAAAGAAAGACGGTTGCCATAAAAGTTAATGACGACTGGTGGCAGTTTTTCAGAGAGAAACAAATATAGAAGATATCCAAGATATTATGTAAAACATTTGGTTGATGCTAAATGCTATCTCTTAGAATTAATGAAAAAAAAATCGATGATATTTCCGCAGAGCATATTAAGGACATCTTACTTTAGTTCTTGTTATTATTAATTTCGATATTGATCAGAATCCCTTAACACTTTGTCGTAGGTTTTTCAGTTAAAACTAAAATCATTATATAGGAGCTTAATTTGATTTTCTATTTTGAGTAGCTAGGATGTAATTTGTCTCTGATTAGGATGATCTTATTTTTGTACTTGTTTGGGTCATGTCTTGTTTTGAATTCTTATTATCGGACTTTTTTAAACCTAAATAATGAATAAAAAAATTATATATTTACTAGAAGAAAGAGTAATACAATTTACATGATTTTTACATTTATAAATATTAATAATTGAATAAGTGGCTATGTGCCTAACTTCATTTTTTTGGGGGGGCTTAAACATGAGACGGCTACTTACCATAGTCATCAAGAAGATAGTTTAGTCGTACACGTAAAATGTTGAGTAATTAGCATTGTTTCACAGCTTATCACGAATCACGGTCACTCAGCCAAACTTGCAGAAGGTAGTAGCGGTATTCGGTATAAAATAGTTATTAAAATAACGAATCAAATCTGAGCAATGGAGACCGCATAGCGCAGTGGATTAGCGCGTTTGACTTCGGATCAAAAGGTCGTGGGTTCGACTCCCACTGTGGTCGATTATGTTTATAATTTTAATACATTAGTAATGTAATTTTTTTTATTTCATTAATTAATTAATTATATATGATTTTTGATATAGTTACGTGAGGGTTAAAAAATTTTTAATAATTTTTTATAATTTTGATACAGTGTAAAATTTTTCTTTTTCAATTAATCATATACAATTATATATATAATATAACTTTTGAGATAATTATGTGAGTCAAAACTTTTTTAATAATATAATAATATATGATTGAATAACAGTATAAAAAATTATTTTAAAATTAATTATATATGATTACATATATAACTTTTGAAGTAATTATTTAATGATCAAATTTTTTAATAATATAATAATATATGATTGAATAACAATATAAATTTTTTTATAATAACAATAAATTCAAATAAAATCCAATTTTTTAACCATCTAAAATTAATAACAAATAAGTGAAATAACCAACAAGAAAAAATCCCGTCAACTTTTGCTCCTAAGCAATTAAAAACAGGGGAAAGGTTTTTATCCAAGGAGAAAGGTTCCTTGAGCTTAAATCTGAACAAATTTCCTATATTTCCCATTTTCTTCTTTTCGAGCTCCTAGGAATAGCAGCGTTGCTATTGCTATTTGTATGAAACTACAGTTCCTTCAATGGGATAACTTTGTATGAAACTAAAATGCTCCTAGGAATAGGAGCATTAACTTTGTATGAAACTACAGTTCCATCAATGGGATAATTTCAGAGTTTTTGCTAAAATGGAAGATCTTGTCATTTGGAAGATTTAAGGACGATAATATAATTGCTGTTTTCTTAAGTAACGGTGAGCCAAATTCTGAAGAAGACATTGGCGCTGAAACTAGAATATTATTATTATTAATTATTGGATTTCCAGATTATTTAAAATAAAATAAAAAAGTAGTCCACTAACTAGTGAACAATGTTAGTTTGCTAGGATAGGAATTTCAATCGGATGTTTGTATTAATACTAAACAAGTCAATGTAAATAGATTAGCGCCACCATCACTTGAACATCTTGAAGTTTGTCTTAATGTGGTAGGAAAGTGAACCAAGAGATTACATAAGTAAGTCAATAGAAACATATTGCAAGGTTCGGAAAAATTAAACTGAGCCACAGTAGCTCTCATCAAGTCTTAAACTACTTATATTCTCATAATTTTGAGTCTTACTCACCCTTCCACACCTATTCCGGTAAATTAACCCATATTTAACAAAATAATCAACAGGAACAGGATTACTGAGATACAGCTACCAGCCTATCATAAGTCCTAACTTGTATGGCAACTTCTTTATGCAGTCAAAAACAGACAAAAACCATTGATCTAATCATCATGCATAAGAGCAGGCGGAACTTCTAGAAACAACTCTGATTTTGACATAACCCTGGTAATTCTGACTGCGGACTAGCTGCAAAAAGACAGAATAACTTTTAGTCCCAAAAAAATAAAGGAATACTGACACAATGGCAGCATCCAAACCTTAAATTCAATGATTCAAGTGACTGGTCTACAAATTGCAACTTTAAAGCAATAGGCTCTGCCCTAAACTTTTATGGCATACTTTCTCAATGGAAAGTACATCTGCTTCTTCTTCTCCCGTTCTGTCTTTAATGATGCCTGCACCAACCAAGACGGTGGTAGTATGAACCACAACAGTTGTAAGAGAATTAAACTCAACAAACAAAGGGAACATCAAATCAGACTGTAGATCAAGCAAATCCAGAACTTTCCAACTATAGTAGCTACAAGCTACGATTTAGCATAATCAGGTACTTCTAAATTTTAAATATTGTTTTGAACCCAAAAATATAGTCAATTTTTAATCAATAAATTAACTACTAATCACTAAAGCATAACATTCATATAAAATAGTAAAATCTTCAAGATAAAGTATGATAACATGCTATAAAGCTTCAAATTCCTAACAAAACAGATATAGCTGCCTCAAAATGAGATAGACAGCAGCCCCGAATTCATAACAAAGTGGTTGTTTGTGATCAATGGTCCCTTTTCTAACCCAATGTTTGAATGACAATTTTTAAGTAATAAAATTATTTTTTATTTATAAATGTATAAGATTTATGTAATATTTAATAAATATAAATATTTTATATTTATAGAGAGTGATAAGATTAACTAAAATTTAATATTTATATAAATTAATTTAAAGAAAATAGATTTTTATTTTATTTAATTAATATTAAAATTTAAATTACATATTAAATTAAAACTAATATTAAATATTAAATATAGATAAAATGACTCAAATTAAAATGTAAGAACAATTAACGAACAAATCTAGAATTTCGAATCTACTATTAATTATGCAAAGATAAATTTAACTTGAATGTGAATTAATATTGTTCTATAGAATGTCTACAACCACAAGTTTTGACCACTACTAAAGATTATTGTAATCTAATTAATGACATAATTAATTTAAAATAATATGATAAATTTAAATTATGACATAAATTATTTAATATAACATAAATTATTCTATTCTTATATTAAAAAAGCATTGAATAATATTGCATAACTGACACCTAAGACTATAAGGATTAAACATGTGAATAAAATTTATCAATTTAAATTTACTAATTAAGTACAAGATAATCAATAAAAATTAAATTGAATAATATTTAAAGATCAATAATCATAATTATTGTGTAATTATAAAACAAAAAAAAAATATCAAACAAAGTTAAATCATCTAAAACAAAAATTAGAATTTTATTTTAATTTTAAAAATAAAATTAACTATCATAGCAAAAATATCAAATACAAAGAGAAAAAAAAATCTATAAAAGATGAAGTTTTTCCCCTTCTTCTTCTTCTCCACTGTGCTGCTTGTTGTCTTTTTTTTTTTTTTACGTGTGCCGCTACACGTCTCTCTCATCTTCATTCCTCCGTGCGACTCTCCAATCTTCAATTTATAATTTTTTTTTTCTTTTCCACCACTTTAGCCTCGCATTAATTCACAATTGCATTTTATCGTGCTCTTTTCTGTACCGTTTCAATTAAAGGAGTCTAAATGCTACACACTTGAGAACATGGGCTCATTAACAGTGCAATTGTCCTTGGCGTGACGTTAGCTTCCATTGATTATGGGTGCACTTGCTTTAATTTTTACTTTCGTATCATTAGAAGTTATTACTTTTTTTACATCTTGCAATTATAATAATAATTAAATTAAATTAAATTCTCTCAATAATTAAATAATAATATTAAAAAACCATTAAAATTAATTATGTTAAGTTATAATAATATTTACTTTTTATAAAAAAAAATATAAAATTTTACTATTATCAATGACCTATTGCACCCTTGTTAGTATAAAAAGCCCACAACAAATTAATAGCTGGGCTGTTGGGATTTTTTGCTAGGCATCACTGAGCCAATGCATTTTTAGTGCCTCTTAGTCTCAAAGCTTGCCTAGACGCCAAAGGCAATGCCCAAGTGGAGAGCCACCGTGTCAACAATCAAGAGGCCCGAGACGGCTAGACCCTTCTGTTGCCTGCTTTAGAGCCATAAGTATGCCATTCTGGGCCTTTAAAAATAATGGATACAGTTTCTCAATTCATCTGTAGTGACAAGATTCTAATCAGGCAATGAAACAAACAAAAACTTGGAGTGCATCGGACTTAAAATCTTAGCCACTTGTTTTTTCTATAAAATACGGGGAAGTTATTCTACACAGACACTGAAGAGAACTGGAGGAATCTGATATTTTTTGACACAGGAGATGATCCATGCCCTTAAAAGAATTGCAATGTCAGTTATGATGCAAGTATGACATAGAATAACGGTGCCATTTCAAAATCGGGAACAAAAAGTTGATGCCTTAAAAATTAGCCTATCCTCAGTTAACTCATTCCTCCTACCAATTTTTCCAGATTCTCAACACACTTTTCTGCAAAGTGTGAACTCAAAGCAAGCTGCCAAGTGTTCCCAAATAGGGTTAACAAAGTGGATTCCCTGAGTTGTGATCCGTCAGCAAGCTAGCAAAGCATGTCAGCTACATTAACTATCTTACTCGGTATCATTTTATTAACCATAATTTTAACCACTGTATTGTCCCCACCCATGTACCTAAAAATCAGAAAAACTTGTTAAAAGAAATTCAGTTAACTATCATCTTGCTTACCAGCCACCGGATCTCCACTCTTTTAACAAACTCACCTGGAGAATATAACCCTGAAAGGCCCTCCCATCCGCAGAATTACGTACGTGCACTTGTTACTGTGAAAATCTTCCAAAACTCGTAATCCTATAACCATTTTATTTCTATTCCAAACTGCCGCTCAACAAGCAACAAACAAAACTTGTAATCTTCCAAACAAGCAACCACAAATACAACACAACCAGCATGCTAAGTGGAGGTGAAAATCTCCACCCCAAAAAAAAAAAAAAGAAGTGAAAAAGAGAACCTGGTGTTTGGTGATTAAGACGTCTGCGAATGGCTCGTGTCATCTTGGGGCGGACATCAAGAGGCAAGTACTTGTTGTTTTTGTAAGTCTCACTAAGAGTCGTTTTCTGCTTCTGGGAAATCACCGTCAACACCTGCGCAGCTGCGCTATTTACAACCTCACCACCTTTCTGCAAAGCCACAGAACACGAGTTTCTCTTTATTTTGCGATATGTGGTATGTTTTACGAACAAGGTGGTTAAGGATAAGATAAATTATTACTTAAAATTAGAACAATTAAGTTAGATGTATTAAACTAATTAATATTTTTATAATTTTTATATTTTTAATTATGTCATATAAAATTTATAAAAATATATTAAATATTAATTGACTTAATAAATTTAATTAAGTATTTTAAATTTATATAAAAAAAATTTGAAAGATAAAATTTAACTTTAATCTTGTAAGGAGTTATTTTTTTTAATTCTATTAATATATTATTATGTGTTCATTAATTTAATTAAATAATATAAATAAATAATAAATAGATATATAATAATAAATTAAAAGAATTAAAGGAAGATAAAGCCAACTTCTGTCCGGTGGTTAAATAGTTAGTTACTTTGTTATTGTTTAAATAGTCCTCC
The DNA here is from genome assembly GCA_029884605.1 of Ormosia emarginata. Classification (NCBI taxonomy): domain Eukaryota; kingdom Viridiplantae; phylum Streptophyta; class Magnoliopsida; order Fabales; family Fabaceae; genus Ormosia; species Ormosia emarginata. Next base: position 18,231,935 of record JAQQTP010000080.1, on the reverse strand, counting down.
CTGATTTGAAAATAGAGGTTCTAACTGTATGGCCCGTATGCGAGAGAACAGGTACCAGCATTGGGCCATAGTAACTGTCCTCTTCTGACTTTTGGGCTCCGATGAGAAGAGGCCTCTCACATAGTGTTTCTTCTTTGGGATGCCCCAATACTTTGATAAGTGATTAACCGATTATGACCCCAAAAATAATTACTAATTAATTAAAAAACAGTACATTTGTTTTGACAATCAAACTCTTTAAAAAATATTGCAATACAAAAATATAAAATCTCATACTAATATCTAATCATGTATTATCACACTATTAAAATAGGTTTGACCTTAACCACATGGTGTAACTTGGTTCACAAATTAAGTTGAACTTTTGAAATATTTATTCATTTATTGCTTCCCTTTCGTTCTGTTAATCTCATGTTAAATTTTTTAATTCAATATAACAAGAAAGTTACAGAAAAATTTCCTAGTTATTAGAATGTTTTTACTAAATAAAACAATATTTATTATGATACTATAAATTGAAATGTTAAATGAACCATAGTAGGGAAACACGTTTATTTCTAGCCAGCAGGGAGAGAGAGAGAAAGGCTTGTTGAAGTCAATCTTAAGTTACGTATATTTTAAAAAACAAACAAACAAACACACACACATGGCGGGCCTATTTTATGCCTTCTCTGATTTGCTATAAGCATATAATAATAACAATTACTCAACAATCAACATTCAATAACGACCAGTGGAAAAGCTCTCTTCTCTCCTTCTGGTTTGTGCCTCAAACAAAGGCGCAGATTTGTGTGATAAATAAGCCCAGCTGCAGCTTCACTGCGCCAATCTCTTCGTTTCACAATTCAAATCAACATCGCTACTAGCTTGTATTCTAATCTAACCCTAAAAAAAAAAAAAAGTTTTTTTCACTTTTCTTTTACCCTCAGTTTTCTGTTTTTCACTTTCTGTTTCCTGTTATTCTTATTCCCACAATTATTTTCAACGCCGGCGAAATAAATTACCAAACGGAGCAGCACCAAGCAAAAATCAGAATTGAGAAAAAGCATGAAACAGCTACACAAGCAAACGAGCTTAAGTCACAGACGCGACGAAGAGATGAGCACCACACCACCCTACTCCCCCAAAGCCCCTAAGCACAACAGATCCCTTCCCAGATCCATCAACTACCTCTTGCGAGAACAGCGCCTCCTCTTCATCCTCATCGGAATCTTGATCGGTTCCACATTCTTCATCATCCAACCCACCCTCTCTCGTCTCACCAACCCGGAGCCCCGCCCCTTTCTCTCCTCCGGATCCACCATCGGGTTCGGCCTTACCCGCCGCGACAACGACATCGTCTCGCGTGGGAAAGTTGGCAGGGTCCCAGTCGGGATCGGCAGCCGACGGTTGAGGATCGTGGTCACCGGCGGAGCCGGTTTCGTCGGGAGCCACCTCGTCGACAAGCTTATTGCCAGAGGGAACGACGTTATCGTAATTGATAATTTCTTCACTGGAAGAAAGGAGAACCTGGTGCACCTGTTTGGGAACCCGAGGTTCGAGCTCATTCGCCACGATGTGGTGGAGCCGATCCTTCTGGAGGTGGATCAGATCTATCACCTGGCTTGCCCTGCCTCGCCCGTGCATTACAAGTACAATCCCGTCAAGACCATCATATCCTTCATTGCTGAATTTACTTGTATTTGACATTTATTTATAGTTATACAATTGTAGTGTGTAGATTCTAATTGATAGTGATGTTAGATTGTTTTTTTTTTCTTTTTGGGATCCTTAACTGTGTTTATTGACTTACAAGACAAATGTGATGGGTACTCTTAACATGCTGGGCCTTGCAAAGAGGATTGGTGCTAGGTTTCTGCTTACTAGTACTAGTGAGGTTTATGGTGATCCGCTGGAGCATCCCCAGAAAGAGACCTACTGGGGCAATGTCAATCCAATTGGTGAGTCGCTAAATGAATCAAAGTGTCGCTAAAAGTTGTTGTTGTAACTTGTATTGTAACCTACTTAGTTATGAAATATGAATGATGTGTGGTGGTTCGGTATGTTGAAAATGTACTTCAAAATTGCAGGTGAGAGGAGTTGTTATGATGAAGGAAAGCGGACTGCAGAAACCTTGACGATGGATTATCATCGAGGTGCTGGCGTTGAGGTAGCTTCTGTATTTAATTTATCATAGCTGCTTTTGGTTATCTGTCTTAATGTCTACCTTGTTGGCTAATAAATTTGTCCAATGTTACAATATACCATTTTGATATTCACTTGGTAATTGGTTTGCATCCTGCTTTGTACACATTGTTTTAGCTTGAAAGCATGCATACGTTTCATGTAACAGATATAATTTTTCTTCTCTTGCTTGCTATTAGCTTGTGATACTCATTATTATTTTCTTATCAACTCATTAAACTGTTCTAAGTTTTTTCAGACTATTGATTCCCCCAGGAAATTTAAAGCATGATGTGGTTTTTGTGCTTACAAACTTGGTCTGCCCACGGGATTCACTGAACATAAACTTGCACCCAATGTATCCATTGTAGTTAGAGTGCGATCTAACCATTCTAATCAGCCACTGTTAAACGAGCACACTTGTATATTTGGCTGAACCCTGAACCATTCTAATTGACTGTTTGGTTGTTGGTCACAATTTCACATAAAGATATTCTGCACTTAACTCATTCATTCAGGGTGAGTTAACCAAATTTCTGTAGATCATTGTTAGAGAAATGTAGCTTATGGAAAGTTACCCTAAATGTTCTGATAAATCAAAGTTCCTACATTTGTGTTATCACCTATAAATGAGTAAACTGTTTGGGATTTTCTTCCTTTGTTGAGAACTTAATTGGGAAGATCAAACATTGATAATTGTATGCCATGCTAGAAATAACATCAATTTCTGTGGAAAAGGAACAATTATTTGTTATATAGGACATGAGTTGGTTATTAAATCTTTTACTTTGCTAATATTGGATTTCTAATTGACAAAACACAAGAAATTGGTCGTTACTGTTCTGAGTCATCTGTGCATAACCAATTTTTGTTATAATATTGCTTCCCCCTCCCCCCCCCCCCCCAAAAAAAAAAAATTTGACCTCTTTATTTAAAAACTTTTTATTGAAAGACTGATGCATGTAATTTTGAGGGTAGAGTGGTGGACCCTAAGTATGCCTAAGAGATAGGAGGTTATGATGTTAGTTATGATTTCAGTGCTTTATAATAAAACCAACATAAAGATGAATTTATTGTTAGCTTACAATTTTTTTTTTTCAATTTCCAAGACAACTTTCTCAAAAATTGATATAAAAGTAATCCACAGGTTAAGACCAAAATAGACTCAGATAATCCTTTTCTTTTTCAGCCTTATTGGTTGCTGGTATTGATTACTTATTGCATGTATAGGATTTGTATAACTTATGTTCAATGCATGGTTAAATGCTTGGAAAACTCTTCATACAGAGCAAACTTAATAATTAATATCCAACGTAAGTGAAATTTAGACTGGTTATGGTAAATTCTGCAAATCACATGTTACTGTTGAGACTTGAGACTGATCTGAGTCTTTCTGGTTTATAGGTTCGTATTGCTCGAATTTTCAACACATATGGGCCCCGCATGTGTTTAGATGATGGGCGTGTTGTTAGCAATTTTGTTGCACAGGTTTGACTCCCTTTCTTTCCTAAGATTTTTTTGTGACAGGGTTTCGTGTTCTTATACTAATTTTTTTTTTTCCCATGTTCACAGGCTATTCGCAAACAACCGATGACTGTATATGGTGATGGGAAGCAAACAAGAAGCTTCCAATACGTCTCTGATTTGGTATAGCAAATAGATTTTTTATTTTTATTTTTTTTTTTTGGGGGGGGGGGGTGGTTTGTTTGTATCTTTACATGTCTCTGAATCTTTTCTTTGTGCTATAAGCTATGTGTGCCATACAACATGTTTAGACTATGGGACTAGGAGAAATCATCTAAAGCTCATCAACATAGCAGAAGTTTATGGTTTTTTGAAAGACTGACAAATCTGAATGAAATTCTAAACGATGAGTACTAGATATGAGTTTTATGGGTGGGGGAGAAAATTGTAGCTTAAAAGATATAACTGCATATTTTCTGAAAACGCTCAACTAGCTTGTGTAACCTGATTCTCTTTTGACAATATTACAATATTTTTTGCTTGAAAATGTAAATGGACTTCCTGGGAGTAACAGAGAATATATTTAATGCAAAGAGAAACTGCTGTTTAGAAAGGTTAAATGAATTTTTTTATCATTACTTGCATTTTAATTAAGCTATTGTATGAAAGTAGTTTTCTAAGCCATTAGGAGTGGGCTAGAAGGTTTGGGTAGTTTGTAGGAGGTCATAGGTGCAGCATTGTAAGGATCCAATGGTGAACTAAAATTCTTTTTCAATTTCACAGGTCAATGGGCTGGTGGCTTTGATGGATGGTGAACATGTGGGACCTTTTAACCTGGGTAACCCAGGGGAGTTTACCATGTTAGAGCTTGCTCAGGTATCTTGTCTTCTTTCCAAGTCTATCACTTCCGTGTCTTCCTTGTTTTGGTTTCCAGTTATGGTTTTTCCTTATAAGGCTCTGGTCAGATCATGCTGTGACATGCTTGTTTTGTTCATTCCCTAATCCATGGCCTTACATATAGCATATTACGCGTGCACTTTTGCAGTAGAAGCACACTTCCGTAATAGATTTTGGTGTTCAGTGAGAGTGGACTTTGTCAAAATTATTATTTTATGGGCATCCTCTCATTGTCATATTTTCATAAATATGCAGGTTGTCAAAGAAACAATTGATTCAAGTGCTACAATTGAATACAGACCAAATACTGCTGATGATCCACATATGAGGAAGCCAGATATTAGCAAAGCAAAGGAACTGCTGAACTGGGAGCCGAAAATCTCACTGAGAGAAGGATTGCCTCTTATGGTTAGTGATTTCAGGAATCGGATTTTGAATGAAGATGAAGGAAAAGGGATGAAATAAGAAACAGTTGCAAACCCTGTATCTATATGGAGAAGGTGTCTCCCCTTCATTTTTTTAGTTTGTCATACACGGTCAACATCAACAGAAAGTTCTGGTAATACGTCACTTTTGTCAGAAGATATGTCTACTGTCTATTAACATTTATGCTTGCTTAGCACACAATTGACGTATTTGTTATAAACTTTGACAAAATTCTTTTCAGCTGTTTTCTTGTCTATTGTATTGGTTAGAAGTTGTAGTATACCATTTGATTTTGGTATCAAGAGAATGCAAAAATTTCTGTAGAAAATTGTGAATTTGTGATGCGATGAATTACTAGGATTTATTGCATATTACGGTTTGCCGATATAGTATTTGATTTATATGTCATGCAGTTGACATGAGTTAGAAATTAGAATGCAAGTTATTTAAGCCATTTCCATTATTAATTGAGGCAAATTATAATTTCATTGATGATTTATCTGCCTTTTTTTCCTCCCTTTGATGTTGCTGCTATTAAAACTGCTTTTCAGCCCAAAAAGAAGGGTGGGGCACTTGGGAGCTGGGAATAAGACCAACCAAACTAACCCAAAAGCCCATTCTTGTCCATCGAATGGATTAGATCTGAATTTATTTGGGAAAGACAACATTTCTTTTTTATTTTATTTTTCTGGGTCATTGGTTAAGTCAACATTTCAAACTTATAGTTAAACGCCCTTGGTTACTTGATTAAAGCCCAGCACTATATTGTTGAGTTGACATTGACATATTATTTTATGTTGGAGATAGTAAATAATTCACTAACCAGTGTTAAGACATATAATATTAACATGATAATTATTTTAACATATAATATCTCTTCTTTCGCTCAGTGGTGTTGTACATATGCTGGTATTGAAAGGAGGGGGTTCGATTCCCCGTATCCTCTCACACCCTTCACCCTCTCTCCCTCCCCTTGAGGCTCCGGTGGGGCATTCTTAAGATCTCATCTCAGGGTGGGGTCTCCCCTAGGCCTAGTGCCAAAAAAGAGAGAGCTAACTTATGTATGAAGAAGCATATTTAAAGTGAATAAGTTGGTGTATTTATTTTAATTTAATTTAAAGTATATTAAGATCTTAATTTATTAAAATTTAATGATAAATATATCTTTATTTATTTAATTTAAAGACAAACTCAATTTCGATAAATTTTATATTTAAAAGGTTAACATCCTCTATATAAAATACTTCATTAATAACGTAGAGGAAGTAAAATTCATTCCATAAATGATCACTAGTTCATTATGGACGTTAGAGCGTGATAGTGTGGAAGCTGACTATTCCTCCTGATTTCATAGACGCAGCCCTCATTTTCAAGCAACTCACTCCAATACAAACTACTCGCACGGTTCTTCTGTTTTCAAATGATGCATTACAAGCCATTAAGTTAATTAAATAATGCTTTGGTTAAACAAATTATTATTTGAACTATTGAAATTTACATGCGTTTTCAGTTAGTTCAATTCATTATTTTACTGTGATTGCAATTATTTGTATCACTTACGAAAAAGTTCACAGGAAAAGAAAGAATTTTTTTTATTGTGTTTCTATACTAACAAAAAAATAAAAAATGGTGGTGTTTGCAACTTTTGATTCACGAGGCCGTAGGTTTTGGCACTTAGTTCTGCAGGACCAATGTCTTAAAAGGAAACTTAATTCCATCAGCCTGAGAACATTCTCCACATAACATTATCACTGTAGTGGGCTGGGTCAGACCGCATGCTCGACATTTATTTTTTAATTAAAGTATTATATAATTTATAAGATATATGAATATTTTGTTCTTTTTATTAATGTAAATTAATAATTTTATTTAATATTTGATGGAATTTAAATTATGCAAAGGAAAAAAAAAGTTAAAACATAAGAATAAAAAATTTTATTTATCAAAAACTAAAGAAAAAAAATACCGATCAGTTCAACCTACAGCTCACATAAAATCGGATTAGGCCAATAATTTGCCAATCTACAAAATTTCTGTCCGATCCGAAATGTTACGCCGGCTTATTTTTACACCTATGGAGCATAATGTTTATGTTACAAGATAATGTTTATGTATAAAGTGAGAAAGGACTAACACCTATGGAGCATAATGAGCAATTTTACCCTCGATGATACCAACCCAAAAAAAAAAAAAAGACTTTGATCTTCCTCTGATTCTGAAAGCTTTCGGGACTGAAATTAAAGAGAAACTGGAATAAAGGGGGAAAAGATAGAGAGAATTTTCAACGGTAGGTGTAGGAAATTGGCTTTGGTTCAAAGATAGGACAAGCAGGCAAAGTAGGGAGGAAAAAAGGAGGAAGAACACCATAGAAGCATCTGATTCCATGGATTTGTGGAGGAAACTTTTTTTCAGTTAACGGAAGAGAGAAAGAAAGTGGCTTTGCGTGCGTCTCATCCATACACAAGAAAGCAAAATTCCAAATGGTTTACCAACTGGCAGAATTTGTTCCATTAGAATCTTAATAATGTTGTGTTTTGATTCTCATTCTCCTCTAGAAGGCCTTTATTGTGTTCAAGTTGCACAATTCATGTGCCACCAGCATCAAATGTTTATGCAAGTTTGATGCTTTTCTAGTTTCCTTGTACGTTCTCAAGATTTCAGTTTATGTAAACACAAAATTTGGTTTGCTGCACCACTTGGTTAAATTAACTGCCTTAACTACACAAACTGATGTAAAAAGGTAAGAAATTTTCGATAAAGGGGAAAAAAAATAATATCTTTCAATTCTAACAATTTTCATTTTGACTAAGCCTATTGAAGAAAGCATCATTGTGAACTTAAATGGTATTGAATTTTGACCGAATTGAAAATGGCATTGACTTTCCTTAATGATTTTCTTTGCTTACTAGCATCAATAAACATCAGACTGCACTAAAAATGTTTGATTTGGTATCTTATGGGCGCTCATACTCTGCAGCCAATTGGTATCTTACAATTTCTTTTTTTACTAATAATATCTTTATAAATTACACATTGTCATCTGAATGAACTTAGCACATGAAACTGCTTCAAGTATTCAGCGGTTGCTCTGTTTCATCTGACCAAGTTTTCAATGTTTTAAAAAGGATTTCAGGACAGCTTGCTGTCAAGTGCTTGGTAAGTTCTGAACCTGTAGTAGGCCATGCCCAACAAGCCTGCAGGGCAACAGAGCATACCCAAATTCTCAGTGCTCTAGTTATTTGTGCCAGCAACTTTTTTATTCTATGTCGCTAGAACTTCACTTCAATCCAAAACTGGTCTGCACCCATATGCATATGTTGCACTCAGCACAAAATGATTACTATAAGAAATGATTATCTATATTATTATGAGAGCAATAATAAACACATACATTTAGATACCCATGAAAAGGACCAGGATCCTCTGCAGTGACCGCAGAGGTCCAGTTTTTTTTTACAAGTAATTTTATGTATTACCGCATGCGGTAAGTATTACCGCATGCGATATTTATTACTTTTACATGTAAAAAAAAATTGGACCTCTCCAGTCACCGGAGAGATCCTCGATAAAAAAAAAAGTACTATGTCCTCGAGTATATATAAATATAATCTTATCTCAAAAGGATGAAACCCTTACGAAATAAAGAAAAAATGGGATCCAAAGCTATACAATGGAGCTATAGTTACCTGAATATTTAAACAAAAGGTTCACATATTTCCTGCTCTAAGATAGAAATTGAGGATGAACACAATACAGTAACCCTGTTAACCACAAAGTAAAATAGATAGGTTCACCTAGAGGTGTTTTCTAGTGAGTGAAATAGTTTAATTTTCTTTCACATAATGGAAACAAGCAAGGAGTTAAGGCAAATTCAGTGTACTTATTGTACATCATTTTCATTCTTTAAAGCAATACAAATGTTGGTTGCATCTCATAAAGATCAATCCGTTCAGCTCTGACCTACCATAAAATTGATGCACTTCCACTCTCCAACCCCGCACTTCTAATAGAATGGCAAAACATCAATAAGGATATAACCATTCAGGACATTCTTCCTTTCCTTACAAACTTGTCAAATTTTGTATTTATTAATTTTTTTAATGTTTGATTCTAATGCACGTGCAACGTTGCTATTGCCGTGCTAAAACCAATGACAATTATGTGAACACCCTTGAACCTTGATATGTAGATTATGTTTTAGGAATGTTATTTATGGTTGAGGTCCCCATGGCAACCCGAGTGTACCAGCAATTGGCTAAGGTGGTAAGTGGTATACTATTAGAACAACGATCCAAACTCATGCTTGTCTTGGAAAAGTTTAAACCTTTCCTTCCCACTTTAATCACTTCAATTTCCATATATTAAAACAAAAGAAACTGATTGAATTTTGAATTTTCCATTTCAATCCTATCTCTTTCTCTCTCTATCTCAACCCTTTTTAACCCTTTCATCCCAAAGGAATTGAAGCTTAAAAGCAGTCAGTACCAACCTTCGTTCTGGTTCAAATTCCTTCTTTATCTCTTCCTATCTGTTCACTGCAGATTCACAAAACCACTAGTTCTTCTCTATCATCATCATCCGGAGATGAAAGGCATAGATATCTTCTGTGCTTCACAAGCCTCAACAGCCATATGTCTTAGCATGGATCAAGCCTCCTCCTCCTCCTCCTCTTCTTCCAACAGCATTCAACTTGGCGGCCGAGCCATTGACCGCCACAACCCCCTCATCACAGATTCAAGAAGAACCCCCTCTAGAGATCTCACTGCACCTAGTTCTTCTTCTCAGCCACCCAAACCTCACCATGATCTCCAAAAGGCTAAGAAGAAATCTTCTTCTAAGCCAAGTGATCAGAACAAGAAAAATGCAACAAAGGGTCATCATGAGCAGATTCAGAAGAAGAAAAGTGCAGCAGAAAAGGTGACTGAAAATATTACCAACAATTATTCTTCTAAGCCAGTTGAGAGTATTCTAAAGAGGAGTTGGGTTAGGCCACCTGCTAATTTGTTCACTCCTCCTGGTTCATCAAGATATTTGCTCAGTGACACAGCTTCCTTGGACGGTGTATCAGATTATGACCCGGTTTTGGCTTTAACTACGGTTGATAATAAAAAGGCTCAAATTGTTCATCAAGATGAAACTAACCCTGCATCTAAACCCTCTAGCTCCTCTCGTGCAAAATCTGGTTCCTCTGACCAGGTTAGTTATTTATCTCTCTCCATGGCTGTCATCTCACTCAATACCTGACATTATGGCACTTATTTAGGATTCTCCAATTTGAATTATTTGCATTTGTTTCTTGTTAAGGCCTCTCCACCACTCTTAGTAGACTATATCAAATGTATATAATAATATAAGCAAGTTTTTTCATTTATGGTATGGCTCATGAACAGGAATAAGCAATTTTGGCATGGCAGCATGTGTTTGTGGAATGATTAAGTAATACTAGCTGATGCATGGAACTAAATTGGACAATTGACAGTGAAACTATGCACAACTTCAATATTCAGTAATATTTGCATATTATGGACTCAAATGCTGATGGGTGTGATTTTGAATGAATTTTATTGCAGGTTGTGGTATTGAGGGTTTCTCTGCACTGCAAAGGTTGTGAAGGGAAAGTGAGGAAACATCTCTCTAGAATGAAAGGTAAACAAATCACCTCATATCTCGTAAAATCTTCTAGTTAAAACCATAATTAGAATGGTGTTGAAGAACATTTAGCATAAATCCCATTTTCATTACCAACAAAATCCACCCGTTTTTTGAAGTTCAAGTTAATCAGTAAAATGACTTGATTTCTCGAATTGAGAAAACATTTTTTTATGGACCATTTTTATTGTTTTATTCTGTTCACATATAACATTCAAGCCATTTCCTTAACTTAATATTGTTAATTAAATGGGCAGGAGTTACGTCCTTCAATATAGACTTTGCGGCAAAGAAAGTGACAGTAGTTGGCGATGTGACTCCATTGAGCGTATTGGCAAGCATATCAAAGGTGAAGACTGCTCAATTTTGGCCAGCATCTGCCTCAGAAGTTGGATCTGGTAACGCAGAAATAAAGAAAACAAATTTGATCTAATTGAAGAGGAAAGTAGACTATTGGTATTGTTGTATGCTTTGAGTCTTAATTGGATAGTAATTTCATTAGGTGTAAATGCAAATGTTAGCAAGCGCAGCTGTGGCTTTGAAGAGATAGCAGAGTTTAGTTTGGAAGGAACCTAATTTTTGTATAAAGAATGCTCTAATTTCTCTAGAGAAAATTTACTATATGTAAATATGCATAAGACTCGATCCTTATCCAAACAAACTTAAAAAAAAATAAAAATCTAGAGGGCATTATCCAACTGTGATTAGTGGTTGGTTGGTTGCAGTAGAAGTTGATCTACACTTACTATTTATTTGCCTGGTCCTAATTCTAAATAAAAATGAAAAACCAAATGGGGAATTCTCACCCATATTGGGAGGCAACATTTATAGAACTAGAGGGCCCCAATCCAGTATGAATTTGAGATTGCAGTTACAGGTCATTAGCGCATTGAGGAAGAGATGTAACTTTGGGGGGTGGGGTGTTCAGGATCCTAATGTCATAATGGATCAACTTTTAACTTTAATCTATGACATGAATATAAATTAATTAATAATTAAATTGAGAAAGAGGATTGATGAACTTTATTTGTAATATCAATAATTTGAATCTTGGAGTCACTATTTTAGAAGAAATTTTATTTAATCACCACTCAAAATTATGTGAACAATTGATCAAAAGACTAAAACAATTAAAAAAAAATGTGTACAAAAATAATTTTCAACTGCTGTCACAATTTTATAGCTAAACAAATTTAAAACTTTACTGTGTTATAGATATAGTGCCACAACAATATGACCAAAAAAAATGTAACTAACCCACAAGTTAGTATGTCAAATTAATGGTAGAAATTAAGAGATAGGCACATAATTAGTCAAAAGATTTAAAAAACTTTAAAAAAAAAAATTGTGTACAAGAACAATTTTCAGCTTAGTCACAATTTTATGGAGGTATTTACAATACTCCTAAAGAAGTATTGATCATCTATGCTCCATTGATTTTATCTGATATATCAGGTAAAAAACCTTTGACTCTTTTTTTTTATTGCAAATTTTATATAAATACAAATTTAACCCTAAATACATAAGAATTGGACTTAAACCCTTATTTCTTTTTCTTTTTGCTCTTGGGTGAGGATGAGTTGAGGGCATTTTAGACATTTTGCATCGTCTGCAAAATGAATCCCTAGTTCTGTTGCGACAACTTCCATGGAAGCGCAACAACCTCCAACCCCATCCACTGCACCGCTGCTATTCTCGGTGGCTCCGCCACCACAGGCACCATCACCAACCCACCTCAACTACCTTGACTCGGTAGACTCCTCCCCCCGCTCTCGAAACACAGATTCCTGAGACGAGCCCTTTCCCCCAGCCTCCACCAAACTCCGCCTCATGTGCAGTTACAACAGTCACATCATCCCCCGCCCCCACGACTATGAGCGTAGAGGATGTGAATGCGACTATGAACGCGGTCGTCGGGGGTCAGGCTCGTGGTGGTGCGGCCATGGAGGTGGAGGTGCTAAGCCGGTTCGCAGGAGCTGGGAGGTTTCAGATCTGGGTGCTACGTCGGAAACGGCTCGCGTTCGCAGGGGCTCGTGGTGGTGCGGCCATGGAGGTGGAGGTGTTACGCCGGAGACGGCTCACGTTCGAGGAAGGCATTGTAGACAGAGATGGTGGTGAGGGAGTTGAGTTGGAGGGTGGAGGGAGCTTACAGGAAATCATAGGGTTTCGTTTTGTAAATTCAAAATTTTTCAAAGACAACTTTCAAAGAAGCACATCTTCAAAGGACAATCTGTTTCACAGGTTGTCTATAAAAATTGTAAGCTATTGATTAATTTTTCTCACAAATCAATGATGATCAATTTTAAAGTATCCATGCTACAAAATTGTTTAGGTGCATTGTAAATTTTTCCCAATTTTATAGCCAAACAAATTTACAACTTTGCTGTGTCATAGATATAGTGCACAACAACAATATGACCAGGAAAAAATAACTAATCCATGAGTTTGTACGTAAAAATAATGGTGGAAATTAAGAGATGCGCTTTTTCGTGGTGATAATAGTTGCGACACTGTATACCAAAAAAAAAAAAAATAGTTGCGACACTAATATGACTCGTGACAAAGAAGCGAAGTTATATTTTTTGAGTGTGAAGTTGTGGCACTAGCTAGAGTCGGTTATTTGGTACCTTTTTTTACGGTACCAGCGTAGACTGAGACTTGCTCTCCAGGAGAAAGAAAATAGTGTCATCTTTAGGCTTTTCTATCAGATTTTGAAATTCGCTTTGCCAATGTCCATTCTCATATATTCATTCCCTATGGTTTTGCCACTATTTGTGCTTCACAAAACTCTTTTACTCCCAATGCGACACTGAGATGAGTTTGAGAAATCGTAATCATCCCTAAAGTAATCAAACAATTTCTATCTCTCTTCCCATATATGATATGGGCTTAAACGTACTATTAAAAAAGAATTTAGCACTTTTATGCCCACATTTTAGCACCAAATGTCGAAGAATGTGTCATGAATAATATATCAACCCCTTTCCTCAGTGATTTTTGGTTTTTGTTCCTTGGAGGCATCTTGCTTGATGCTTGCTTTATAACCGCCTGTCTTTTTACCAAATTGAAGGAGCCTTTCAGCCAAAGTTTTGCTGGCTAAAGCATAGAACTCCAATCTGAAGATAGAGCAGTGCATATATCCGCCAAAAATCAAGAATAAAAAGGGAGACATAGCTCACTAACTCCAGAAATCTAACGCCAAGAACAATGAACTTAATCGAACTAGTTCTTGACATATGACAAGCGAATGCTTGAATGATGTTCTAAAAGCCAAGCTGTAGTAGTACCAGTTACCTGATAGTGACTCATAAAGGTTGCACATGGGATCAAATAAGTGGCGAATGAGCAAGTGTGTACTGGTTAAACGTTTTTTTTTTTTTTTTACTAAATGTACTGGTTAAATGTTAAAGGACAGTATTAACGACAACAACTTTTCAAGATCATATATAGGTGAGTATCTGGGTCACATGCTATTTTTGTTGTGTAAATTTTACATTTTTTTTGGTACAAAATTTTACATTATTTTATTTTTTGTATAAGGCACAAAAAATTTATTGTGTCTATAAACTAACTTTTTTTTTTTTACGAGGTGTGTATAAACTAACTACTTGTATAAGAAAAAGTAATATAACAAACAAGCCTAGCTAAGAGTGATGTCTCTATAAACAGTAGGGACTAGGCCACAGTCCTCATTCATGAGTATGGGTCCCTAGTTGCCCTGAGGCTTAACGGAGTACATAGCAATAGTCCAACTTCCAGGTTAGTGTCGGCATCCGTTTCATTAACTCAGCAGGCTATATATTGTATTGGGATCTTTTTTATTTTCTTTTTTATATATATATTAACGTTAACTTTTAATATTTGATGCAAGTATGCAACCAATCTACGTTACACATTTTCGTTGTTCATGCCCATATAATAGATATTTAATGATGTTACTGTAATCATTTCATTTCAAGAGGTCTGACAAGTAATTAAATTTGGATCTCCTGTGCTCTGTTGGGAATTTTTCATGATTCAAATCCAAAGTTTCATGCTTCTTTATTGCAGGGATAAGCTATTTTTTGTACTGCATGTCTAAAATTAGTGACTTAGGTAACTCCAAAGAAAATTAGAGACGAAGAGACAACACTTTCCCGTAGTGAATGCAAATTTGAATTTGTTATGTAATACGCAATACATGCATGTTTGGGGGTGAGATGATAGAGTTCACTGTTTAATAGCCATATCTATAATAATCAATTCTGCTAAAAATAACTCACGATTTACTTTTTATAAATAACATTAATTTAAAAGTGAGATTTAACAAACTTTAAAAAAAAAAATGCATGATTATACTTTAAAAGTAATTTTGCTTAATAATATTTAAACAAACTCAAAGTTTTAGTATTATTTATTATACAATTTAACTCAAACCGAATAATATATCTATAAAAATTAACTCACCTATATATAAACTTAATTTGTGTTTGGATTTGTTATTTTGTATTTAAAATAGCTTATATTCAAAAATTTCTGTAAAGTTTTTTAAAAAGATAATTTTCCCAAAATAATAAAAACTAAACAGGCACTTATCATTATATATTGCTCTCAGCTCTCAACATTTGATTTTGTTTTCCCTTTTTTGTAATAAGGATGACTTACACCTGTAATTAACTTTTACTCGAATCTTCACCCTCCCTATCTGCTTGAATTATGTCCAGCTGGTCAACATTTGACTTTTTTATCTTCTGGTAATAAGGATGACTTATAAACTGTTATCGAGAAGAAAGGATGACTTACACATGTAATTAACTTTTACTTAAAGCTTCACCCTTCCTAACCACTTGAATTATGTCCTAAGAGGTCAACAATATTTGGTTAATTGCATCATATGCAAAATCTTGTATAACAACTTCCAAGCAAAAACAAAAAACAAAAACAAAATTATATACAGATCCAAAAAAAAAAAGTTGTATAACAACTAAGTCATTAATTCTCTAGTCTCCTAGTTTAATAATAACCCTAAACCCCAATGATAGATATACGGTTAACTTATCTGATAATTGTTACTTTCATCAACGATTACTTTTAATATATATATAAAGTATTGATTACCTAATTATTTATACTTTATTTAATACTTTATGACATCAATTTTTTTTAAATTTCCAAGACTAAATAATTCAAAAGGTTGTTATTGCTTTCTACAAAAAAAAAAAACTTATTAAGAGTTTAGATAGAGAGTTTGGAGACACTAAATACTGAAACATCTCAAATAATTAAGGAAAAGATATGGCTTACATTAAAAAAAAAAGGATAACATATGGGTTTTACTTTATGGTGAGGTATATCAGAATGGAAGCCGTTTCATTATTATATATATCCAGTCAAGCCAAAGAATGAATTCATCTGGGCTTCTGAGCTTTTTCCATATGTTAAATAAGAACATTTTTTAATTGGTGAGATTATATCACTTAAAAAAATGGTGAGATTATCAATTGAATAATAACAGTTTTGATTCTTTTTTCTTTTTGTTTTCGTGTTCTCATCCAATTTCTATACTTCCGTAATTATAGATTATAAAAAAATGTCTTAGCCTGTTATATTGTATAAACTTGTGACATAGAGTAATTAATATGCATTTGAAGAAAGCAAGAATTTATACAACCACGCAATATAGTCATAGATAAGCAAAATAGTTGTTAAAAAGAGATAACTGTAAAAAAAAATTAAAAACAATAACTTAATTTGTTTTATATTATTATAAGAAACAAAAATATTAGGACTCTAATTGCTTGGGCAAGTAGTATCCGTGACCTATTTTTGCGGGTAATTATCTATAAACTTGAGATAACTTCTCACTGAAGATGATGTAACAGAAATCTATTTGAATTTCAAACTTCAATTCTACTACTCGATCTCAAATCTATAAAGCTTATAATCTCTTCCTTAATTTTTGTTTCTCCCCCCGTCTTCCCTTAATTTCTTCATGCTTGATAACTAAAGCTGTTATATACGTGTCTCCATGAGTTTCGTTTTCTCCCCTGTCCTCCCTTAATTTCATTAATTTGTTTCTTGCAGTTTTCGCTGCCCTAATCCTTGTGTCCATTTTCATTTTTTTTTTATTTCTAGACTCACAAATTTCACAAAAGAAAGTTCTATTCCTTCAACTCAACCATGAGAGGTGTTTCTCCATCTTTGGAAGAAAACCAAGAAGCATGGCTTACCCTTTCACTCTCCACAGTTTCACAACCGCAAACGCAACTACAACCGCAACCACCACCACCACCCAGACCATCACTCCCTCCCAGTTTTCAATACCTGCCATTGGTAGCACCAATGCATCCATTCCCATCACACCAAGAAGGCAACTTTTTGGCGCCACCATACTCTGTGCCTCCTTATCAACCCTATGACATGCAAGAGCTACTCCCTAGATGCGAGTTTCCATCACAAGAAGATCATCAAGATCAAGAAGGCGGTCCGTCTATGCCGGTACGTGCACGAAGGCTACCGGTTCGAGCCATGAGACAAGGCAAGACCGAGACCATAACCCCACCATACCCATGGGCTACTTCAACACGTGCCACCGTTTATAGCCTTGATCACTTGTTATCACAAAACATGAGGGTAATCAGTGGAACAGTTCAATGCAGTTGCAAACGATGCGAGGAACAATATGATATTGAGTTTGATTTGCAAGAGAAATTCTGCCAAGTTGCTAGGTTCATTGTGGAGAAGAGGGACACCATGCATGATCGGGCACCAACTGCTTGGACAAATCCTGTGCTCCCAACCTGTAATCGCTGTGGCCAGGAAAATAGTTTGAAGCCTGTGATTACCAAGAAGAGAACAATCAACTGGCTCTTCTTGCTTTTGGGCCAAATGCTTGGGTGTTGTAAGCTTTCACATTTGAGGTATTTCTGCAAGCACACCAGGACTCACAGAACGGCTGCCAAAGATCGTTTACTTTATCTCACTTATTTGGGTTTGTGCAAACAACTGCAACCAGATGGACCCTTCGATGCTTAACTTAGGTTCCTACCACCATTCACGCCTCGGGTTAGTGTCCTGCGTTGCGACCATTGTTTCTAAAGTTTAGCGCCTCATCTGTTGATGTTTTTAGAGGTTCAGTTTAGTAATTGCTTCAATTAGGTAGACCATTTATAATTTAGTGTTTGCATTTACAAGTATGCTAAAGGTGTCGTTTTCGCATTTTTGTTAAAGTTTAATTTTTTTTTTTACTGGATATCCTTATTTTACGTTTTTTAGTTGACATACATTCGTTTTTTATTAGAACCATTAGTTGTGTAAACTCCCTAGCCAAACGGAGAGCTGCTGGTAGTGATAAATTGGTGATCCCCAGCTGGAATAATTTGTTGGTTAGAATCATTAAAAAAAAAAAAACAATTTCACCTTGATTTTTGTTTTTGGTACATCACTTGAATTGATTTTAATTTTCAAAATTTGTGCTTAAGATAGAAGCCGTTACAAACAAGAGATATGCATTCTGGCTTCTGCTCAAGCAGAGCATACCCCACTCATTGAAAACTCCTACCTGCAGCGGAACTCAAGTCAACAGAAATAATTAAATAGATATAGTCTATCAGCAGTAAAATCATTATTTGTCAATTATAAAACTAACTTTAAAGATAGATTACATTTTTTTATATGAAATAATTATTTAAATATCTATAATAGATGTCAAATGTTAATTTGAATAGTTATGGTGGAAGTTCCTACTAAGAATCACTTTACAGATTATTAAGCCGCTAATGCTCAAACTACAAATCACACACGGTGCACCAAAAAGCGTTCAACAATGTCAAACTAAATATACTTAGACGGTTAAGGTATATCCAAAAGGAGTAACAAAGGTGGATAGGACTTTGCTCAGAATTGTTCCATCATAATATACTTGTGTAAAGCCACGTCAAATGAAAAAGGCACAACTGTGAAAAACAAATTAATTCTAAAAAACAAAAAAGGATCTAAACATGAGATGCATTCTGCTCAGAGAGAGCATACCCAGTCATCGAGATATCTCGTATTTGCAGACGTATTTGGCTACTCATCATAGCAGAATACATACACCTCAAAATAACAACAAAAAGGACAAAATCATTTTTTGCTCTATATCAGAAGATCTCATTAATCAAATGTAATTTTTGTCGAAAAAACAACAAAAAAAAAAGAAGATAAGTATTCCAATCTAACGAAAGGATGAAACATGTTGTAATTTTGAAAAAGAATATGGCATCAGATAATAAGCGGAGTTGTAGTCCACACAGTAACTTCGGTGTGTAGGATAAGATTATCTTCATCATTTGCTAAATACGAGTGGGGAAAACATGGAGGCTGTAGGGGGTAAAAAAACGCACAACAATTTCGACAAAAAAACATAAAATAAGTTGAGCTGAAGAGATCGTGGTTCTCATGAAACCCTAATCATCGACAGTAGCGGCGAAAACTGCGTATGAGTTGGGGCGATGTTTCATATTTATAGCTCTAAACGGCCAAACACGTTTCATATTTTTTAGTTTCAGTCTTCTAGAATGGCCGAAGGCTCTGAGCAACCGTCTCATAATTGAATGGGCTTTAGGACCTAATTCCTTTTCATCCAAATGACAATACCCTCATAAGAGCGTACTTTCATCATAAGCTGACCCAGGCCCAATTTAGTCTGCGTTTTCTTTTCTTTTTCTTATTTTTAGTTTTTGGGATTTCCATAATATCCGTACATGTGAGACTAATACATTTGGACAAAAAGTGGCATAGTTAGGTTCTCCTCTCAAGTGACATTTTCAGGGCTCGAACATTTATTCTCCCTTCATGAGCTTGAATTTAGCTTTGCCATTTTTTTTTATTTAATTGGTTCATGAATTGTCATTTTTTATTTGTCATTTCTCATGTGGATATTTTGATTCCAAAGGTTTGATTTAGTGGTAAACTGAGTATGCGATATGTAAATAGATATATGGTTAAAGATTTGAATCTCAATTATACTAATTTCTTGAGTCCAAGCTGTAAGGAAGCATGGATGACTTGTCTTTGATTAGATCAGAGAGGTGGGTTAGTCAAGTTACGTATAAGTTGACCTAAACACTACTTGACCACAATACCAAAATAATAAAAACAATGATAGATATTGGACCATGCAATATTCATCTACTAACAATTTTATGAAACTTATTTTTAACACACACACACACACACACACACACACACATATATATATATATAAAAACATAAAAAAGGAAACTAGTATTTTTTTATTTTTAAAATTGGCTTAAATATGTTTTTAGTCCCTCTAAATATAGCGAATTTTATTGGTTTTGGTTTTGGTCCTTATAAAATTTTTGTTACGGTTTTAGTCTCTCTAAATTTCGAGATGAATAAAGTTAGTATGTGTCATTATCTCAACTCTATTAAGTGTTGATGTAGCAAATGAAGCTCCCCCTCAGCGTTGCCACATGTCATTCATCAACCAATTCCCTTTGTCACATGGTCTTTATTCAACCATTGGATATGATTCAAACATAAACCTAAGGTACCCAATTCTTGGAGGAAAAATTCACACTCTCATACCCTAAACAATAACCTCACTTCTCTAACCCACTTTCATCCCCACTTGCGATTGAGATTGTACTGCAATAAAAGCTAAGGTTCTGATTACTCGTGTAAGAACCAACTACGTGGTGGAGGTTAATGCACGTCTATGAAGGTAAAGGATCGAGTGTGTCTGTGAAGGGAAAGGATTGAGTGCGTTTGTGTTTTCCCACCATATGAATGGCTCTGAATCTGTACTGGTGATCCTTGTTAGAGAGAGTAAGTTATTAGGTATAGGGTTTTTAATTCTTTTAGTTTACAAATTTCGATTGATGTGGGGACCAAAAGGTTAGGATTTGGTGTTTTCTGAATTGTTTTTTTTTAATATGACCAATTACCCTTGTCATTTTTGTGACATTGTTTAATTTGATTCCTTAATTGTGTGCACATTTAATTCCCATTTTTAATTGCTTTCCTTGACTGTCTGCACCTGTAGGAATGAACTTTATTATAGTAGTTCATCATAAAAGGTCATTTGTGAATGAACCCACATTAAGTTATAAAGGGGATGTAACTGCTTTTCATAACAAAGACATTAATAAATGGTCATATTTTAAGGTCATTGGATTATTTAAAGAGTTAAGGTATAGTGATATTTCTGGGTTATGGTGGAAATTACCTAGTAGAACTTTTGAAGATAGGTTAAGACATATTATGATGGATAAGGATGCCTTGGAGATGGGTAATTATGCTATTCAGAACAAGTGTAAGGTTAATGTATATGTAGAGCACATTGTGTTACAACTTATAATTACATAAGAATTGGGGTTTGAGGCATAGTCTATTAATGTGGAGAATACTGATGGTGAGGGACAGGCCAAGGGAGTTGGGCTTCGAAACATGGGCCAAGGTGTAGGTGAGGGCCAGGGTAAGGGTTCCAGGCTAGGAAACATAGGCCAGGGTTTGGGCGGTGAGGGTCAAACTGAGGATTCTAGGCTGGGAAATAATGGTTAGGGTGAGGGTGCGGGTGAGGGTGAAGAAGTGTAGGAAATGGGTAAGAGTGCTGCTAGTGCAAATGAGAATTCAGATGACAGTATAATTAATATACAATTTGATGACAGTAAAGAGGAAAGGGGCTTGGGACTAGATGATGGGCTTGAAGTAAAGGAAGGAAATGGTAAGAAATTTGGACTAAGTAGAAGAAGACAATAGCTAATCCAAGGCTTGGGTGCCCAATAAAGAAACAAAAAGAAACATAATGAGACCAGTGGATTAGGGAGTGAGGTAGCAAGGCCAATTGAAGGTGTTGAAAATGATGATGCTAAGGGGCTTAGAAATGATGAAGCTGAAGGTGTGGGAAATGATGTGGGTGAGGCTTATAAGAGCGATCTAGACGTTTTTATACCTACAAATATTGATGCAATCCATAACATAAATGATTAATACTCTAGTGAGGAGTTAGATAGTGATTTGGACTTACGGTTTGACTTGGATAACAGACCAAAGTATTATAAGCATAAGAAAAAGTATATGTGTAAGGATTTTAAATTCAAGCTTGGCATGGAGTTTACTTCATTAGAATAATTCAAGGAAGCTATTCTGAAGCATTCAGTGTTGAATGACAGGTTCGTGAAGTTTTAGAAGAATGGTGTTGTCAGGTACAAGGTGGTATGCAAGGGCAAATGTGGGTTTTTGGTATTGGCTAGTAAAGTGGCAAGGAGTCATACAATTAGAATTAAGACTTTAGTGGGCAAACATACATGTGGGAGAGTTTTTGACAATAAAAATGCCAATGCTAAGTGGGTTGCCAAAGCAATGGTGGACAAGTTCAGAAATAACAGTAAGATTACATTAAAAGAAATCATTTGTGAAATTAGAGGGAGTTATGCAACTAGAATCACAACTTAGAGGGCACAAAGAGCAAGGCAAATAGCTAAACATATAGTTGAAGGACATGCTAGAAAGTAATGCGCACTATTATAAAGTTACAGTATTGAATTGATAAGGGCAAGTTTTAGAAATACTTGCAAGATTTCAGTGGATTGGCCTACAAGGAACTAGCAACCAAGGTTACGCAACTTTTATATGTGTTTGGAGGGATGCAAGAAAGGATTTATTTTTGCATGCAAGCCATTTATAGAGGTTGATGGCTGTCATTTGAAGACCAAATATAAGGGACAACTTCTGATAGTTGTAGGGAGTGACCCAAATGACCAGTATTTTCCATTGGCATTTGTTGTAGTTGAGAATGAAATTAAAAAAAGTTAGAGGTGGTTTCTAACTCTCTTATTGGAGGACATTGGAGATATCAACACAAACAGATGAATTTTTATATCAGACTAGTAGAATGTATTGTTATGTAATGTTTATTTATTTATGTTAGTGTACTTATAATCTTATACTGATAATTCTAACTATGTCTTGTTGCATAGGAGTTGATGCCAACCTTTGAAGAGATATTGATGAGTGTTTAACATAGGTTTCATATTAGACACATATACAATAGCTTTTAAAAAATGTTTGGGAGAGGGACCTTGATGAGAGACTTGATGATGGGTTCTTCCAAGGCCACATACTTAGAAGCATGGCAGGAGAAAATGTTTCAAATACAACAGATAAATAGTAGAGCACATGATTGACTGACTGCAATTCCTAAAGATGCCTAGTGTAAGCATGCATTTAGTTTTTAGCCTAAGTGTGATGTTGTAATGTATAATTTAGCTGAGACATTCAATAGAACTATTTTGATGGCTAAGGACAAACCTATAATTACTATGTTTAAATGGTTTATGATTTATCTGATATGTAGATTTGTTGCACTTAGGGAGAAACTTAGTAAATATCCTAGTGAAGTCACTCCCTAACCTAGGAAGAGATTAGACAGAGAAGTGCATAGTAATGGAAATTGGTTTCCAACTTGGGAAGGGGAATTAAAATTTGAGGATACTTATATGATGTTCATTGAAAGTTTCATAATGGACTTGCAAGCCAAAAGTTGCTCTTGTAACTTTTGGGAGTTGGTGGGCATTCCATGTAGGTATGCAGTAGCTGTCATCTATTATAGGGGAGATAATCCTGAGACATATGTCAACAAATACTACAAGAGACATGCATATAAGAGGTGTTATGGGCAAGTCATCAATCTAATTAATAGACATAATAGATTGCCTATAACTAATTATGAGCCTATTTTGCCACCCAACTATAACAGAGGGTCAAGCAGACCCAAGAAGTTAAGGAGGAGAAAGCCTGATGAAGAACAAAAACAAACCAAGTTGAGAAGGACTAATATCACTTACAGATATGGATATTGTCATAAAGATGACTATAACTCTAGGGGCTGCCCTCGTAAACTAGTGGAGGTTCAGTAAGCTGATGAAGCTAAAGAGGTTGAGGTAAAGAATACTGAGATTTGATTGGTCATTTCTTTTAGCCAATGCATAATAAAATAACATCACATGTCATCTTATATACTTTGTTGCATGGAGTACAAGATAATGGAGGCATTGCACAATTTGATGTAGCCCAATCCCAAGTTAATGCAGCTGATGCAACCCAAGCCTAAGTCAATGCAGCTGATGTTGCTTAACAAAATTCTGTAACTGATAATAGGGTAAGAAATATGGACCAAATATGTTATACAAATATAGTAGCCATTTGTAAATTAAGTAACTTATCTAATAAGTTGTTATTGTTTTGTAGAGAGGAATAGGTAGAGGAAAGGGGTCCACCATCTTTTATAAATGAATAACCTGCCAGTACCAGTCTTGAGATTGGACACAATGATGCAAGTGAAAACACAAGTGGCTTAACTAGGGTATGCAAGTATCTTATAGTCTTAGAAATTAAGACTTATCTAATAAGTTATGACTATTTTACAGAGAGGAAGAGGTAGAGGAAGGGGGAGTGCACCAAGCACTACCGATCAACAAGTTTCTTCACCTTAAGCTACTACAACTCAAGATGCTACTGGTTTTGCTCTTGCTGCAAGTCAAAATGTTGGACCTGCTACAACTACAACCAATACTGAAATAGACATATTTGGACTAAGCCAAATCAGTTCTGGTACAAGTTTTCCCAAACCATATGTTGCACCAACACCATCAGTCTCATCAGTGTTACTAAGTCCAATTGTGCAACTTTCTCCACCACTTACTAATGAAGCCACCATGTAGACCAATCTATTAGCATCCAATACATAAGGAAGGGGGACAAGTGGAGCTACAGTTCGAGGAGGAACATTGGGACTTAAAGGTCGAAGAAGATTAGGAAAGAGAGTAATGATCATTGGCAGAATGCCTTGGCCATATTGACCACTGATCCTGAAATAAGAAGTTGTGATAGGAAATGTGTACCTTTGTTTTTGTTACTAAGACAAGTTGTAATTTTTTTAAGTGCTCAATTGTTTTTTTAGATATATTTAGTATAGGTTCTGTAACTAGTATTGATACTTTGTTTTTGTATAGAAATGCATTACAGTAAATAATATATTTTTTGGATGTGAAATGATGTATATGAAGTAGATCAGTCATGTAAAGGCATTTGATCTTTCTTTGGTTTATAAGTACAATAAGTATGATGTAATTTACTAAATTATATATTACAAATACTATTGCAGTGTAATGAACTCCTTCACGAGGATACAATGAAATTCATGATTTGGTTCTAGTACATCTTAGTTTATATAATTGATTAGATCTGTCCATTTACTTTAGTTAGGGTTAGTTTATTTACTTGATTAAATTCAATCCATTTAGTTAACAATTTCACTCTATTGGCTTCATCAATTTCTATCCAAAACAAATGCACAATTACAGGTAGTATATGTGTATATTGGGCAGTGCATTTTATTCTCAATACTCATTTCAACATCAAAAGCTCATCATTTCATTCATAATCAATTACATTGAAGTCAATATAGCTCCTAATTTCATTCACCCTAAACCTAAATACGTCAACCATTCAATAGACACCATACTACATCAACCTTTCAAATTCCAAAACAAACACACTAAAAATGTGACTGTCCGTGACACAAAAACCACTCCCAACAACATGGTCACTTTGGTCCTCTCAAAAGCAAGTTTCATCTCTAGCTTAGCCACCTTTCTTCTCATCTCTTCAACCACAACTTCGTTATTATAAGAACACTCACAAAGAGGTTCCTAGTTGTTTATTACCTCATCAGCTCATTCGAACCAACTACAAGAACCATCATTCTGCTAAAAAAATTAAACAAGAGAGTTTTAGGGAGTTAGAAATCTCAAACCCATATTTACCAGTAAACAAAAAAATGGGTTTGTTCTTACTCTTTAGTTTGAGCATGTTCAATAAGCTCTCCCAGGATTTTTTATACTCTTTGAGGTAAGGTACAATATTATATATCCACATCCATATAGTATCCTTCGCTAGGGCATGGTGGGGCTAGCTGAGGTTGATGCTGAATATCACAAAACCTTAATCATGGCAATGTTTCTGCAAATGCGAGGGATGAGGGACGAAAAAAAACCAATAAAGTGGTCAAGGAAGAGGAAGCAATTGTGGGGAAAGAAGAAATCAAGGTGAGGGGATGAGAAGAAGATGACAAATTTCGAATTTTGCCTCTGCACAAAACGGGGGAGAAAAGGGATGAAGGAGGGGGCGGAAGAAGAAAGTGTCACATGCCAAGCACATGACTTGTTTAATGAGTCCCACAAGATGACATGGCTCCATAGGACAAAGGAGATTGATTGATGAAGGACATGTGGCAACGCTGAGGTGGAGCGTCATTTGTCAAATCAACACTTAACAGAGCTGAGATAACAATAGGAACTAATTTCGCTTACCCCGAAATTTAGAGGGACCAAAATCATAACAAAATTTTATAGGAACCAAAACTAAATTTCACTATATTTAGAAGTACTAAAACATATTTAAGTCTTTTAATTTTATGATAGGTTACAATACGAGGAAAGAACACCTGTGAGATCAACACCAATGGCACCAAAAGACTTGACCATGAGGATGATGTAAGACAGCAAGACCAATATGGGGATCCAAAATAGAGATGTCACTGGTACCTGACCCGACGCGAAGTAGCGACAACAAACATGAGCAAACACCAACAGCTCTTTGTATCATATCTTTAAACCATTTTGAGCACAAATTTGATTTATTTTTAAACCAAAATATTGTAAGATTCATATTTGAATCTAGATCTGTAGCTTTGAATCCAGATATTCAAGTTTTTTTGGTTGAATATTTTTTTGCAGTAGTTTTTTTTTTAAAAAAAGATAAACTTCAAAGACTAGAGTTTTAGATTTTGCTGAAATATTGGATTTCGAGTTGGATTGGGTAAAACCCAATCCAATTGAATTTTGATCGGGGCTTCAAACCCATCCTATACCCAATCCAATTGAATTTTGATCGGGGCTTCAAACCCATCCCTTGTGTTTGGGTAGGAGCAGGTCGGACCGATGGAGGCCAAACCCACTAATTTGACATCCCAACCAAACCCATGTTAGCTCTTTGTAAGTGTGAACAAGCTTAGCAGACAAGCCACGAAGCGCAAAGGAATTAATACTTGAAAGTTGAAACAGTGGCAAACCAAGCGTGGGTTGGGACGTTGGGTAAGGGACTACGGGCACAACCCTTCTTTGTTAAGCTCAAAGTAGGTTAAACTATCAGCCTCCAAAATTACCTTTGGTTACCACAAAGCCAGGCCACCTGAAGATCATCGAGACAATGACATAGTTCAGTTTTGAAGTTTTAACAGGAACAATCACCTTTGTTACGTATACGTTTTATTTTTAATTTCGAAACTCAGTTGTAGTCGAAGTATGATTTACAGAATTTAGATCCTCCTCTTAGTAACATTACAATGTCATTTTCAGAGGAAAAAAAATAAAACAACACAACTTCAGGCTTCAGCACAAAAATTGCTATTTTCATTCGGATTTGAATCATTTCATTTTCTCTTGGAACATGACTCGTTCAGACAAAGGCACAACCAACTTATGAACACAAATAATAAGCTTCTATTTATGATTTTATGTTCCTGAAAGAAATGAAGAGAATCACCCTCTTTTTACAGTTGGCAACAGTCCTCGCCGTCGTCAATACCAATTAGAAAAAAGTACCACACATAGTCCATAGATGATAGAGAAACAAAATACCAATCGGGTAATCTTTCCCTAATGTTTTGAGTGTAGACGATATCTGTGTGTTAAATGCAACATTTAAAGCCACCATAGCAAGCTTTCCTACATTTTCTGTGGAATGATTCGCATGCTCATTTTTGTCTGAAGCAAAAAATATATGATATGATCCTTTTATTCATCTTCTGATGAAATTACCATTTTGCTACTTGATTTATAGTATAGGCAACTTGTTCAGGTACAAAATATCTATGTACCGGCTATCTCTGCCACTAGATCATCTAATAACAAGCTCTCAACTTCCCTACCTATTACATCAATGTCATCTCTTAAGTTCAACCACTGCGATTCACTAACCAGCGCCTTCCCCAGAGAGGTATCATTTTCTTTTCTTCCTTGGCTCCCTAGCATCGAGTACAGACAGTCTTGGAGCCCATTTTTAATCAATTTAGAAACTAGATTTGTGGTTGCTGGGCTTACCCATAGCTGTGCATTCATGAATTGCTCGTGTATATTGACAATTCCTGAATTTATACGGTCAAAAAGCAATCTCCTTTCGGACCTTGGACAAGTAGTCCAATCAGAGTACCTCTTTTCAAGTTCATCAAACACTGAAAGACGAACAGGGCATTCCGGAGAATGCCAAACTTCCAGAAACGTATCAGGCTGAGCTCCATCAATGCCAGACTCAGACAAGACATCAATCATGTAGGACGACTCCCAGTTATCTTCAGTTCTACATAATCCATTGTCTTCTGAAATTCCAGTAGATGCTTCCCCACCATCTTCATCACTTGAAATTAGCATGGGTCCTTCCACATATTCTTCAGATTCCAACTTCAGCAACTGGAGTTGCATTCGAAGCCCTAAAGACAAAGAATTGTACATGAAACCAAAGAATTGGGAAAAAGGCAGAAGCCTCAGAAACAAACGTGTTTAGGAGAAATGTCAATCAATCATTAATCATTTCTTCAGGTGAGTTCAATAAGGTAATTGACAAAAGCATAAAAAAAAAAGCATGGTAGCAAGTGTGAGAGACAAATTCATTTGCACTGGCGATTTATCATCTCTAACCAATATAACAGATATTTTAATTCACATCACATATAACATGAAATAAGGCAACTTGAAGTCATAGATCAGAATACCATCGAAGATCTATAAGTTTATAATGTAATAGCAGCTATCTAGTCAGAATGCAAGTCACTAAATGGCAAATTTCATTAGAAGTTAAAAGGATGCCATCGCACACACCCAAAAAAAAAAAATATAATAATAAAAAATCACACAGAATCCTTTTATTTATTTATATAAAACACACCATGCTAAATAATAAATTCACTAAAACTAATATGGAATTAGGATATGCGTGCAATTGCATTTGGTCTTCACTTTCTCCATTATATACAATCGAAATGGATGAAAAGATACTATTGCCAAGTACACATGTAAACCACAAAGGCAAAACACAAAAAACAGCTTTTCAGCTAATCGTTCAATCTGTCATGGAACTACAAGTATGCATGTAGTAATCCTATTTTCTTCTTGAATACATTATAGATACAAAGTTTCTAATATTGCAACATCATAGTTAACTATTGCTGTTAATGCTCTGGAAAATGTGAGTGAACACCTGGCAATAAGTATTGAGGAACTAAAGAAATAAATAAGGAACCAGACAAATGATGGAGACTAAACACTACAACTACATTGTAGAGTAATCAAAATAAATGTCTGATTCAGTTACCTTGTAGATCAACGCTGAGACTTTCAAAACATTCTGAACAAGATGACAGATCATCAGTAAAAGAAGGTTCTAGGACTGAGACTGGACTGGGTTGATCAGCATCTTTACAGCATGAAGTTTCAAATCCAGGTACAGGTGGTTGAGAGGAGACTGAACTTCTACTGGCAGACCTGACTTGTAGTTCCTGAAATATTGTACATGTCAAGTAAGAAGAAGAAAGATAAAAAGCCAAAGGAACTTTAAAGTTTGTTTACTAATTAAAG
Organism: Ormosia emarginata; assembly: GCA_029884605.1. NCBI lineage: Eukaryota > Viridiplantae > Streptophyta > Magnoliopsida > Fabales > Fabaceae > Ormosia > Ormosia emarginata. Next base: position 18,202,659 of record JAQQTP010000080.1, on the reverse strand, counting down.
GTCAGTAAATTGGAATTGTTAAGACAAAAAGAACTATCCTCTAATATAAGTTCTAGAAATGTATCTACTATGGCATCTAAACAGTTGTGCAAATATAGTGACAAGATTAACCTTGTATTAATAGTTTCTAAAAAAAACTTAGATGGTTTTTAAAACTTTATACATTTCATTTAAGCATTAACCGTGTTTAAAAAAATAATGAAAATCTATGGAAAATATCTATATGACTGAAAGGTTGAAGAACTACAGACGAAAGAGATAAGAAAGGAATTTTCCACAAATACACGTAGTGAAGGATTAACCAAATAGTAAGGGTTCATACGTTGATATAAAATAGATGGCACAAAGCCATCAGACATTGATTTCCACCAAATCTGTGACATCCTGTTCTCAGCTACATACATATCCAGTTTCATATGTAAATTAAAACATGAGGCTGCAGTTAATTAGATTTGTCCAATTTTACTAATCTGTGACAACTGACAAGTGAATTAATTGTTTACTTGGTTTAATGTGATACAAGATAAATATCAATGTAAGACGAGCCAGATCATTGTTTTACTGTTTACGGTGAGTGGGTCTGCATAGTAAAATTAAGATGATCACAGCATTCATATAATGTCAATAAGCATATCATCAAAATACCAACTGAAAATGCTAGAAACTTAACCTGCTGCGTTAAATTGTCTCTGTCAACAGCATTACTGTCATCTTTGATCAAAACACAAGAAGATAATTCAGGAAGCACCTCATTAGAAGATTCAGATGAACCAGCTACATTTTCATTTGCCACATGGCCCACATTCACAACATCTTCAGTAACTGCACCTGTATCTCTGAGGATCTCAGGAAATGATTCAGTGGCCAGAACTTCTTGCCTGGGTGAATCTTCTTCAAGAATGATCTTCACTTTATTTTGAATTGTATTTAAGTCTGGTGAAGACTCCTCATCTTCTATGTTTGAGGAATGAGAAGACCAAGACTTCTTGTGACCAGATTTTGAGCTTCTGGTATTCACACACCGTCTCTGATCAAGACACTTCACTACTTTTTTCCTTTCCCGTTTAAAGGCTTCCTTTGGCATCATAAATCGATCATCACGAAGTGCTTCATGGCGCAAGATTGTTCTGGGACTTCCAAAGGCAGTAGATGAAGCAGGAAGAGACTTCGACCTTGGTAAACTTCCAATACACCCATCTTTCCAACCATCCCTGCTGCTAATACCCAATGGTTCAACCCACCCAGCAGGTTTACCAATGGTAGCAAATTTATCGTGGGAACCTTCCCCACAAGACATGCTGTCAAAATTTGCTGCTTTCATTTCCTTATCAGGGATAGCAAGCATTTCAGCCAGCGTGCTGCTCCTGCAGATGGATTGGCCCTGTTGAGACTTGAGCGTCATTTTCCACCTCTCTGATAATCTCTTCTTTGCCTCCCTACTCACAGATGATTCATTAGAACGGGATGATGACCTGCTAGTATTACTTATGTCAAATGAGTTTCCCAATGTTGCAGCTGTTACCTCGGATTCCTCTGGAGATTCATTCCCAGAAAAACTAAATGAGCTGTCATCCCAAGTATATCCTCTAAATCTAGAAGATGAAAACATCACGGAACCATTATTCAAACTATTTTTCATTTGGCTTGTGATTTCTTTTGCAATTTCTCTAGAATCCAAAGAATTTTGCCTTGAATGCCAGGCAGTATCAGGCAAATTTTTCTTTTGATTCAGTTCAATGTCCCTAACTCTGGCATCTGAAAATTCAGTGCGCTTTCCATGCGCTGACAGAAAAGTATGTGAGGAACAAGGTGATGAAACTTTGGTAGCATTCTGCACTTTTCCAAGATTAGGTTTTAGGACAACAATCCTTGTGGGGACTGCATCTGGTTTGTTTCTTCCCTTAAACTGAAGCTTCGATGATTTTGGTGTACCACTACCACGCATTGCATGTCTTCTGTCAAAATGGCAAGGATAACCATCATGATGCTTCTGATGAGATCTATTGTAATTCAACCCTGTCGTCTCCCTATCTGACTTCCAGCTGAAATCACCATGTTCATACTTCTCCATATCTGATGATTTCATAGATTGTATGTGACCAAAATGTGATTGGAGAGGAGCAGCTTGCAAATCACCTAGATGCTTTTTAAACATAGAATCTGGCTGCTTAACGTATTTTAGCAGAAGATCATTGTAAGAGTCTAGAACCTCAATTGTATCATGGGAATCCTGTGAAGACTGTAAATCCTGATAAGTTGCAAGGCTTTCGGCATCCATGAACTTCTGTTCAATGAATGACATTTCAACATCAGTGATCTTCAAGTTTACAGACGCCTGCAATGAATACCTGCTGCTCTCTACCTTTGGGATCTCCGAGACCTCAAATACATCCTTAAATTCTTGCTGATCTTTCGAGCTTCGCCTAGATGATCGACCATCATATAATGTTCCGCCGCTTCGAGTTTTCCCTACTTGTGTTGTCCTTTGTAGATGGTTTTCTGACGAACCCTTATGTTGCTTATTAGCAGGCTGCTGCAACGGAAGCCCGTCAAGACCCATTAATCTGGCAATAACACCGGGGGCTTTTCTTTTGGATTCAGTTTCTTGTGACATCTCTTCAGCTAATAACTTCTTCATGGGAGTTCCAAACGGCTGTTTTGAAGATCTCCACCCCAATTTAAATGAGTGCTGCAAAAATCAGTGCATTTGCTCATGACTGTCAGTTTCTTTTTCTTTTCTTCTTTACCAGAGAACAAATAACCACATATAGATAATAAGGCATATGAAATGCAATATATGAATATAATAATTACTAATCCATTCCATTAAGAAAGTTTGTTCCCTCATTCAGAAATGCAGCGATGTAAATTGTGACCAAGTGCAGAGAGACGAAGACAAGAAGGGAAAAAAACTCACCGAATTTTCATCTGGAACACCACTACCGCAAGAACCAGAATCAGAAGGAAAACTCTGAAGTTTTCTGTGTGAATGAACCTGCTTGTTTCCTGAAAATGAATTATTCAACAATGTTAGGATGAAAGATTCAAGAGCATATATGAGGAAGAGATTAATTAAGAAGTTATTAACCAAATTATGTTTGAAATTACTAGAATCAAGGTCGGGAAGTTCTTATAGAGACACAAACCGGTAATAGTAAAAGAAATAGTTGAGCCTCATGCTCAATTGACGCATGAGATAAAAGAGAACGAGAGAAAACGCTTTTGAAAACGATGAGAGGTGAAGGAAGGCACTGTAAATCAAAAGACATCATAACCCAAGAAATTCATGATGAAAATTAAATAAACAACATTATAGCCATAGCACTAGAGGAAAAGTTAGAAAGCAGTTCAAAAGCGCATTTTAAGAATTAAACAAAATACAAAAAAAAAAAAAGCAGAGCAAGAGTTGAGATCCACCTTTGGATTTCTGCATTTGAAAGGTTTTTTTGAGTGAAAACAGAAAATCCTAAGCTGCAGTGGTCAAGTAAGTAAGAAATGCAGTTGAAGTTGAAGTTCTAAAGTGGGGAATTCTGCAGGTGAAGCAGCTTCTTTGGAGAGAGAAGGAGAAGAAGACAAAAACACAGGGAGAATGTGAGGTGGAGGAAGAGCAATGTTGGAGCTGGTGTGGCGGGATTTCTTCAAGATAAGTGAAGAAAGAAGCGTGAAATGGAAGGAAGAAATGGAGATTGAAAAATATTATATGGGGAAGGTAAGGTGCAAAGAAGGTGAGGGGGCCACGAAACCCTAGGAATAGGATGCATTGCTCAGCTAATTGTTGAAATTATAAAAAAAAAAAAAAAGGATGCAGGCGCAGGCACAGTTGAAAGAAGAAAACACAAAGGAAAATGCAGATCTTGAAGTGGCGGAGGCGATTGTGATTGATTTTAGTCGCACACAGAAACTGAAACTGTAGAGGAAAACATGGAGAGAGAGAGAGAGAGAGAGAGATAGGGGTAGGGGCATTAATGAAGAACGTCCGTTAAAAGTGTAGCGAGAGAGGGAGGATGTGATGTTTTTTTGAACTTTCAAATACCGATATAGTACTGAGTACTGACACACCGGAGACCTCACCCTCTGCGAGGGCAACTAGTATGGTATGGCGTGGTGTGTGTGACTGAGTCTTTAGTGTAATACTCCGTCCACGCTACACCGCACGTGTTCACTACATATGCTACCACGTCGATGACCTGAGGGCTTTGATGTGGCAGTGGACACTGGACAGTGGTTGTTGTTGTTCCTCTGCTCTTTGTTAATTTTGAGATGAATTCAACATTTTTTCGATAAAAAATATTTTGTGTTTAATTTTTTATATGTTAATATATTAATATATTATATTAATTATATATATATTAATATGTAAAAAAATATTAAATTATTTTATATATAATTATAATATTTTTATGAAATATAATTATAATATTTTTATGAAAATAATAAGTTTGTAAGTAAATTAAAAAAATTAAACATATAAAAATTAGATAAATAACATGATTATTTTTTTGATTCATTGAATTTTTTATTATTAATTTTAAAAACATAAATGGCAAAGGAAACTTTATTTATACATTATTTTTTATAATTTTTAAAAAATAAAAATAGAGATAGATAATATTGAGATGTGTATTTTTTTATTTTATTAATTAAAATTATATTCAAATATTATTATTGTATTATTAAATGTAAGAATAATGTTAAATATATATATATATATTATCTTATTTATATAATTTTTACAATTATAGTTAATTTTATCTTATTTTTTTACATATCATATTATATTTTAATTTGTTACTTATATAAATATGAGAGATATAAAAAGAGAGTGATGTATCATAAATATTTTCTTAATTTAGTAACTTATTAAAAAAGTGTTTGGTAAGCCCAGAATTAGTTTTCATTTATTTTTAATTATATCTAAGATATCAACTTATAAAAAGAATTAATTTTAATACAACTTAGTATAAAAATATTTTACATTATTATCTAATTATATATTATCACATTATTAAAAATATTTAATTTTTATAATAATTATCTCAAAAGTCACATATGTAATAATATATATTAGTTGATCTTCAAAATTAAAGTCTTATAAAAATACACCAAAACATTTCTATGTTTTTTCAATTTAACAATTCAGCTTAATTATCGGATATGCTATCTTCATATATTGCAATATTTTTTAAAAAATGAAAAACAGTTAAACACTCAAACTGTAATTTTTTTTCCCCTATTAATATCTTAAGCGTGCCTAAAATTGGTTGTAAATGCATGATCGAAGATCTGTTGACTCAGATAGTTTAAGAAATAAGATTAAAATTTAATTATAGCCTTCAATACTCTTTTATCAAACTAGACCCAACGTTATTGAATATGACACTACAATCAAAGTTGCACACCACCGTGAATGAGCTTGCTGTTTAATTGACACCAACTCAAATACTTATGCTTTGTTTGGATGATAAGAGAAAATGAGAAGAAAAAATAAAAGTATTTAAAATTAGAAAATAGTATTTTCTTTCCTAATTATATTGAAGAAATTCTTTTTAGAAATAAAATATTTTTCTTTCTCTTGTTTGGTAAAGAAAAGTGAAATTCTCTTGAATTTCAAGGTAAATGACTAATGTACTTTATTTGGATAATATATATATATATATATATATATAAACTATTTCTTGTTATTTCCTTTACTTCTATAATGTAATAATTACACTTTTATTTATTTTTGTAAAATAAAAGTTCAATACATATTTTATTATCCATGTAAATGTAGCTTATCTAACGTCATATTATCTTTAGTTAATGATGAATTGGTCTTTATTTTATCCAATAAAATAAATTTAAAAAAAATTGAAATTTTGCATATATATAAAAAGATATAACCTATACCACAACCCTTTGGTTTTTTACTTAATCGAAAAACAATGAAATAATATAGTTCATGATCCTAAAATTAAATTGTTCATGTACAATTGAAAACATAATTTATTAAACTCATTGATAATCGCAATTTTTTTTTTTTCTAATTAAAAAAATGCAATTAAATATCAATAAAATACACTAAACACATAATTAATTTCTTTCCTCCACAAAAAAAACAAAGTAGAACGAGAGATATAAAAAAAAACTAATTTATGTCATTTAAATCTAGTATCTTGTTTGTTTCTATATTTGAGTCTAACAAATGTAAGAAAATATAATTGTGAAAATCCTTATAAATTGAAGATATCATTCATCAAAATTACAAATCCAAGCACAACATAAATTTTCATATATAAAAACTATGTACAAACAAAACAAATTAACATTAAAGAATAACATTTACACCTGTCATAGTAATTAATTTGGTCACCTAAACAAATTTGTTCAACCTTATAGTAAAATCTCCAACAACAATAATTAAATTAACAATTTTTGATTCAAAGTGAGAACTTTTATCATCATGTTCAACCCATTAAGTCATGTAATCGTTTCCATAAAAAACCATGTCAACATCATCACATGACATACATGATTACAACATGTACATGAATAATACTCTTATAAAGCTCCAACTATTTAACACCGATTCTTTGATCTACTAGCAAAAAACATAATACATTTCAAAATCAATTTGATCAACAATTAATCATGAAAGTTCTTCATCGTTTGTACACCAATGACGTCCCACTTGCGAGAACCATCCACTAACATATTTCCTTCAAACTCATGGAGATACATTGAAAGTTCTCTTCAAAACAATAATTAATAAAAATAAATGGTCATACAATAAGCAAATAAAAAAATCAATAGTGGTGAAAGGCTTACGATGGCACAAACCAATACCATTCATAATTTGAAATAGACTCAGTCGCATTTGAGGAGGCATTCCAAAAAGTTCTCGTTTCTTTTGTTCATTTCCACAAAAAATCGATAACATCGCATTATTTGGATCTAACAACCCAAAAGGAATAAATCCAAAAGATGACATCGATTCACTTTTATAATAGCGAGCTCCATGATTTGCACGCATGATGGTTAGTCCTTTCTCGACTTTCAACCTCAATTTTACCAACAACTTGCATTTCAAACACTTCATGCGGTTTATCCGCAACAAAGTTCCCTTCCTTCATAACTTCAACTAATGAATTAATTCCAAAATTCATACCGAAGCTCCACCAAATCAACCATGTGAGCTTTACGCTTGGTACCCCTTGAAGATGAAGTCCCACCTATTTGATTAGATTGACCATAAGTAGGACTAAATTGATCCGAATTTGCAACCGAGTGTAATGTGTCATTTCCCATAAACTGACATCAATCAACCCTCCCAACAACTTCAAATGAGTCATTTAAATCAATTTCTAATGCCTTTCCCTATTGTTTGACTCTCTTTAGCATTAGGCATATATTTACCGAAAGAACAACTCTATCGTCCAAACATCTCCTTCAACATGTCATAATGCTTTATTTGCATTCTTTTCCATTTTGCTACATATGGTTTATCCTAAATGTTTGCACTAAAAAATTATGTTTAGACAAATAATTACAATAAATCAAACATTTTATAAGCTAAATAAACATCAATAAGTAAAAAAACAATCAATGAAAAATATATTAATTTTTCCTTTCTTCATTACCTTAATTAAATCCTCCCAAACTTCTTCCTCAGCTTCAAACTTTTTTGTTGTAGGACTCCAAGAAAACCCACTTAAACTGTTAAATAGATCATATGCCTCTGCAAAATGATCTTTCAAAGTCTTTATTCTATTTTTTAAATGTTGCTTTGTAATGTGTGGACCAATTTCTATTCTTAGGACCTGCACCACATTGGCATACGCTTCACTCGTCCATGAGCCATCCTGTTTATTGCCCTTCGTAAATTGTTCCATAAATGCATTCAATAATGCGTGGTCCATATCATCAGACCATCGCATATTGTCTTTGGAAGGATGATCTTGAGAGTCTGTTGCAACTTTCTTTCCCCTATTCATCTTTAAACCTGCAAGATATCTCACAAGACACATAAAGAACTATATACAACGATTATATTCTCAATTACAAGGTATATCCAAATTACATAAAAATTTAACTCAGGTAAAATATTAAACCAACCAAATATATTAACAACATTCATATTACAAGCCATAACCTAATTATTAATGTAAACACAGTACATAACACTGCACCATATACACATCATCTAAATAATATAACATGGTACATTAAAGGGTACATTTAAAACTAATTGTCACACTTAAGCTTGGTAAGCATTCCACATTTCAGCTGCAATGTTATCTCTTAAAGTTGCTCCTTGCCTATAGTCCTCATCACGTGATTGATGTGAACATGGTTGTGATCTATCTATATCTTGTTCTAACAACTCCCGATCTACTTCAGCAATCAAGGACTCATCAATATCAATACTCATTACAAAGTTATGCAATATACAACAAGCAAGAACTATGTCTATCATTGTTTTAAATGAGTAATGTGGTTCGGTGCCACTAGCTATAATTGGAAATCTTTTCTTTAGAACTCCAAAAGTTCTTTCAATAACATTTCGTAGTGAAGCATGTCAGTGATTGAATAGTTCTTTAGTATTTTGTGGCCCACGCGATGAATACTCCTTCAAATGATAACGAACACCTCTTATGGTGTAAGTACCCCACGTTTTAGCATAAATCCACCATCCCCTAGATAGAATTTCCCTACAAAGATTATATACACATTATGTACCAACATGTCACATAATTTGATCCTAATTTAATATATTATAAGTATTAAATACATTAATGTGGCACTCACCTTCTGGAATTATAAGTGGGTCTTCCTTACTTAAAGCATTTTTTAAAATTCTTGAGTCAGATGTTGTTCCTTCCCACCCAGGTAACACATATGTGAATTTCATATCAAAATTACATGCAAAGCAAAAAAACATTTTGGGTGGGATAGTCTTTTCTTCCACGAAATCGAGGCGTCACTTTGATACCTTCACACGAATATGTGTTCCATCTATAGCTCCAATGCAATCCTTTTTAATATCAATGAAGCAACGAGTATTTATAAAAAACATGGTCAATCATTTCAAAAGTTAGCAATATACTTCTATGTTGACTACATGCTTGAGGGTAATTATAAGTAAATAAAAAAAATCAATACCTTAAAGTAAGGATAAAATCTACTATTGCTAAGTATTTGTGGAGGGACATCCCTACTAGAAGGTTGCACAAGAAACTCTTCCTCTAATGAAATGACAGCACGTAAAACATTGTGAAAGTGACGACTAATTGTCTCCCCTTGAAAAGGAAGGAAGAAGAAAATGACAGCTTGCCTTTTTTTACGTTATGACCTAAAATGTGTAAGAATTTAGCAACTTGCTCCTCAACTGTAGAGCGTATTGAATCTTTTACTATACCGGTTGCTCTTAATTTCTCACATAAATGCATAAATGCTCCAGGACCCATACGTATGACATCCCGACACTTTTCTGTCTCTAGTAGTTATCTCATTAATTGAAGACGCCTACTTTCTCTTTCAGAATTTCCATCACTAATTTGATTTGGTCTAACACTTGACAACAACTGCAACAAATGTAATGCATGCACAATATAACATAGTAGAACTACAATAAATGCGCCCTCTTATCCAACTCTTTTTTCTTACATGACTTAATACTTATGTCCTCGGGAGGCAAAGCAAAATTAATCATTCGCTTTACTTGTAACTCCATGTCATTTATGTCTTCTGTGCCATCTTCAAAATTCACGTCTTCAATATTTTTGGAAGTCATTTCTGTCTATATATATATATAAAAAGCCTTCATTATGTATTGTGATATGAATACGAAAAAAAAAATATCAAATATCATATATCAACAAACAATTGGAAGTAAGATTAACAAGTTTAATATACATTAACATAAGCATCCCAACAAAAAAATCTCTTATCAATGTCAGAACAGTTGTCAAGATCAAACCCCTAGTAGTTGAAGACAATAAATACAAGTCAAGAGAGAACATGTTATGTTTGGTTCATTTAGGGATAGTGGATGAATTAATTACAAGGTTCAAGAAGGTTGAAATTATGTATGAGCTTGTATTAACTAAAGAGTAATAGCATAACAAAACTTGCCTAATGTTTGGTTCTTATAGGGGCAGCGGTTCTTTTTACTATGTCTTTTTTCGTCTGTCATGTTAGGCCAAAGATGAGGGATCTCAATTTCTTTCTAATATAAAACTTCTTTACCCACATGTTACACATAACTTTGCTTACACTTGAATTAGATTACAATTAATCTTTTACTGGGCATGTAATCTTTTACACTTGAATTTGTTAATGAGACAATTTTTCTTACATAAATCTACTTGTAAAATAACTATAATTTAATCTGACTCTAGCTTATTAAATCTGCAAACTAGTATATGACGTTCATCCAAAGTCAACTTCCTGCATGATTTTTAGTGTCGTAATCTTGCCTCTCATATCCTAATTAAGAAGCTTAAACTTGAGTCCAGACGTAATGCCTTGAATTCCGTCATCATTCGAGATTTTAAATTAAACGTGGGACAAAGAAATTAGGTTGATGAGACTGACGAAAAAAAATTGTAGTTCATGACCTTTTTGCACTCTTCTTTTAGGAGTTTTGGTTCTCTGGTTTCTCTTTTCCAATTCACATTGAATGCGAAACTAGCTAAAAGTTCTATTATGTGTCCTTCTCTGCTACACCTAACCAAATTGGCTAGTCATGGTCTGCTGCTCCCATTTGAATCCTAGAAAATGCATACTTGGTCTCCTCCTCCATTTGGCACCCTCAATAATACAATATGTTCCCACTTCCCACCCATAAAAACTACTTGCCATTCAAAACCTCATTACGTTACGATGGTGTCTTACATGTAAAATGGTCTTTGGTGAAGTTCAATGTAAAATGGTGTCTTGCATTACGATGGAAATAATTAGATTCCTTGACCATTGAACTTGGTCTATGGTTATATATATTCTCTCAAGATTGTGACGTTGCAAGTGTGTAAAGGACTAAGGGTTTTAAGAGTGGCCAAGAAAATTATATTTCAATTTCAATCACTCAAATGATATATATCCTTTTGACATCAGTAAACCTCATAGCGCAATTACATGCTCATCAACATTAAAAAAAAATTACTAATCTGAAATGTAACAATGTAAAAATGCTAGTTTTTAGTAGATAGAGAATCCGTCAAATTTTGTCTCCCCTGCTAGCTGGTTACGCACAATGTACTGATATTATATCTTTACACAGTGATTGCTTAGACTAGCATAATCAGATTTTGTTCAGATGGAGTGCCCTACGACAAAAGCATAAATGCACTAAGACACATCTTCATAACAAGATATATTCAGGTCCAGGGATTTAACAATTGTGATATTATTAAAAAAATAATGTATTACCAGAAAGTGATTTTGCTTACCACAAAGTGAACAGCGGCGGCTGAGAGAGGCGGAGGAGAGACGCGGCTTGGACGGGTGCAAACTGCTTAAGGAGGGACGGCGCAAGGAGGAGGACGGAAGCGGACGGCCTGGATCTGACTCCGCGAATGCAGCTGACGGGAGCGAGGACGAAGGAGGGACGAACAGACCACACACGCGGCAGAGGAGACGCAGACGGGGGAGACACGCGGCGGACCAACTGGAGGTCACCGTCTATGGTGTCCATGCGGTAGAACATGGAAGAAAGACAAGGATAGGGGTAATGCTTCTATTCAAGTGGGGGAAAGGGAATTTGGGATTTTTTCGGATATAAAGTTAGGGGTAATAACGTCATTTCATATCAACATCACACCATCTTCTCATTTTCTCCGCATTTGAGGAGAGAAAAATTTTTGGGTGGGTCCCACCTCAAAATTTTCTATCTCCTCTATTTTCTTTGTAAACCAAATAAGAAAAATACGATTACTTTGGTACTTTTTCTCAATTTTCTCTCTTTATTTTCTATCTTCCCATTTTCTCTTAAAACAAACACATGTTAAGGTTGTGTTTGGATAAGGTATTTTGAAATTTTAAAGTATTTAAAATTTAAAAATTTTAATTGTATCAATTCAATTCTTTTTATTTATAAAATATTTTATTTAGATAAAGCAATTAAATTTTCTTGAATTTCAAATTCTTTGTTTAGATAAAACAATTCAATTGTTTTCATTTGAAAAATCTCTTTTTAAGATATTTTTGTAAAATTTGGATTTCAATACAAAATTTTATAAAACAAAATAAACATCATATAATATTATCTTTTATTCGTGATAAAAATAAAAATAAATAAAATAAATTTAAAAAAATTGAAAATTTTGCATAAAATGAAAAGATTAATATACCATTTTTATAAAATGAAAATATTAATATACCATTTTTATAAATTCTCATTAAGATGAACTTCCTTGGCAACCATTTACAATACTTGCTTCATGATGTGTCTATGCTAAGTTTTATAAATTAACAAATCACAATTTAATTGCAATGTAAACAAAATGAGATGATATGAAGTTAAATATAACACCATCTAATATAATTTGGATTAGGCAAAAAAAATAGTAACAAATATTGAAAAAACACCTCAAAACTAAGCTCAACAGAATCGATATAATTGTGATATAAATTGAACACAATGTAAAAAACAAAATGGAGACTAAATCTGTAATTTAATATCTCAACTAATAGTCTTTTTAAATCTGTAATTCCATATATATAACTAGTAACATATATTTAAATCACACTAATAAATTTTTAACATGTTTCCAACTCCACATCTAATAATTAGAAACAAATATTGAAATGACACAAAGTAATATCAACTCTCAGCATGTTTTCAACTTGGCATTAAGACATAAAAGCCAAGATGTAATCTTTTTCTTCTCTAATCACACAAAGCTCCATTGCTCTTGTTGTCCAAATTTCTTTAATCTCTAAGTACATCAGTCAGTACGCGTTCCATCTCCAAATTCCATACGAAGTAACTTCTCGTATCTTCTTTCTTGTCCTCAATGTTGCTTTCTATCATCTTTCTTTTTCCTTGTCTTGCCTCTTCCTTTGGATGGCTCCATAATAATTACAAAATCATAAAATGTACAACCTGACCACAACCATAACATAATTATGAGACTCAGTTATAAGTTCCTATCTAAACAATTAGTTTTTTCAGCTAGGTACACAAAATCTTCGGGATTATTTGCCTCCTAAAACAAAAGGAAAAGCCAAAGATGAGAATAGGCGAGCTAAACTTAAGACTCCATGAGAAAAGAAGTTTCTGACAACAACATTTCAGATTTTACCACAATCATGACTCCTCCAATCTCCAAAATAACAAAGAAAGCCCCAAATTAGTACTCAAATTAAAAATAAGCGACCATGATTGACACATATCATAAGAAAATGGTCAATTTCAACAAACTTAATGAATCCATCCTATAGGACTAACAAAACCCAACAAAGATCCCAAACAGACTCAATTGACACCGCATGGGTAGCCAGCCTGTACCATTAGCATCCAGCAAAGTAAAAGAACAACCCAAGTCCTACATCCCATGTCAATTCAAGCACTTTTCTAGACTTGAGAAGATGGTGGCTGCACCGTAACTTGGAAAAAGCGCAAGATCATCAATGACACAAATAAAATACTTCTCATGATACCAAGCTATTACACCCATAAGCATAGCAATGACACTAACAACAATGATTTTTATTTTTTCCTCAAATTTTGCCTCTCTTCTTCATTTCTTTTACGTTTTCTTGAAATAACTGAGATACCAACTGCACTAGTATCAATTTATTCACAATCCATAACATATAACACAACATTAATAACAATGGAGAATGAAGATTTTATGCAGGAAGCACATAAAAATATCAAAGGCTACATGATACTAGAAAATCATTAATACTAGAAAACTTTCAGGGAGGACAATCTCCTTATAAAACTTAGAAGAAGACAATACAGTTCACTCATAAATCATAATGAAGATAATTGACAAAGCGTGTAAATGGAGGTGGCAATGTAATGAAAAATCTGGTGGGGTTAGGATAAAGCTACTAAGTTCAATTTCCATAAAAAATGGGTTTATGAGTTGCTAAATTCCAGATTTGTGACAGTTTTCCTTTTATTCAAAAGGGAAATCGCATGATTAATCACCACAGTAGAAACTATTAGTATATACCTTTACCAAAAGGAAGAAAAACATAAGCATTTGAAAGTTTGGGCAATTGAAGAAGAGGAGAGACATCATAGCTTACATGTTAGGCCATTAGGAAAACCTCTAATGGAAGACCCTTTTGTGTATGAGGAGAAAATGAAAATAAAAATCAGTGACTCAAACCATCAAGCAAAAAATGAAAATCAGAGAAAGTAAATAGTCAACTTTTGCAAACAAATACAACAAACTAAAAAAATTAACACATAGAATTTAGCACATTCAAATCATTTGGTATTTATTCCATAAAGTATCCAAGTAAAGATATTTCCAAGTGCTCAAATTTAGCATTGACATCAAACCAATGTAAGCTATACAAGTGATCAATAGGGGACTTTTCGAATAGCATACATCTTAGCTGAAAGATTAAAAGATGTCATTCGAGTAAGATTATTCAATATCTCATTCACAGCAGACTCAAATATCCCCGGTTCTGAAATATTATGTGCATTATCTTTGCCAATGTTCCTTGTGACATTCAATTTGCATTAGTATTCATTTCTTCACAATCCACAACATATAACAGAGTATATTATCAGAAAAAATTTAAGACCAAAACAGAGTATATTATAAAAAAAAAAAAAAAAAAAAAAACAGAGAAGGATTAAGTGAAGAACCAAATGAGCAATTTTTATGGTGCCATTCATACAATGAGCAATCCAATACACATGAGCAGGTGAATATATTTTTATGAAAAACATTCAGCATACTTAGGAAAAAGGATGACAAGATCTGAAGCAAGTGGTCTCAAAATAAAACATTTCATAGTCATTAACATGTTCTACCCTTTAGACTGCGCAGATGTTGCGAGTCCATTGAACAATTTGTAGGCATTCTAGTACAGTGCCTGTTAGAATCACTAACTTGCTTTCATTCTTCTGATCTGAGACCACTTCTCATGCACAACAATTAACAAGCATTCTTTGAATGAAATGGCCAAACATTATACTCAAATGCTTCATAATTTCACACACAACATATACCTTGGTTTTCATCAACGAAATTCCAATGCCTGTAAGCCTAAAAGGAGGATAAATAAAATGTTAGGCCCCTTGATTCACTATTTTTCTTATTTATGGGTTGCATTAACATTGTAACTGCAAATATTTTGTACCTTTTTCTTTGCTAATTCACTCTCATAACCATGTTTTGTTGCTTTTCATGATGAAGAATGGAGAAACTGGAATGAGTTTGGGGTAAATTTAAAAATTTACACCAAACACGTGCTTAATTTCCAAATGAAGTTTCTGGTAAATACTAAAAGGCCTTTTACCAAATGCCTCCTTAAAGCCAAATAAATATTCCTTATTATGTCCTCTGATATCAAACATTGCTTACATAAATATCCAGCTATTTCTTGCAATGCAAATTCAAATTCAAACCATAATTTGTCCAAATTGCTACTCCTTCTACTTTCACCGCATTAATCAAAAACCAATAATATTCAGTCATTATGGTCCTAAATGCTTACACTTCACACTTACATAAAGCAAAACCACCCAAAACCTTTAACAACTACAGAAAAATAAGAACTACATCACAATGAAGAAAATGAACAGAACATTTACCTATTACAACGGATTGATGAAAATCTGATCTGGGCGCGACCGTGGATGGAGGTGTCGTGGTGCTGGGTTGGGTTCAAGATGGACGGCGCGAGGTGGATCTGGGCGCGACGATGGTGGCGTGTGGCGCGGATGGGAGAGAACGGGGTGAGACGAGAGAGAAGGGAGAGAACGGGTAGAGAAGGGGCTGAGACGAGAGAGAAGAAGAGAACGGCTGAGACACGCTGAAACGAGAGAGAAGGAAGAGAACACAGATGAGAGAACGGGAATTTAGAAATTCCACCTAATTAGGTGGGAATTAAAAGCCCTTTTTTTTAACTAATAAAATACCTTCTAAAATTACTTAGAATTTTTAAAATGATTTTGAAAAATATCCAAACAAATTATTTTATCATAAAGCATTTTAAATCTCTTATAAAAATACATTCCTTTCTTAAAATACTCTATCCAAACACACCCTAAGAGTTGAATATAATGTTATAAGTGTTTGCAAAGTGAATATAACAAAAGTTGCCTGACACCTATACATAAAAGATGCTAAACTTGAAAACTTGCCTACTCCAAATCTTATCAATTTGCTTCCATGCTGCAAAGGAAGGTTTTGTCTTACATGTTGTCACTCTTACCTTAATTATTTTCTTGTAGTTGAACGTGTTTTCGTTGTTGTTACATCAGCTGTATTAACAAATGTATTTTAGGCTACTTTTAAGAAATACTGAATTGGACAAAATCTTATTGTTTTAAGCATCCATTGTTAGAATTATGAATGTATGTGGCATATATATTAACAATGGTGAGACTTTGATGAAGGAGCTGTTACAAGTTGATGAGGCAGCAGTTGTTACAAAGTTCAAAATAATTGACTCTTAATGGATGAGTCAATATAGGAGCAGTTACGCTTCTGCATTCTATGAGAGGGGTCCCTTGCCTTTCCTATAAAAAGGTTTATGATGCTCTATTAATTCACACACTTCAGAGGCTAATGGTAGAAGAGCTCTCTCTCATTTCTTTCTAAAATCTCTTTGTTTTCTTTTAAGTTTTAGGTGCTTGATATTTTGCTAGTGAGAGATTGTGAGTAATAATAATGGCTTCAAGTGGAGGTAGGTTTTCGCTTTTCTGTTCTTGTTTGATGGGCTAAGGTCCTACATTATTTACAACTTTTCAATTCATGTTAATGGTTGGTATCATGGACCAATGACAATCATAATAATACATTTAGTATTCAAGATTAAGGTCCAACATTTGGTATCAGAGCTACCTTATAGTATTATTATTCAGCTTCTGTTTTACGGTACTATGTTCATTTTTGTTGATCCAGTATTGTTTTGTATCACAATTCGTAACTCCAAAGAAAAAATTATTACTTTGGTACAGTTTTTGGCTCGAAAAATTATGGTTTTATTTTGAAGCTATTTCTCTGATCTGTTTACCATCGCCATCTGTTTATTTTAAAATTAATGCTTTGAATCTTTAAGCATCCATATAAAGAAGACTTCAAAAAGAGCCTTTCAAGGGTTGCCATGATATTGCTAGAATATTTCTATTTTATTGTCATAAAATAGTGTAAATTCTTTCACGGGTTGTTCATTGTGTTGCGGTACATTATATGTACATAGAATTGGTCTATCAACATAAATTGCAATTACTGTACATGTGGTATATCAAATTTTTTATGCTTACATGATTGTTAATTAAGGACAAAGAATGTATAAATCTGAATTAAATTTATCATTATCAATAATTTTTGTGTCTCATATAAGTTGAATATATTTATTCTGGATTATTGTATGATACTATGTGAATTATATGTTTGGGAGTAGCCATAGCATCCTAGGCATTATAAATAAAAGGATTATTACTTGGCCCCATAGGGAAGTAATAATTAATCAAGGTTATAAAGTGGACTAAAAAAATCATAATAAGATATTTCTAAATCCACAAGTGTGATTTACTTTATTATGATGTTTAGCGTCCATGCAAAAGTTTGTAAATTCTATGCATGATTTACACCTCTGCCCATAGGAAGGTTTGAATTTACTTGTTAAGTTTTTTATTTTTGTAGCATTGACATGTATAATTCTTATATTGTAGTTGTTCCTACTCATTTTATTGAGTCTCGAATTCCTTTGTTGATTGGTGACAATTATCCTAATTGGAAAAAATTAATTCTCTTGACCTTGGGTTGTATGGAATTAGACTTGGCATTACGTGTGGATGAACCACCCATCCCCATGGAAGGAAGTGCTCAAGAAGAAAAGGCTAACTATGAACGGTGGGAGCGATCTAATCGCTTAAGTTTGATGCTTATTAAGTCTCATATAAGCAAAAGCAGTAGGGGATCCATTCCTGAATATGATAAGGTAAAAGCTTATATGAAGACTATTGAGGAGCAGTTTGATAGCTCTGACAAGTCGTTGGCCAACACCCTAATGAAGAAGCTTTCAAGCATGAAGCATGACAAAATTAGGAGTGTGCGTGAACACATCATGGAAATGAGGGATACTGCTGCTAAACTTAAGTTCCTTGAAGTAGAAATTTCTAAATCATTTCTTGTTCATTTCATACTCAATTCTCTTTCTGCTGAATATGGTCCTTTCAAAATATCCTACAGATAAGGATAAATGGTCAATCAATAAACTTCTGACAATATGTGTTTAAGAGGAGGAAAGATTGAAACATAAGACACTTGAAAGTGCTCACATGGTGACTCATGATAAAGGAAATGAGAGAAGAGGCAATGGTGATCATGGAATCTGCAAAACTGTTCAAATAAAGCGGAATGGGAATAAGGAAAATTGCTTTTTCTGCAAAAAGGCTGGACACATGAAGAAAAATTATCCTAAATACAAGAAATGGCTCGAAAAGAAAGGTAATTTTGCCTTAACTTGCTTTGAATCAAATTTCATTGAAGCTCCTAACAATACTTGGTGGATTGATTCAGGTTCTACAATTCACATTGCTAATAATGTGCAGGGCTTTCTAAACCTACGAAAACCAATAAGAAGTGAACAAAGCATCTATACAGAAAATCGGATGAGTTCACATGTGGAAGTTGTTGGGACTTATAAACTTGTTTTGAAATCTGGTTTTAATTTATGTTTGGAGAACACTTTTTATGTTCCTTCGTTTACTAGAAATTTGTTTCTGTTTCTAGACTTACTCGTACTGGTTTTCAATTCCATTTTCGTGAAGTTTCCTTTGAACTATTGCATGATAATAAAGTTGCTGGTTCTGGTTATTTGGTTGAAAATTTATTTAAGTTTGAATTAGATCCTATTTTTGAAACAAGTCTCATAGCTTTACATGCCACCAATGTTGGTACTAAGCGAAGTATTGTAAATGAGGAATCCTCTATGCTTTGGCAAAAGAGGTTAGGGCACATTTCTCTTGAAAGACTTAAGAGATTAGTAAAGGAATGAATTCTTAAGAATCTTGACTTTACTAACTTTGGTACTTGTGTGGAATGCATAAAAGGAAAGCAAACCAACAAGACCACTAAAGGTGCCAAAAGAAGTAGTGAGCTTCTTGAAATTATTTATACAGATATCTTTGGTCCATTTCCCACACCTTATTTAAATGGTCAGAGATATTTTATCTCTTTCATCAGTGACCATTCAAGATTCATGTATCTCTATCTTTTGTTTGAAAAGTCAGAAGCACTTGATGCTTTTAAAGTTTTCAAAGCAGAAGTAGAGAGATAAAAAGAAAAGAAGATAAAGATCGTAAGATCAGATAGGGATGATGAATATTATGGAAGATACACAAAAAAAGGGACAACAACTCGGTCCGTTTGCTAAGTCCCTTATAGAAAAGGGTATTGTTGCCCAATATACTATGGCTGATACACCACAACAAAATGGTGTTGTTGAAAGAAGGAATCACACGCTTATGGACATAGTTACAAGCATGATTAGCAGTTCAAAAGTATGACCTATGTCCCTATGGAGTGATGCCTCAAAACCCGTTGTATATGTATTAAATAGGGTGCCATCTAAGGTTGTTCCAAAGACACCTTTTGAAATTTGGAATGGATGGAAACCTAGTTTAAGACATTTACATGTATGGGGTTGTCCAGTTGAAGTTAGGATTTACAATCCAAACATTGGGAAATTAGACTCAAGAACTACTAGCGGCTATTTTATTGGTTATCCAACCAACTTCAAAGGATATAAGTTTTATTGTCCTTCTCACACTCCTAAAGTAGTTGAAGCTAGAAATGCAAAATTTCTTAAAGATCATGAAGTTGGTGGGAGTGAAAATTCTCAACAAGTGAAATTTGAGGAAATAAGGGAATCACCTTTGATACCCTTAAATGCATTGGATCTGGTTAGTGTTCAATGTAATCAACATGATATGGTTGAACATCATCCAAAACCACCTGTTGAGGATATACCACATGAGGAACCTATTAATATTGAGCCTATTAATCAAGAACCAATAGAAGTACGAAGATCTACAAGAGCTAGAAAATCAACAATTTCTAGTGATTATATTGTGTACCTTCAAGAATCTGACTATGATGTTGGGCCTAAGGATGATCCTACTACTTTTTCACAAGCCACGAGTAGAGAAGACTCTAAGTTGTGGTACGATGCCATAAAAGATGAAATGAAGTCTATGGCTAAAAATCAAGTTTGGGATCTAGTAGAATTACCAGAGTGAGTCTCTCTTGTAGGTTATAAATGAGTTTTTAAAATCAAAAGAGATTCAGCTAGTAATGTCGAAAGAAATAAAACAAGACTTGTAGCCAAAGGCTTTACTAAAAAAAAAGGTATTGATTATCATCAAAACCTTCTCTCTGGTTTCTAAGAAGGATTCATTTAGAATAATCATGACCTTAGTAGTTCATTTTGATCTAGAGTTACATTAAATGGATGTGAAAACAACTTTTCTAAATGGGGATCTTGAAGAAGTGTACATGTCTCAACCTATGGGCTTTGAAAGTGAAAAAGGTAAAGTTTGTAAGCTTAGAATATCTATATATGGGCTAAAACAAGCTTTCCGCCAATGGTATATAAAGTTTCACAACGCATTTCCAAATATGGATTTGAGGAAAATGTGGTAGACCAATGCATATACCTTAAGGTCAATGGGAGTAAATTTATCTTTTTTAGTCTTGTATATAGATGATATTTTACTTGTAAGCAATGATTTAGGTCTCTTGCATGATGTAAAACTTTTCCTATCACAAAACTTTGATATGAAGGATATAGGTGAAGCCTCCTATGTCATTGGCATAGAGATTTATAGGGATAGATCTCTAAGGACTTTGGGACTATCTCAGAAAGTCTACATAAAAAAAGTTTTGAAAAGATTTAATATGCAGAATTGTTCATCAATTGCTGCACTTATAGTTAAAGGGGAAAAGTTTAATCTCAATCAATGTCCCCAAACAACATTAGAACAAGAGGAGATCAAAGGCATTCCTTATGCTTCAGAAGTAGGAAGTCTCATGTATGCTCAAGTCAGCACTAGGCCTGATATTACATTTGCAGCAAAAATATTGGGAAGATATCAAAGTAACTCAGGCATGAAACATTGGAAGGCAGCAAAAAGGGTTATGAGATATCTTCAAGGAACTAAGGATTACAAGTTGACATACAAGCATTATGATACTTTAAAGATAATATGATATTCAGATTTGGATTTTGTTGGATGCATGGACTCTAAAAAGTCCACTTCAGCCTATATTTTCTTTTTAGCCGAAGGTGATATCTCTTGGAGAAGCAAAAAGCAAACAATTGTTGCATCATCCACTATGGAAGCAAAATTCATCGGTTGCTACGAAGCCACATCATAGGCTAAATGGTTGAAGAACTTTGTTTCTGGTCTTAAGGTGCTAAATTCAATTGAGAGACCATTGAAGATATTTTGTGATGATTCAGCTGCAGTATTCTTCTCAAAGAATAATAAAAGTGGAAGCTGAAGTAAGCATATAGATATTAAGTTCTTAGTTGTAAGAGAAGACATTAAGAGAAAGTTGGTCCCTATAGAGTACACAGACACAGAATCCATGATTGCCGATCCACTAACTAAAGGATTGCCGGCTAAGGTGTTTCAGAATCATGTAATTCATATGGGTCTTGCTAGTTTACGTTAATATTTGTCTTTTCTTTTATATGACTTTGTGCACTTTAAATTTGTCATGTAAAAGTTTTGATTTAAATCAATAAAGTTTAGACCCTATATTCACTTAGAAAGGTTATGCATTGTAATACATGGAAGGAAATGTTTATCTTAAATGTAACTGCCATGATTCATGTATAATAATTTCTAAGTGACTATATCAAGTTGACAAGTTATGGCCATATTGTCAAAATAAGAATTATCATTGATAGTATATGAGCCAAGTAGGAGAATGATAGAATTCTGAATGTATGTGGCTCATTTATTGGCAATGGTGGGACTTTGATGAGGGAGCTGTTACAAATTGATGAGGCAACAACTGTTACAAAGTCCAAAATAATCGGCTCTTAATGGAGGAGTCAATATAGGAGTAATTACGCTTCTACATTTTATGAGAGGGGTCCATTGCCTTGCCTATAAAAAAATTTGTGATGCTCCATTGATTCATACACTTTAGAGGCTAAGGCTAGAAGAGTTCTCTCTCATTTCTTTCTAAATTCTCTCTATTTTCTTTAGTTTTAGGTGCTTGATATTTTGTTAGTGGGAGATTGTGAATAATAACAATGGCTTCAAGTGAAGGTAGGTTTTCACTTTTTTATTTTTGTTTGATGGACTAAAGTCCTACATTATTTATAACTTTTTAATTCATGTTAATAGTTAATATTATAAACCAATGAAAATTATAAGAATACATTTAGTATTCAATATTAACGTCTAACTTCCTTCGCTTGATTTATTAAATATAAACAAAAACGAGATATGAATGGTGACTAAAAATTGGAATACGAAATGCATGTCTCGAAGCAAAAGAAGCTTTTAATTTTGAAAGCAATGTATGCATGATTCTAAAGTCAATTTGTTTTTAAAATAAATAAATAAAAATATATTAATTTTAAAATTATTTAATAAGTTAAAATCATAATATATTTTATTAAATTAAAAAATACATACATTTTTATATATTTATTTTAAACATAAATTTATTTTAAAAGAATCTTATCTATCGCTAAATATATAGAAAAGTTTCATCCTATCGCATATAATCTGATCTTTTACACTCATTTTAACATCGAAGATCTTGTTTAGATCATTAACGTGAAACGATCTGCAAATCATGTTGTTTTTTTTTTTTTTTTTAAGTATATGTCTATTAACCAAAACTTTCAACTTACGTTAATCACTTTTTTTTCTTAACCAACTTAGCAAAACATTTCACGGCGTAGAAATCGTGGTAAAATTTTGTGTCGTTAACTAACTTTTGTAGTCATTAACTATGTTTTTTGTTAACTTATTAACCAACTTTGTTTATCTTTCTTGAAAAAGTTAGTTAATGAAGAACAAAAAAGTAGTTAATTATATATAGAAGTTGGTTAATGACACAAGATTTTATCACATGGTTTTTATGCTCATGAAATAAATTGGTTAATAAAGAACAAAAAAGTAATTAACGACGTAGAGAAGTTGGTTAATGAACATATACTTAAAAAAAAAGAAACAAAAATATAATTTAATACTTGTTCACAAATGGTCCCATAAATAATATTGTATTAAAATAGAGTGTAAATCTTGTCGCGATGTGCGCGATAGG
This sequence comes from Ormosia emarginata, assembly GCA_029884605.1. Lineage (NCBI taxonomy): Eukaryota > Viridiplantae > Streptophyta > Magnoliopsida > Fabales > Fabaceae > Ormosia > Ormosia emarginata. The sequence goes on along the minus strand of JAQQTP010000080.1, from coordinate 18,179,182 downwards.
ATTATCGGAATTGCTAAATATACAGTGACAGGTGGTGGCCAAAATCTCATTGGTTTTGTTTTCTTGTGCTGCGTTCTGTCAAGTTGAGGCACTCATTTGTTTCGTTTTCGGGAGGTAGCCTGAGTAGTCGTCAGTTCGTCACAGGGATTTGTGTCTACGCACGGCAGTTTAACTCTACAAAACAATTTTAATTACAGGTCTTCTAGATGTTTTTCATTTTCTTTTTCACTTTCAAACTTGTAGATTTTGCATTAAAAAAAATTGTAGCATTAAGTTTTATATTAATTTATTAGTTTATTGGCGCAGAAGGCACATTCAATATGCCTACTTTCATGTTAGACCTGAAAGTAAAAATCAAGCATATATGGCCACGAATAATTAATAATGTTGATGTAGCACGGTAAATATTAAATACTGATGGAGAAGAATCTTTTAAAGTAGAATTTTTATAAAATAAATAAGTAAGTTTATATTAATTATTAATAAATGAACTTATATTAACTATTAATGATTAATGTAAATTTACTTACTTACTTTGTAAAAATTCAAAATTTAAAAGATCCTTATTTGATACTCATGAGAATTTTTTTAAAAAAAGAATCACTAAAGGTACACTCATACAGAGCCTCGACCGTAATAAACACCCAAGAGCCCCACAAGTACTATCTTAAGGTGGTGTGCATACAACGCAAGCTATGATTGTACAAATTATTAGGACAGACACGCGATTTTGTTTGATCATATGGCAACTCATAAGAGACATTGCCTCTCCCCATTGTCATTGACAGTAAAAAAAAAAGCCATAATTGTGTGTGTATATGAAATTTTAAATTCAAATGCCATTGTTTACTTAGCTCCTCCTCCAACAAAGAAAGTAACGATAATAATAGGGTCAAGTTTGTGTTGCAAGAATCTGTTGCCTACGGGTTTTGACCAGAATAGTTCTACACTAGTGTCAATAAATTATAACAATATACGTGTAATAAAGCATTACCTTAATTTAATGTTGGAAGAACAAGAAATTACAAGATAGGGAGCATAGACATAGTGATGAATATTTGAATTGAACACAGGCAAGTCAAAAAGGCAAACAACGAGCTCGGCAGCAGGTGCATGCCTCTACACCTTTATCTTTTTTACTTTTCTCTTCATTTAATTTACTTTTTAAGGGTGATTGCGGAGTAAGGGTTTCATGAGTCTACGGTGAGCAAAATATTTTGATCCCATCATTGCGGGAGAGGACTATACATCCACCTTTCCTCCAATGCAAAGTCTTTCACTTTTTAAACGGGTTTGAATTATTAGACAAATATTACAAGGACAACTTAAATGTTTGTTAATTAAACAGGTTACAATTATTAGACAAATATTACAAGGACAACTTAAACGTGGTGGTTAACAAATTATGGGGCCAAACTGGGGTTTGGCGATGGATTTGTGAGCCCATGACATAGTATATAACTATATAAATGTGCAATGTGCGATGACTCCAGTCCCATACTTTGCTTCATATTTTATGGTTGGGGCATCTTTGGTTTCAGTGTCGTCTCAATGGATCCAAAGAAAAGACATCATAACAAAAAAGATAATTGTTGTCCCCAACACCTTGAGATTAAAGTTGCCTAAAGCACTAGTTTACGGCATTATAATGATTCTGGAGCTTCTATAAGTGTTCCTCTCCTTTAATCAAATGGCTCTTCTTAGAAGCATGTGAAAGCCAGAGGCCTTAGTGCCCCACCACCCATAATAAGATCGGGAATCATAATGTCTCATCTTAACTATATGATATGGATTTTTGTTTTCCATATACGACAGTACATCTTGTATAAAGTATAAAATTAATTTTGTTCACAATAATTTACACTATTCTCTAAAATATACTCTCATACATTTATATCTGTTTGTTTCTTCATAATTCTCGAGCTTACAAGTTATTTAGATCAATAACATATGTGGGATTTTTAGGAATAAGCAAACCAATCAACGGCTGGCCTAGCTAGTGGTTGGCTAAAAGTGGTTGACAGTGCTGACAATGTATTATTGTCTACTAAGCAAACTAAGACAGAGAGGGTGAAGACTAAAGAAAATCACAGCGTGATTGGTTACCGGATCTAAGGGGTTAAGACCCAGTGCATGATATATTATATGGATTATCTTTCCATAAAAATGGTTTAAAAACTTGACAAAAGATAAACAAATAAAAGCTTAAAGCAATTTGCTTAATTAAAGTGATGTAGATCCAAATCCAAACAATTATGACTTTTGAATGCAGTAATGAACTTTTGACGAGTATGTGATCTTAATTCGGTAGTTATTGCAATTACACTAGGGCATTTGCCCATCAGTCATGGCACCAAATCACCAATATTAGAAACTTAACTTCTGAGAGCATGAGACTACGATACACATTTGAACTAGCCCAATTAGGACGGAAACCACAAAAGAGTTCTGTTAACCATCTTAATCACTTCCAGAAAACACAAACTTAAAGAGGCGTAGAAGTATAGTGCGACCTAAAACAATTTTTGAAATCTAATGTAGGGCTATCAATGCACAATATTAAGTCAAACCCTTACGATTTAATTGCATATGCCAAAACACCCTTTGTAGAAAGTACATCCAATAAGCCGCCCTTCCATATATTCTTTCTCTATGGGGACTAGTGTGTTGGGTTTGAGTCTATTTTCATGGGTCATTACTTTATCTGTTATTACTAAGCATGACTTTGCCATTTTCCATCCAGCTTCACCAGCCGTTCATATAAACCTGAAGTAGGGAAAGGGGGCTTTAGCGCTTCAATTGATTGCAGATGCAAATAGTTTCTAACTTCTTAATAAATTAATAGCCACTCATGAGTAGGAATGGCTTCATGAGCAATTTTTTTGTTAGTGTCAGACTATTCCAATCGACGTTGGAATTGAAACCCATGGATTTCATGTGTAATTATGCACTATAACTCAGCAGCATTAATACTATTGTCATGCTGTAGAAGTAGTTTCATATAATAATGAACACAAAAATGCATTTGGGTTACTGGGTTAGTTTATGTGTCGGGTGCTACAGCTATTTCTTTCCCTCTTTTTTTTTTTCGTTTTTAAAATAACATTGTGAGTAATATATGCTTCAGAATTTTTAAAAAGATGTAGCTTAATATTTAAAGAGTTTAACAATGTAAACAACTTTTACTTTGAAAGTGCATTCAACTTAAATTTATCTATATTTAAAAGTTTACTATTACATATACAATTTAAAAGTTATTTACGGTATATTTGTAGTTTTTCTACAAAGAAAGAGGCATAAAGAAAAAACAAAATAGTAATATACAAGTCGATTAAACCATCTTAAAACTTCCAATTTTCAAAAGCTATTATAATAATCATTATAAGAGGTGAGACTATTTTCTATATGCCGCTTTTAGCTCCTCGTGCAGCAGAATGTTTGGGGGAATTAAAATTTAAAAGGAACGGCTTCGGCTGAACCCACTGGCTGTTATAGTTCATTAGCACTTCTCATGTTTAGAAACAATTTGATGTTTAATATAAAAAATTAATATTTTAGTCACTTACAAATTAGGTTCATATTGATTAGTTTCTTAGAGATTTTTATAGTTTCTTTAATTGAACCAAAATTAAATGTAAACAATTTTCGGAGAACAAAAATGATGTAGACTCAAATTTGCTGGGATAAAATATTGATTACTCTGATAAAATATGCATCAGAAGTGGCTTGGATAAACGACAAAAGTTAGATAAAGTTTCTTAAATAAAATTTTTTCGGTGTTTGTAATATTTTTTTTCAATAAAAACATATGAATATTTACCCAAAAATGTTAGTCATTTCATCTTTATTTTTAATTTTTTTATAATGAATGTGTAAAAAATAATGCGTATATTTTATTTTTATTAAAAATAACAACACAAATATCAAAAGGATTTTATTTACTTTTGTCCTTAAAAAAAAGCGTAATGTGTTTACATGATTCAAATATTATTTCTAAGTGTTAATATAATAATGGAACACCAAAATATATTTAGGGTTTTACATAAAGGTAAAATATCCTGTTCTGACGGCCTTTTGCTATCCTGCGAGGGGGGGCTCTATTTGATTGCTCAAAGGGATTTAAAAACAAATATTGAAAAACCCAGATTTCCTCCCTCAAGCTGCCCCAGTTCCCCCCCCCCCCCTCCCCACCCCAATCCTTTCTCTTTTGGGTAAAAGTCACTATATTTTTGTAACCCCAAAATAAAATCACTGTATTTGATTAGATATTTAGATAGTCTAGAGCACTAGACCAATGGCATGAGGGCAAGAGCGCATTTAAATTTAAATGTGATTACAAACTCAATTCTTGGCTCCTAAACAGGATGAAATAACTTCTAATTTTAGGTTCATTCTAGTCTGCAACGATGTACAAACAATAAGACAAAAGATGAAAAAAAAAAAAAGGATATACTAGATTCAACCACGCACCAAAAGGGCTGAATTAATGCACAACAGCCTCAAAGGAGGAAGATTAGGTGTACAGATAATTGTGAGCTTTACCTGTGTAGATATATATGGATCCGAGACGAAAGATCCTTCACATGCAGGTCCATATAACAAACAGATCCTAATCCCAAAGTTACAGGGCTTATGAATTTTAATTTGCAGCCCATCAAGTGCAGAAAAAAGTCATTTGCTGTTTTTTTTTTTTAAATATAAAACTATGTTGTGTTTGACAGTGAAAATTGACTCAATTAAAAAATTCAATGTGGACCAAAAAATCTCAAGTTCAATCCTGCTATTAATTATTTATAGATAAGTATTGATAAGTCATTTTAAGTATAATCCGAAACCATTGTAATGCTCCATCCGTGAGAAATAGACCAACCTCTCATCTCCTTAAACTTCTGAAAACCACCAAAACTTGGGTATTACAGTCAGTCTCACATAAATTGAATGAGAGCAGGCATTATGAACGAGGGGCAAAAGATCCCAGGTATAGACATAGACAGAAAACTGGCAGGTTAAGAAAATACACGTAGAAGATGTCTAGATCTACAGACTCGTCTAAAATTTACCAGGCTTACATGAAAATAACATACGATTAAGCTAGGTTTAAAGCCATAAGTTCCATGGAAGTTGTCATCAATTCATAGCTGTTATGAAACTATCAGTAATATAATGCCTACAAAGTTACAAACGGCAAGGGCTAACCACATAATTATAATTACTTTTCTCTTTTGTGTTTTTTTTTTTTGGGGGAGGGGGGGGGGGTGGGGGCTGTGAATTCACTTTAATGCTAACCATAAGATTCTGAAAAATCAGGAATATCTCTATATCTGTTTACAGAAAGGTATAAAAATATATGCAGAATGCTAACAATATATTCTTTTCGACACTCTTTTTAACACTTTTTTTACTAATAGTCTAAAAACAAATATTACTAACATTTCTTACCTAATAATCCTTTTAAGTATATGAAGTGAACTAATAATAAAACAAGTGTTTAAAAAAATGTATTACTAGCATTCTTCAAGATATAAATTTTTCTTGCCATCTTCGTTAAGAGATCTACAAGAAGATAACCATAATAGGTTCCCCATTTACTGACCTAGCAAGAGTAGTAGCAATTTTAGTGGGAGCTAATCGATATCAATTGACTAAACACGCAAGTGACACCACCAACAATCAGGAAATGCAGCATCAAGTTAGGATAGGTTTGCAAACACCAATGAAGGTGCCATGTATCCAGTCACATATCATTTATTATTGCAGAAAAAATGAGTGAATTATGCACAAAACAAATCCATCCACGCTAGCCAGTGTTGTCACAAGGCGAAAAGCGGGTTGAGACGGCCAACCCCAAAACTGCATCACTTTGATGCGGCAAGGCAATGCAGACACATCATTGAAGTGATGCGGATATTTAAAAAAGTAACTAAAATTATTCATGTCAACACATCATACCAAATTAAGATATAAATGCCAATTAAGTCATGACAATACTTTAAAAACATAATGAAATCCATATTGACAACGCTAGAAACATAATAATGTAAGTGCACATCCAACCAAATGCATGTCAAGAGGTCAAGTGAGACAAACAATGGCAAGAATAAAGGGAGATAAAGGGGGGAAATCAGTAGATTTAGTCCAGAATAGATATGAGGCTGTGAATACGAGCCTGGAATCAGAGGATAAAGTGAGCTTCGGCCTATAGACTGTAAATCACGCACTGTAGGTAAGTTCAGATCCTGTTTTTAGGGTTTTCTTGGATTGCTAGGTAATATTAAGTTCAGATGGTGTTAGTTGACCAAAATACCCCTTTAAATTAGATACCCACTGGCTACTGAGTATTTTAAGAGAAGGTAAATAAGTAAATTGGCTGAAAATGCATGATGCAGCTGCATCACCACATCACCCTGATGCGGCGGCATCAGGGCATCATCAAACCCGCTTCACCTCAGGCCATCTGAGGTGGTGAGGCTGTTTTTCACCCCGCCTCAGCACCTAGGTGGCTGCATCATTCAGCCGCTATTGACAACACTGCTAGCTAAACAAATCTAACTTGGCTAGCCTCACATTTCTGTGACACCTACTAAGTAAGCAACATTGGCTACATTTAGGTCATTTTTCTATGTGTCTAACGTCTACAGCTCAGCAGATGAATTAACTAGATCAGGTAATGCTTGAAAACAGAACCATAGCAGTTATTGGCCTTCTAAAATGTTCATGACCTTCATGATTGAATTAAATATTATATCCTATGGAATTACATAAGATACCTTTGACCTCACATGAGACGAAAGATCAAATAGCCTAAACAGGACATATTACATTATCACATCAATGGAAGTGCACTTCGACTGACACTCTTATGCAATTTTCAAGCTACAGGTGAGAACTAAAATAAATAAAAAAGGAAAGCTTTAGTGTGATCCTGATGATATAATATGAGCAAATGCTTCAGTACAATCATGAATATGCAGCAAGAAGAAAATTAGAGGTATATGTAACCAGCCACAGGGTAGATATCCATCATTCAGAGTTGAGCTAGTAGTGCCATCATTAGATTGCCAAACTAGAATGAGCATAATTTGATGCAATCCTATTGTAGTCCCATCGAAAACGGGAATCAACTAAGATTTCTCCAACAACACAAAAATGTTATTGCATAAGAATTAACATAATTTTCAATGTGAACCCGTGTAAATTTCAACAAGACTTGTGTGTCCAATTTTTTATTCCCCAATAATTCCACCCACAATGTACAAAAGATATAGAGTATGTAATTTTCAACGGAATCACCATTTTCAAAACCTACATTCTTGCTCAGGAAAGTGTTCCAGATATAGTATAATACTATAATGATTATCCTATATTGCTGTAATGGCTTAAGTAATGTATCTAGGCTCTTCTACCTCTCAAAAGATAGGAAGAAGATCCCTTGCATAGAAGGAAATATAACTGAGATTAGAATCCAAAGATAACATGACATAAAAATAGACTAATGCATCAGTTTGAATTTTCAGTATCAAAATAGCTTTTCTTCATTGACCTCAGTATCTATATGATATCCACCAGAAAACCAACCAACAGTGATTTTGAAACACCACTATGAAGGAAAATTATTAAAATAATCACCTACAGTAACACCTGGATTACTATCCAAAACCAGAAGCATTTCACTAAAATGCAAGGAGAGGTAAAAAGAAAAAGGGACAAAAACTCATTACGACCTCTCTATAGAACCATTCACAATTGTCATCAAAGTCATGTTTCCTCAGGTCCTGGCACTTGCACCCTCCCTCTCAAACTTCTGCGAGAAAAACTTGGTTGCAAACATGTTATCCTCAAAATACTCTCTATAAGGATGATTCTTCGGAACAAGCTTCCGAAACTTCTCGAACTGTTTCTCAGCTTCATCCTTCTTCCTCAGCAGGGTATATATGATACCCTGACACAGGTAAGGCCTGAAATCTCTTGGTTCTTCCTTCACCAGCTCCTGATACGTCTTCAATGCCTCAGTAAACTCTCCCTCCATCACTTTAATCTGAGCAATCAAGAGCCTGAAGTCTCTGATTTCCGAATTTTTGTTTTGCTTCTTGCACAATTCCACTGCTTCTTCAACCCTCTTCAGCAAACCCGTCATTGGCTCGTTCGATTCCGAAGTCGACATCACGAGGCCGTGATACGCTTCAACACGAAGCGGGTCTCTCTTCAAGATATCTTCGAACACGTTTCGAGCCAGTTCATGGTCGTCGTTGTAAACATGCATGTGTGCCTTCAGCAGAGGCCACTCGAACTCCTCGGGTTCGAGCTCAATCAAACGCTCTATGACCTGAATCGCTTCGTTGATCTTGCGGGCTCTGATCTTGAGCTCCATGAGAGTTCGAAGTGCTTCGGTGTCGCTAGGGTTGATGCTCAATCGCTCTTCGATAGCCCTCTCCTTTTCAGCTGCATTTTCCGTCGAGGACTCCACGGTCGGCGGCGCCAGTGGCGCGGCGATGACGGGATCGGGTTGAAAACGCATGAAGAAGAATGCGGTTGCGGCAATGACGATGCAGGTGGTTTCGACGACGGGGGAGAGAAGGGGGGTAATTAGGGTTTGGAGGTGGGACAGGGTGTTTTTGGGTTTGTGAAACGCGGGGTCGTTTGAGGATGAGGCTCTGATGGATGAAAACCTAAACGTGGAGGAGGGAAATTGAGGTGGTGGTGGTGGGAGAGACCTGAAGGAAAGGGAAGAAGATGATAATAAGGGCATAGGGAGTGATGAACTGTGGTGATTGAGTGAGAGGTGGTGAGAATGGTGCAGTTTGGGAAGAGAGGCCATGGGTAAGGCGTGAGTGGGAGTGGCGAATGGGAACATGAAGGTAGAAGAAGAAGAAGAAGGCTAAAACCCTTACCCTGAGATTTGATTACGCACGGAAAGGGTATTACAGGGGAACGGAAAGTACGAAACCCTTATTTTTATTCTCGAATTGTAATTTTTTTGTGTTATATTTTCGCAACATTTTGTTGCGATAAATATTTATATTAAATTAATGTGTATAATGTAAACACCAATACGATTTTAATTTTAATGTGCTATTAATTAATTATGATAATGTGTGTGATTTTTAAAATAATTGTTATGATAATTAAATATTTTTAATAATGTGCGAATAATGATTATTATAATAAAAATACATTAAAATTAAATCATACTATAATCCATAACTCGGGGGCGGAAAGAGTGCTAGAAACTTTTTTCCAAAGTTAAGGGAGATACAGATACATGTAAAGAATATAATGCACATTGTAAAAAAAAAAAAAAAAAAAATATGATGCACAATTTCCTACAAAAAAAAAAAAGGAATATAATGCCCAAATCAAGGTGTAAAGAGTGCTAGAAACATTTTCGGAAGTTCAGGGGAGGAGAAATTCTAAGAGAGTTTTGTTATATATTTTTAAAGAGGAAATAAGTTTATATCAAGTATAATTTTTTTATATTTATTTTTAATTATTAATTTTATTTTTATTTAATAATTAAAATTATTTTATTAAAAATAATCTATTAAATAAAAATAAATCTAACAACTTAAAAATAAGTGAAAAAAAAAAAAAATTTTATACTTATATAAGTTGATTCTCTTCATTTTTAAAACATCTTCTAAATAATTTTTTGATAAATTTTAAGATATTTTTAAAGTAAAAAATTTCTTTAGTTTCATATCATTAAATGTGTGATATATTAATTTTATGAATTATTATTATTTATATTTTAATTATATTTTTAATATTATAATTGATGCGCCACATATTCAATAATATAAAATAAGAGTCTTCTAACCTCTTGCTCTTAGAATACTTATAAATTTATCATAATCATCTTAATACTCCTTTCGTTTCTTTTTATCTATCTTTTAAGGGTTTTTTTTTTACATGAATTAAGGATACTATTAAATAACCTCAAAATTTTTATTTTTCAAAGTGTCCTTCCACCTAAAGGTAAGAGATTAATTTCTCGAGCCAAACAAGATCGCGTAGGGCGACAAAGCTCTCCCAACCGAATTTTAACGCAGTTGCATACTCAAGACTTGAATCCAAGACTTTTGGTTAAGTTAGAACAGTCCCTTCCCAACTGATCTACATGCTCGATGGTAAATAATCTCAAATTAAGTGAAATAAATGTTAATATTACTAAATTATCATTTTTCTCATTCCATTAAATATATGTAAAAAATTATAAAAGTTAATTAATGTGTATAGTTATTAGATTTAGTAAAGATAATAAATAATGAGTAAAATTGAAAAAAATTTATTAGCGCATTGTTAAAATTCTTAAATAATAAATAAATTAAAATAAAACAAGTTTTTTTAAAAAGTAGATAAAAAGGAACAAAAAAGTACTTAATAAAAAAATTAAATGTATTCAATATATTAATAACATAATAAATATTCAATATTTTCTTAATCTAATAATTAAGAAATTTTTTAAAAAATATATATTATGAGAATTTGTTATTATTCATTCTTCTAAATTCCCCATACAAGAAAAAGTATTTCTATTATACCATTTAATGTTTACCACATCAATTTATATGAGCCATTAATATTGTATTTAAATCGTCTGTCCCCTTTTTGTCTCTTTTCCAGTCCCTTCAATCAAATTTTGCTTAAAAATCACATATCACCCTTCTTACAATCCCAACAAAACTAAACGTAGTTTATTCTGTGTTACCGTCTTCTTCACCCTCCTGCAAAAATCTATGTCTATCTCTACTTTGTTCTAGTTCGACACTTAATGCACCCTTTCCTTTCTGTTCCACCAAGTTACACAGCGAAAACATCACATCCCAATAAAAACCCCCTTTTATCCTTTTTGAAAATGTTTGCTTATTTGGTGATCCCTTTTCAAAATTCATTCTGCCCTTCACGCAAAATTGCTAAGATTGAGTCTTCTGTGTTCGTGTAAAAAATTTTACGAATGGCGTTTACGAATTGCGTGGGCAACAAAAATTGAGAAAAAAATAAATTTAGGTGCCCTATGCAAAAAGTCGTTTATAATGCTTCTAATAAGATTTTAAAAATAGATGTTCTATTCATTTTATTTATTGTAGTAGATTTTTTTTTGTGGTAATATGATTATTTACTTTTATATTTTTATATTTTAGTTTATTATTTTTTAGTCATTTTTCTTCTTCTCCAAATCCCTTCATCACAATCTCTCTCCTTAGCAACTCAGAAACTCATGGTAGCCATTACCAGAACTCAGTCACCCAACCCACTTGAACCACCGCGGACCACCATGTTGGCCATACGTTACCGTCGTTGCTAGCCACCGCATTGAGTCAATCCACCACTGTTGTTATGTCCAAATCGCTTGAGCCCAACCACCCATGGAGTTCCCGATGTTCTTGGCGATAACGGATTTTCGAACCATTTTCTCTGTGGCACGAAGAGTCAAAGATGAAGCACAAGAGAATGGACTTTGAAGAGACCCAAAAGACGCAAACTTATTATAAGGCATAGAACAACACTCCTCCCCTGTTATTGTGTACATCATTGGTGAATACGTTCAGATCCGCGAACCACCATTCCTCTCCGGCCTAGATCTGCGCATCTTCTGCCACCCGCGAGCCATTGTCAACCATCACTCCACCCAGCTGCGCCACCATACTTCTGAACCACCATTAGCCGAGAACCTTTGAACCACACCCACAGGTGGTTCAGACTGCGGTGGCGCAAACCTCCACCACCAACACCGGTCAAGATTCGCAATGAAGTTCCCAGTGCCAGCCACAATGAAGTTCCAACTATGGTGGTTTGATTCTAATGAGCTAGAAAGTGGGCATGAATGAATGTTGAAACATTAGGGTGGGGGTGTGGCCTGGGTTTGCTACAACTGAAGGAAGAAGAAGAGGAATAAAATATTTTTAATTTTTTTGGGTAATTTTTGTGATTTTTTAAAGAAACTAAGTTTGTAATTTTTAAAACTTTAAGAATACCAATTTAACAGATTCTTAGTCTTCTATCTCTATCATTCATTTTTAAAATTATTAAATTAATAAATTTTATTTATGATGCATCAATATTCTTATTCTTTTTATGAGCATTTAAAATGTTGCCCCCATTAAGATACATGGTCGGGTGCTAGTATAAAACACAACCATTTAATAAATGGAAGTTTCAATTCGTGGGTCGTTCCACGAATTTCCTTTTGTACCAAAGAGCATTTTCCTTTCCAAAATAGAAATGCTCATTCATATGGAACATTTTTTTATGAAAATTGTATATAATCAATGACTTGACATAATTTTCGCCAAAACACCTAGTATCAACAAAATATTGCAATAGTCTCAGTTAAATCATCAAATATGCATCAAACATGCAGTAGTTTTTTAAAGGTAAAGAAATTAATAACCATCCATATAGTAAGTATGGGTTTTGTTAACTAATATAGTTAGTTAGTTAATTATTAATAATTTTTAGTTAGTTGGTTATGATAATTATGGTAGTTAGTTACGATAGTTTTGTCTATATAAAGGACATTGCATTCTGTCATTGTTTGATAATGAGAAGATAATTTTTCTCTCAAGCTCTGGTTGAGCCTCTTCTTTCTTTTCTTATTCTCCTCTTCGCTCATGGTTTTGAGTGTTAACATGGTATTAGAGCCTCTTTCCTGAGGGGCTTTGTTACCGCTGCATTTCTCTGATTGTTTTTTATCACAGTTCTTATTCCTTCTTTTAGAGAATTGTGATTTTTTTTTCTAGATCTTTTATGATCTTGTTCTTGATCTATATTCAGTTAGAATTTGCATGTGTTTGATTCTGTTCTAACTGATCCGTGATCTAGTTCAGTTGTGTTGTAATTGAATCTTGATCGTTTCTTTGTTATAATTCTTTGTGCAATTGATCTTTCAGGTTCAATTGTGATTGTGATCATCTTCTGTAATTGAAGTTTGATGGAAAATTTTGGTTTAAATGCATCAATCCCTAATATGGCTGACGCGGTGAATGTAGCAAGATCAGCTACTATGGGGAATATGATCCATGTTACTAATGTGATTTCAGATTTCACTAGCCCTTATTACTTACTGCAGAATGAAAATCCAGGAGTTGTGATAGTTTTTGACCGATTGAATGGTGAAAACTATCACCAATGGTCAAGAGTTGTTATGGTGGCTCTTAGCTTGAAGAACAAAGAGTAGTTCATTGATGGAACTTTGCCCAAACCTCCTGTCACAGATCCAAATCACAAGATTTGGTGCAGATGCAACAAGTTGGTACTTTCTTGGATCTTGCATTCACTAGAACCATCAATTATGCAGAGTGTCCTTTAGATGGAAACTGCAAGTGAGGTATGGAGAGATCTCAAAAATAGATATTACCAAGGAGATATATTTCACATTTTTTAATTACAGGAAGAATTATATCTGCATAAGCAAGGAGACTCGTCTATAAGTACCTATTTTACTTATTTGAAAGGAATTTAGCAGGAGCTTGATAATTTTAGGCCTACTCCTTCTTGTAAGTGTCAGATCAATTGTTCCTGCGATTTGATTCCTACAATTCGGTCTTATAGGGAGAATGATTATGTAATTAGATTTCTTAAAGGTTTAAATGAACAATACTCAACTGTGAAGTCTCAGATCATGCTCATGGAACCTCTCCCAGACATATCAAAAGTGTTTTCTCTTCTCATACAACAAGAAAGACATCTGAACATTCAACTTGAGGAGCCAAGAATTATGTTCAACACAAGTAATACAGGCAACCGAGGAAGAGGAAATCGTGGTAGGGGATCAAGCTCAGGAGGAAGAAGTGGAAGTGGCAGAGGCAAAAGCACTAAATTCTATTCTTATTGTAATAAGATTGGACATATGGTAGACACATGCTATAAAAAGCATGGCTACCCTCCTAATCTTCATAAGACTGCTAGTGCAAACAATTTTGTGGTAGAAGATGAAATTGAAGATGACATGAGATCTGTCAAGTCATTTAGGCACAAAGAAGAAATGGAAGACAGTTCAAAGTTGAGCTTCACACCTGAGCAGCACAAAGCCATACTGGCTATGCTACAACAATCTGCTATGACTCATAGTGTCAGCCACATTGTGACTCAGCCAGCAGAGAAATCAGGTATCATTTGTGCTGTCAATAATCATAGTACTTTGGGTAACTGGATTTTAGATACAAAGGCCACTGATCATGTGTGTCAATCCCTGTCCTTACTTCAATGTCATAGAAGAATAAGACCAGTTAATGTTCAACTCCTAAATGAATCTCATATGATTGCTAATATTATTGGAACAGTTGTTTTATCTGACAAATTATATCTCACAAATGTGCTATATGTACTAAATTTCTCTTTCAATTTGATTTCAGTATCAAGGATGGTCAAAATAAATGATTGTAAGCTTGTTTTTTACTGTGATGCTTGTCATATACAGGACAACACCACCTTGAAGACGATTGGTATAACTAGATTGAAGTATGGTCTCTACACATTCCATCCATAGGCTTGTTCTCCTATTCTTTTTTCTTTTGTGAATGCTCCCACTACCACTAGGACTAACATCTAACATTTGAGCTTAGGTCACTCCTCTCATGACAAACTGTTTGAATTGAATAAATGCTTTCCTTTCATTAATTGTAATAAGGCAGTAGCTCCTTTTGATATATGTTACATGGCAAAACAGAAAAGATTTCCTTTTTTCAACAACACATCTAAATCTGATGCTTTATTTGAATTACTGCATATGGACATATGGGCCCCTCTCTCTATGCCTTCCATGTTTGGCCATCGAAATTTTATTACAGTGGTAGATGATCATTCTAGACATACTTGGGTATATTTCATGAAGTTGAAATCTGAAACAACAAGCCATATTCAAAGTTTTGTTGCCTTAGTGGAAACTCAATTTGGAGCCAAAGTAAAAAAGATAAGAACAGACAATGGGAAGAAATTTATGTTGATTGAATTCTAAAGACAAAATGGGATTTTACATTAAACTACTTGTGTAGAGACACCACAGCAGAATGACATTGTGGAGAGAAAACATCAACACATCCTAGCTATGACTCGGGCCCTCATGTTTCAATCCAACATCCCCAAATGCTTCTGGACACAAGCAGTGAGCCATGTTGTCTTCATTATCAATAGATTGCCAACTCCATACATGGAGAATAAATTACCTTACCAAATTTTTTACCAGAAATTACCTAACCTTGAACCATTAAAGGTGTTTGGTTATCTTTGTTTTGCAACCACATTGCCTAGTCACCGAAAGAAACTAGAATCTAGATCCAGACAATGTATCCACATTGGATTCAAACCTGACACAAAAGTCTATTTGTTGTTTGATCTTCAAACCAGAGAAATATTTTTATCTAGAAATGTATCCTTCCATAAAAACATATTCTCTTTTGCTGCCATTCCAGGTCTAAACCATTCACACACACCTATGACTGTCACCCATATCCAAGACACTGCTGACTCATCATTTTTTGATCCTTGGTTCACTCCAACTTCATCTATTCAGCAGTTAGACAATCAAACCTTACCATCACCTGATATCACACCAGCCCAACCAACTTCATCCTTACCTACACCTAGACCCAAGCCTCCACCTCCACCTCCACCTACCAGACAGTCCAATAGAACCCGAAAGCCTCCCACATACCTCAACGATTTCCATTGCTCCCTCACTGCCACCACTAAAAACCAATACACAACTAAATACCCTCTCACCAATTACCTTTCATATGATAATCTATCCCCTTCCCACAAGCATTTCTCTCTTGTTGTCACATCCACCTCTAAACCTAACACATTCCAAGAAGCCATCCAACATTCATCTTGGAAATAAGCCATTGATACTGAGTTGGCAGCACTCATTAATAACCATACCTGGACCTTAACACCTTTACCACCAAATAAGAGACCTATAAGCTGTAAGTGGTTGTTCAAAATTAAGTACCATGCTGATGGCTCCATAGAAAGACATAAGGCCAGACTTGTAGCTCGTGGATTTACTCAGACTGTAGGGTTAGACTACCTTGAGACATTTAGCCCAATTGTCAATATGACCACTGTGAGGCTCCTGTTATCTCTAGCTTCCTCCCTTAATTGGTTCATTCACTAATTAGATATTAACACTGCATTTTTACATGGAGATCTAATGGAAGAGGTGTATATGCAATTACCACTTGGCCTTGAAGTTTCTAATCCTAATTTGGTATGCAAGTTGTAGAAATCCTTGTATGGATTGAAACAAGCTAGTAGGCAATGGAATGCCAAGTTAAAAGACTCTCTAATTGCCTCTGGTTTTCTTCAATCTAGGGCAGATTATTCTTTGTTCACCTAGAAATCATCCACTGGTTTCACAGTCATACTTGTTTATGTTGATGACTTGGTGCTTGCGGGTGACGATCTTGCCGAAATTCCGCATGTGAAGTCGCTGCTTCATCAATAATTTAACATCAAAGATCTTAGTGAATTGCAATATTTTTTGGGTTTTGAGGTTGCTAAATCCCAATCAAGAATATCTTTATATCAGAGGAAATATTCACTTTACTTGTTGCAAGATGCTGGCCTTCTTGGATGTAAACCATGCTTCACTCCTATGGATCCCAATTTGAAATTCAGTAAAGACTCGGGCAATCCAATTTCTGATTCTTCATCCTATTGGCAAGCTTCTTTATCTCACACATACCAAACCTGACATCTGTTATGCTGTGAGCAAGCTTAGTCAAAATCTTGATGCTCCTACAGATATGCATTACTAGGCTGCAACTAGAGTACTTCAATATATCAAGCACTCTCCTGGTGCAGGCATATTCTTCCCCAGAAAATTTGACTTATGCTTAAAGAGATTCACTGATTCCGATTGGGGAGCATGCCTTGATACTCGTTGTTCTGTTACGGGTTTCTGCTTCTTCCTTGGGAATGCTCCCATCTCTTAGAAAAGCAATAAACAATCGGTCATTTCACGCTCTTCTTCTGAGGCAGAGTATCGAGCATTAGCACCAGGGACATGTGAGGCTCAGTGGCTCATTTATCTTATTCGTGATTTACACATAGCTCATCCAAAATCGGTGGCTTTATACTGTGATAACCAGTCTGCACTTCATATTGCCGCAAATCTAGTTTTCTAGGATCATACTAAACACATTGAGCTTGATTGTCATGTTGTCCGAGACAATGCACAAGCTGGAGTCACACACCTTCTACCCATTGCAACTCAGGACCAGATTGCCGACATCTTGACTAAACCTTTGCAACCGGGACCTTTCTTCACTTTGTATTACAAGCTTGGCATGTTAGACATTCATTCCAGCTTGAGGAGGGTGTTAACTAATATAGTTAGTTAGTTAATTATTAATAATTTTCAGCTAGTTGGTTATGATAATTATGGTAGTTAGTTATGGTAGTTTTGTTTATATAAATGACATTGCATTCTGTCATTATTTGATAATGAGAAGATAATTTTTCTCTGAAGCTCTGGTTGAGCCTCTTCTTTCTTTTCTCATTCGCCTCTTGGCTTATGGTTCTGAGTGTTAACACGTTTGGAGGAAAGCTTGTGGGTGTCACTTTACAATTATATCTTTTATTCATTTGTGTTTCAACAATTAAGTAGTGACATTATGTGAAAAGAAGAAAAATTGGACACCAAAATTATGAATCGCTATTATAAATATTAAGTAGTAATATATAAGTGGTAATAAATTTGTTGGCTGAGATGTCTAGTGTCTATTGTCTTCGTGATGATTTCGAAAAAAATCTTTCATATTATATATTATCACTCTTTTAAAAATTGATTCATATGGTAGGAATTCTTGTTTTTTTTTTGGAAAAAAAATCTTACAACAACATTATAAGATTAATTCTAATAAGTGTGATTTCTTAATTTAAAAAAAAAAAAACAATTATTATATCATTCTACTTTTTTATGAAGTGTCACAATAATATTTTTAAACAAAATTACATGAAGTTCTATTGTTCTACCTTTTTATGCATATTTAATAATTTTTACTTAATATTATTTCATTTTGAACAAAAAAAAGAAAAAGCATCTAAACTTAGGAAGCACAAAAACATATACTAAATGTTGATACGAAATAAATTTAAAAAATAATTGAAATATATATAAACAAAAATATTTAAAAGTATCTATATATCGGATTTCAAGATAACAAATATTTTGAAGTATTGATGCTTTGCATAAATTAAACTCAAATAAAGTAATTTAAAAATGTTTAAATTTTAGTGTGTGTTTGGATTAATTGAGAAAAATTAATTATTTCAATAATCGATTATAATAGAATTAATTTTATGTTAATATATTTTTAAAAATAATATGTTTCATTTGGATTGTATAAAAATTTAATTTTATGTATTAAATTATCAAAAAAAAATTAATGATTAAAAAATTATTTGATTGAAAATAAATTAATATTTACATATCAAAATTTTTGAAATAATTTATAATTAATAATAAAAAACTTTAAACTTATGAAAAAATTATTATAATACATTAAATTTTGTATAATTTTTTTTCTTAAATTGCTAAACATATTGTGAATGGGGAAAAAAGCTTTCCCAAATATGCTCCTAGTACTTTTGCTTCTTAATTTTCCTATTTTGATTGTAAATTCATTCGTAAAGATTGTAATATGGTGACGGACGCTTTAGCTCATCAAGCCATCAAGAATGCCCTCTTGTTTGGAACTTTGGACAGAGGATCCTCCACTTCTATTGTTCCTTACTTCCTTTGTTGATTGAAGACGCATTGGTTCAATAAATAGTTATTTTCATAAAGAGAGAGAGAGAGAGAGAGAGAGAGCGACTAGTGGGTGTGGCGCAGTATGGCAGGTTGGACTAGTACTATCAGGTTATAGGCCCAGCTACGATGGTACTTACGTAGTTCTCACAGACACATTGAGTACCCATTGATCAAAACATGGTCCATCAGATTGTGGATTTATATATGCAGGCCTTGATCTTGGCAGACCAAAAAAAAAAAAGCTCTTATGGTCTTTTCACGCTCATACCTCCACTTCTCCCATTGTTTTCATGCTGAATGGTACGCAGAATATTTTTATGAAAATAATTATGAAGAATAATGGTCGGTAAACACTAATACATGATCCCACACTTTCTAAACTGCATTTTCAAGTATGTATGCATTGTTAGTGTTACCACGTAATTCATAAACATTTCATAAAATACTTTTCCTGCGATATAGCACTGTTCTTTTCTCTCAATTGTTTCCATTTGGTTTTTTTTTTTTTTACCTGTATCACCAAGATTGAAAATAAGTTTGTTGCATTAGATCAGTTTCTTTTCAAACCAAACTTTATATAAAGGAGTTATACATTTTTTTTTCCAAATATCTTACAATACAAATTTAATAAACTCACAATAAATTAACAATTTAATTAGACTCTTTTAAACTTTAACGTACTACATATCTAATATGTAGAAATTGTTTCTCTACCTAAAGGGACGCCAATTAATACAAATCGAAGAATCAGCTACCAATTTTAGAAGATGCAGAAAAACGAGTTGATAAGAGAAATCCTCTTTGTGAAATGTTGAATTTCATGGTTTCAGAATAAAGAAAGAAGAGAAAGTTGAGAGAAATAGAGAAAACTGTATATTGATAAAATGAAAAATTAAAAATACAATAGGTAATCTTGATTACTAATCCAAGTAAATTAACTAATTATTAAAACTAATTCTAACTAACTCTAACTAATTCTAACTATCTTAACATGAAATGAAAAATGATCAATACACATCACTTTTTTTACACTTTCTTTTACACCATCTTTTTTAGGGAAAGAAAAATAGAGAAATTGTGTATTAAAATGTGTATTTTTTTATTTTATTAATTAAAAAAAAGTATAAGAATGATATAATAAAAATGATGCATGTGTAAAAATCATGGTTTGTGTAAAATTAAAACCAGAAAGAAAGAAGGTATAACTGAATGAGATTCTAATGACAACAAAGAATTCGTCGCTACATCACCTAACATTGAACGCATTGGCTTTCCGAGTATATAAGTACTTTCTAGCTTCCCAAACCGAACGTGGCAAACATCAAGAAATAGTGACTAATAATTAAAGTTTTCAAAAAGCGTTTTCGGCTGCTACCATTACCCACAAAGATAAGCAACAAATCTTAGAACGAGGAGACGAATTCAAATTTCAATAAAATAATTTTTATGAAAAAACGGCATAATTCTGCATTTTAGTGATTGAATAAAAATTAATTTTATAAATGATTCAATTTAATTGAACTTACGAGAATACATCGTAATTAAAAAAAATAAATCAGCTGCTACGGGGTGAAAACGAAGTAGTTTTTTCCCAACTAAAAATCACAAGTTAAACGCGAAAAAGATGAATAAATAAACGCAGGAAATGAGTGAGACTGAGGTGACCTAAACGGCAAATCGTTGATGGCGACATCAAAATCCCGATTGATTCTTTATAAAGGATTGCGACTGCAACCACCATAAGTCCCCAAAATACCAATGGTTCATGCATGCAACATGTACCTACGCTATTAATTACCCAAACCATTGCCTACGCTATTAATTACCCAAACCCATTACAAAACACCAAACAGATAATGAAATCTATTAAGGCACAAATCTATACGTTACACACGACTTCATCAAGGGGATAAATATACCACACAAAGTCATGTACTCATCGTTTTATTGAGAGGAATTTTGTAAGGTAGTAGGTGTGATCTGATTACTACATGATTCAACCTAACACATTATACAGGTGGAGCTCACATTCAGTAAAGACAAAATTTGGATGTAATATAGTCACCTTATTAAGTGTTTGTTTAGTTTCACGTTTTGTTGCCCAAACGTATTTCAGTAAAGACAAGCGTATTAATCTTGTTTAAGTATTTTTTATTTTCATTAATTTCAATGAAAAATAGTCTCCAAACTCAGTTATGGTAGAGACACAAATTTTTTTTTTTTTTATTAGATAAAAGTTTGTTAAAAAATATTTTCCTTCTAATTTTATTTCAAAAATAATTTTAATTTTTTATTTAAGTATTTATTTTTTCATATTCACTTTTAACATAAAAATTTCAAAATATAAATTATATTATTATAATTTTTTTTTTAACTAAATTTAAATTTATAAAATCAAATTAATTCAAATTTTAATTTATCAATTTTAATCTAACCACACCTAACTTACTTCTACCTCTATATATACAGTAAACCAATCTCATCTGAAAATTTCTCACATTATTACACATCCAATTAATAAAAAGAGTCCTGTCATATCATGAACCAACAGCTTGTCATAATTTTATAATGACTAAAGTTTCTAAGTACGTGAATAATTATGTATATGAAGTTAATTGTATTTAAATATAATCATATTGTTTGAGCAAGAAGAAAATTGAGATTAGGATATTCGAATATTTTAAACAATTAGTAAATAAAATGAAGCAAATACCAATATAAAAGTACTAACGTACGACAGAATATTTAATAATGTTTTTTTTTTTTAAATTTATATGTACAACAAGTCTAACACATTTTTTAATAATTTGACACATGCGTATGCCGTGTCACACTCTCCCTGTCATTGTAGAGTGCTGACTTCAACTTCTACACATTGGGACAAATCAAATGAAGCCATTTATGCCGCCCATTGATACGACGACATTGTTCGTTGGTCCAATATTGTTTTGTCCATGCCCGCAGTTCCACTTTGACCCATAAATTGGGATGTTATTACATAAACAACCAGCTTTGTCCACCTTCGATTATTTGGGGAGTAACCTTGTTTGCGTTTGAAACCTAAACTCGTTCTTTGGAAGAATCTGAAACCTTGCTGAGTATCCTTTGCCTTGTCTCTGTCTCTGATGCCCTCTCTGCTCTGCTCCTCGAGTATGCCTCGAAGAACTCCTTGTTCTCTTTCTCTAACTCCTTCCAAACTGCTCCACACAGTTCGCACCACATGCATGCACGTGTGTCATTCAAATATCCAATTAAGTTTGTTCCAGGATTAAAGAAAAACAAAATAACAATGATCACATCATCGATCAAGTATGAAGTATGATGTGGAAATTTTTTTTTTAAAAAAATTTATTCTTAATTTAATCTAAAGTGTATTATTATTTTAATTTATTAAATTATTTAAAAATAAATATATTCTTATTTGTTTGTTTTACAAATAAATTTACTTTAAATGAACATTTTTTAAATATATGTACGTGTTTTGTATATATACGTAGATGTGCACTGTTATCAGTATGTTAATCACTAGCTGCAAAAGAAACGGCCCAATTGTGGTTGTGTACTAGCCATAAGAATTCAGGTGATTAATTTGGAGCGCAGCTAACATGATCATCACAGTGTGATGCAATTAATTGATACAGAGTTTGCAAATTTAATTTTCATATACAAAAGGAGAGTGAAAACACAGGTGAGTTACCAGTGGAGGTAATAACCGGATTGATATTTGCATGTTTGGAAAGAGCTTCCATGCACTCTTCTTTGCTCATGTTGAATAGGATACACTCCTCTATCAGATGGTGCACCTGTATATGAATCATATAATTAGACCCTTGTAATAATTTTAAATTATAATTAGCACCAAAAGGAAGCATATATAAGAAAGGGATGGAAATATTGTAAATTACAAGTTAGTTATGTTTAGATCAGAAACAATATTTGGAGTACACACAAATGAAATGAGACAGAGGGTTTAAAAGTGAAGCAATTTAAAACTCACCAGACGGATATAAGAAGCAGAGGAAGAGTCTTCCATGGGCTTTGATTCTTCTGAGTGAGAATTATATTAGAAGAAGGCGGTTGCTCTCTTTGATTATGATCTGATGAGAGTTAATATAATTAAAAGACAGTGAAGAAGCCAGTTGCTTGAAGGCCTGGAAGAGAGAAGAAAAAGAGAAAAAAAGACAAGAAAAGATGACGAAAAAGAGAAAACCAGACGAAAAATGACAATGAAATGGTTGGATTTATAAGGAAGGTGCTTCAACATACAGGTAGCTAGGTTGCAAATTAAAAGAATTAATAAATAGAAGTGCTTAAGAGTAAGAGAGCACATAAAAAGATGAGATAAAGAGGTACATGAACATGAACATATTACACATGAATAGGATGTCAGGCAGCCGTGGTGGGATCCATAGTCCCACGTGGGAGCAAAACGGGGATTGGTGGAGAGAAGATTAGAGCAGATTCTACATGAGGTATACCAAACGCATTTGTTTGCATATTACGTGGCAATGGGGCCATAGTTCACGTGATACGTGGGACCCCTGATCCTTCTATATGTCCAAAGTGGCACAAATTGGTCTAAGGTAGCTCCTTGTACCATGTTTTTCTATTGGGAATCACAATATATAGAAAAACAACCAACGGTTCAGCTAGCTCCTCTCTGAATGGTTTGTATCTAACAGATTTCCATTTTTGATTAAGTAAATTTGTCCGGCCATATGGGGGAAGCAATGTCGATTCAATGGATGTCTGGTGCTATCATTCACGCTCTGCATGGTCATTCTTGTCTCGCTCTTGAAAGAAACTATTAACTTTTTGGAAGTTGACGACAATAAAAAATACTTCATTAGTCATATAATAACAGTAAAGAGAATGCTATTTTTCTTTTCCCTGAAAATTTTTTCTCTGTTAATTCAAGAAAAGGAAAGTAACATGTGATAAGGCCATATACCTTGAAGTCAAGAGAACCGGATATAACTACACGGTTTGTATCAATATATGCTGCTCAGAGGATTATAGCATCGTGCTGATGCCAATCAGTCACGTTAAATGTGGACTATTAATTGCTAATCGCTACCAATCAGTTGATTTAAAAAATGAAAAATAAAAAGCAATGAGTTAGCTCATAATTCCATTCCAATTTCCAGCTATCAATACTATCAACACGGTTTGTGTTCGAGGTTTCTTAGTTAAATTAACTAATACTTACTTGTTCGGATGTGTCTTCCGCAATTTTGTTTTCTGGTAAATTAATGTTCTTATTTTTTGATCTTATGCGGAACAAAATGGTGAACATGCACCCTCTTTTGGCTTCTTGAGTGCTTAATAATAGGTGAGGAAAATGTTTCTAGAAAATATTGTGGTATCTTATGATTAAGACTTCAACTTTGATTCCCAAGAGCTATCTTTAGATGATTTGCTATAGAGTGATGTTATTCACATATTAAAAAAATTTCATTATATTTGACTGGAAAAATAAATGTAGAGAAAGTATATGTTAAAATGCTTATTTCTTTTATTTTATTATCTAAAATAATAATAATATAAGAATAATGTAGAGTTTTTTATATGTAAATATTATTATTTTTTGTTATAATATATGAAGTACATACATGTCGTTTTTGAAGCGTGTCATGCAACATGTGTCGGTGTCGAACATATGAAGATATCTGTACGATACACGTATCTTGTGTGTCAGAATGTGTCTGATCAAAAAAATTATTTTTTCATTTTGGACACATTTCGCACATACTTAAACACATTTCGGACACGTTTAGACACATTTAAGACATGTCTTAAACACGACTCACTATTTTTTTTTTGAAAAAATAGTTTCTATTACTAACATTCAATTAGTAAGTCTGTAACCCACCAAAATTCAATCACATGACTGACGTCTCAAATCACTATTTTCACGTACAAGTATTTTAAGTTTTATCTTTTCACACGTCACTATTAGACTTTTAAGTTTTATCTTTTCACATATCATTATTTTCATCAACTCCTTCTACCTCAACTCGTACCAAACTATTCACTTTGTCATCACTGAAACTTACCTCACACCAATATTTCCTCTAGTTAATTTTTTTTAATGCAAAATACTTGTACATGGTTAGTTATATTCGAAGAAGTTGATTTAAGAGATTTTTTAGAATACGTCAATAGAAATTATGCTCCATATTTTTTAAGAGTAGCTTATTAGATAACAAATATTAATACATATGACATATATTAAGATATTATAAATATTTAAGCTTATAAAAATGATATTAATAAATTATTAATATTTTTTCTTAAATTTTGTATATATATATATATATATATATATTATATCTATGTCATATCTTATAATTTTTTAAATTTGATATATCATTATATTTATCATTATATTTGTATTCATATGGTATCCCATATTTATATTCATGTATATGTTTTATAGGTTATATAGGTTATAATTAATATCTCCCGCTATTGCTTGAATATTGACAGCCTAGTTGCAAGCTTAATCAAAAGGTGGACCTCAAGAGCTTGCAATGCTATATGATTTGCTCCATTTTTTTTTTTTGTTAACAAAAACCTAGTATAGGGACTCTAAAAGGAAAAAGTTGTTAGAAGACTTTAGGCATATAAGTTTTAGAAAAATGATTTTTTTAACACATGCTACATAATATATAAATACTTATGTGTCAATGTGAGTATAAATAATTATTAAAGTATATCATATCTTAAGACATAATAGATATATTTTACATGGACATAATAGATATTGTTTTATACTGTAGTCTGAGATTCCATTCGAAAGGATTGACCCAACACACGAATCATCAAACTTCGTCATAAACACTCCGGTCAAGATCTTACGACCTCAGACCATGGCTTTGGATCGTAACGATTGCTGAATCCATATAAATCTTCATAATTGTCGATCACAACTCTAAATGTGGGGACCATAACTGCTTGTAATAAAGATTGATCACTAAGAGAACAACTCTGATAGGTCAGAAACGGACCATGACGATCGTGGACTGATACCTTTGTTAGGACACAATCCCAAAATACTTGCGTTCAGTACGAATTATATGAGCATTCCAGTCACGCTTTATATATATCAGGTCAAGTTAACCTAATAAGGTATGTGTTCTAATTGTTAAAATCCTACTTGTGTACTGTCTGACTTGAGCATTGGAGTCCCTTTGCAAGTACCTACCCCCTGGTTCAATACGCTTGGTAGCAATTGTTTACGGAAGAAATCACCATATACGTGTCTATCTCAGATACCCTTTGAATCTACTTAAGAACAAATATATTATATATGTCGATACAAAAAGAGTATCATATTCTGTTTATTCAAATAACAAAACTATAAAGTTTATTATACTGTGTTTGGATGTTTTTTTTATTAATGTAATGGAATGGAATAAGTGAGGATGAATCGGAAAGGAAAGAGAAGGAATAGAACATAGTTCCTCTCTCTTTGTTTGGAAGATTTATTAATAAAACGGAATGGAACATGTGTTCTTCTCATTCCACCTTAATTTTAGGAGGATAAAAATTGAGCATTTAAAAAGAAAAGAGAGATAATAATTTTCTATGTGTTTCGTTTTATTTTTATATATTTTAAAATTCTTAAATATAAAAAATTATTTTTATTTCTCTTATTTTTTTATTTTTTTTTATTATCTAAACATAATGTTAGTGCTAAACTGCAAATGCTATTTCAATCTTCAACAATATCACCATCTAAACATAATGTTAGTGCTAAACTACAAATGCTATTTCAATCTTCAACAATATAAGAGTAGTCAATATTGAATAAGAATTAAGCAGAGGCACCAAGACATGAAATGGGTAAACGAATATAGGTCTCATGGTTTAGATGTTCAACCTGATTAGGTTAAAATGACATGACGGCAATGAAGACCGGCACCATTTTTTGGCAATTATTAAAGGATAAAAGCATGGTTGCATGATTACGTTGCCGACCACAATTTACCTCCGCCGTTTGAAATAATAATATAAAGTATTTAAAAGTAAAACAGTATGCATAAAATAATATTAACACTTGCGATTACAGCTGGAAATGACAATGACATGAGGATGTTTATGTAACAATAGGTCGAATATGGCAGCGCCTAAAATATTAAAAAAAAATTAGGGTAAAAGAAGAAGAAAAATATTTTTTTAAAATGAGATTATTTTTAAATAAATAAATAAAAATATATTTATATTTAATTTTTTTAAATATATCATGATTTTAATTTATTAAAATTTAATTATAAATATATTTTTATTTTTTTATTTTAAAAATAAATTCATTTTAAAATAACCTTAATTTAAAAAAAGTAAAACTCGGATTCAAATGAGAAGATGAAATATTATTGAACTTCATAATTCTCATTTGTTTAAGAATCAAATAGTCAGACTTGGAATGATTTATTATTTTTTTAACTTATTTATATTAAAGCAAGATTTTATAATCCTTTTTAATTAAAAAAAGCATTCAAAAGTTTGTTTCCTTCATCCACATTATAATATAATAAATTAGTAATAATTTTGTTAATGTGTATATGTGTAAGATATATTACTAATATTTGTACTCGTGCAACACATGAGGTTTTAAAGAAAATTATATTTTTTAAGATATAGGTAAAAATAATTATTTATTAATGCTAAGATGTCAATAAAAAAACAAAACATACAACAGAACTATATTTTTTAAAGATATAAATAAAAAATATTTATTAATTATAAGTGTCAATATAACAAAAAATATTGAAGAATATAACAAAACAAATATTAAGGAATCATTACATAAACACTTCATAAACTGTTAATAGATATACAAAATTTGTTTTGTACAAAAAATCTGTTTTGCAAGAGCTCATTACGTGACATAATGTATCTTTAATTCAAATGTAGTATAAACAACTCTTGAAATTACAAAGTTGAAAATTTTGAAACCCCTTATTAGAAAGAAAATAAGTAACAATAAAAGAAGAAATAGACCATTAACTGAAATAATTAACTGTAAGAATTTTAATAAAAATAAATCCATGAATTTGATTATATGAAATTTAAATATTCACACTTATTCTTGTAAATTGTTCAATCCCATATAAATATTAATATTTTTTCATATAGAGCTATTGACCTTGGACTAATAAATAAAAAAATATTTAAATATTATTAAACACAAACAACATGTTTGATAAGCATTTCTTATTCATTTTGTAATTTGGAAATTAAATAATTATAATTAAAGAAATCCTAAAATACAAAAAAACCTATTAAGTGTCGTTTAACTCTTGAAATTAAACATGAAATCAGAGTTTAGAATTTGAATTGAATCTTTTAATTCTAATATTTATATTTGGAATGTTATTTAGAATTAAAATTGTAAACAAATTTAAAAACAATTAATTCAAGTCTTTCTCAATTTTTAACTTATACTTTAAGAATTATCAATTTTATAACTTCAAAATTAAAGTCAATAAGAATTACCAATTTTATAATTTTAAAATTAAAGTTACAAATAAAAAACTATTAAGTGTTATTTAACTCTTGAAATTGAACATGAAATTAGAATTTAGAATTAGATTAGATCTCTTAATTCTAATTTTTATGTTTAGAATGTTATTTAAAATTGGAATTATAATTTCAAAAACTAATTTCAAGAAATTGAAAAACAATTAACCAAAGTCTTTTTAATTCTTAACATATATATACCCTAAAAATTACTAATTCCATAATTTCAAAATTAAAGTCTTTAAGAATTACCAATATTAAAACTTCAAAATTAAAGTCTCTCTCTCTCTCTCTCTCTCTCTCTACATTAATGTTTATTATCATTTATTTACGATCAATTATATTTATTAAGAATCTATATTTATATAGAAAATTATTTAACATTATTATAATAACATATTTTTTTTTCTCTAAAAAATTTCATGAGAATATTCTTTATGAAAAAATATGATTATTATATTATAAAATTATTATGTATGAATATTTTTATTAATTTTAATTTTATAAATAATTTTTTAATGTTTTATATCATATATTTAAATAATAAGATTATAATTGAATTTAAATTATAATTTCTTATCATAATTATTCGATAACTCTAAACATAAAATTTAAGATTTTGAATTAATTATAATTCTGAAAAAAATTAAAATTGAAATTAAAATTACATATTTCAATTTTAATTCTATCATCCAAACGAACCATATATTAAAAATTAAAATTGATAAATAACAAAAGGATAATAGATAATGACCATGAGTTTTCAATAATATTTAAAGAAGTTTATCAGATAAATATTTAATTACAACGTTTTATGTTAAAATTGTTAAATGTAGGTTAAAAAAGTAGTGGATAATTTTGAAGTTTTCTTAAGAAAAACATATTTAACCATATTCAGGACATTAATTTATTTTAAACATATATAATTGTAATATCTTATAAATTCAGATAAAAAATTGTAATATCTTATAAATTAAAAGAAATTATTAAACAAAAAATAAATGGATTTAAAAAATGAATTTCACCTCAAAATAATGACTAATGTAAAACTTGAAATTATTTCCAATTCAAAATTAAAAATATTTTCCCTAGATTTTAAAACATAAATGTTAAAAAAGTTTAAAATCTTTATAAGGATGTGTTTAGTATTTATCTTTGAATTCAAACACAATAACATTATTGACTCATTCTTCACCTTTTTCAACTTATTAAATAATAAAAATAAAAATGATTAAAAAAATGGAAGAATTTTAATCATGCTCTTCATACAAAACATGTTCTTTATAAACACTTCTTTATTTTCTTTTCTATTTATTTAATTTATACAAAATCAATTCAGCTTTTTTTTAAAAAAAAAAAAACTTCATTTGCAATTGAATTGGGCTTGTAAAATGGGTGTACCTGAATGTATAAGTGAACTAATTGAAATTGATTTTTTTTATCAAAAATATGATGACGAATAAATAACTTAATGTACGTGATTGAAAACCTAAAGAAATAATACATTGACAATTTATCCCTTAATTTTTTATCCTCATTTTTAAAGAGTATACACTAAACTAACTCTTAACCCCAAAGTTTTATCTTCGTTTTTTTTTTTTACCCTTGAAATATCATTAAAAAAATTCATTAATAACATCCATATATGACATTTTATTGAAAATCAACCCCTTAATTTTTCACCCAATTGTCAAGGACATATGAAACAAACTTCTAATAGAAAATAATATATTTGTAATATGATATTTAATTATTGATAACATTCATAAAAAATTATATTAACAATTTACCCTTTAATTATGCACCCCATTTTTAAAAGAGTACAATGATAAGACTCTGAAAATCAAAATTTTATATTTTTTATAATCATTATTGTATACCCTTAAAAGAACATAAAAACTTCATTAATAACATTTATATGTGAAAATATATTAAAAATTAACCTTAGTTTTCCCTCCCGTTAGTCCGTTAAGAAGGATAAAATGAACTCCTAATAGAACATATATACCTTTAATAAGATTTTTAAAAAAGATAGTGAACACAATGCTGTTTTTCCTATCCAATTTTGCCAGGAAGTATTTTTAAAAAATAGCATTCTCATTCATAATAAATTATTCTTATACTATTTGAACGAACTCATTAAAAAAATTGTCAGCTTGTTATCTAACCATATACCTAAATAAAACCTGGGTTTAATATCCTTTTTAAAAGTAGTCATAAATGCTAAATAGACAGAACAAATTGCTTCAAAAAGAATAAACAAGTTATGGGAAAATGGAATAGTGCCTTGTACTCATCTTAAACGAAAAAAAAGTTTCTGCTTAAAAGGCATGCACATTAACATTACCATATGAATTAACGATAATCATGATGCGAACTCAACAATCGTAAGAAAAGGTCAAAAATAAAAACTAACAACAAAAAACGTCCAATCCCACCCTCACTTCAATTGTGATCAATCAAAGACATAGAAGCCAATATTTTTAAGCACAGACTGACTGTCCAAGATCATTCACTCTATTAAACAATTCAATCGAATACCCCACTGAAGACATCTCTTATATTGGCCAAAGGCATGACCGCTGGAAAATCTAATGCATAAAGGATGCTAAGCGTGGGTCTGCACGGTAAGGAAGAACCACTTCGTGCTCCTAATTCTCAGCACATGGCAGCTGCCTAATACATATATTTTTTTTCCTAATTTAAGTACAAAAGAAGGCATGCCATACATAAATTTTTTCTCTCATTACATTGCCACTTGAACACAAGACCACGTTACCACATTAACAGCAAAGGATAACATTGTCTCTGGTGAAAACTTGGCATAGATATGTGCAAATCAAGAACATAACATATCTCATCCATATATTCACATAGAAAAGTATAAAGATGACGGTCATGAAGTTTAAACATATGGCCTGCAAAAGGCTTTCTTAAAGTCACGTAATTTGACATCATGGCCTTTCAAAGGCCATAAGAATACCTACTGAAAGTTAATTTGACTTCTATTCTTTGCAACTAATCAAATAATGGGCATGAAATTATCTTCCCAGTCATATTGATAAGGATATCATATAGGATAGCTCTAAAAAAGAATCATCATACATGCACTTGATTGTAATAGAATCAGAGCAAAGATTATTCACAATGGAGTGATTTTGAGAACCTCCGAGATCTGATATGTTTTTGGCCATGACTCTCACAACCCTCAAACATTGTCTCTGCAAAAGGTTCCTCAATGCATGCAATGAAATAACAAAGTCCCAAGAAAAAATGACTAAAAACATACGCCACAAAAAGTAGGCTCAAAGTAACTAAAAGGCCAACAACATAAATTTGAAAGGAAAAAACATAGTGTATTGCCAAAAAGATCACAGAATTATAATAACTTAAAAAAGATTTGGTTATCAATTTAAAAGGAATAGTAAACTAGAAATTTTTTTTACACCTACTTATTTCTATATTACAAATTCCAATCCCATAATTGCATTTGTACTCTCTGGTGCCACAAATCTTGGAGTGAGATCCTTCCAATTTGATTCAACTGCCTTTTTAGGAGCATGTATTACAAATGACAGCTTCACATCATTAAAACTAAATAGAGGTAATATTTTGTAAAGGCACTAATGCAATCCAAGAGAAGCAGGATGATCACTGAAACAAACTAAATTTTGGAGCATATTTATTTGTGATAGGAAAGTGCCTCTCAAGCTTAAGGGTAAATTTTACCGCACAGCTATAAGGCCCGCAATGTTGTATGGTACTGAATGTTGGGCGGTAAAAAGCCAACAAGAGCACAAGATCAGTGTCGCGGAGATGAGGATGTTGCGTTGGATGTGTGGCCATACTAGACAAGATAGGATTAGGAATGAATACATTAGAGAGAAAGTAGGGGTAGCACCTATTGTGGAAAAGATGAGAGAATCTCGCCTTAGGTGGTTTGGACATGTAAGGAGAAGACCCTTGTAGAAAGCAGGATGATCATGGAGAATGAAACAAAAAGACTATAAAACTTCTAGATTTGAATGGCTTTTCTCAAGACTTGGTTCATATTTATCCAAATTAATAAAAAGGCTTGGTTGTTGTTGTTGTTGTATTTATAACAAAAAAATAATAATAAAAATAAAATAAAAAAGAGTAAAAATGCTTACCATCAGCAAGTTGAATCATTTATGAGCAACCTTGAAAAGTACAAAACATTCATACTAAAAAATCACAGGAAAAATTTCTTTACAAAAAAAAAAAAAAGATTTCTATACCAATAAATTGGAGCCATAAAAGAGGTGAGAACCTGCTTGGTGGAGAAGATGCCCAAAGGTCCCAAACGTTCAGCATTGCCACCGCAACTCCAGTATCTTCAGAGTTCAGCTTAGTCGATGCCTCCCTGCATCACACAAGCAGAAAGCCACAGAATTTCCACATCCAATTTTGGAAGAAAATGGATATATATTGAGAGTAGAAGAATCTAACAAAAAGATAAATATTGAGATGGAGAGAGTGTAAGTGATAGATGTAGAAGGGAAGAACAAATAATGGAGAAAAATCTCATCTTTATCTTTATGATACACAGAGCGATAGAGAATGAGAAGGGAAGAATAAATAAATGCACATACCTTATTAAATAAAAATACTGCATTTTCATATTATTTAACAATTTGTAAATTAATAAAAATTGTGTTACTCCGTATATAGAATATATGGTTCATAAAAATATTACTCTAATATAATAATTGAGGCAATACTCATTTGTATTGCCATTCTATTTTTATTGTCTATGAATTGCAATTCCTACTTCTTAAAATTTGCAATCTCATTCCCTATATAAACATACCCAAACCTTTACAATGAGTTGCACAAGCATGGAATTTTTTCAAAACAGTATTTACCACATCTCATATTTAGTTGTGTCCAAATTCGTATACCATTGAAACACATAATACTTTTATACAATTTACCAATGAAACAAAAATACTTGTGCAGGTAGTAGCACCAAAGCAAAATATAGATTCAACTCTTCAATTGATTTGCAAAATCAAATGAAGCCTCAGAACAAAATTACAGGTATCAATTGTATTAGGAATGTAATATAGTTGTAGATAGGGAGCCATATACCCAAGTCTTAAGCTTCCATCTAAAATAAATAAATCAAAAGTAACTTTAATGCATACAAAAGAATCAGCAACTTTAAATAATAATTTAGTGTCTTGAGAGAAATCTGTGGTCAAATTGAGAAATCCTAAGCATTATAATATAATTACCTGCAATAGCTTTCCACCAGCAGCAAGAGATCACAAACCAATTGTGTCCTGAAGCAAAGGAATTGATATTCTAATATCAACTAGTTGGCATCAATGAGTTAAAGACCTTATACCACTCTAAATTACTAATTGAAACATATGGGGGAAAATAAGCTCTATGCATAAGCAAAAAGTTCATTTGAAACAAACCTTGCCTCTGAATATTACTAATTGAAAGATCAATGTGCAGAACAGTATACAGAACCACCCAAGCACAAACTTGCATGTCAATAACCAGAGAAGGTTGAACCATTCCTGAAAAGGAAAATGAAACAATCAGTCAACAATAAAAAAAATTAACCAACCATTTGTGAACAGAAATAAAGTGGCTAAATTAACTTGCAAGATTAAAAGATATAGTGAAAGTTAAGCCATTCATCAAACCTTAAACTTTCTTGTGGATGGATGGACCATTAGACACCTTGCTCATTCTGAACAGAAAATGTAAGTTATAGCTGATTCCAATTTTAAAGAGAGAAAAAAAAAGTGAACATAGCTATTTGAACCTCCCAAAAGAAATTTAAGACCAATTTATTTCGCTTTTCCATTAAACACAAAATTTGTACCCACTTTTTCATGTAGCCCAACATAGATTTAGCAGCAAAAACATTTACCAAACCTTG
Organism: Ormosia emarginata; assembly: GCA_029884605.1. Taxonomy (NCBI): domain Eukaryota; kingdom Viridiplantae; phylum Streptophyta; class Magnoliopsida; order Fabales; family Fabaceae; genus Ormosia; species Ormosia emarginata. The sequence goes on along the minus strand of JAQQTP010000080.1, from coordinate 18,144,986 downwards.
AAGTTCTCATGCAATGACAAATTGGAAGGAATAATTTTTTTTTTACCAAGACAAAGAAGACTGGCTTGGAATTTCTTGTCTGAAACAAATTTAAAAATACACAAACTTAACTCATTTTTGTAGTTTCCAATGCTCTGGTAGCTCTTGAAGTGCCAAAAGCTAAAACAAAATTCCTTCTTATACTCACACTGGCTATCAGCTGTTACCATAAGGCTCAAAGTGCTTCCCCAAGTCAATTGTTAGAGTATGGCAAAAGGTCTTTGATAATTGATGGCATCACAGTTGCATGTATAGTATAGACCTGAATCAATAAATTTACAAATAGTAAACAACAAATCGAATGAAACAAAACAAAATCCACAAATAAGAACAGGGAAAAAATATAACATACTAACGAATTCATCCATGAAAACCATCTCAATACTATTGATGGTTTGAGGGTTATTGAAGCTTGGTATGTACCAGAGTCTAACCACGTGGACCTTGATCCTCCAACAGTCCCTTACAGGAGTGATTTCTCCGAAGAATCACAATGGTTAGCCATGGAAAAGATGAAACACAAACGATTAAAAGCAATGGAAATCAAAATAAGGTAAGATTGTGTTTTGAATAAATAAAAAAGAAAAATAATTTGATTTAAATTAAATTTGATTTAAAATTCAAATTTTATATTTAAAATTTAAAAAAAATTAAATTAATTTAAAAATTAAATTTTATATTTAAAATTTATTAAAATAAAATTAATTTATTTAATTTTATTATTTTATATTTTAATTTTATAAAAATTACATAAATAATTATTAAAAATAAAATAATTTATTTATTTTAAATTAAATAAAATATTATTTAAATTAATAAAATTTTTAAAATAAAAAAAATAAATTTTATAAAATTTTAAAAATTAAATTATTTTTTATTTTTAAATATTTTAAACACAAAATTTAATTTAATTTAATTTATAAATTAAATTATTTTTTATTTTTTTATCTTTCAATTAAAGCTACAAACAGAAACTGAAATTAATTAATTTTTTGTGTTTATTTTTTATAACGGAGCAACACGGGAGAAATCATTTCTCATTTCCAAACACAATTTTTGTTTCTAAATGGAAGCAACGATTATTACAAACAGAAACTGAATCAACAGTTCAAAATCACAGCCAGAAATGAAGTATTTACAGGCAAAGAAAAGTGAAGGAGGGGAGAGATACAGTTTCCTACCTGATAAAACCCTAACAACCCAACAATGAATTCCATTGGCCAATTTCACTCCACCATCATGAAGAAGCCGGACAAAATTCACGCATGGGAGGTAGATTTGAGCGAAGCAGTCACAAAGTCGCGCATGAGACAAGAAAAAGAGTGAGAGAGAAAACTTCAGGAAAAGGAAAGTGAAGATAGCAGAAATAGAAATGAAATAGAAAAGGAAAGAAAAAAACTTTCTATTTCTTTATGGTTATTATATTAATTTTATTAATCAAGTTATATTATAATATATGTATAATTTTAAAAAAATAGAATATGAAAGAATATTAATAAATATATATTATAATTTAATTGATAAATAAATATAAAAATATAAAAAATAAAAATAAATTTTGTCCAAAATAAAAATAATAAAAATGAAGAAGCATCTATATGGGTGAAGTATTAGTTTTATCCAAATTCGGTAAATTATAACGGTTAAAATAAAAGTCATTAACTTGGCTTCGGACATGGGTTCAACCGTGCCATTAAATTGGCTTTAGACATGGGCTCCACACTCTCTGCCATGCCATTAAACTGCTACGGGTATGTGGTTCCCAAAAAAAATGTAATAATTGATTGGATACGGATTTTCTCCAACAACATTATCTTTTAGCAACATTTTTAAAAATATCTGAGTCATTTATTTTTTATTTAATAATTAGTATTATTTTTTAATATTAAAAATATTTTTAATATTAAATTATTATTTTTTAATATTAACAGTTAAATAAAAAATAAATAACTCAGATATTACTAAAATTACTACTATCAGACAGAATCTGAATTCTAATTGATAACAACTGTACTACATAATTACTATAAAATAAAAAAATTAAATTAATTGTTGCCATTTATTTTATTAAATATATTAAAAAAATGTTTTAGAAACTTTCTACTAGAAAGTTTGTAGTTTTGGAAAGAAAAAACTATACATATGGACGACGCTAGGCGAAACATTCTTTAAAATAACCACTGAAATATATATAGTACATAGGTAACAAATAATAAAAAACATATCAGGTAGTATACTTTTTTGGTACAGATTAGGTAGTAATACTACCTAGGCTATACTTAGAACCAAGTATATGCATATAAAAATATTCAAACCTAAACCATACCATTTAACATTAACTAAGCTATAACCCTAGCTATAAACCCATAATGTCCACTCTTATGATTCCTATCCTTGTATGGAACGACATAAAATGCTTATATATGCATGAGATTTGCTATTTTTATATATAATAATATCTGCATTTCTTAAGTTCATTTAAATTTTAATTTCACTTATGCAAATTTATTTGTACTTTCATAATTTATGCAAACTACCTATAGTATAATACACAACAAAGGTATGTTGATTAAAAGGTTATAAAAAGTGATGTTCTTACAACAAAAAAAATCCCCAGTGAATTATGAATTGTTATTCTCGACATAAAGAAATCTCTTCATACTGACTTAGGGAAAAGATTCTTGTCGGGAGAAGAACATTTTTTTTTAAAAACCTCATTATTTATCTAACTTTTATACGTTTAAATTTTTTAACTCATTCACAAATTCATTCTGAATTTCACGAAAATATTACAATTACATACAATATAATTTAATACTCCTCTCACATAAATATACGATAAATATACATCTACCGTAATTTGAGTAGACACAAAACATTATCCATTTTTTAAACGCCACATACTAATACACGCACAAGTGTGCAAACAACTTTTTCTCTACGTGCATTAGAGTAAAATAGACTTGAACAGCTGAATAGACCTAAATGTTTACTACAAAGTTCCCACTGATGAGAAATGCTTCCCCTCGAAGTCAGTCACACCATTCAGGCATTCACGTAGAACCCAAAAAAAGAAAATCTGCATACTAATGTACAAATTGTGCACAAGAGAAATGTTAAATCTTTATAAGAGAATCAGTCCAGCAATCCTCTTAATTAGAAAAGACAAGAAATATTTAATACTTTACTTTCAATCACTGAAAGGCAATTAATACAAACCAGTCACTTTTCTTTTTTGGAATTAAAAACAGTGCTCTTGATTACACATTACCTGTGGAAAATGTTTCTCCCCCTCTATGGCCTTTTGCAATACTGCTTAATTTCTTGCATATTAATATGCCAAATTAATGAACATCATGTGACACATTGAATCTATCTTGTCAAAACATGCAAAAATCTCTCACCCAACCCCACGCCTTCCTCCCTCTCTCTCCTACCAATCAAGTGTTAGGAAGACAACATTTGACTCCACTTCAACCACTTCCTTGTGACGATAGGTTAAAACTGAGTTTTTGGACAGGCAGCACCGCAGCAGCAATTAATTTACTAGCTCAAACAACAATCGGGGAAAGGTGGAGGGGGGAAGAAAAGGAAGGAGGAAAAAATAAACAATGCAGAGTACAAAACGAAATGCAATATACTATACAGTGGAGCAAACAATCAATGGACTTCCAAGTATTTGTGTTGCTATGACATTCATTCTCAACCATGTTTTCTCCGCCAGGCCACTATGTTTGGGGTACTTATAAAGGGTAACCATATCTTTTAGGATCTCTTGTGAAGAAGAAGGGATGTCTTAATGCTTCCCTTGCTTTAAGCCGTTCTGCAGGGTCATACCGTAGAAGCCCTTGCAAGAGGTCAATCAAATCGCCAGCAGAATGATCAACATGCTGCATTACAAGGTTCTGCAAGGGAATATTAGAGAACATAAACAGGTAAGGGATTGTAATGATACCATTCGAGGCATTGTCATGCTGATGGAAGAAAACTGGATGATAGAATATGACGAAGAAGAACAAGGTCCTTGTTTACAACAAGGAGCACAAGTTCCTTCACGTGTAAAATTTGAAGCTATTGCAAAATAAAAGAACTTATGGTTTTTAATAATGGCACAAAATCAAGGAACTTTAATTGTAAAACGAAATGTTAAAGAATATCCCTAGCTTTTAATTCTGATACAGTCAATGTTAAGTACTTTCACATTTAAACGTCTACAGAATTCTCTTTTAAGATAAAGAAAGGTCAAAGGTGCCATAAAGCATGGAGCAAGAAATGGATGCACAAAACCGTAGCAAGTAGATGGAAGAGGAAGATCAGTTGGCCATAGAACTGTATTCTCATAAACAATACACCTATGATATAATTATATGAAGTATGAAGTTAGATACAGGCAAACCACAAAGTAGGCATTACCGGCAAACGAGGCAATTTCCAAACTGCCCTCATGCTTTCTCTTGAAGTTGAACTATCAGGCCAACCTAATCGTGCACCCCTTCTAAAATACTTCTCAGCTCGACAACTGCAAGATCAGGCATTACATGAAAATCCACAGAAAGGTTAAAGAGAATACATATATCTCAAAGCAAAGAAAATCCAAAAGCTCTTACTCAGCCCTGACCACCATATGGGGAGGTAGTGGCCCTAAAACTCTCTCCATCATGGCAAGATGTTCCAAGTTCTCATGTGCCTGGAAAAGTGCCTCGCCCTGCTCATATACAACGAAGAGGAACAGATTAAAAAAGGGAAAAAAAAAAAGGAAATCTGAAGTAAAATTGCTCAAGTCACTCACGAAAATCATAACAAGTTTTGCTGGTAGAAGTAATGGCAAGAAGGGCAAAAGTATAGCATCTTTCCATTGTAACATATCCACAACCCCAAAGAAAAACAAAATTGTCTGAGCTAAAATGTATATATGCACATGTCATACGCCTCTTAGCTGAAAACCAGAGAATAAAAGTTCTATCTAACTACTCCAATCCTAGTAAATCCCACGTGGTATGGTATGATCAGTGCAAATGGAGACTGCAGTGATGGCAACAGTGAGACCTCCCAACCGTAGCAGCATTGAGCAAGCATTATTTAGAGGGTTTTTTTTTTTAACCAAACATAAGTCATAAATTCTCAAAGTAAAGAAATAAAATAAGCTCAATTACGTTTCTTTGCATGCCTTGCAGATCAAAACAAAATACTGGAAACTCAAAACTCAAAACGAAAGACACCTCTGTTTCTTGTCAAGTGTTACTGCTGCACAGAGGATTGAGAACCCAATAATTGTAGCCCAGAACCGAGGGATTTAAGAAATCAGAACAGAGAAGAGGGTTGAGGAAGAGAAAGAGAAAAGCAGAGAAGGTAGCGAGTGGTTGAAGTTACTTTCACCTGAACAGAGGACGAAGAGACTCCACTGGCAAAACCAAACGCTGTTGGCAACGAAGGCCTCCAGTGAACTCTGACGGTCCCAATGGATGAAATTGAGGGGAGGATGGGGCTTTTCGAAGTGATTTAGGACAGACGTAAAACAAAAAACAGCAAATTTGCTTCATTTTCCAGTTGGCAGCAATAGCAAATGCTATTTCGACATAGCAATAGCACAGATAGTGGCATTATCCGTGCGCCATATCAAAATCACCAAGCTAGAAGTGTAGTGTAGCACAAGAACCCATGGCTCACTGCTAAATCCTATAGCACTTGCTATGGCATGTAATAACACTATATTTTATACATTTTATAATCCTCTCACTTGACTTTTTAAGGTTTAATTAAGCTTAATTAAATTCATTTTGACACATTTTATGATTTTAAGCTGAATTGGATCATTAAACAAATTATCGTGCGTAAATTTACCTTAATTATCTCTTTGTGATGTTTAGTAAATTAGTTATATCTTGAGTTGTAAATATCTAAATGATATGATTTTGGTCTTGTAGGAAAGCTAAGACAATTCCCTACAACTTTCATGTTGAACACTTTGTCGATTCTCGAGTGTCTAATGGATGATATTGGGCTTTGAAGTCAAAATAGAGAGGCTGAATTAAACCTACTTAAATACATGATAATTGGATCATATCTTGAGTTTTAGGTATGATTTTGGACTCAGACCAAAGTCCATTTTAAAGCAAATATTCAGGCCTACAACTTTCATGAAGACCACTTTTCTCAAAAATGAAGAAAAGAAGAGACTCAGTTGTATACGTTTACTCAAGTATTATTATAAAAATAATAATAAAATAAAAGGAAAAACGTAATCACTTACGTTTCATTTGGTTACTGTGCATCCAAATTTCTCCTTTAAATAGCAATTGACGAAGTGAATTCGGGGTCCTGCTGAAGCCAATTTCCAATTCCAAATTCCATTTTGAAAGGCCTGCCCAGGAGCTCCTCCGAGCTCTCTTCCGTTCTGTTTTCTTTCTTTTTTTTTCTTTTTTCTCATGTGTAATTAATCTTTATCTTGCTTGGGTGAAGGAGTGAAGCTTTTAGTAATAAATTGAGGTTAGATTTATTTCTTTCTTAATTTTAAATATAATTTTTTAAAGTTTATTTTTATATGTATTATATGTTGTTTCCAATTAATTTAAATATTATTCTTGTCGATAATAAATATCTTGATCCATCAAAAATATATTGATTTGACATTGGATGCGTTTGAAGATTTTTACAATATTAAAATAATAAAATAATATGATTACATGATTGAAAAAGATTTTTCGATTGGAATCTTCATTATTGATTTCAATAAATTAAAAAGATAAAATTATCTTTAATTTATTATCAAAATCAAATCTCGAACCCAAGATTCCAATCTTTTTTATCTTTAAAACTTTTATTATTTTTAATATATTATAACAAATTTCTACTAATACTTCGTCAAATCAATCCATATTTTTTCTTCATCAATTGATCAAGATATTCGACCTCGAGAATAATATTTAAATTAATTGAAACAACCTATAATACATATAAAAATCACTTTTAATTATAATTAAATCCCATCAAGTTTTTGTTGACTAACCTCAATTTATTACTAAAAGCTTCACTCATTCACCCAAGCAAGATGAAGATTAATTACACATGAAAAAGAAGAAAAGAAAAGAAAAGAAAAGAAAACAGAACGGAAGAGAGCTCGGAGGAGCTCCTGGGCAGGCCTTTCAAAATGGAATTTGGAATTGGAAATTGGCTTCAGCAGGGCCCCCGAATTCACTTCGTCAATTGCTATTTAAAGGAGAAATTTGGTTACTGTGCATGTGCACAGTAACCAAATGAAACGTAAGTGATTACGTTTTCCTTTTTATTTTATTATTATTTTTATAATAATACTTGAGTAAACGTATACAACTGAGTCTCTTCTTTTCTTCATTTTTGAGAAAAGTGGTCTTCATGAAAGTTATAGGCCTGAATATTTGCTTTAAAATGGCTTTGGTCTGAGTCCAAAATCATGCCTAAAACTCAAGATATGATCCAATTATCATGCGGAGTATTTAGGCCCTGGTTTCAGCCTCTATTTTGACTTCAAAACCCAATATCATCCATTAGACCTCGAGAATCGATAAAGTGTTCAACATGAAAGTTGTAGGGAATTGTCTTAGCTTTCCTACAAGACAAAAATCATATCATTTAGATATTTACAACTCAAGATATAGCTAATTTACTAAACATTGCCAAAGAGATAATTAAGGTAAATTTATGCAATAATTTGTTTAATGATCCAATTCAGCTTAAAATCATAAAATGTGTCAAAATAAATTTAATTAAGCTTAATTCAACCTTAAAAAGCCAAGTGAGAGGATTATAAAATGTATAAAATATAGTATTATCAATTCCCCACACTTAACTTTTTTGATTCCCAAGGGCAAAATATATAAGACCAAAGATAGGAAATAACACTGAACTAAAAAAATTAAAAACTTAAAAGATTTAATGAAACAAGAAGAGCAACTAGTCATTCAAGGGAACAAAGCATTTTTTTTTTATATATTTCTTCACATCTCAAACCATCAAACAAGGAAACTTCAGTTAAAAAGAATGAATCAAGAATGAAAGATCCTCACAGGAATTACTCTCAATCCCTCTAGTGTTTAAAATGATAGATATTTCACTCGATTCATCCCATGAAAAATTGCACTACCATAAGCTTGCTTATCTTCTACTTCTCCACTACTCAGAACACATGCACACAAAAATCAAGAGGACTTTATTCAAGGTTGTAACGGGGTCATGGTAAAGGAAAATGGATAATATGGACATGAGAAGATAAATACCAAAGAGAATAAAAGAACATTATGAATACAGCTTAGAGTGACAAGATATTTGAGAATATTTATCAATAAGGACAATGACCAATATCTGACTAATGTTTTGTTGAAGATTAATCCCTAAATTGATGAGTTGAATTCATTTTTAGGCATAAACCTTCTCCTTCTCTTCCTGTTATTTCCAAACATCTATCTTTATTATAAATATGGATATGTCACATAGTGTATCAGATGATCAGCTTTTTTTTTTTTTTTAATTTTTTTTTCTTTTTTTTTTCATTTACACACACACACACACCCCCACACTTGTTTAAGAACAAAGTCAATGCTCTCTTATTCCCTAAGGTCGGTAAAAACATTTTTTTTCTTTTTTTTTTTTTTTTTGTTAGAGACGCGTAATAGCTAAAAACAAGAACTGCCAAGTAGGCTCAAAGGGGTTATACAAGAGGAAAATATACAAGGATGACTTATTTGGTCAAAGTAGCTATTTTAAAATGCCTCAATCATATTTATGTATGCATGTGAAAATGTAGCCTCAAAAAGAATCAAAGCAAGTTCTAGAGTAACAATTTCATGAGTGAAAATCACACAAGAAAGAAGAGAATGATACAAGTGTTCAATCCATTCATCAATAGGCTCAAAATCTCACAGGGCATATTTCTATCATTCTCAATTCACCAATTTTAACATTCAAATCCAAGCATGTGATTTTTAAGAAAGAAAAAAATTTATGCTATGACCCAAGATATGCTTTTGCTACTTCTAAAATATTTTTTTTTTCTCAATTATGATGCGTCTCAAGAGTAAAATTACCTTAAGGGCAAAATTTACACCTTACTCTGCCATCTTTAATTGGTTTTGTTTTAGGTTTCTGACAGTCATCTCACTAAACATACTTCCCAATTTAAATGCGTCTCAGAAGTTAAATTACTCCTTACTCGCCAATATTCATTGGTTTAGCAAATTCATGAAAATCATATCATACTTCCTAAATTTTTTTTTTTTTAAATTATCCTTCCCCCCCAACTAGATTACAACATTGTCCGCAATGTTAAAATATAGATGAGTAAAGGATTGAAGATATTACCTATTGGAGAAATCTGACATAAATTGAAATAGAAACAAAGTACGATAAATAAAATCAAACCCATTAAAGATGAAGTGTCAGATCTGGCTTTCTTTTCTTGCCGCTTTCCTCACTGCTTCCTGATGACCAATCTATCTGAGCTAGAACTTTATCAGGTTCATAAACAAAAGTTTCTAATTTATCAATCAGCTCATCAATAGTGGAGGCAAAGATAAGAAGTTTTCTTGCAAGGAGTGATAAATTGTTGTTCCACAACTTTATCAAGAAAAAATAATAAAAGATCAAAGAAATTATTAACATTCAACAAACCAATGGGTTTATGGTGGATGTTCTATTCGGCCCAAGAGACAATTTGAAAAATTTCTTCCAAAGTACCAAAACCACCTGGTAAGGCAATAAATGCATCAGAGTTGTCAAGCATTTTTTTCATCCGTCCATGCATAGATGATACCTGGATTTCATCTCCAACTGTCTTGCCAGTGATGTTATTTTGAGTTAAAGGTTTAGGAATGATACCTAAAACCTGACTGCCTGCTATAAATGCAGAGAGTGATATAGCCCCCATTAACCCACGACAACCACCCCCATATACAACATGAATATTCCTTGCAGCAAGTGTTCGACCAAGAACGGTAGCTGCATTTACAAACTCTAAACCCTTCCCATAACTTGACCCACAAAAAACACAAACATTTTTAATGTTACGAACAGGAGGTCCCATAATTTCACCTTCCTTTGAATGATTATGAGTTGGAGGAAAGTGAAGAGAATGGAGTGTTTAAATAGGAAAAAGAAGGGAAAAAGTAATCATAGCACCTATATGGGTAGGTTGGCTGTTGTCAGAAAAGTTTGAAATTAAGAAATACGATTTTTTTTGACTTTTTTTTTGTTTTTTTGTTTTAACTTCAAGAAAATCATCAGGGTAAAGAAGTTTAGAAACCCCTGAAGGATCCTGCTCAAAGGATCGTCTGTCCAAAAATCAATATACAACAAAATCATATAAAGATAAAAGAAATACATTAATAAATAAGGACATACCTGTATGTACAGTTTTCATGGCGTATCTTTATACTGCACGTCATGAGTGCAGTAGTGGCATGTATTTAAGTTGCGTGTCACCAGTGCAACATATGAATTCCACAAGGATTGTCGAACCGACAACAAGAACCTTTGAATCCTTTCCGTCCTGCTTACGGAAGAACAACCCTCTATCTTCCTGCAAACCTAATTAAAGGCCTGTATTCTAAGAAGATGGTACCTGACCGCAGCCAGTCAGAACTCGCCATAGAGACCTACTAATTAAAGTAAGTATACAGCCTCACTAACGCTTCGTTCACCGTAAAGACGGACGCTTCTTTTTGTCCATCGGCCGCTACAGAGCCTTGGTTCCAAGAACTGGGAATGTAGCACACGGCTCTCTGAGAGCATGGCACACGAACTTTATTTATATACTGGCGTGTGAAGGTCTTCTCCTGAGTCTATGACAGGACGGGCATCCGCCCGGGGCTCCTAATCTGATTAAAGATCAAGTACAACCGTAGTTTCGCCCTCTATTTTTTTTTTAATTGATTTTTTTTTTATTTTTTTTTTCAAGTTATTAGAAACATGATGAAAGATGGGTGTATACTTACTTGAGATTGGGATGGAGGTAGTCTGCTCTTTCGGCTTTGTGCCAAAGCATTGTTGACCAGTATTAGACCCATTCAAGACCAAATATGAACATAGGGCTCCCAAAAGGGACAAGTGGCCATAATACGACTGGCTGCCTCACATGTGAGATACAATCTACCTTCTTTCTTTTTCAATTAAGAAGGCTGGATCAGGATGCATGCATTTCCCCATTCACGTTGTGTGTTACCAAAGCCAAACCCAAGTTGTATTCCTTTTTTTTTTTTTTTTTTTTTGTCTTCTTTTTTTTTTTTTTTGGACATGAAGAAAAAGAAGAAGAAAATATGTACATGTTGTTGTGGATGTGGCTCACATCTGCCTCTGGTTTCACGTCCAGAAACGGCTTAAACGCCTTCTATGAGTCGAGGATAAGCTTCCCATCCAATTTTCTTATAAATTGGCAAACAGGGTCTTTTAGAGTCAGATTCCCAAGACTATATTGCTTTTGTTCATCCTTGAAGAGATTCCACAAATTAAGAAGTTCACGATGCACAAGTCCACAAGAATGCGTATCAAGAGTCAATAAGATATCATCTAATGACTCCTTACTCAGTCCATTCTTAATGAAGAAAATTTTATCTTCTCTGTTTTTGGAAACCATCCCCAAAGAACGACATCGCGTGTTACAATTCCATCGTCCACATATGTGACAGACTTGTAATCTTTTTGCTCTTCTCCTTTTAGAATATGAACTTCTACCAAGACCTGGCATGTAAGAGTCAAATGAAATTGAAGACTCACCTGCTAATCGGACCTTTGCTTCGATTATCCAGCGTATATCCTCTGGTATACCTTTGTGCATTAACAATCTCAATCTTTCACATCGAACTTTGTAAATTTTTTTCAGAGCATTTAGAGGGAGAGAAGGAAAATGTTTTCTCAGGTTTGAAAGAATAACATCCATTTTAGAGGAGAAGAAGGATTCAGTTATTTTGGGAAACTGAAAGAGAGCAAACCGACTTGAGAGTCACGGAATACCGTCATCCGCCATTTAACCGGGGAGCTAAAGAACTGCAAAACAAAATAAAACTACAAAATTATAGTAAATTTTTTTCATAACAAGGATCAGAAAGGGAAATGAAATCTACCTCAGCAGCTTGATTTTCTAGAAATGGTTTAAGTCTTTGTCCATTAACCTTAGACACATTACCATTCCTAGGATTCTCAATATCTACGGCTCCATAAGGATATACATGTTTGACAATAAAAGGACCAGTTCACCTAGATCTCAATTTTCCAGGGAATAAGTGAAGACGAGAATTATAAAGCAGAACTTTTTGGCCAATTTCAAAAGATTTTCTCAAAATATATTTGTCATGAAAAGCTTTTGTTCTTTCTTTGTAAATTTTTGAGTTTTCATATGCATCATTTCTCAATTCCTCAAGTTCATTTATTTGCAATTTGCGTAACTTGCAAGCATCATCAAGATTTAAATTGAAAGCTTTAATTGCCCAAAATGCTTTATGCTCTAGTTCTACAGGCAAGTGACAAGGTTTTCCATAGACTAACCGATAGGGTGATATGCCCAAAGATGTTTTAAAAGCAGTACGGTAGGCCCAAAGTGCATCGTTTAGTCTTAAAGACCAATCTTTACGATTTGGGTTAACCGTTTTTTCTAAAATTTGTTTAATTTCCCTATTTGCTAATTCTACTTGTCCACTTGTCTGAGGGTGATAAGGGGTAGCAACTTTATGGGTAATACCATATTTCTTCATTAAAGATTCAAATAGTTTATTACAAAAATGTGTTCCCCATCACTGATGATAGCTCGAGGGATTCCAAATCGACTTAAAATATTTTGTTTTAAAAATTTGAGAACAGTTTTATGATCATTTTGTCGACATGGAATCGTCTCAATCCATTTTGAGACATAATCAACTGCAACTAAAATATACACATATCCAAATGAGGATGGAAATGGACCCATGAAATCAATTCCCCAACAATCAAAAATTTCAATGACAAGGATGGGGTTAAGAGGCATCATGTTTCTTTTTGAAATTGTGCCCAACTTTTGACAATTTTCACAATTTTTGCAAAAGGTATGGCTATCTTTAAATAAAGTGGGCCAATAAAATCCACACTGCAAGATTTTCGCAATGTTTTTTCTTTGAAGAAAAATGACCTCCACATGCTTCGAGTGACAAAAGTTAATGACACTACTTACCTCACTGTCGGGTACACATCTCCGAAAGATTTGATCAGGAGAATATTTGAACAAATATGGGTCATCCCAATAAAAAATTTTCACCTCAGTCAAAAACTTTTTTCTGTCTTGATGTGACCACTGAGGCGGCATCTTTCCTGTTACAAGAAAATTTACTATGTTCGCAAACCAAGGCATAGAATTGACAGAAAATAAAAACTCATCTAGGAAAAAAGAATCATTGATAGGTGTGCTATCAAAAGATGAGCTGTTGTAAGTCTGGACAAATGATCTGCGACAACATTTTCGGCTCCTTTCTTATCTTTTATTGTGATATTGAATTCTTGAAGCAACAAGATCCACCATATCAACCTAGGTTTGGCATCCTGCTTAGACATTAAATATCTAACAGCATCATGATCAGTAAAAACAACAATAGAAGAACCAATTAAATGAGCTCGAAATTTGTCTAATGTAAAAATTACAGCAAGTAGTTTTTTTTTCAGTAGTGGTATAATTCATTTGTGCACTATTTAAAGTTCTACTTGCGTAACAAATCACATGAGGTTTACCTTCTTTTCTCTGGCCTAAAACAAATGCAACAAAGAAAATCACTTGCATCACACATTAATTCAAACGGCAAAGACCAGTCAGGAGGTTGCATGATAGGAGCCGATGTCAGAAGACCAATTAATTTTTCAAAAGATTTTTGGCATTCTTGAGTCCAATCAAATGTTGCATCTTTTATCAAAAGATTACATAATGGTCTAGATATGACACTAAAGTCCTTAATAAATCTTCGATAGAATCCTACATGTCCTAAAAAGGAACGAACTTCTCTGACTGTTTTTGGGGAAGGCAAATGAGCAATTAATTCAACTTTGGCCTTATCAACTTTAATTCCTTCAGAAGATATCACATGACCTAACACGATTCCTGAGGTAACCATGTAATGACATTTTTCCCAATTTAAAACAAATCCTTTTTCTTCACATCTTTTAAGAACTTTATCCAAATTATCAAGACAATTTTCAAAAGAATTTCCAAAAACCGTCAGATCATCCATGAAAACCTCTAAATAATGCTCAATCATGTCACTAAAAATACTTAGCATGCATCTTTGAAAAGTTGCCGGAGCATTACAAAGACCGAAAGACATTCTTCTATATGCAAAAGTGCCAAAGGGGCATGTAAAAGTAGTCTTTTCTTGATCCTCTAATGCAATTGGTATTTGATTATACCCCGAATAACCATCAAGAAAACAATAGTAGGGATGTCCTGCTACTCTTTCTAGAATTTGATCAATAAATGGTAAGGGGAAATGATCTTTCCTAGTGGCTGCATTCAATTTTCTAAAATCAATACACATACGCCAACTAGATGAAACTCGCGTAGGTATTAACTCACCTTTTTCATTTTCAACCACTGTTATTCCAGATTTCTTAGGCACAACTTGTGTAGGGCTTACCCACTGACTATCAGAAATAGGGTAAATAATTCCAACATCAAGTAATTTAAGAACTTCACTTTCAACTACCTCTTTCATGTGTGGATTTAATCTTCTTTGAGGTTGTTGTGATGTTTTAGCATTATCCTCTAAATGTATTCTATGTGTACAAATCAATAGATTAATGCCTTTTATATCTGTTAATGTCCATCCAATTGCATTTTTATGCCTTTTAAGTACTTCTATCAACATACCTTCTTGTTCTTCAGTAAGGACTGATGAAATTACTACTGGAAAGCTTTGGTCTTCTCCCAAAATGTGTACTTCAACCCAGAAGGTAATGGCTTTAGTTCTAGTGTGGGTACTTTTTCATGAATATTATCATTCATGGGTTGTAATTCTTCGAATCTCGGCTTCCATCCTTTGTATTCCATTGCTTGTGTACAATCAAGCAAAGAACATATTTCAGAAATATCACCATCTACTTGCGTACCTGAATCAAATGAATTAATTAAACAAACTTCTAATGGGTCAGAAGAACTCCCTTTTAGAAGATGATCATCTACAATGGTTTCAATTCCTTCAACTTCCTCATTTTCATCAAGGACTTCCTGTGGTTGCTTGCACATGTTAAAAACATTGAGATCCAGTGTCATGTTTCCAAATGTTAGTTTCACCACTCCATTTCTGCAATTTATCAAAGCATTAGATGTTGCTAAAAATGGACGGCCTAAAATAACGAGGAATTGACTTGCAACTATCAACTATAGGTTCAATATTCAAGACAATAAAATCCACAGGATATATGAATTTATCAACTTGAACCAACACATCTTCCACTATTCCTCTTGGAATTTTAATTGATCTATCGCCAGTAGAAGAGTTACGAAGTTGGTTTTAACTCACCCAAGTTGAGTTGTTTGATAAACCGAATATGGAAGCAAATTGACACTAGCACCAAGATCAAGTAAAGCTTTTTCAATTTTATGTTCTCCAATAATGCATGAAACTCGTAGGACAACCAGGATCTTTATATTTCAACGCATTATTATTCGAAAAATGAAGCTTACCTGCTCACCAAAAAATGCTTCTTTTTCACATTTAATTTTCTTTTAACAAAGGCACAAGTCTTTCAAATATTTGGCATAAGAAGGAATCTGTTTGATAACATCTAACAAAGGAATATTGACTTTCACTTGTTTCAAAATTTCAAAAATTCCAGTGTTATGATCCAATTTCTTTGGATTATTCAATGCTTGAGGAAATGGGGGTGAAGGCGAGAGTGTAGTCTCATTTTGGTCAACTTCTTGATTTTCTTGAGGAATTGGTTTATCTTTTTTCTCACAAGATTCAGGGATTTGTTTTTCAACAACCTTTCCACTCCTAAGAATTATCACAGAATTGACTTGATTTATTTGTTGGTTTTCTAAACTACCCTCATTTAGACTATATTGACCTTTGGGATTTGGTTGAGGTTGAGAAGGAAATTTTCCTTTCTCGTGAATGATGAGTGCAGAAGTAAGTTTGGAAAGAGTTTCTTTTATATCAATCATGGTTTGATTGGTTTGTGTATTAATGGCTTCTTGTTTTTCTATGAATGCATGCAGTGTTTCATCACGGTTTTTCCTATATGATGCATATCCTTGAAAATTTTGAGAGTCTTGTTGTGCCTGAGGAGGTGGTGGTTGCATGAATTGTGACTGAGTATTGTTCCTCCAGCTGAAGTTAGGATGATTTTTCCATCCTGGATTGTAAGAATTTGAAAAAGAAGAGGTGAATGGCTTTTTAAAATTATTCATTGCATTTACTTGCTCATGTACAACTTCTTTAAAAACAGGAATGTTAGGACAGCATGCTATTAACAACTATGATTCTACCTTTCATGCATAATCAGTAAAGGAAAGTAAAGAAGGTTTGGACTGACGATTACTTACAGAGCAAAGCTCAACCAGTATGCAGCCTACACTCCAAAGATCGCAAGGATGGTTCCAGCCAAGGCCTACAGAAAAACAACAGATGACAAATATAATGCATGGTTACAGATATAATGAGAATACATTTCACAAGGAATGACAATTACCTAAGATAACTTCAGGTGCACGATAGTGTCTTGTTGACACCATATAACTGTGATCCTGATTTTCAAATGTTGTACTCCCAAAATCAATGAGCTTAATGGCACTAGACTTGGGTAGATTCTTGAAATAGAAGCCATCTTTTGTGGTCCTTGATAGAAACTTAATTGCCACATTGAAGAATGTGCCAACAAAAAAAGAACAAATGTTAAATTTTGATATTTGAGAATGGTAAGGAATAAGTGCATGAAAACTTCCATGGTTGCAGAATCTGTCTTAGTTAAATATAGAACATGAATTAATTCTTGCCAGTCATTTTTCACCAAAGGAAAAATGCAACTGTATTGTCCAAAAGTCAATTTATTAACACCCCTCTGCTAGTACCAACACATTAGTTTCAATAACTGACAAGTGAAAAACAAAGTTGAATCACGATAGTAGGAGAATGATTCGGAAGATGATACCTTGTAATCTGGCACTTTAATAAATTCTGATGAGACAAGAAGAATATTCTCTGGCTTCAAATCAGTGTGAATCAAGCATAAATCATGCATAACTGCATATATGAGTGACACAATAAGTGACTTAAAAGCATAATTGATTGTAATAATATCTATTTTGTGTCTATTCAATAATAGTTTAGCTTGTTTCAAATATCAAAAGATTATATTATCCATATTCAAATGAGTTATTATATATGCACGTCTTAAACTCCCAACAGACAAGGAGCATTAAATATACATAAAATATATAATTTGGTAGTTGGTACAGGATATGTCCACACACATGCTACAGACTCTAAAAGTTGTCTGCCAATCTCCCGAACAAGATCAATGGGAAAAGAACGATAACTGTTTTTGCGGAGAAAATCGTATAAGCTTGGTCCAAGCTTCTCAAATACCTGTTGAAATCATTTAAATCCATCCGCAAGTTTTTTAACTTACAGAATATTTAAGCATGATGGAATAGACATTCCTGTCATATTAATCAAATTACAAATATCAATAAATACTTACAATACAAATATGATTACGATAGTCAAACCAATTCCGTATTTGCACACAACTGCAAGGAATAAAACCACTTATACCACAATCGTTTTTAGCATCTACAACCAATAATGGAAGACAACCAGAAATATCTCTTATCGTGCACCATCAACGTCATGTCTGGCTAGCCTCAGCAAGACATCAATTTCAGTCATTGCAGCCTCACGATACTTGTTTATGGAGCGAACAACTTTAATTGCCACATCTTCTTTCTTTTCATTGTCAAAACATTCCAAGACTTGGCCAAATGTTCCTGCATAAATTTTGGATATCCACATTAGGCCAAGTGGCCAACATACTAAGAATACATATAAATAAGTCCAAGACTGAGATTTTAATAAGCTTAAAAAGTCTTTTAACATAAAAGATCTAGAAAGGGCAGGATATTGAAATAACATGGAAACCGAAGCACTATCTACCTTCACCCATTTTACTGAGAATTCTGTCTGCAGACATAACAAAGAAAACAATTTTAGAGAAGAAGGCCATATATGACATAAGCATATATAACTAATGCTAAAAAGCAAAATTGTCACACAAATAAATCAAAACTACCCCACACACATTTAATTGTTGGAAATAATCACATACTCATATGCAACCACTTTAGATGAGTTAAAAAAAGGCGGGAGGGAAAAGTCTGTGCTATGACTTAACAAACATCACATTGGACCGGATAGACTTCATATAGTAAATGAGGATGAATCACCTACATCGAGGTGTTAAATTTTCACCAATGGCAAAAATGTAGTGACCATCTTTATCGTCAGGCCTCCAAGGGGGCGTTTCATTGCAAGGCATTCCCCTATAAATCACGGACGAATAACCATCATTTGGAACCTCTCCATTCCCAACCTCCTGGCTGCAATATATTGCAGGAATAACCTGCAAGCATTCACCGATCAACATCCAAAAATTAAGCAAAATGTTTCCATCAGCATAAAGTATATTCACGTGCTGTAAGCTCGTATTGCTTATAAATCCATCTGTTTCGCTGTTGCCTAAACTTCAATTAAAAACATAAATAAATTAATTAATAAATAAACAAGCAGAAAATTTTATTTTTTATGGAAAAAAAAAGTAGCTAGCGGATCCAACCAAGCGTGACCATTCCTACACACATTAATTCAGCTAAAACTGTCCAACCAGAGAAAATTTCACAGGGGAAATAAAAACTTTTCAAGCAAGCATCAAATTAAGAATACATAAGACCAATTATGCAAAGAATATTCGCGAATAAGCATCAGATACAAGGAAAACAGCTATGGCTAGGGGGGGAGTAATGATGGTTTGTGAAGGGCAAGTGAAAATGCAAGGGGAAAAGATTACAAAGAATACATAAACATGCAGAGAAGAAAGAAATGAAAACCTTGGGGGGAGGAAGAGGAGGAGGGGGGGGGGTGGTGGGGGCATATCCCATGTTAAACGAGGCCTCTTCCTTGGCCTCTTGTCCATGTTCCTATGCGGAAACTCGATCATTCGCTGCGTCTCCATTTATCTGCGCGTATAGCTCTCGTCACAATACATGGAAATTCTTTAATTGAATTCAAATTACTCAAGCATCGGAGATAACACTCGGATCAGAAACATTGAATTGGGAAAATTTTTCCCAAATTTGAAACCCTAATGTTGGATTTGATGAGATCTAAGGCAGTAAGGCTAAAGCCGAGAGAGACAGAGAGAGAACGAGCAGAGCTTAACCATGGTTAAAAGAATGAGAGAGCGGTACTAACCCATGGTTAGGATGTGGGCCCTACAGTTTGATTGTTATCCTCTGCAGCCGCTCTTGCTGGATAGTGGATTGTGAGTAGCCCTTGGATCTTGGAGTTGGATTTTCTTTTTTTTGGTCTTCACTTGGAGTTGGATTGGAGAGGTGGCAACCAACTTGCTGGGCTAATGGGTCGCTTTTGTTAGGGCCTTGTCCAAATAAGTTCGGCCCAAAACAAAACTAGTAAGTAGGTCCATAAAAAAAATGTAATCAAATATTTTAAAAGTCAGTTAACCATTAAACTGATGAGATGAGCAATTTATGGTTCAACTAATTTATCCGATGATTGGACTGTTATTATAATTATAATTATTTTTATTTTATATAATATATATAATAATATAAATTTTTTATTTGAATATAATATAATATATATCAAATTAATCAAGATAAAAAGTTGAGCTTTGGAGGCTTGGCCCCTCTGTTTCACGGAAAAAATAAGATAAAAATAGAACTAAGATAAAAGTAAGTAAACGAAAATACAAAACTAAGATAAAGTTGGATTTGGAGACATGGTGGAACCATCTAGGACAAGTGATAGCATGACACGTGGTGAATATGGGCTACAAAGTATCACAAAACCTAATAATTCTTAAGAGAAAAATTTATTATAAATATTTAAATTATTATTTGATACATATAAAATAATAAAAATTATCATAATATTATTTTAATTATTAATAATATTTATATACATTTTAAAAAATAATTTAAATATCTAAATAATTAAGTAATAAATCATATTCATCTAAGAACTTATCTTCACAGCGTTATGCACATTGCTCAAAAGTGAAAAAGTGTGCTCATAAACCAGAGGAGACGCAAAATCACCGTAGGTGCAGCACCTTGCCGAAATCGTGAAAAGCTTGTCGAAGAGGCCAGACATGGTCGCGAAGACATAGCTGTGTGAAGATAGAAAGGGTTGAAGTGCATGAAAAGTGAAGACAATAGAATATGGAGGGAAGAAGATTGGGTCATCTCTTTTTTTATTCTTTAAAAACAGAGGCAGTTAATTCGACCTAGTGGTCGATTTTTGCCAATATTCAACGATTCATCTATCTAAACAATTCTTTGATCCAACCAGAATTGGTATCATAATCGGTCTATAATCCAACCAATATGATTAAACCGGCTTTTAAAACACTATATGTAACTAACATTTTTTTGTGTACATGTAACTAAACAATATTATTAAGACAAAAACAAATGCATGTTTACCAAAAGAAGTAAAATCCATGTAACAGAGTGTCACAACTTGTGGAAACAGAATGGGCATTGGTGAGAACTTAAAATTAAAATAACTATAGGTTTGTGTAAGTTATTAGAGGATGGGTTACTACTCAAAACAAAATAATATTTTCACACTTTTTCCTTTAGATTATTTTGTTATCACTTTTCTCACATAAAAAAATATCTTTTCGGATGACTTTTTAAATTGCACTCTTAACATTTTTATAAAATGCTAGACAACTAGGAGAATTTATTTATATACTTAATACAAATGCTAATAAAGTTTTTTAAAGAGTAAAGTATAAATTACGCTGAATAATGTTTCAAAGAGTTTTATTAGGGGAAGTTCCTCTCCTCTTTGTTAATGTTTCGCTACTTTTCTATGGGGATACGAAGTTTTTCAACAACTTTGATTTTTTTTTTATTTTTTTATATTATTTTTTACACTTCTTCTAATACTATTTATTATGTATATTTTTTATGACTTTTTCTCACTTAATTAATACCTTTAAAAAAAACTGTCAACAGTCTTATACATTTAAAAAGAGTATAGGATGATCTTTATTCTTTTTTCAAAACCAGAGTGATAAATTATTCTAAAAAAGTTTTACACTTAAAAATGTGAGTAAAAAATTTAGCAATGAGTTTTATTATATAAAAAATTGTATAAGAAACTCGCATGATTTTTTTTTAATTATAAATTTTAAGGGTACACCAAGTTTACTATTATTTTTTCCCCAAGTAATAAGTTTGTCATATTTCAAGATCGCAATGATGATCTACATGGTTCCCTCAATAATCTGCATCATTTGCACATTTAAGACTACGTTTAGTAGACAAGATAAGGAGGATCTGATAGTATTAGCTAATACTATCAGACCTTATCAAGTGTTTGGTGCTTTAACCTGATAATATAGTCAAATCAAGTCAACTTTTTTTACCATATTCTAACTTGATTATTCTATCCTCCCCACACTCCTTGATTAGACTTGATAGGATATCTCTTCTCATCCTACCCCTCATCTTCATCTTTTTCCGTTCCAAGCCTCTCCAGCGCTCCCTCTCTCTCTTTCACTTCATCTGTTCTTTCTCCCTCTCCCTCGCCCACGCGTGCACACACACTCTTAACTCCTTTTGCTATTGGGCACTGTCACAATCAGTTTTCGGTCATTGTAAATGGTGGTGGCCATTCCGGCAACATCTATGCTACAAGAACTCAACAAGGTGGTTGGAAAAAGATCTCGACGAGGCAGTTACAATTCTTGGGTGGCCGTTCTGGTTCGCGGGTGCACCGTTCTGGTTCGCGAGTACGCCGTTCTGGTTGGCGGGTGTGTCGTTCTGGTTCGCAGGTGCATCGTTCTGATTAGCGGGTGTGCTGTTATAGTTCACGGGTCACTGTTCAGGTTCTTGGGTGCGCTGTTCTGGTAGCAAGTGAAAGGTTATGTGGTTGCTAGCGCACGTGTGATGGCACCAAAGGGCAGAGCCGCAAAGGCCACCACGTGTTCTGGCCAAGAACTAGAAGCTAAAGCCCAAATCCGTCGTGATATTGGTTGTTGAAGATGATGGACGATTACAGTCAGAATCAGAGTCCAAAGCTTTTATTTTTTTGTTCTATTGTTGAATACCACCATTTTTTTCTTTTGCCAAAAGGTTGAAGACGATATTGTGTTACTGACTGGATTTTTCTTTTTCTTTTCTAATTTTTTTTATTTGTTTGGTTTTTTTAATTTTTAATTCTGATATTAAGGTACCTGTGATGTGCAATTGACTAGCATAACCAGTGTAGATGAGGTAGTGAGGAAGGTGAAAGATAATATAGTCATATTAAATAGTTACATATACTATCAAGTTGTTTATAATCTTGTATCAAATGTTTGATAATATAATAATTTATCAGTTATTTATATTATCAAACATTATCTTATTATCTTATAATATCATATCTTATATTATCATGCGCATCAAAGCCTAAATTAGATAGCTTCACCTAAATCGCCTTCCTTTAAGTTCGCATTGCTCCATATGACCAGTTAAATATCGTCCAAGAGCTTGACGTCTAAAACAAAGCAAAGCGACCGAAGACTTAAGCAATCATTCAAGATTTGCAGGCTTCAAACCTTTCATGGAAAATTAGATTTTGAAAAAGGAGAAAATAAGAATGAATAAGTGCATAATTTATTTCTAACCATGATCATTACTCTCATTCAACAGTCTTACTTCTATATACATGACATCATTGATCTGGTAAAGTTTAAGAAGACAGTGCAGTTGTAACCTAGTGATGCTAAATTATAAATATATAGTTGATTATTATCTCACATATTTTTAAATTAAACAAATAAAATAAAAGAGAAAGCCTAATTATGATACATACGGAAGAAAAGAGGGAGGAGGTACAGAGCATCCAGCCTCAAAAAAGCTTTCTCTTTTTTCCAGTTAATATATGATTGTGCATCCTATTTGAATCTATATCCACATGACATTGGTTCATTCTTCACTGATAACTCAGAACCAAACGCAGAAGACATCTGAGAAGGTGCATTAGAAAATGCCAAACTTAAAGAAGTTGGAATAACTCCATTTGGATTAACACTTGCCTTGTCATAAGCATTGGTAGAAGAATCATTGTCTTGGGTACCATTGGGTGGAAAGCAAGATGAAGATAAACAAGGCGGATTTTGCCACCGTGGAAGAGGAGCAACCAGAAGTGTCTGAAGCAATGGTCCAGCTTCTGTTACAGTTTGTAGCAATCTACCTTTTTTAGGCAAGGGCTTCCCCCAAACCAGGTTATCAATCACTAGTGAAGCACTATCAAAAGCACCTATATCTGCCTTGATTGTCCCATGTTTGTTTTGATGATTTGGTTGCTTTGGCAATGCCAAGTTGCTTGATTCAGCTATTCTTGTGTGAGAAAAACCCATAGAGGAATGCTTCTCATTTGATTGGAGGCTTGCCAAGGATAAATCATATACTTTGGTGTTTTTCATTGATGGCTTCGTTTTGTACTGTAGGACTGGTGGGCGCTTAGGATGATCAACTTGTGGAATAGTACTGCTTGTCTCAGCTGAGGTAGATGGCTGGAAATTTCTTAGTAGAAATTGAAGCTGGTCTCTTGCTTCATCTCTTTCTTGGCAAACCCTCTTTAATAGCTTGAATAAGCGTTTAATGGTCTCATCATATTTCTTTATCTCACTATTGGCTTCCATTCTTGCTGCTCAGTTCAAGCTTGGTGCAGAGAAGCCTGTGCTTAATCTCATCAATACTCTGTCAATAGAATAGGTAGTTAAGTCAGTGTGAAACTCAGAATTCAGAATAGAATAAACTGCCAACAAGATATTAGAAACTGCAGTGCTTTGCCTTTGAGTATTTTAACTGAAAGATTGGGACCAAGGTGTAGGCTTTGTTAAAAAATGGTAAGACAAAATCCCTTTGCCTTAACTTCTTCAATATAGCTTACAGATTTCAGAAGCCACAAAGCCACAATTGGTTTTAACTTGTAAATTTATTAGTCATAGTAAATACTAAATAGTTGTTTAGCATGTGAAATAGCAGGGCTTCAAAAAGTGACAAGCATTTAACTTCTTACCCCTTTGGTCAAAAGATAAAGCAATATTACGTTCAACTTTTCATTGGCTTTTGTTTGGTTATATTATTTCTTTTGACAATAATATGAACACACATAATTGTGTTCCCCAAGCTACATACATCCCAGTAGGATTAGTTATTCTGTCATTCTCAAGTGAATCTTGTAGATTTGATTTATTAATTATTACCATCAAAACACAAACTAAAGCTTCAAAGGCAGGCTTGGGGGAAAAAAGTCTCAGTTCCAGACTTCACAGTCGTAACCCCACTTTGCAAAACATTGCTTCAATTCAAATTTAGATGGGCAATAAATCATAGGTGGGGCAAGTCAACCAAAAATTAGTCCATTATTCAAATAGAATCTAGTAGGTGCTTTTTATTCCATCGATTGAGTCCCATATCATAAATAAACGATTAAACTTCGACATACACCTAACATAAAGAAGAATGTATATATGGAACATCCAATAATGCAATCAAAAGAAATTAACTGAAACACAAATGAGAATAACGAAAATCAATTTAGAAAGAGAATAGAAGAATCATTCACCTCATTCTCAGAAGAAATCATATTTAGCTAGCTATGAACAATTCACGTGCGCAACCAAAGTGGGTTGGCTGTGTCTGAATCTAGGAAATTACTACTAGTTCTGGGTTGAATACTAGCTGCTTCTGTAAACTCGAATAGGCAACCTCATATATGTCGAAATAGGTAAAGTTGCTTTCAAGACAAAAGCGAATGATAGGATTTTAAAAAAATAATAACGCCGTTTTTATATTCTAATTCAACAGTGGTTCAGCATAGCAACTTCTCCGTGGTTTTAGGGATGTTGTTTCCAATATCTCATTGATATTCCGATATCTCATTGTGATATCCCTTACTTTTTATACTTGTTAATAAAATATAAATTCGTTAATTAATTTATATATATAATTCTTGTTAATTAATTAATACATATAATTTTTGTTAATTAAACAATATATATGATTAATTATAAATTAATATTTTATTAATTAATATAAAAAATAATTCAAAAAAAAATAGTAAGATGATTATTTTGTTGTCAATTGTTTGCAGCCTATTTTAGGACCTATATTTTAGAGATAGATTATGTGGCTAACTCACAATTGGGCTTTGAGAGAGGAACCACAGTTTTGCTGAGTGTATCTGATACTATAGAACAAACGTGAATTCGAATTCAACCGTTTGTTGGTTATTTTGTGGGAACAGATAGATACAACGTTTTTGATTCTAAGAAAACGTAACTGAATGTGAACTGGCTCCTATATTATACTTAGGCTTCAGTTATGAGAACAAAATTTTCTTTGTAGCGAATGGAATTGACTCTACCCTCCTCTTGCCAATTATGGCTGGCAATTGTGGCTCACTTTAACTTGATGAATTGCGTCATAATATATTTTTTTGCAGCATTTTCTATTATACATTCATAACTTCAACTTTCAAGAACAGACTCAAACAAACATAAACTTTTGACGATTACTATACTATTTCGAAGTTGGGATTTAAAATTTATAAGACCAGCAGTAGTAGAATTTATAACAACTATTTCAATCATTATGGACTATCTCGTGGTAGTGGTGTAACTAAATTGGACTAGAACACTTGAAACTAATATGTACAAACGCATCTTAAAGAAACGCAGCAATTATAATCGTAGAAAGGAGGCCCAATCCACTCTAAAAAACTATAGGAAGGTCGTAAGTAGCAATTCTTCAATCACAGGATAAGATTTGTCCCTTCACAAGTTTCAGACTGCACATAAGTCCATTTTTCATAAATGGACTTTAGTTACTTTTAACTTCACTAAAATACAAGATTTTGAACGATGCTGCTTAGAGAAATTAACCTAAAATAGCATTCTGGCAACAATTGTTATTTTTTACTAATTCAGTTGTGAGTAGATATTAATTAATGGTGTTTGAATTAATTTATTGTATTTTATAAAAAAAATAAACAAATAGTTTTGAGTAAAAAATAATAATTCAAATATGCTATAAATCATATCGAAATCTTTAAATTTGAAAATCATAAAGTCATTTCAGTAAAAAAATGATAATGTCATTCAATTCAAGAAAAGAAATTTATTGTGTTTTATAATTATTTATAATTAATATATTAAAAAATTCAACAAATAGTTTTGAGTTAAAAATAATAATTCAAATATGCTATAAATCATATCCACATCTTTAAATGTGAAAATGATAAAGTCATTTCAGTAAAAAAAAATGATAATGTCATTCAATTCAAAAAAGAAAATTATAATGTCATTAATTGCTTCTTACATTTAATAAATAATAGTTAATAATTGATATTATTAATTTGATTTGATTTAGATATTAAATATATTTAATTCAATTTGACTTGATTTGAAAATAACATAGATTTAATTTGATTTAGATATTAAATCATCAAATACATTCAAATCCAAGAATAAATTAATATTTTGTTCACAATCAGAATAAAAAAATCAAACCAAATCATTTTTTTAGTTTACAACTTTCTAAACAAAGTGTTTTATTTGTAAACCAAATTAATTTTTGATTTAAAATTCAAATTAATTTCTATTATACAACTTATAAACAAAGTATTTTATTTGTAAATTAAATTAATTTTTAACCCTCAACATGCATAGTGAACAAGTAGTTATTATTTATGTAATTAATGATTGATGCTTACAACGGACAACAAATCAAGAAAGCCTGTAGAATGAAGTTATGGTAATTTGTAGCCAATCTAATGTCAAGATATAGATACCTCATAGTAGTATTAATTGCGTCTCAAAGTAATTTTATTACAATAAAAATATAGATTTCACTTCAGTGTGACAAATTTTGTCATTTCTTTTTATATTGAATTTTTTTATTAACAATATAGCAAAAAACCTAATCAATTAATGAGTTACAAATCGAGAAAATTGAACACTATTACAATCAGCCAAAAAACAAACTGAGAGAGAGAAAAAAAGGTGATTTGAAGTTGATTTGATCTTCATGTTCAATAAGTGTGCCTTATTTAATTTCGAACTTTCAGCTTCTTAAGCTTTGAAAAGGGCGTTGGATTTTAATCTTTTGAGAAATTAATTTAGAATTTTTTATTTTTTGTACACCTCTTCAATTTTCATATGATTTTTGACTACTTCAACTTCTATTTAAGAATTGATCTCAATGACAATCTGTATGTATATTTAGATTAGAATTGATAAATTTAAATTTAAATTAATTTAATTTTATAAATTTAAATTTAATTAAAGTGAATTTATAATAACACAAATTATATTTAAAATTTTTATCTTAAAAATAATTTTGATAAAATAAATATTATTTGAATAAAAAATTAAAATTATTTTTAAAATAAAATTAAAAAAAAATACTCTTCAACAAACTTTTACTAAATGGAAAGACAAAAAATTTGTATCTCCACTATAATTAAATTTGAAAACCATTTTTTCATTAAAACTAATAGAAATTAAAAATACTAAACAAAATTGAACGTTTGTTTAGAAAGCAGCAACCAAACGTAAAACCAAAGAATCACTCAACAATGTCAACCAATTTACATGTGAGTCTCAAGCCACGTGTCACTTTGAAATTCCTTTTTTTTTTTGTTTGGTTTCTTGCCTAAGCTTCTTTTAACAATTAAACTCATTTATTTAAAATACAATAGTAATGAAAAATGTCAATTATAGTCAATTTTGAATGCAATAAGGTCAGATAATTTTCAACTAACAACTAATATCAACGTTAACTCATCATTTTCAATCAATAGGCTACACTATTATTTCAATTAATGTCCCATTAATTCAAATTTATTAATAAGCTACACAGATTGAATTATAGACTGTTGCAATTGCCCTTTTATGGCAATATAATGTAGAAATGGTTTTTTGCAAAATAAATAAATTATTAATCAGATACAAAAATTTATTACCAAATAATTATGCCCGTTTTTATTTTTTTAAGCAATTTTGACTTTTATTATAATTTTATAAAAATTCAATACATAAATATTCTTCCATGGCAATTATGTGCTATTGCTATGGGTTGAATATGTGCAATTAAGAGTGTGGATGGTAAGAAATTTGATACTATCATATAAACAATGATGAAGAAGATAAAGGATGATCATCAAGAAGGGAAGGAAGATAGAAATAATTATAAAGATGATGAACAATGCTATAACTAAAACAACTATGAGGAAGAAGTCAAAGTACTGAGATGTATGAGTGAGAATTGAACTTTAAAGCTTGATGTACATCTCTTGCAGCAAAATAAGGACACCAAAACTTGCGAAGTTTGTTGAGAGACAAAACAAATATTTTTTTTTGTTGATGTTACGTGAATAAAAATATTGAAAAGGAAAAAGATGATGTTATATTTTTTTTAGAGGTGTAAGTATTGTATATATATTTTTTTTAAGGATGTGTGATTGAGAAAAAAAAGTAATAAAAAAAAGTAAATATAATAAATAATATTAGATGATATATAAAAAGAAGTGTATGTCTTGTTTGTAATAAGAATATCGAGTTATATTAAAAAATCTCTAATATTTTTTATAATTAATTTTATTATACTTTATTTTACTGATTTTATTTTTTTATATGTTCGTTCATCGCATGAGTGTTAAGTAGTTTAAAATAAAAATTGCAATGTAAAAAGTAATGTGTAAATAAACATTTTTATATAAAGAGAACTTGCTTTTAAAGTAAAACAGTAACATTATATCAACTCAAATCATTTAATTAATTAAGATCTTAATACATTTTATTTGTTTATTTATTTTAAAGATAAACTTGCTCTAAAAAAATATTTATGTAGATTTTGTCTACACAAGTTATGTGGACTAAACTGACATTTTAACCAAATTATTCTTGATGACAAAATTATTTATTAAAATGTCACTTTTTTGAAACTATATACTAAAATATTATTATTTTGTCCAATTTGGCATTTTACGCAGATAGTGCCAACATAGATGACGCTTCTACGTGAATAATGTCAAAGTGTTTGACGTTATCCTTATAGAAGCGTCAAAGTGGATGACGTTATCTTCATGATAACGCCAACTAGAGGTGTCCGTTGGGTAGGTTAGGTGGGTTCAACAACGTTTTTAGATCCAATCTGCTCACCAGAGTAGTGAGTTAGGTTGGGTCGAACCCATGGATCCGACATGTTTTTTTTAAAACAATTTTTCTAAAAAAAAAGTCAAAATACAAAATCTTACAAATTAACACCATAAGTCTAAATCTCAAACATAATAGGTTTCAATTTAACAAATTAACACCATAAGTCTCAACCGACCTTACTCAAACATAATATGTCTCAATCTCAAATAAACTAAACATCATAAGTCAATAAGTGCATAACAAATTAATAACTAACAAGTCTTACTAAATCTAAAATAAACTAAATAAAGCTAGTCATAACTCAAACAACAAATTAGTCTAATTAATTGAAGTCAGTGTCATCACGCATGTCATATATATTGACATAATCATTAACTTCACTCTCTATTTTTTTCATGTACTTTTTATCATCAAAATGACTTTTTACTAAAAAAACACGTGGATGAGTAAGGTTTGTGCGGGTTGGACGTGTTCCAGCCAGCTACCTAATCCACACACTGAAGGTTGAAACATTTTTCAACCCAACCCGCGAACTCAACCTAACCCACATTTTTTGAGATGGGTTGAGTCGAAACCCGCTAGTTTGTGGGTTAACCTGACCCACTAGACACCTCTAGCATCATATACGTTGACGCTATCTACATGGATAGAAAAATAATAAAAAAATGTCTGCAAGCTTCCACGTGGATAACGTCAAACACTTTGACGTTATCCACGTGGAAGCACTATCTACGTTGGTGCTATCTATGTGGATAGAAAAATAATAAAAAATATTTGCAAGCTTCCATGTGAATAACGCCAAATATTTTGTTATTATCTACTTGGAAGCGTCATCTAGGTTGACGTTATCTATGTAGACAAAAAACAATAAAAAAATGCCACATTGCAGGCGTTTTTAACGTAATAGCGCCAGGCGCATTGGAGTTGTAGATGTAGTAACGCGTTAGCGTTACTAGTGTACACCACTTACTTTTTTTAAAAAAATATAAATACAAATAAAATTATTCTTTTATTGTTTTGTCGAATTCATCTGCTTTATTTAAAATTTTTATTTTTACGACATAAAAATTTTAGTCATACAATAAACAAAATTGTTTTATAATTTACTTGTAACCTACTATTAAGTTAAAAAAAAGTATAAACAAATATAAGTATGTCAAAATAACGTAGGATAAATTTATGACCACTCAAAACTAGGTCATGATCGGTTCATGAGCTAGAATATCAGCCTAGCAAGCCTATAAAAATTAACTAACCTTAGTAATTCAAACATTCTGATTTTATGAGAAATTTGATAGAGACCCTAAAAATTAGGACGTTCCCAAAAATATTTCATCTTATTTAATGAAACATATCCATATATATTTAGATTTCTAAATCAACATAACATCTATAGGATACATAACAGAAATATTTGTACATATACATAGAGTCATCCCATATTAAGTAAATGTAATAAAAAGTATATAATTTAATCCAAGTGTAATGATCATATCAATCAGAATGATCAAAGTCAGAATGTGGTAGTCTGTGAGAGAGATCAAAAGAAGGTCATGGTTGTGATGAGTTTAGATATGGTGGGTATGAAAATAATGGTATAAAAGTAAATGTCAAAGAATATGGTGGGTAAGTGTAAATAAGTGGTAGGTATTCTATAGATGACGGGTAATCTATAGGTGATGGGTAACCTGAATATGATGGGTAAGATGTAGGTGATGGTTGAGATGATAGGTAAGTAACAACAAAAGTAACATGCAACGTGATATTTTTTATTATTTTTCTTTCCACGCATATAGCGCCAACGTAGAGGGCATTATCCATGTGGAAGCGCCATCTGCATTGGCGCTATCTGCGTAGAGAGAAAAATAATAAAAAAATATCACATTAAACAAAATGGTGATATTTTTGTATATAGTTTCAAAAAAATGACATTTCAATAAATAATTGTGTCATCAAGTATAATTTGGTAAAAAAAATGGAATAAACCAATCAATAAGTGATACATTATCATTTTTAATATAAAATAATTATATAACACAAAAATTTATGTAATTATTTAAGTACGATTGGTTTAGTCCACATAATTAGATAGACATAAGAATGAAAAATTACTCATATCCGCGACGGGGTGGGAGATGGATACCCATTTAATAAATAAGAGAAGATCAAGCGGATTATAAGTACTTTCTGCCTCATGCAAGTACATTCGCAAATTGTTAAGTAAGTTTTTTTATTTAATATATATCATATATTATGATTCTTTTTTTTTTAACTTTGAGATAAGATGAAAAATATATATTTTTATTATTTTAAAATATTTTTTAATTAAATAAGCTTATAATGATAAAATTTATTGAAAAAATGTATACTATTTATATAATAGTTATTTATATAAATTAATTATTATAAAATATAATTGAATTTAATTTGTTATTTATAATATTCTTTTAATTTTATAAAAATCTTAGATTATTGAATAAAGTTGTTGTATGTAGTGTTAAAGTTTATTTTATTTATATTTTTTTTATAATTTTTAAAATTTTATTTTTAATTATTAATTACTCACGAATATCTTTAAATATTTTGTCTACCCGCAAAGTTAATATAAATAAATACCCGTAACAAAAACGAGGGCAAAGACAAGAACTCCATTGGCATCGCTAGATAGACATAATCTAAGTAAGTCTTTATCCACTCGAGCCATTTCCTTTTTTTAATGGGCATTCTTGCCTAATTCACACTTATATTTTTATATTTGTATAATATGTTTTTAAGTGTCTTAATCTAAAATAAAAAAAAATTGTATGCAAAAATAAATTTTTTAAATTTTTAATAAATTATATATTTTAATTTTTATAAAAAATAATTTTAAATTATTAAAAAATATTCTTAAAACACTTTTTTAGCAAAATTCTGAATAATATATAAAAGTATAATATATAAGTTTTTGACATAAATTTTAAATAATAATAACAATGAAATTGCAAGCATGAGAGAATTTTGTCACGATGGGCCGACATGGTTCATGTCATCAGTAAGCTCTCCATAAAGTCCAAATAATATTTTTCACCTACTAAGATGTTACAATTTACACCTCAAATCGAACTGTTAGGCGGTTAATAACTTAAATGAAATATTTTGTGTCTAATTTTTATATGTACATTATATTTATATTATATGTTAAATAAAAAATTATTAAATTATTTGTAAGTAATTATAATAATTTTATGAGATATATAATAAATTTATGAATAAATTAAAAAAAATAAATGTATAAAAATTAAATAAATAATAATATTAATAACTTAATAAGTTTTTATTTCTTTAAAGTAAAACAAAAAAATACTTAATAAATTTTTTTTATTACTAAGTTAACTCGACCTAACTCAATATAAAAAACAAGTACTTGAGTTGTCATTTTATTTTTGGGATAAGCCCAAAAAACAACTAACTAGAGACTATCTTGAGAGTAGAAACTAGTAGTAAAAAATATTTATCTAAATTTAAAATATTATAATTAAATACATTAAATTAATTAAAATTTAATATTTTTAAAATTTTTATAAAATTAATTATATAACATAAAAATTTATAAAAATATTAAATTTTAATTTATTTAATACACTTAATTAAGTATTTTTAAATCCAAAAATTTATCCAATTGCTATATCAGCCAACATCAAAAGATGAACATCCAACTATACCTAGATCTTTGACAAGCCAAATTTGCAAGAAGATCCGAAGGCTTATTGCCTTCTCTCTGTACGTGTGCTGAGTCTTTTATATGGTCCAATCCCTGCCAATAATCTCCTTTATTTTTCTATTAATTAACCAAGCTGCGACTGCAACTAGTAGTAGTAGAGCAACAACGAGACTCATCTGTGATGTGAATGTGTTCACTTGGAGACCCACTTACAGAGTCTATTTAATTTGTAACTCCACCTGTCTATATCCTATCGTCCATCAAAGACTCCCATAGCCAAGGTTTCGAGTGAATCCGGCGAGCCACTGACCCACCCGACCCAACCGAATCTCAACAACCAGCACTCGTCCAAGCACATCTCAATCTCAATTGATTATTATATTTGTGTTTTTATTTTTTTAATTTTTTTGGCTGTTTGTTTGGTTGAGCCGGGATGCTAAGTATGAAATAACGTATTTTCATCACATTTTTATTTTATATTATTTTTTATATCATTAATTATTAATTTTTTTCTCATTTTTTCTGATTTAATTATAATTATTAAAAAACATAATAAAAAATGTAGTAACTCATTTTCCAATAAATAACCCTGATTGCAAACAGCCAAACACTAACAGGGACTTGAGGCGTTGCTTTGGACGAAGTCAAAGTCTCAAAGACAGTGAGTATGGCTATAGCCTCCACCATTTCTCTTCCTCTTACATCTCCCACTCGCCGCTTTCTGACCTCCTCCGTTAATCTCCGTCATCCTTCTTCTCCTTTATTCTCAACTTCCCAATCCATCTTGGCCACGCCTCAACGCACTTTCAAATACCTCAATTCTCGCATCACTGCTGCTTCTTCCATGAACATTGATGCCCCCGTCAAAACCTCCTCTACTTCATTCCTCGACCGCAAAGACACTGGCTTTCTCCATTTCGCCAAGTATCACGGCCTCGGAAACGACTTCGTTTTGGTAATGATTCCTCTTATCAAATACTCGGTTTTTGTATTTTGATTGCATAGTATTTTAACAAGTTTTGGTATCGTGAGTGGTTTTTGGAATAGATTGACAATAGAGACTCTTCCGAGCCCAAGATCAGTCCGGAGAAAGCTGTGCAACTATGTGACCGTAACTTTGGTGTTGGTGCTGATGGAGTTATCTTTGTCTTGCCTGGCATCAATGGCACTAACTATACCATGAGGATTTTCAACTCCGATGGTAGTGAGCCCGAGGTAATTCTTTTTATGAATAAACTTGCTTAGTTATCTTTCGTGATTCATTCATGGTCTTGAATGGACTACTTTTATCATTGACAAGTTCACTCTTGTTTCTATAATTGACACTTTTTATCCCTAGATGTGTGGCAATGGAGTGCGATGCTTTGCCAAATTCGTTTCTCAACTTGAGAATTTACATGGGAGGCATAGGTATGTATGGTCATTACTGTAATTCTTTCTGAAAATTTTCTGTTCCATTTTTTTGTTTTTCCCTTTTCAGTGTTTTCGCACCGTCTTGCTTCTTATGGATTGTTGCTTGTGATATTGTGTTTTTAGGGAAGTTTTTCATATTTGTATCTGTAAAGAAAATAATTAATTTTGAGAGATAAAATTTGCATATTAGATAATATTTAAAAGTGAAGATAATAAATTGATGATGATTTTTAACCATGGTCTAGTTTCCACCTCAATCATTATCATTTGATAATGAATGCCTTGTTGAAATTTCATCTAATGCTGTATTTTCAAACTTTGCAGTTTTACCATACATACTGGTGCTGGGCTGATTGTTCCTGAAGTCTTTGAGGATGGAAATGTACGTTTTTATGTGGCTAATATTTGCAATTTACTTATTGACATGTGATATGCTCTAAAGGCATCAGCTCATGCTGCATCCATGGTGCCTTTTTATGTACTGTTGTGAATTGGTTTAACGTCAAGAAGGAGTTTTCTTTTGGTCACTTATCTGGTATTGGTTCTGTTTCTTCAGCTTGATAGACAATAATACTAACTGTTTCAGGTCAGAGTTGATATGGGGGAACCAATTCTTAAAGCATCAGATGTGCCTACTAAGTTACCTGCAGACAAGGATCATGCTGTTGTTAAATCAGAGCTAGATGTAGATGGAGTTATCTGGAATGTGACTTGTGTTAGCATGGGAAATCCACATTGTGTAACTTTCAGTAAAAAAGGAAGCCAGGTCTATATTTTGACATATAATAGATATTGCGTAGTTACAATTTCCTTTTATAATACTATAATGCATTCTGGATCTATTCAATGGAATGAAATACTGTGTACGAGTAGGAAGAAAAGACAGTGATCAGTGATCACTAACAAGATATTATATACAAATACATAGACATTCATCCACACAATTGAATATATAACCATTTATTTCAAAAGAAAAACAGCTCCTTTGAAATTTTATAATTTTTACTGCATTTTTTTTTCTAACACATCTTTAAATGTAAACTTTCATCTGTCTTACACCAGTGTTACAGGAACTTAACATTTGTTCTGCTTTGGCCACATATCTCATATCTGTTTTAATCCTTGTTACAACAGAATTTGCTTGTTGATGAGTTGAAGCTAGCAGAAATTGGCCCAAAATTTGAACATCATGAGGTGTTCCCAGCACGAACTAACACAGGTCAGATTTGTCTATATATATGATTGTCAACTTTCTTTATGATGTTGTTTATCCTATGCCCATCCTCTCAATCTTTTATTTCTACCACTTGTGCCATTTTACTTTCTTTTCTTCCTTGGGTAATATGTTTCTGTTGCACATGTGTTGCTTGCTGATAGCAATTTACATGAACATTCTGTCATGACGATGACTTAGTGACTTGTAACTATTCTTAGTTTAATGCTTGGGAACATATGCGGTTGGTAATTTTTGGGGGAGGGGGTGCCTGTGCCTTCCTCTTGTGTAGAGCATACAATATCCAATTATGTCTAGCTTTGATGCATTATTCAGTCCCCCGGTTGTCCACCAAATATTCACCATCCATGATTTGATTCCCTGAGCTCAATCCAAAAGGCCTAAATGATTGTAGTGAGATTATCACTCTAATCCTGTTGTAATTCCTCACTCTCATCAATGATATGGTCTCTTGTGATTTAATTTGCAGAGTTTGTGCAAGTTCTGTCTAATTCTCACCTGAAGATGCGTGTTTGGGAGCGTGGAGCAGGTTAGAACATCTAAATATCCAAGCTGTGTCTGATTAGTGTTGTGAGTGTGGTTAGGGTGAGTCCAAGGTGCCTCAGACTTTTGTATGGGAGAGCTCATTTTTTGTTGTTTTTGTTTTTTTTTTCCAACTGTTTACATGCAGGAGCAACTCTAGCCTGTGGAACTGGAGCTTGTGCTACTGTTGTTGCAGCAGTTCTTGAGGGTCGTGCTGGGAGGGTAAGTTGTTTGCTACTTTGCTTTTAACAATATGAAAACTGTTGATTTTTTGTTGAAAATGTTGTCATAATCTATACAGACATAATAAATGTGATTGTCATCATACATGTTAAGTCTGTCCTTTTGTCAAAACTTACAATCATAACTTCTTCATAACCAGTGACGGATCCAGAAATTTTAGTCATTGGGGGCAAAAGTAATGCTATCAATACAGAAGCATAAAAAAAAAAGTTTCAATATGTTGAGATTATTGAGGTGCATTAATAAGGTTCCATGAACCGTTCCAAATAGGTTCATGTACAAGCTCATGTATTCTAGTATTTATTAGATACATGTACATAGAGTTAGCTATCTTTAATTATCCTTGTAAATTGTAATTCTGATTTAGTATATATATATTACACTTGCTGAGTATTTTTAACTCAAGCGATTCAGAAACTCTCTCCAACTAAGTCTGATATTTAAGTTGGTATCAAAGCAGGTTAATCCCGCTCCCGCTCTTTGCCACCGTCACTATTCTAGCCACTGTGAAAGTTGGAACCTTGTCCAAAGTCCCTTCATTTGTCAGAGTGAGGGCCCCAGCCATCTCAGACAGCCTTTTCCAGCCATTCCCCAAAGTCCTGTCGCCAGAGAGTGAGCCACGCACCGTCACCATCTTGTCCACCGTCTGGTGCGTGTAAGCCACGCTCCGCCTTCCCGTCACTGGATTTCATTGCCGCCGGTCCCGCTGCACTCGTCAAACCTCCCTGAGTCTGTTCAGGTGGTCACTTGCTCCATTGGTCCCTATTTGGCTAGTGGGTCTTAGGAGCCCACCTTCGTTCTTCAATGGCCTCCATGTCAGAAACTTCAAATGCTGCCTCTGGTGCTTCTACTCTCTCCAATAAGGCCCCTGTCTCTTTTGTTTTCTCTAGGAATCCATCTATTACCTCAAAAAAGCTCAATGGAAGGAACTATATGGACTGGTAAGCTGCTGTGGGAATTTGGTTTTTAGGACAAGGTCTCTTCGACCATCTAATCAAAAAGGCTGAAGATATAGATATTACAGAACGAGACCAGTGGAAGAGAGCTGATTATCAGCTGGTTTTGCTCTAATGACAGTCCATTGACCCGAAGTTGATGGTTCATTTTCGCACCTATAAAACATGCTACGACATATGGAAGAAGGCTCGAAATGTCTATTCAAATGATGTCCAACGTCTCTATGATGTGGTGCACAATTTAGCTACACTCCAAATGACAGATCATGATCTCCCGGCATATTTGAATAAAGCTCAGTCTACCATTGATGAAGTCAAGTTGGCCCTGGCTGGAGATGATGTATAGTATAAAATCGATAATATGTGCATGGTGTTTGTCCTTCACGGTGTTCACAAAGACTGTGAATCTATTCGGAACCAGATTTTGACAAATCCCAATGTCCCTACAGCAGAAAATCTCATTGATCGTCTACTGTGTGTTCCTTCTCCGGAGGCTGTGTCAGGAGCTGGTTCCTCACCAGGTTCAGAGTCATCAACATTCTTTTCTAATGTGGCAAGTCGTGGAGGCCGAGGTCATGGTTCTGGTAATCGTCCACATTGCTGTTATTGCAAACGTATGGGGCACACTCAAGATAAATGCTATTCCTTACTTGGATTTCCAGAGAAGTCAGCCCATGTGACTTATTCTCAGTCCTCGGATTCAGAAAAACAAGATGAAATTGGAGGTAATAATCAGAACATTTTGTCAGATGCTGAATATAAGGAATATCTTCAGTTCAAGGTAGGACAGCAGAATTCATCTTCAGCAGCTGTAGTTCAAACTGGTAATTGTACGGTTTGTCTCTCTCATTCTTCACCTGTTGGATCCTGAATTTTGGATTCTGGTGCTTCCAATCACATAGCTAGTAATCCCTTTCTTTTCTAAAAAATATCACAACCCAAAAATTCACACTACATCACTCTTGCTGATGGCTCAAAGGCAAAGGCCAAAGGCATTGGACAAGCCACATCTTTTCCCTCCTTGACATTAAATTTTGTTCTCTTTATTCCTGGTTGCCCTTTTAATCTAGTTTCTGTTAGTCAACTCACTCGTAATCCTAATTGTTTCATAACCTTTACTGCTAATTCTTTTTCTATACAGGACCAGAATACGGGACAGACGATTGGCGTAAGATTTGAATCACATGGTCTCTACTATTTCTAGCTTCCTTCTTCAATTGCTTGCACCGTTGCTAAGTCACCGAGTCGTCTTCATCGTCGATTGGGTCATCCAAATCTAAATAAACTGAAGAAAATGGTCCCTCATCTTTCTCACCTGCAATCTCTGGAATGTGAGTCATGTCAGCTTGGTAAACATACTCGAGCTTCTTTTCCAAGCTTAGTTCATCATAAAGCAACTTCTCCCTTTGGGCTTGTCCATTCAGATATTTGGGGTCCTAGTCGAGTCAATTCTATCTTAGGTTATAGGTACTTTGTTACTTTTATTGATGACTTTTCAAGATGTACTTGGATTTTTTTAATGAAGGAATGTCCAGAGTTGTGCACTAATTTTCAGAACTTTTGCAATGAAATTCAAACTCAATTTGGACATCCTATTCGCATTTTGCGTAGTGATAATGCAAAAGAATATTTTTCTGCTTCCCTTAATCATTTTATGACTTCTCATGGCATTGTTCATCAATCCTCTTGTCCACATACACCACAACAAAATGGTGTTGCTAAAAGAAAACATCGCCATATTATTGAAATTGCTCGTATACTTTTGTTACATGCCAATGCACCTTTAAAATTTTGGGGTGATGCCATTTTCACTGCTGGTTTTTTGATAAATCGAATGTCATCCTCTGCCCTGAATAACAAAGTACCTCATTCCTTGTTATTTCCTCAGGACCCACTTTTCACAGTCCCCCCACGTGTTTTTGGTTCTACTTGTTTTGTACATGATCTCACACCAGGTATTGATAAATTGTCTGCTCATGCTGTCAAGTGTATCTTTCTTGGTTATTCACGTGTACAAAAAGGATACAGATGTTATTCCCCTTCTATTCATTGTTTCTACATGTCTGTCGATGTCACCTTCTTTGAGGATACATCTTATTTCAATACATCAGTAACACCAAAGTCTGTCTCCCAGGTATTGCCCATCAATTTTTCTATTCCACTTGTTACTGATTCTTCAGTATCAGATTTGTCAGGGTCTTCTTCTCCATCTGTGTCTCCTACTCCTCGTCCTCTTATTACCTATCAGTGTCGTCCTCGCTAAACACAGTTGAAGGAAGTTGCCATTGAAGAGACAGGTGATTCATCTTCTGCTCCAATCTCTGAACCTACTCTGGATCTACCTGCATCCCCTGTTGATTTACCTATAACTCTTCGCAAAGGTACAAGGTCTTCTCATAATCCTCATCCAATTTATAATTTCTTAAGTTATCACCGTTTATCTCCTTTCCATTGTGCTTTTGTGTCTGCTATTTCATCTGTTTCTATTCCTAAAATTGTCCAGGAAGCACTCTCATCCAGGATGGCGACAGGCTATGATTGACGAGATGGCAGCCTTAGAATCCAATAACACGTGGACCCTTGTTCCCTCTTCTTCAGGGAAATTTACTGTTGACTGTCGTTGGGTGTTTGCTATCAAAGTGAGCCCAGATGGTTAGATTGATCGATTGAAAGCCCGTTTAGTAGCTAAAGGCTATACTCAGGTATTTAGGCTAGATTATGGTGATACTTTCTCCCCAGTTGCTAAAATGGCCTCTGTCCGGTTATTCTTATCCATGGCAGCCATGCGCTGCTGGCCTATGCATCAGTTGGACATTAAAAATGCATTTCTTCATGGTGATTTAAAAGAGGAGGTTTATATGGAGCAACCTCCTGGGTTTGTTGCTCAGGGGGAGTCACGTGGATATGTTTGCAGGTTACATAAGGCTTTATACAGCCTCAAGCAAAGCCCCTCGAGCTTGGTTTAGCAGATTTAGTGCAGTCCTTGAACAATTCCGCATAATCCGCGGTGGTGCAGATCACTCTGTGTTTTATAAACATTCTCCCTCTAATCAGTGCATTTATCTTGTTGTTTATGTAGATGACATTGTCATTACAGGGGATGATCATGATGGCATCAAACGCCTTAAGGAGCACTTGTTTCAACATTTCCAAACCAAAGATTTGGGACGATTACGATACTTCCTTGGAATTGAAGTAGCTCAATCTAGCACTGGTGTTGCTATATCTCAGAGGAAGTATGCACTTGATATTTTGGAGGAAACAAGAATGATAAATTGCAAATCGATTGACATTCTTATAGATCCTAATGTCAAACTTATGCCAGATCAGGGGGAACCCTATTCAGATCCAGGAAGGTATCGGAGACTAGTAAGGAAGTTGAATTACCTTACTATGACTCGGTCAAACATTTCTTTTGTTGTTAGTGTTGTGAGTCAATTTCTTAACTCTCCCTGTAACAGTCACTGGGACACATAAATTCGAATCTTGAGATATATTAAAAGTTCTACAGGACGGGGGTTGGTCTATGAGAATAGAGGTCATACTGATATTATTGCCTACAGAGATGCAAATTGGGCAGGCTGCCCAAGTAATAGGCGATCAATCTCAGGTTAGTGTGTTCTTGTTGGAGGCAATCTCATTACATGGAAAAACAAAAAGCAAAATGTTGTTGCTAGATTGAGTGATGAAGCAGAGTATCGAGCTACGGCTCTTACTACATATGAACTCATATGGCTAAAGCAACTTCTTTCGGAGTTAAAGTTTTGTAAAATAGGATCTATGAATCTTATTTGTGATAATCAGGCAGCTTTGCACATTGCATCTAATCCAATCTTCCATGAGCGGACTAAGCACATAGAAATTGATTATCACTTTATTCGTGAAAAGGTTATCTCTGGAGAAATTATCACATCATTTGTGAATTCTAATGATCAGCTGGCGGATGTGTTCACTAATTCACTCCGAGGATCAATGATAACATACATATGTAACAAGCTGGATGCTTATGACATATGTGCACCAGCTCGAGGAGGAGTGTTAAGATTATTGAGGAGGAGTGTTAAGATTATTGAGGTGCATTAATAAAGGTTCCGTGAACCGTTCCAAATAGGTTCATGTACAGGCTCATGTATTTTAGTATTTATTAGATACATGCACATAGAGTTAGCTATCTTTAATTATCCTTGTAAATTGTAATTTTGATTTAGTATATATATATTACATTTGCTAAGTATTTTTAACTCAAGCAATTCAAAACTTTCTCCAAATAAGTCTAATATTTAAGTCAATAATTATATTTATATATTAAAAAATATATTAATATAAAATTATGAAAGATTAATTTATAATTGTTTTCCTTGCACGTTTCATATTTTGAAAATGTTAATAATCTTTTTATTATCAATACTATCAAACATTT
The DNA here is from genome assembly GCA_029884605.1 of Ormosia emarginata. Lineage (NCBI taxonomy): Eukaryota > Viridiplantae > Streptophyta > Magnoliopsida > Fabales > Fabaceae > Ormosia > Ormosia emarginata. The sequence continues at coordinate 18,103,011 of JAQQTP010000080.1, read as the reverse complement.
CCCTCTCTATATATGTAACTAAGCAATCATTCATCTCTCGTACGATTGTGTAGCTGATTCTTTATGATATTCATAGGGTGAAGAACAAATGGTTAAATAAAAGAAAAAAAAAAGAAGCTTGAGAAATCTGAAAAGTATCACTAAAGCGTAGCAGTGAAGAGAAAGAGGTAGGAAAAGACTTTGGCGCTTTGAGTATTTTGACAAACTTTGGTACTCTATTTGTTCCAAATCACATGGAGACGGTGGAGTGTTTTGGAAAGTAATATTAAAAAAATAAATTTTACTTTTTATGACTACAAATTTACTAATTTATTTATATGGGAGTAAAAATTACACATAAAAAAATAAAAAAGACATACATATGTAAGACCAAAGAAAAATTTCCAAGTTGGGTGGGGGCATGAGTCCCGAGCCTTTACTACCTGGATCCGTCCTTGTTCATAACAAATCCTTTTGAAAAGCAAACCCATCAATTCTGATTCCATGGAAGTGTAGATTTATAAAAATGAAATAAATAACTAATTCTACTGTTTGGATTGAATATAATGTAAATGCTTCCTCATTGTTTCCAAAATATTACTGTACCATGATTTTGCCATCATTTTTTAATATGCCAATTTTTTACAGAATTGCATGGTTGATCTACCCGGAGGGCCTCTGCAGATTGAGTGGAGGGAAGAAGATAATCATATCTATATGACAGGCTCAGCAGAACTAGTTTATTACGGATCTTTGCCCCTTTGATATGTTGCCTCATAATTATTGTTAAACCCAATACTTCTATGAATTATTAATTTGCTGAATTATAATTATATAATAGAGGTGGACTTTCATCTTGTACTGAATGTTTTCACTTAGTATTCAATATCTTCCCATTTGGTTGAGTGAGTCACAATGACTGGTTATCTGTTATACTATAAATATGTACACGTTCAAATTAGAGGATCAACCAATGGCTTGCCTTTATAATACATTAATATTGCATTCTGTACCCATGGGCTGTGGCTTTGTTTGGGGTCTGAAGGCCCAAGACATAGTTGGCTGCCAAGCATTCATGTGAGACCACGAACCTCGAGTTCCCCCCCAAACAAAAAGAAGCGTCAAGTTTGAATATTTCAGGGTCACCTACACTGATCTTTTAGGCTAATGTTTCTTGCAAAAAAAAAAAAAAGACCTCATGGAGCTAACGGTTGGAAAATGTGCACTGTCAATGAAAATGCTGAAACGGAAGAGATAAAAAGAGAGGAGGAGAAGGTGTTAGAGAAACAACAATGCTAGACACCCACACATAAACTGATGCGAGAGACGAGTGATTAACATTTTTCTCAGAGAAAATTGTTGCAATTTTAGCAGCCTTGACATCTAAGAGGACTACTGCTATGGTGAGTCAGCATTGTTCTTTTTTTCTTTTTGTTTCATTTTCTTTCGGTGTTGTGTACTGTCGATGAAAATGCTGAAACGGAAGAGATAAAAAGAGAGGAGGAGAAGGTGTTAGAGAAACAACAATGCTAGACACCCACACATAAACTGATGCGAGAGACGTGTGATTAACATTTTTCTCAGAGAAAATTGTTGCAATTTTAGCAGCCTTGACATCTAAGAGGACTACTGCTATGGTGAGTCAGCATTGTTCTTTTTTTCTTTTTGTTTCATTTTCTTTCGGTGTTGTGTACTATTCATATTTTATATAGTATCACTGATCTGAAAATTATGCATTAGGTCTCAGAGGCATCAAGAAATTTGCGGACACAAGTATGCAACAGTGTAAGAGATTGCAGCTAGAGATGCACAACATGTAAGTTTCATTTCATGGAACAGATAATCTCAGCAACTGATTTTAAAGCTGTAATGGAAAATTGCCTCTAGGGGTGGTGAGTTTTTGTTTCTTATGTTCTTCATACTCTCTCTCGCTCCCTTTTTTCTGTTCTTGTATGTGTGTGTATGGTTAGGGGAGAGTATATAATGATTTTTTCTATCAGAGACGCAGATGCAGATGAAGAAATAATTATGTGATTGCATTTTCAATAATGTGATTCATCATTGCTTGGATGAAATAGTTCAAATACTGAAAGTGTTTTTACACACCATTTAAGTCTAAATATTTAATCTTTGCAACAATGTCGCCCATAAGATTTTGTATACTTAACCAAATGATTTAATTTTCATTTGAATGCTTTTGTTATATAAAAATAGCCAAATTATCCTTGGCCATATACAATCACTTTTTGTTAGGGTTCAAATTTTCCCTTGACATTGCTTGTGGCTTATCTCAGTTGCAAGGGCTTGATTTTATTTTATATTTTTGCTTATATATATGCACATATGTTTCCACGCTATGCAGCTCAAAGACAGTGGACTGTTCCAGACAGCAGTGGGAAAATGCCCAGTTTTCCTTGATTACTCTCCAGAAGAGCAGTCTTGCAGAGACAGAATCTACAGTGAGGTAAGTTCTGCTAGTTTTTGTCATAGATTTATTGTTGTTCTTATAATTTGAATCTTTGTAACTTTTATTGATAATTAACAGGGCAAATATCTTGACAAATCATGCTATGAAACAAGAATTTTTGTCTGCATCTTTATCTATGGAGAAACAAGAATTTTTGTCTGCATCTTTATCTATGGATTCAGAGTGTGATGCTGGAACCCGTTACCTGCAGGTAGATGTAAATGGCAATTTAAAGTTCTTGCATTTATAGTTTGCAGTTTCTATTTTTCTTATTTAACTGAGGGAAACAAACTTATACTTTCAGGTGCACTGATGCTGGACCATGAGAATTAGATGGAAATTGATTCAATGACTACACAGTGGTTAGAGCAGCTTAATTCTGTACAAGAGAAGCATGGTTAAAGTATATCAAATATTCATGTCCAAGTAGAAAAGTGCCTTGTTAAAGATTACTTGGTATACATGGAATCTTCATCTTTAAGTTGTGGAATTGTTGGATGTGAAATATACCTTTCAAATAAATAGCAAATAAAAATATATTTTTCTATAGATTGACTACGGTTAATCCATGCACTTGGATTTCATGAATTGTTTAACAACCTCGTAGTAAGACATCACAAGAATCCTAACATATTTTTTTCATTACTCTTTGGTTATTCTATTGTCAAGTGAATGAGCAAAAGTTAAATCTTGTTTCTGTTCTTTATGGACAGGTTGATCAGAATACAAGTTCAACATCTCTGGTAAGAAATGTAGCAGTCCCAGCCCTGCATCTGTTGAGGAGATGAGGACACAGATCATAGAAGACAATTCCTCAGAGGACACAGATCATAGGAGACAATTCCTCAGTGAACAGATCAAAATGGATCCAAGCAGATAGCAAAATCCCGGACCTAGCAGCATCTCCAAATCGAACTCCTTTTGCAGATGTGAATTGACTTTGGTTATGCAGTTAGTTGGAGTACGGGCCTGCACATCAGAATCCATGTTTATGTAGTTCTATAGCTGGGTAGTTGGATGAAAGTACCCAGCTAGTACGTAGTTAGTTCTATATGAGGGAAGCTCATCAACTGATGAGCACCACCACTCCATTGTTTCCTGTGTAATGTTTTCCTTCCCGTCCCTATAAAATAATAAGTTATAGCTAGATCAGATGTTGCAGGGGTGGAGCGTTGTTATGGCCTCCAAAATTTTTTGAACTTTTTCTTTCACATGTAATAGTAATGATATTGTTGTAGGTTATAGATTGAATTCCTTACACAGTATAATGGTATCTTCCACGCACTTTTCACTACATACTCATCCGATTTCATAATTTTTCCCACCCAATCAAGTAAAGAAAGAAAGCATCTATAAGTATTTGTAGAGGATGATAGAATAGTGGAAGGATTCAAGGGACAGAGAGTGCCTCTCTATATAACAAAACACTGCAACTAGTGCAATGTAGTGGCAAAAACTTATATTACAGTCACAATATGTTGACTCATAGCTATGTTTACCGTCCATAGTTCAACAAAACCACAGCTCTGGTTTTCGTCAATTTTTTCCTTAAAAAAAATTCTACTTGGCCCTCCCACCAAAACCCTTCTAGCTCCGTCCAAGATACTGGAACTAGGTGTAGAAAAGATAGTTGAAATTTTCTAATAGCTAAATTATTATTCTATTCTCTTCTTTACTTGCTTGAGGTGTGCATATACCTGCAAACTATTCTAACTTTTTGCTCTCTGCATTGAGTAGAATCTTCATCATAATTCATTTTAGAATGTGTATAATATATCTTATAATTAAATTAACCATTATTTTATGTTATCTTAAAGATTTGATTATATTTTTTTTTATATTAGACTTTCATTTAAAGTTGCTCTTATAAATAAGAAATTATCTTATACACGCTGATTAATTCAAATTCATAAATAATTTAGAGAATATACAAAAATATTCTCTAGACTTTTCTTATGTCCTTGTTCCTTTATTTCTAACTTAGTATCACAGAGTCTAAACTCTCGATCCAGACTGTCGTTGTCCGCTCCGTTCAGAAATCGCTCGAGACCTCCGTTCAGATACCGTTCTAGATCTCCGTTTAGACATTGCTCCAAACTTCCGTTTAGACTCCATTCCAAACTTCGTCCTAGATTCCAAACTCTGTTCCAAACTCCGATTAACATCCTAAATTTCAAACTCCGTTCTAGACTCTGATTTTTACCATGCTCCATATCGTCGCCGTCCTTGCAGATTTTCATCCCAAATGCAGTTTGACTCTATTCCTATTGTAAATTTTTTCAAATGCAGATTGATTCCATCTCAAATTCAGCTTGGACCTCTTGACTTGTCCAAGATCTCAACGTTGTGTTTTTATAATATTTTAGTTTATTTTATTTTCATATGTCCTAATTGTAACAAGATAAAGTTACTAAGCTTTAACTTGAAAGAGATGTTAAAATATCTAAAATATATCTCAGAATTACATTAGGCTTAATTTTGTATTATTTTAGAGATTTTATTTTTACATAATTAAATATATTATTTTGATTATATTTAATTATATTTTTTATTTATATAAATTTATTTTTTTATAAATAAAAATATTTTTAAATACATTGATTAATTTAAAAATTCAAAAATATATAAAAAATCTTTTTCAAATCTATTTTGTGTCCATATTTATCTATTTCAATCACTTCTTGGATCCTTTTGTTTTGCAATTCCAATCTGCCGCTCATATTTGACTGCGTGCATGTGAAAGTTTCACTTTCTAGACAATCTGTCAGATTTCAACGCTAGCTGAAGTCAAGAGTCTCCGTGTGAAAGCAATGCACAAGCTTTCATTTAGTTTTAGTGTACTATTAGTTTAGCTTGTAAAAATTTTAATTATTTTAATAATTAATTATTATATAATAAAATCATTTATATATTTAAATAAATTAGTTGATAAGTATTTTTAAAATAATTTATTTTATTTAAATAATATAAAAAATATTTTTATATATTAAATAATTAAAATAAATATATAAAAATTATTTAATTAAAAACAAAATAATATTTATATTTTAAAATTTTTAGAATTATCTATAATCTATAATAATAAGTTTTAAACTTTAAATTTATAAAAATTTATTATAATACATTAAATTTTATATAAAAATTAAAATAAATTTTTCAAAACATACATGAATAATAATAATAATAAATTCTTAAAAAAAAACTATTAGATGAAGGATAAAACCCTATCGCAACATCTCTTAATTTTACCAACCAAAGCTGTTGGGAACACAAAGAAAAACATGCTTTTGCGACCATTCCATCAAATCCGTCTGTTGCTGCGTTGCATACTAAATTTGGCAGACTTAGCCATATTCAAGAGAGACCGAATAGTACTGTTACACAAGTAAAAAGGTGGTCCACTGGTTCCAACTTCCAATCCGAAGTTGCTTGCCCTTTTCTTCAAGTTTTGTTATAGTAGAAACTGCATAGAATCTTCTTCTGAGTCAAAAAAAAAAAAAAAAAGACAATCTAAGTTTCATGGAATTTGTTGCCCACGGCTCGTTCACTCGGTGGCTCAACGCGGCTGAAAACTAGAAGTGAGCGTAAGGCTTAAGCCTCACGTGGGGACTAGAATATTTTGACTAATATGAAAAAATTTAAATTTATTTTTATATTTATTATATCAATTAAATTATGATATGTATATTAATAGATTAAGATTTTTTCAAGTTTTTTTCTCTCAAATCGATTATAAAAAAAATTTACAAGTATAATATAGTCTCATTAATAATTTTTTTTATCTTTTTTTTCTTACAATTAATTATTTAAAAAAAATTAAAAGAATTCTGATCCGATATGTATATTTTTTCTTTTACTTTCTTTTTAAAAAAATATACACGTATTAAATATAATAGACTTAATAAAATAACTTTAAGTTTTGTCCTTATGTAAGCATTATTATTAAGGGCATTCACGTCATTACAGTGAGTCAAAAAGGTAGTCCAACTTATAATTCTTGACTCGTCTCCAACCTTCTATAAATACCTAATGCCCAAGCTGAAGAGTTCCTCACTATCTCATCTCATATTCATTTTGGACACTGCATATTTCATCATACTCACACCCAACAGAAGATTTTTCTTTTTCTTTTTGTGCTAATCTGTTAGGATTCAATCTTGTTAGCCATGAAGAGACAGAGAAACAATGAAGGGACAGAGAGCTTAGATGTGGCAAATTGTCTGATGCTGCTATCTCGTCCCCATGAAAGCATCAAGCCCCAGCAGAAAAGTTTTGGGCCAGTGGAATTTGAGTGCAAGACCTGCAACCGCAAGTTCTCATCCTTTCAAGCCCTGGGTGGCCACAAGGCTAGCCACAAGAGGCTGAAACTAGATGGTGAAGAACTCAAAGAACAGGCCAAAGCTCTGAGCTTGTGGAATAAACCCAAAATGCACGAGTGCTATATTTGTGGTCTGGAATTCTCTCTGGGCCAGGCTCTGGGAGGCCACATGAGAAAGCACAGAGCTGCCAACAACGAAGGGTTTTCTTCTTCTATCAACCAGGTTATTGCAAAAACCCCAGTTCTGAAAAGATCGAATAGTACGAGGGTTATGTGCTTGGACTTGAACTTGACACCTCTCGAGAATGACTTATTGTTTGGAAAGAAGGCAGCCCCAGTTCCTCTTTCTTTGTTCTGATCAACTGCACTTTTTATCCCTTTCTGGACACATGTATTCTTTCAATTTTTTTGTGTAAAAATTCATTGATTTTTCCCTTATAGATGAATATGACTGATTTCTTATTAGCGTCCTTCAATTCCTTATTTATTTTGTTACTGGCAAACAGATAAAATGATGCCAATTATTCAAAAGTTTTAACGTTCCAATACTATATATATTAATGACCAATTATCTCAAAATTAAATTGTTAAGTGTGCCTCTAAAAATCATTATCTTTAACAAGGCTCTTCTGCAAAAGCTTCTGAGCTATAAAACATAAACAATACACATGATTATTTTAATGCGACAACTATCCAACTCGTATATTAATTAATATTGACCATCAAAGTACAAGCATTACGTATTTAGAGACATGAAGATATGTAATTTTGTTTGTCCCTGTTTGTATACGCGTAGGGATATTTCTCCAAGAGGTATTGACTTGGCTTGCAAAGCTGTCATTTATCATGTGTAGAGAGAGGAACAAAAGATAAATGACAGCTAAAAATGCTTTATAAGGTGAGCACATTTTTTTTATATGAATATTGAATAAGGTGAGCACCACTATACTGGATTTTTTTTTGGTACATCTAAAAATAAAAAATAGAGAAAAAAAAATAGAATTAAGTTTTAATGAAAGGGATACTCATGGTATTAGGGAGAAGTATTGAACTTATTTTATGAGGAGGTAGCGTCCAAAAATCTTAAAAATATCATCATTTTTTGAACCATTCATAGCAAACTAATTAGTGCAAAAATTGTTCTCCTTCAACATTTAGCTTAAAGAAATTGTAAGTTTGTTTCTCCCAACAAACTAGGCGCATATTACGAGGATAAATAAACTTGAATTTACAGAGAGCTGATTGCAAGTCCTCCATCATCAAAATAATTTTACTTATAAGCTCATAGTCAATCCATGTATTAGTAGATAAGAATTTGTCGTTTCGAGCTCTCCAAATTCACCAAATACTAACAAGAAAAATACTGGAATAAGAACCCATGTATAAAAGAACGAATCCACTCATTTATGTTGGAGGAAAAGAAAAGATCTCCTGTAGAGAAACCCAACCAATTCCAGATCCTCCTGGCTTTTGGACAATCATGAAGGCAATGAAACACATCTTCAAATGGGCAAGCATAACAACCACAAGAAGGATCAATAATCAACTTCCTATGCTCTCTCATGGAACTTGTGGGGACAGGGACAGATCCACGGGGCATATGCCCTCGTTGAAATTTTAATTAAATTTGTATTATATGTATATATACACTAATATATTCTTCTCATTATATTATCTTGCTTGTCTGTTACCCATATAAGTAGTTGTAAAAAATAATAATTCAATTCATCAAATCATTTTTCTTCTTATAATAATTATAAACTTTTGATAATTACAAGTTAACATTATTTTACTATTTTGATTTGATTTAATTTTTTAAAATTTGAAAACAAGAAGAAATTGGTTTATAAAATATATATTAAATGATATTTTTAAAGATTTTAAATTTATGGTTTAAATAATTTTATATGTTATAAATATCATAAAGAATCATATAAACAATATACAAAAGATTTCTTATTATTTGTCTTTTTAATAATAATATGTGATATTAAATATAAAACATTGAAGTTTTTTTTAATATAAATACTCTGCCCCTACTTATTAAAATTCCTAGATCCGTTACTGTGTGGAGAGAACGCCATGCTAAATCAACTAAAGAAAATAATGCAACTTTTTCGAAGCATGAATCTTCCGCATCCAACTCTAATGTTCTTGCTCAGGATGAATTATGTTATCTTAATAAAGGAGTCAAGAATAATACGACTTCACAATATAAATACCTAAGGTTGTGTTTGGATAGGGTATTTTAAAATTTCAAGGTATTTAAAATTCAAAGAATTTCAATTGCATCAATTCAATTCCCTTCATTTGCAAAATATTTTGTTTGGATAAAGCAATTAAATTATCTTGAATTTCAAATTCTTTGTTTAGATAAAACAATTCAATTGTCTTCATTTAAAAAATCTATTTTAAAATATTTTTTTTTAAGATTTCAATACAAAATTTTACAAAACAAAATAAACATCATATAATATTTTTTAATTAATGGTAAAAATAAATAAAATAAAATAAAATAAATTTAAAAAAATAAAAAAAATCTGTATAAAATGAAAAAATTAATATACCATTTTTATAAAATGAAAAAATTAATATACCTTTTTTTATAAATTATCATTAAGATAAAGTTCCTTGACAACCATGTACAATACTAGGCAAAAAATTGGACTAGGCAACAAAAAAAAAAAAATAGTAACAAATATTGAAAAAATGCCTCAAAACTAAGCCTAGTAGAATCAATATAATTGTATATAAATTAAACAAATGTAAGAAACAAAACTATTAGATGAAGGATAAAACCCTTAATATCTCAACTAACGGTATTTTTAAATCTGTAATTCCATATATATAACTAGTAACAAATATTTAAATCACACTAATAAACTTCTCATATGTTTCCAACTTCACATCTAATAACTAGAAACAAAGATTGAAATAACACAAAGTAATATCAACTCTCAAGTATGTTTTCAACTTGGCATTAAGACATAAAAGCCAAGATGTAATCCTTCTTCTTCTCCAATGGAAGAGCTTTCACAACCACTAGTTGACTTGGATTTTCTGTCAACCAATTAATTGCTTTCAGCCAATGTGCGTTATCAAGATCATGCATTTTTTCCACTGTTCATCACTTTAACATCTTTCTCCTCCGTCTTCTTTGTAGGTTCACAAATTTTTCAACGACCAACCACTTCTTCATTGAAGCAACTATCTCATCTTTTTCTCCCTTTTCTTCAAGTTTTGGAAGTAGACGATGCATTCTCCTCTTTTCTTCGTTGCAAAAGCTTGGTTCCTCCAAATCAATATTAATACTATCAACCTCATCCTCTTCATTTTTCTTTGCTCATGACATCATCCGCATCAAGTGCGGCTCGCTCCAATTCCAAAGGTGGCTCTTTGGCACATAGGTCTACAATGTCATCCCAATTTGGAATCACTTTAAAGAAATCGTTTAGCCTCTTCATGTGACTTGAAAGCAAAAGGAAACCTCATGTTAATTGTTAGTACAAAAAAAATGATTTTGAATTGAATAATAATAATAACATTAAAAAATCCTTACCTTGATATACTCATTTATATTTTTATTTTTAATTAAAATCATGTATTTCGTACCATCCCATCAAATCCACTTTGACTAAGAATGTCACTAATAATGCCATACCATGTTCTCCAAAGCTTAATACGGTTAACATTCTCTCCAACAAAACTTTGAAACAGTAGATAATTCTTGTTTGCAGTGTTAATGCCATTTAAAGCTCCATCGCTCTTTTTCAAATTCCTTTGATCTCTAAGTACATCGGCTAAAAATCTCCAAATTCCATAAAGTAACTTCTGTATCCTCTTTCTTGTCTTCCATGTTGCTTTCTGTATCTTTTTTTTCCCTTTGTCTTGCTTTTCCTTTGGATGACTCCATAATAGTTACAAAACGTAAAATGCAAACCCGACCACAAATCAAAAATGTAGTTATAAGTTACTATTTAAACAACTAGTTTTTATATATTATATAAGTTATTATTTTGAATTAGGACTTAGGAGAGAAATTAATAAGATGACCTCAGAAGATACTATGGTTTTGTTAACCAACACAGACACCTCGAAATAAAATAGTCTTACAGCAGCTGAAATGTTAACTATAGCAGCTCATTTATCAAGTTAAATTACACACCTCTAACTACAACAGACTAAAAAGAAAACGAGAGAGAAAATGCTTTAAATCCAAGAGAATCCATAATAGCTGATCATACGGTAATTTCACAGCCAAATCAACAACAAGCAAACCAGAATAGTCCCAGGATTAAATTTGAAATATTAAATTGGTATAGTTACACTTATCCTACTTTCCAGTGTTATCCTTATCTCATCACTCAAATATGCTAATCAATTCATGTTTCTCAGCCAATGAAGAGACAGGCTTTAAATTATACAACAACCAACATCAACCAAAACCTATTTATGTTTCGAGTCACAACAAGCTTTGAGAAGAAAAGACAAAAAGTATACATGAGAGAAATGATTACACCCCATGAACACTCAAGCATACAGCAGAAATTCACATAAAAACTTTTTCCCATATTGGGCCAGTGGAATGGCGAAATGTGATATCTACACGTCTCAAGTTCTCTCTCTCTTCAATCCACACCGTTTATTGTTACCCCGCTAACTCAATCAGTCAAACACAAATGATACTAGTAACAAGGTGAAGACCACAAATAAGGTGGTGGATTGCGACCAAAACACGGAGCATAAACAGAAGAAAGAAGAAAAAGAAAAATAGAAGAAACAAAACTGAACAGAACACAGCAACAACAACAACTACAACTAGTTTTTGCTACTTTGTTGTAAAGTGCTTTTAACATAACAAAGCGTTGACCCCAATACTTCAACTCTCTCCTTCACATGGTGATTTTTTCATGGTTCAGCTCCACTTTCATGCTCTCATCAATCAATGTTATGTCTTTTACTTTCTCTCTCTATCTCGGCATCAGTTATCTGGGGTAGGTCTTTGTCCCCATTGTGTTGCACAGTGTTGTGTTGTGTTGTGTGTATGTGTGTCTCTCACTACCTTATCCCAATTGATTGCTTTGGTGGGTCTATTTATTTTCTCGTATTCAAAAGGGTTATTTCTCAATTGGTTTTTGCCTCTTCTTTCGCACCGCTAAGCATACTCTTCCTTTCTGAAAACTAACTATAAACTACATAGCTACATAAAGTTGAAAACTTCAATAGTTGACTACAACATTTGTTAATATAGAGTCAAACAATGTACCATAAAACACGAATATAGAGTCTATGGAATCTCAATCTCAATTACAAACAATGTACCATAAAACACGGATAAAGTCAATTACATATGAAAAAGAACAAAAAGGTAAAATCTACTACAATAGACTCTTCCTAAGCAAAGTTTCTCCTAACTTGATAATGAGCAAACATATCCATTGCTAAAGTGTCACGAAATCTTGTCCATTCCTCAGTGACTTGAACAGTTGTGACCTCATCTGTGGTATTACTTGCAACTCTTTCCCCTTGTTGATTGTTTAATTCTTCATCAACAATAGATAAAAGCTCCAAGTCTTGGACCTCTAAAATTGGATCACTTTGTTGTTCATCTCTTATAAAATTATGTAGTATGAAACAAGCATTAATAATTCTGATTTGTGTTTTTATATCAAAAAAAGAAGGAGTTCTTAATATACTCCATCTTTTTTTCAATATCCCGAATGATCTTTCAATTACATTCCTTGCACTTGCATGACGACGATTAAATAGCTCCTTGTAATTTTGAGGGATGTTTCCAATCCACTCATTAAGATGATATCTAGTCCCTCGATAAAGTGCTAAAAATCCTGGGCCATTAGTATATCCCGCATCCACAAGAAAGTATTTACCTACAATGGTTTTTAAGAAAATTAGAGTTGTATTTGATATATTGAATAAAGAATCATTATTTTCAAGATATTACCATTTGGAATTTGGAGACAGTTTTGACGACGTAAAGCATCTCGCAATACTCGAGAATCTCCTGCCGACCCTTCCCACCTGGGTAACACATAAATAAACCTTAAATCTGGACCACAAGCTCCTAACACATTTGTGGAGATATCATCTTTTCTATTACGATATTTAGGCCTATATTCAGCAACAATTGTTACTGGAATATGTGTCCCATCAAGTGCCCTAACACAATTCTAAAAAAAATTTAAAAATCATTAATAAGTTGTAATCGTTGAAGATGTCTTATCATTAGGAAATTTAGCCTAACAATTGACAAAGTTACCTCAAACCATCTCCATTTGTTTGCCTCTGAGCCCTCTAGATTATAGTCATGAAACTTCAAATATTCCTTGCTCACTTTCATTATAGCTCGTAGGACATTATTGAATTGCCTACTTATAGTTTCTTTGGATCTGCAATAACTAAATTGTACTACTCTATACTTTAGGTTGTGAGCAAGGATATGTAAAAACATTGCCACAACTAATTGTAGGGACATTTATTGTTCTTACTAATCCCCTTTCTCTTGTAAAATTCTACAAAGTTTAAAAATGCCCGTTTATTGACCCGTAGTTGTTCAATGCAATCTTTTTTTATACGGAGGTACGATTAAGGAAACTACACCTATCCAATTCATCATTATGGGCTGGTTCCTTAACAAAATATTTCTCATAATACCAAGCTATTACACCCATGAGCATAGCAATGACACTTGCAACAATGACTTTTATTTTCTCCTCAAATTTTGCTTTCTCTTCTTCATTTCTTTTACGTTTTCTTGAAATAACTGAGGTACCAACTGCACTAGTATCCATTTCTTCACAATTCACAACATATAGGCAGCATATTATTAGAAAAATTTAAGACCAAAACAGTATATTATCGAAAAAAAAAGAGAAAACAGAGAAGGATTAAGTGAACGAACCAAATGAGCAATTTTTATGGTGCCAGTGCCATTGTCCTCCATCATCATACAATGAGCAATCCAATACACATGAGCAGGTGAATATTTTTTTCGCCCAAATTCAAAATGAAAGCTATGAACTAACCTTCTAAAAATGGCAGTGGATCCAGATGAATTTGGCAACAATTCCTACTTGAAAAACAAAAATTGCTGAATTTAGCATCTAGATGACTTGACTTCAATTCCAATATATGAAAAACATTCAGCATGCTTAGGAAAAAGGATGACAAGATCTGAAGCAAGTGGTCTCAAAACAAAACATATAATAGGGACTTAGATCATGCACAAGTTGGTTTGTCAAATGAAGTAGAGAGCTTTAACGTTGCCACTCCTCAAGACATGGTCTCCAAAATCTATCAGGGACTGTCCATTCTCCAAGACCAATACCAACAACTTTTTCCATGAATTTAAAGCTAATTTCATAGTCACTGACATGTTCTACCCTTGGACTGCAGATGCTGCAGAAGTCCATTGAACTAGCACATGGCTTAATTCCAAGAAAGAGGACTCTGTTGTGTGAGTTTTGGGAGCATGACCAAGTTCCCTACTTCTCAGCTTGTTGAAATAACACATGCCCTTGAAGATTCTGGCCATGATTTTATCTGGGTGGTTAGGAAAATTGATGAAGGTGAAGATGGGGTCATGGAGTTTTCTTGTAATTTGAGAAGAGAGTGGTAGCAAGCAACAAAGGTTATCTAATATGGGGTTGGGCACCACAACTTCTCATACTTGACCATCCAATTTTATTTAACTCATCATGGGGTGGAACACCATTATTAAAAGTGTCAATTGCATGTGGACAAACACATAGGTATAATGGTTGAACTTGAATAGTTGATGACTTGATGGTAATTAAAACAGAGAGTAACAGAAAATGGGTGTAACAAAATCATTGAGCAACTCCAAATTCAGGAATTCTATGAAAAAAATTGAAGTAACAACAAAGTATAAGCACTAAAACTGAAACATATAGCTTGAAGTGATATATATAACATTGAAGCATGCTAACGCACTGAGATACAAGCTGAAGATAGCTTTGCTGCACTTTTTTCACTACTAATTTGACAACTTGACATGATCTAAAACCTTGAAATTGCATATAAAATGCAAAGAACATAACAAAATAACAGAACTTTGACTTCACCAACAAAACAACCCGTTTGATTAAAAAGAAAAATTGAGCACCACACAAACATTCCTCCAAAACCCACTTAGCTAAAACCTCAAAAACACAGAAAAAAAATTCCTTTTCATACTAAGTAGCACCCCAAATGGTTCCAAAGATGGTAAAGAATGTTGGTGCTTCAGAAAGCCACGTAAAAAATGGAACAACCACAGATGGTTAAAAATGAAAAAGAAGAAGTAGAAATGCTTACCTTGACTTGGGTCGCAGCTGAGCAATTGAGAAGCAACTTGTGCCTCAATTCTTCTCCAATTTCGGTGTCTGAAACCCTAGCGCTCTTTCTCCCTTCAGATTCGTTCTCCTCTCTCTGTCGTCGTGGGTGTCACCACCAGTGCAGGGATGATGCCAACGTCGATGCTAAGACGCAGCTGCAAGTCACGATGTGGAGGCGCCGACGAGGTGGATGCGCTGTTGGAGGGCTGAGAAGGGCTAGGAACAGGGAGATGGGAGAGAAGATAGAGAACGCGTATAGAATGGCTGCACGCGAATGAGAGAGTCGAGGGATTTTGAAAATTCCACCTTCGTAGGTGGAAATTAAAATTCCTTATTTTAGTTAACAAAATCCTTTGTTAAAATTCTTCAGAATGTTTAAAATCCTTCATTTAATTATCCAAACAAAGTATTTTAAAATAAAGAATTTTAAATCCCATGAAAAAATACATTACCTCATTTAAATACTCCATCTAAACACACTCTAAAGTATTTACGGCCCAAACAATTATATCCTGAATACTACATTTGTGAGCCATCAGAGTTGCTTAGATCAAAGAGACAAAATTATGATGAATTACTATAGTTAACTTGTTTAGTGTGTGTTTGGATTACAATAAACTAAACTTTAACAATGAAAGTGTGTTTACAAAACTTAAGTTTATCCTGAATGCTAAGTTTGCATAGAATTAATTTATGTTTGGAAACATTTGTTTCAAAAGTGAATTAGCAATAATTTTAGATCGTTTGAATGAAAAATTTGTTGAAAGACAAAAAAAAAATTATGTTGCATGAATTAATGTCTATATTTTCAATTGGAAGCCAAACATGCACTTAATTGTTAAGTCTAGTTGTCAAACATATCAGAAATAAGATGAGTATCTTGAATGTCAACAAAGGAATCTTGATAACATAAACGACTCTCCTTTAACCATTTATCAAATCAGAATGAGATGGGCCATGGCCAACTCTATACCTTTCTTAGATATTTTTGTTTATGAGATACATAATGGGAGATAAATTTTTTTTATTAAAATCTCTTTTTTTCAATAAAATAAATGTGAGATTTGGTCACAAACATCTACAACGAAGACTTTATCAATTAAGATACATTAAAACTTAGAATTATTAACACATTTGTTGTAATAGCTTATTTTATCCGGTTTAGTGTTATACAGCCCAATGCCCATGTAGCAGGCTGAATAATTTTGTCTCTGATCTATCTGGAACCTCGTAGAATTCTACTGTTCCACGGTGACAGCCCGGCATACTGAGTTCAACTTTTTTTTTTTGGGGCCAGTAGTTCTGCTCTTTTATTGCCTCCTTATCTTTTTAATGAGTGTGAGAAATTTTGCTGTCCTGATTTTCTTCCTTTTTTTTTTCTTTTAAAGGAAAAGTATTGTCAATAGTTGAGGAATCACACTAGAATAATACTATATATATAGAAAAACATAATATATTCTTTTGTACATACAAATATTATTAAACATATTTTTAAGTTGATGTAGAAGTCAAATTAGTTTTTATTTAAACAGAAGTGCATAAATGATTTTATAAAAAAATATTTTTTTATTTATACTACAATTTTTTTTTCACTTACATTAACTATAGTTATAGAAAATTGGATGTTGTTTCATTAATTATGAAACATCTGGAGAAAAAAAAAATAGCCAAGCCACATTTCAGTTGTTTCATTAGAGGTTTGACCAACCATACCGTAAATCATTGGATAGTGTGTTAAAAATTCTACCAACCAAATTAATGGGGAACTACAAAAGAAAATTTTGTTTTCACGACAGGTTTCATCGCGCACATTCGCTGCAGCACACTGAATTTCAACGCAGCACATTTATGTTGAACAGAGACCAAGTAGTTGTGAACTTATGATCATATATTCAGTATACGTTACAGTAATTAAGTTATCACTATAAACAAAGTTGTTGTTCGGAAGCTGCTTGCCCTTTTCTTTGATTTGCTTTTAATGGCATCCAAATTTTAAAATTTTATTAGTTCGCACATAAGAATTTTTTGAAACCAGCCGAAGTTTCTAGGAAGATGGCCACTTTTTAGTTGTAGTACGTGAGTGGCAGTGGTTAGCCCATTTAGCTGCTCGCTGCTCAGTGCTGACGTCTGCTTCAGCAACGCGTACGGCCCATCCCATCTGAGCAAAATTTCCCATCAGCGCTTATGTAAGCTGCTACCTGCTAGGGCATTATGGTCGTCACAAGACAGCTTGTCCAGTACTAAAACTAGTCAAATATTCGTATGAAGATTACTTATTTTCATTTTCTATCTCTTTTTTTTTTTTTTTATTTAAATTTTATTAAGTATAAAATAAATTAAAATAACAAAAAAAACATATAATCAAGTTTAAAATATTTAACAAAATTTAAATAAAATAAAAAAAAAATGACAAAAAATAAAAAAAAAGGTGATCTTGATTCCAAATACTCCAAATCCTTTTGCTTGAGACTCTTGAATTCCTCTATAATGAATAATCTATCAGGATGGTAGTAATATATTTGTTAGGGGTACATTCTTTTTCAACTTTAATTTTTTTATAAATTATTATTATGAATTTTAAAAAAATTTAATTAATTTTTAAATTTTAATTAATATTTTAATAAAATTTTTTATTAATTTAAATTTATTAATTTATTAATAATAATATTATATAATAATATTTTATTTATTTTGTAAAAAAAATTTAAAATTAAATTTTAAAAACAAATTAATAAATAATCTTTAATTAATATTAATACAAATAAAATGATATTATATAATATTATTGTTAATAAATTAATAAATTTAAATTAAATATAAAGATTTATTGAAACATTAATTAAAATTTAAAAATTAATTAAAAAATTTTAAAATTTATAATAATAATTTATAAAAGAATCAAAATTTAAAAAAATTTTTTATATTTTTTTTTTTTTTAGATATTTTTTAATATTTATTTTATTATTAATTTATTTTATATATTTTAAAAAATTATTAAAAAATAAAATTAAAAACATTTATTAATATTTCTCTTCGATCAATTCAACTCCTTAAAATATCTTCTTAAAAAAAAAAAAAAAAATATCTATCAAGATTCAACTCCTTATAAATATCAATATAATTCCTAATACTGCTAGGGTTCTCACAAATCCAATCTCATCTCATATAGTTTAGTTTGGATCATAATATTCTATTAATTCTTCGCCAATCAAATAGCTATGAAGAGACAGATAGTAAATGAAGGGGTCGAGGGCTTAGATATAAGAGATTATTTGATGATGCTCTCTCAAGCACGAGATACCAATCCCAGTAAAAGTCTATCCCGTGAAGAAGTATTTGAGTGCAAGACCTCAATTAGGCATGGTAAAATTATTCGTATCTGCAAAGATATGTGAGGATTATTCGTGATGAGGTGGAAGATGGATACCCGTTTAATAAATGAGGGCAGGAACATGAATTATAAGTCACGTCTCAGTAGTCTTGTAAAGTATATTATAATTTTTTTTTTAACATTGAGATGAAATAAAAATACGTATATTTTATTATTTTAAAATAATATTTTTATTAAATAAATTCATAATGATAAAATTTATTGAAAAAATATATACTTATTTATGTAATAATTATTTATATAAACTAATTATTATAAAATATAATTAAATTAAATTTATTATTTATAATAATCTTTTAATTTTATAAGAATCTTATATTATTAAATAAAATTATAATATATGATGTTAAAATTTTATTTTAAAATATTAAATATCTCGCATATACTTGCAGATACTTACAAATATTTTATTTACCCACAACGATTATAAATGAATATCCGCATGCCATCCCTACCTCCCGCTCCCGCCCCATTGCCATCCCTACCTGCAACCGCAAGTTCACGTCGTTTCAAGCGCTGGGTGGCCACAGGGCTAGCCACAAGAGACCAAAACTAGATGATGGGGAAGAACTCAAAACAGTACTGGCCAAATCTCTAGGCTTGGGGATGGGAAATAAACCCAAGATGCACAAGTGCTCAATTTGTGGTCAGGGATTCTCTCTGGGTCAGGCACTAGGTTGCCACATGAGAAAACACAGAGATGCCATCAACGAAGGACTTTCTTCTATAAACCAGCAGGGTGTTGCACAAGTTCCAGTCCTAAAGAGATCCGGCAGTACAAGGGTCAGGTGCTTGGACCTCAACTTAACACCTCTGGAGAATGACTTGAAGTTATTGTTTGGGACAATGCCACCTAAAGTTAATTAATTAATATTTCTTTCATGATCAATTTTAATTTGTATTTTCTTTTCTTTTCGTTAGTTAAGATTATTGCTTCAATATTTTTATGTAAATGGTAGTTTTTCTTAATTTATTTTGTTTCTAGATAACTCACTGTTTATTGAATTCTTATCATATTTACATAGTTAAAAAAAAAGTTGTAGCATTTTTGTTTTTGTTGCCAAGAGTAGCAATTGTGAGTTGAATAGGAATAACTTTGAAATTTCCACCGCAAATTTTAAAATCAGAAATATAGGAGGCTAATTACTTGAGTTTTGATAACTGTGAGTTGAGAGACACACTTGAGTTTGACTTTAAAAGAAAAAAAATATTCAAACTAATTAATCGAAGTCGAGTCGATTTGGATCATTTTTAAATAATTTTTTAAATAATCCGACTTGAATCAACAGATTTTAAAATTTCAAAAAAAAAGTTTTTTTTTTTAGAAGGTTAATTTACTAATGAGTTTTAATCGATATTAGCTTAAATTACCGGAGTTAATTGGATTTAACCTAAACTAACTTCCAAATCGAAAATTTGATTCAGGGTTGATGTACTTAACCTAGTCAACTCTTTAATTGGTATATGATGTTGACGTGGCAAATTTGATGTTTCACGAGATTAGTTTTTTTTTTCTTTTCGTATCTAAATGTTTGCACTTTGCACCTCAAATATTTAACCCAAAAAACATGAACTAAGTCCCCTTAATAATAGGTTTAGAATTAGATACAAATTCGCTTACTAACTCTCCCAAATTCTAATAAATTAAAAAATATGGAACTAAAAATTTCCCTCCTTGTCCAACTTAACAGTGTGGAGCTCAAAGTTTATTAGTTTTGACTATCCTGACAACTAAGAAGGATAATATGATATTCACACAAAAAAGAAGGATACTACAATATTTGATTATTTTTAATTTTTGTAATTACTCATGAACTCAGCAACGAGTATTATATAATGACTTAAAAAAAAAAAACGTAAGTGGAGTATAAGAGGCATCGATCATGAAAATTTTATGTATGTGAGTATATTTATAATTTTATATTGAGTAATGTAAACAAATATTTATACTCTTAGCCAACCAAATTGACCTAATCAGCCTAGGAAATTAAATCATCTCAATCCTTTATTTTTAGTGAGCTATATGGGTCAGACAGCCAAACTGCAACCCACAGAGAGGAGGACCAGAAACATCTTTAAAAGAAAAGGAACTACCCATTCGGAATCTCCATATAGTGTACAAACTCCTAAAAAAGAATCACATAAGTTAATTACGTGTTAAAAAAATCCGTTAACATGCACCTATCAATAAGAGAAAAGTTGCATCTTTTTTTCTTTTTTTTTTTTACATCGAGGGGCAAACACCCCTAAGAAACAACTATACTACAAAGAAAAGAAACTCCAATCAAGTCATCCAGCAAAATTCTGTCTCAACCATTTAGAAGATGGAGTTAAGTCTTCTAAAATGCACCTTTTACTTTAAATATTAATTAAAGAGTAGAATCCTAACAATTGATGAGAAAATTAAAGATTTAAGATTTTATAAAATACATACATATACATTACACATTATACATATGTAATAATTTACTTTTTTTAATTTTCTCATTAATGATTAGGTTATACATTTTATTTTCTTTATTCTTTAAAGTGCATCCCACACTTTTAGAAGAGCCAAATCCCTAGAGAATTATTCAATAAATTAATGTTGTTCAAAGCTCAAGGAATGCGCATAGTTAGCCAACCAATCCGCAGCTCTATTGCCTTCTATGAATCCATGAGACATCCAAACATTCCACTTTCTTGTTAGCAACCAGTTGATTGAGCTAACCACAGGAGCACATAGATGGGGATAATCACATCCATTGATAATGAACGCTTGATATATGAGTATGAGATTTTTTTAAGTCTAAAACTTTATCTTACTCAAAAAACAACTAAAAATTTGTCGTTTTATTTGCTGCAGGTGTATAACTATATATGAAGCATTAATACTAAAAAGAAGAGACCATGTCAACAAGTAAAGCGTCTTATAATTTAGGACCCTTTGGAAATCTATGTTGTACCATCTTTCCAACACTTAGTATCACGTATTATTTTTTTGCTTTAACTAAATTCATATAATAAAATTTCAAGGAGCCCACCTGAATTTAAATTGTATGTGGTTCCCACATCACTTGGTTCCTTATTTTAAACTCATCAATTCTTCTTCTTCTTCTTTTAAAAAAAATTAAAGGCTATACAATTGACATAACTCATCCTTTTTTATTTAATAAAAAATTAACTTTATATATTCAGGATGGTCTAACTTTAACTTCTATACATTGTGGTTTGAACGTTGAGGCTTCGCTGCCGGCTACCGGTGCGGTGTTCCACTCTTGTATTCTCCCATACGCGCCACTAGCTACTTTGACTTTTGACTCTGAATCAAATTTCACAGTCTTGACATTTTCTTAAACGTAACAGTCGGCTCGACCGCTCAAGTAATGGGCCAGTGTGAAAAAGCATAAATTGAAGCGCACACACACATATTATATATATAGTATTAGTAGTATACCACAAGGCTTGAGCATGAAAAAGCAAACTACGTACACGAAAAAAAGTATTCCCATCTGGTCAAATGCGTTTGTTTGTTGTACACCAAATTAGTATATGTCAACTCACGCTGTCCATCTTGAAGCTTTGGAGAATTAAATCAAATAGTTATCGGATAATATATTATTACTTTATGAGTTGTGACAAATAAACAAGTGGCTGCGCACCCAAAAATAGAATTAAGGTGCCTGGTTCTCAGGTTGCTTCGCTTATTATCCATTAATTTTATATATATTATACAAGACAACTTAAAGACATTCCATATTTCAAAAAAGAACCATCATCTTCTATAGTTGTAGGGTAGTTAGCTCGCGGCACACGACTGGTTCATTGGGTAGCTCACCTAAACAATATCAACTCTAAGGGTGACGTCTAATATGCACTTTGCATATTAGGGTGTATGATACACCTTATAGTTGCTTCTACATAAAAAAGACATCATTGGTTGTACTAAGTAATTACCTGATACTGACTCAACAAGTAAAAGAATAAGAAAATGTAAAATATAATAAACTTTGTCAAGTTGGGCCATCTGTCGACCGCCACCGACGGCACCCTTTATCATTGTCAAAGCCAGAACTGTTGTATCCCAACATCGCCAAGCCTTCAATCACAGACTTGTGCTCTTGGAGCTCCAATGCTAATGTCAGCACCTCTGTGCCCCAATACCATCGACCCTGTATCCGTCGCGTAAAAGCTTCTACAGCCAGTTGACCAAAATGAAGATCATAAATTGCAAGAGTAATATGCCTTACATGTAAAGGATCATGTATCCATACCTCAACATTTCTTTGTCAAGTTACATGAAACAGATTTTTGAAAGTCTACAGAAAAATTATTTCTAATTGTCCAAAATGAGAAGTAAAAACATTCTGATAAAGACGTTCTTCAGTAAGATCATGACTCTCAAAAGTCATGTGCGGTAGCAATATCAAACCAAATACGACGAATAGTGGGGTCTTGAAGCTAAGCCTTGACTCTTAAAAGTCATGTGCGGTAGCAATATCAAACCAAATACGGCGAATAGTGGGGTCTTGAAGCTAAGCCTTGATTAAACCTTGGAAATCTTAATTTCATAATGCTTTTCAAATTCTCTAGTCATTATCCTATTGCAATAATTCTTGCTAATTAAGAATGCTCATGTTGTGGCAATTCCACCTAGAAAGTAATGAGATACTCTTACAGCACATCCCTGTACAATGCTCAAGGCTCTAAGCTGAGTAACAAGAGCAACTTTCAATAAGTTCTTGTCAATAACTACGTTCGCTGAATAGAAACATTAAACTAAAAGTTCATACAGAATGGACACCCAAGAAAAAAAGATCATATGTAGATAACGAAGAACCATAAGATTGAATTACCTCAGATGCATGCACCTATAAGAAATCGCGGAGCCACCCATTAATGGTAATGGAATTCTGCGCAAAGTTTCCTCTTGTGATATGAGTTATTATCCCTTGATCGTTTATACTACCCAAACATATGACTACATTTTCCAACTGAAATGAAATATTGATATCAAAATTGCATTGTACATCCATAATAGTCCTAAGAAGACATGATCCCAAGTGAATACTTGACATGTCCCCTCCTTCCAGGTACATCACAAGGGAAACGAAAATTAATATTTGCTTTATCTGGTATCAATTGTGAGTTACGAGCAAATAGAACACTTTTTAAGAATATCAATACTGTCATATGAATTGTAAATGCATGAATAGAATAGACTAAAAAATATGCAATTCCTAATGGAATAGGTAACAAAGTAACTTTGCCGCCTACTGCTACTAAATCACCAACCCCCCAAGTCAAAATTGGTGCAAAAGACATAATGTGGGGGGTGTCTAGGTGGTCTGGTTATGGAGGCTATGGTGGGTTTGGTTCAAAAGCGGCTACGGAATGGTAGAGACAGTGGTGTGGTGCACATGGAGGGTGGCACAGAGGTGGGAACAAGGGCTGATGTTGGTGGCTGAGGTGAATTCCTCTTTCCAATCAACTATTCTTACTGCATTTTACTTATTTTTGAAGCATATTCTTCAACTAAAACCAAATATCATGATTTCAACAACTGAAAAAGATGTGCTATCCCAATTGGTTTATTATGGTTGTTTTCTTATAAGGAATCCTAATTAGTTATCATTAATGATCTAGGCAATTTTGAAAATTTTCTTTTGCATTATGTTGCATTTCTATTCATTTGAATTTTAATATTTCTCATATTGCTTCTACAGCATCAAAATATGGAACAAAGGCACATGTCCTTGGATTAAGATCAGAGCTCAATGTTTAAAGTGATTTGTAATCAGAGAGATCGATTTAAGACACGCTTGTGACAGACAAAAGATGAATATTTATAGTTAATATTCATATTATTCCTTTTTATTTGACTTTTTTTTTTCAAATTATTGAATTACTTTTAAGTGAGTAAAAAATAAAAAACCGACTAAAAAACTTAGCTACCTGTAATTACAGGTAATTTTTTTAGGGTGCACGATGCACCATAACTTAAAGTGCATATTAGCATCCCCAACTTTAAGTAGCTACTTGCTTGCTCCCACGCGGTTCTAACTTCTAATTCCTAAGAATTTTAAACCAGTCAGCGTAATCTCCACGTGAGCAAAACGTTTTTTTATGGAATACCCAAAAGAGACAACCCTTACGCCAGCATTACACCAGAATATTATGTGAGCAGTAAGGGCATTCATGTCATTATATCTATACGACAAGTCAAAAAGGCAGTCCGACATTTTTTTTTTCAATTAACTCTACAACTTTTAACCAATTAGCTGTTAAAACTCTTACTTTCCCTACATTTGAAGTATTGATATATTACAATATCAATTTTTTTATATCACCTTTTTTTATATTATTTTTTATATCATATTATTTATTATTGAAATAAGTATTTATATGTTAATATTTTTATCTGACTTAATCATAATTATTGATATATAACATAAAATATAATGTAAAAAAAATAATATGAGATGAATATTTTTTAATATATTATATTGATAGAAGAGAGCCTCCATAATTAGTTTATTTAAATCAGTCAAAATCCTTGACTTTGTTCCTAGTAGCGGCTTATAAATAATATAAACCTTTCAAGTGTAACTCACCAATCACAACTCATTCTCAAATTCATTTAACTCATTCTCAAATTCATTTAATTCACCAATCACATCTCATTTCTCAAATTCTTTTACGTACTGCACCTTATTAATTTACTGTGTATAATTCTACGTACGAAGCCATGAAGAGATCACAGGGAGATGTGGAAGGGTTAGAGAGCATAGATTTGGCAAATTGTCTGATGCTGCTGTCTCGTCCACAAGAAAGCAACAAGCCACTGAAGAAATGCTTTGGCCCTGTGGAATTTGAGTGCAAAACCTGCAACCGCAAGTTCGCGTCCTTTCAAGCACTCGGTGGCCACAGGACTAGCCACAAGAGGGCCAAACTAGACGCTGAAGGAGAACTCAAAGCACAGGCTAAATCTCTTAGCTTGTCGTATAAACCCAAAATGCACTTGTGCTCCATTTGTGGACAAGAATTCTCTCTTGGACAGGCACTAGGAGGCCACATGAGAAGGCACAGAGATGCCATCAACCAAGAGTTTTCTTCAATAAAACAGGTTAACGTTGTTGCAGAAGTACCGGTTTTAAAAAGATCAAATAGCATGAGGGTTATGTGCTTGGACTTGAACTTAACACCGCTGGAGAATGACTTGAAGTTATTGTTTGGAAACATGGCACCGAAAGTTGATGCCTTCATCTGAATCTTAATTTGTTGTCACATAACTTCTCTTTGTAATCACTAATTTGTATTTAATTACTCTTGTTCTTTTCTTTTGAAATCGTGTATTTTATTATTTCAATTCTTTAACGTAAGAATTGGTCCTTTTTTTCTCTTCTCAACTGGCATTGCTTATATATAGATGAAACAATGATCACAACATTAAATTTTGGTTAGTTAATAATGGAAGAGTATTTCCGGTCTTTCACATTTTTAAAAATTAATGTTGAACTTCTATCATTTTGCCTGTTGTCTTTCCGGGAAAGTTTTAACATTGTAAAGAACTACTAGCTGGAAGAAGAAAAGGTTACTTTTGACTTTCAAAAACAGGCAAATTAATGAAGGCAAAAGTATAAAAAATAAACTTTCAGCCTTTCAAGACTTGAATATGGTCATTCTAAGGTCAGTTTTCAACAAGAACATTCTATTGTTGGTAAAAGATCAGTTGCATCTGCATTAGCGGAACAATAGATTGTATTGTACGTATTCATTGGAAGGGTAAAGAGGAAATGTCCAATTGATTTTTCATTTATAAAGTGGGAACAGAAGACTAACATTGAATAGGGACTACATTTAGAGGATTATTTTTCTTTGTGCTACTTATATTTATACGATAATTGAAGAAAAATAAATTTGCCGTATCGAATGAATCAAAGAGAGAGGATGATGCATAAGACCCGTCCCAAGTAATTAATGGTATTTTTTTTTTTGGGTGCATAGCAATTAATTCTATCAGTATAATCTCTTCATTTGCAAACTCACATGGTTAAACAGCTCTATTCAAGTAAAGTTTGTATAGCCTTGTGAATATTAATTAGTGTTTAATATTATCTACTATTAATTTGAAAAACTACACTATTATTTAATTATGTATTGCTACATAATTTAAAAAAAAAAACTGATACCATATATTAAAGAGATTGTGTAGTTTCATTTCTCATAATCTCATATAGGAATGTCGGTGCCATTTCGATGCCTCTTTGCTCTAATAAAATAAGACAAATCCTTTGGGATAGTTTATTTTAACCCGGTTAAATAAGAAGATTAGGATCTTTAGATTAAAAATTTGCACAACTTCAGTCCAAACTAAGTTAGCCTACATGACTCACAAGCAAACAGAGGTCGATTTTGATTGGTGCACGAGTTAGCTCGCTTTCTGACTAGTCTAATATGGTGCATCTGCTTTTGTGTGTGTGTGAAAACTTGATTCTTTTTTAATTCTGGTTAATTTGCTCGTTTTGATTCTTTTTTTTTTTTGTCGGATTTTGCAGTTAAGAAAACTACTGAAGCTCTGATTGTGATAGAAAATGGTGATTGTGTACTTGATTTTTTTTTTTTGGTGTCTGGTGTACTTGACTGTTGAAATAATAACTGCGGAGGAGGAGGGTTTTTTTTTTTTTCAGTGTTCATGCCACTCATCATGCTCAAAGATATGGGTTTGCAACGATCATCGTTTTTGGTATTTATATACATATATATTAGAAGATTTTATAAATTGTGTTATGTTAGCAGACTCATTATTAGAAGTACCATGCCCATGAGCTTTTGGGCTATATATGTTTCTCAATTTTAATATTTTATTGTAAATTAATATTTAATAGTTGTTAATTTGTGGTATTGTCATTAATTATTTTGATTGTTTATTATTTTATAAATTAATTTTTTTAACTAAGTTGTACGAAACTTCAAAATTTTCTCTTTTTGCGTCTTATTATTCTTTCTCTGTTTGTTCTTTTTATTATTATTATTTTAAATTTCCCTGGGCTAACGGGTTAGTCTGTTTTGCAGTTTTGGTCTACCAACCCTTAGTTCCCAACTCTTAGGGCTCGGTCTAGGCCTCCATTTCCAAATCCATGTAGAAACGCCAACCTTATCTGCATTGCCTAACTCTCTAATGGGCCTGGCCTAACAGTTCTGTGAGCTACTAAAATATTTGTTTTGGGGGGATCTTGAACAAACAATATCCTTTAACTTCCTTTTAATGGGCTCAAGGAACAGGGCGTGTTAATTGGGCAAACCTAATCTATGAAACCGGAAGCCCATGTAAATTCATCTTCAGCAACTATTCTATAAGAGAGACCTTTTTTTTGGAGTAAACTATGACTTTTGTGGTTTCTTTTTCTTTTTCTTTCTTTGGTTCGACTTTTTTTGTGTATTTTTTATTTTTGTTTGAAGCGGCTAGGAAAGAGATTATTAGTGCATTGTATTTATAGCATGTTTAGTTGAAATTATTTCTTAACCAAATAGTTTTTTTTAGAAAAAGTTGTTGTAACAATATTTTTATGTGTTTATGAAAATTAATTTCAGTTTTTGTATGAAATTTATTGCATTATAAATTTTTTTATAATACTGAAATTTTAACTTATGATTTTAGATTATAAATTATTCCTTACACTTTGAGATGTAAATATTATTTTATCTTCAATCAAATAACTTTTTTAATCATTTTATACTTATTTTAATAATTTAATACATAAAAGTGATTTTTTTTTATTATCCAAATAAAATTAATTAGCTTAAAATTATTTTTCAGTTAATATATCTAAACATAAAATTGATTATATTATAATTAATTATAATAAAAAAAAATTATATAATAATTAATTATTAAAATAATTAAATTTTTACAATTATTCCAAATACACTTATTCTAACATTCCTTATCGCAACATTGATCGTACAATAAATTAATTAACCTATTTTTTTTCTACATAAATAAGGATATAAATCATATTCTTTTGCATGTCACAATGCTTCCCGTGAATATTATTAAAACACCTGAATTCCCAGCCATGTTATGTCACTGTTCTAAGACATAGATTCTGCCAATATACATGGGAAGAAAAAAGAAAAGCTTCTTCTAAATTTAAGTGTGTGTTTTGGATAGCTGTAAAAATTAGATTATTTCAATAATCGATTATTATATTTTTTTTTTTGTTATAATCGATTATAAGAAAATATTTTATGTTTAAATATATTAATTGAAAAGTGATTTTAAATTAATATATTTTATTTAGATGATATAAAAAAATATTTTTATATATTAAATTATTAAAATATGTATAAAATAATTAAAAAATTATTTAATTGATTAAAAATTTATTTGATTAAAAATAAAATAATATTTATATATCATTGTTAGAAATAATTCTAACAATTTTTTTCACAAAACAACTCAAATTTTAGATGTCATAGTAACAACTTTTTTCATGACATAAAAGTTGTTGCTTTTTTCATTCAAATTTGCCAAACACATTTAACAAGTAGACAACAACTATTTTGTTGAAAAAAAACTATTGGATGATATAAAAAAGTCATATCAAACATGCTCTAAGTCACTATGGACAAAGAAGATAATAATAGTGATAAATAAAAAGAAGAAAAAGATGTCATTGATGACTTATGCATAATCCCTTTTGTTATCCCTCTTGTGCTATTTATATAATGGTAACTTACTTTAATTGGAACTACCTAATTATTGACAGGTTTTTATAATACTAACTTTTGCTTTCGAGCATAAATTGCCCATGCTGCAATTGATCGGGTGCTTCTCGTAACAAATCCTATCACATGAAATTGGAGCTTCAAAACGATCCACTGCATTAACGGTATAACTAGTAATCTCTCACAAGCTACTACGATATGATGCAAGAAGAAACGAAGCCCTATAATAATTGTACGAACAGGCCAGGTGGTGATGTTTATCATTCCGAGTAACGAAGTGGAATGGCATCACCCAACTATAAATTGTACGAACATATATACAAAGCAGGCTATTATTTCTTGGCATTAATGAGCAATGGCGATTCACACATAACGGAAGTAATTGTTTGCCTTATGATTATATTGGGTCCAATTTATCAGAAAGATAATATTGGGTCCAATCGTGAAGTTGAGACTGAGACTCATTATTACAGGACAAATATTCCTATTTCTTCTGATATAAAGGTTTCCGTCATCATGCGTTGAAACTTTCGTGTGGGGTTCACGATTGAGGCATTACACAAAACTTCGTACCAATAAGACTGTTAATGATGATACACAGGGTCTTGATTTGCTAAGCATATATATATATAATGGATAGTGACATTCTTACATAAATATAAAATATTCAGTTAAATATATTAAATTAATTAAAATTTAATATTTTTATAAAATTTTATATTATATAATTAAAAATATAAAATTTTATAAAAATATTAAATATTAATTAACTCTGATACACTCAACTTGAGTATTGATTGACGTTTAAACAAGAATTTCTCATAATGAATAACGCATGCAAAGACGCCTTCCATGAGTTTTTCTATCATGGATATCCGCTAAGTTTTAAAAAAATACGCATTCCACTATACTTTCGAATGAAGTCAGTGAGACATCTGCTTTCTTAATTACATAGTACATAATAATGAGCAATGTTATATACACAGAAAATTTAAACAAAGATACCTCACAGAAGGACAAGTGTTCCTAGTCTAAACCAAAAAAAGCACGTCACCCAAAAAACTCTCTCCATTAATTCTGATGCTTCATGTGTAGTTTGGGAAGAAGCTGTGTTAATTTTTTGTGTGCAACTAAACTGTCCCTACATTAATTTATCACGGAGAGTTCACCACTGAATTCATATAACTGAGATAACACCAAAACGATTATCTTAACTGGTAATGAAAACCTACCTATGCATGTCACTGAGAAAAGGAAATGTTTTTCAACATCCTAGTTTATGATTTGTGTGGTGTGGTGAGGTGAGGAAAGCCGGCCACCTGATTATAACTAGATTAACTAAGCTGAACCAAATTCAGACACAAATGCTGAAGTCAGATGTGAAGTCATCAATCTCTTAAGTAGGGAAATTTCTTGAAATTGAGTTGCAGCCTTGGAACACGTTAGAATTGTGGAAATAGTCATGGTGTATAATTAAGCACCTATTAAATTATAACATATTTTTGGAACACAATTAATGCATACTTCAAAAAAAGATTTCTATCATTAATTTTAGGAAAAAGATAATTTTACACCTTTTTTTAGAGTTGTATTATTATTCACACCATTTTTAAGAGAAGTAATTGAGAAAAAAAAAGTGATAGAAAAAAAAATATAATAAATAATATTAGATGGAGTATAAAAAGAAATGTATGTCTTTGATATAAGAATATAAGATTGTTAATTTTAAGATTTTTTAAACAAATGCTGAAGTTAGACACTTCTTAAGAAATTTAAAATGTAAAATTTTGTATGAAAAGTAATTTTTTTTTTAAATTTCCAATGCATTAAAAATTATACTTTTCATGAAAAAAAAATTATTTTGAATTTTTAACGAATACTTTTAAGACACTTTTTAAAAAATTCTTAATTTAAATACACGTATATAAATTTTAAGTAATCTAACTTAAAATTTAAAGTTATATTGATACATTAATTATGATCCTAGAACATACAATAATTTGTCATTCGGTAGATGTTTATTTGCTCTATTAGACTCTGCATGACTGAGCTGCAATTGTTAGCCTTACTGTTGTACGTGTCATTGCATGGTATACGCACAACTGCTTTTATATATAATACCAGTCATGGTGCCATTGGCAAGTTGACATCTCAGGACCCCATATTTCTTTAATAGTGGGACTTAGTTTAGCACCAAAGTTCAACTTAAGGCAGCCAAGCAAAGGTCCAACTCAGAGGACTTACTTTTCCCTCTGGTGTGAGATCTCCTTAAAGAAGGTTGACCACTAAAACAAGACTACTACGAGTTGAAAGGAGATTTGAACTCATGCATTTAAAGGGTACAAAAACTCATACTCTTCAGCCAATTGAACCAACCCGCAATTTGCTTTTAACATTATGATATATCTAAATTTAATTGGACTGATGGCTTAGATGTTTGCCGGGAATCTTTTGCCGAGAATGCATCTTATAGCTAGAAACACATCTCTTTTTGTAAGTGGGAGCGTGAATGCTTGAATCCAAGACTTAACCTCTCACTCATGTTGCATGAAATCATCTAGTATATTGCAGAATAAAGAAATAGATGAGAAACTGTTTTGTGGTTGATCTTACGAGAAGTGTTCACCAAATCTGATCTGCAAGCTGGGAAAAGTCAACGTGAAGGCAGTTCCCCCAATTTGAGATAGTAATTAAATCTCAGGTCATGTGAGCATAATATGGACCACACGATGATTCCACCAAAGTCTAAACTCCTTATAGTCAACCTTTACGACTCCCACCAGTATATGATGTGTTATTATCTGAACTTTGCATGTTTTAGTCACGTTTCAATGGACTACTACATATATATTAATACTGATAGCAGCTTGGTTAATAGTATATTTGAGTGGTCATGTGAAACCTGGGTAATCTTAAAACAATAACTTATCGAAGTCCTGTAATAATGGAAGTGGCACTTGTACTCAAGGCACGCACTAACTGGTAAGTCATCTTAAGTTCTCAGGATCCATCCATACCGATCAACATAATGTTTCAAGAAGCATCAAATTCATTAATAATGGAGATTTATCACTAGGTCATTTCATGAACATTTTTAACAAGTTATTAGTAACATTGTCTCTAATTCTACCACCAATTAATCGCGTTCTGTAAGAATGACTACAGCAAGAGACGAGACCAACATTAATTATTTCACAATATTCCTTATCAGCATCGAATCAGAATTTTCTCAATTTTTTTTTTAAATAGTCAATTATAAAAAAAATATCAAAAAAATTATTAATGAACTTAATTATATATGTAATTTTTTTTAATATTTGTATATTTTTTTTTTTATAATTAACCATTTAAGAAGAAAAAAAAATTTAAAAAGATTCTGATTCATCAGTTTCACAAACTATAGGAAGATTCAACATGAATCACATTGTTATTGTCCATTCAAAACAAATATTTTTTTTCTTATAAAAAGTTTAGGGTGAGCGAGAGCGAGACTTTCCTCATTTTAAATTAAAACAAACCACCAACTTCAGTAACAATTTATAGAATAATTATATACAGATTTCCAACTAACAAAATATCACGGTATCCAAATCCAAGTTATACAATTATCATGAAGAGAACTTTGACCAAGTGACCCAACCCGCGTTAGTCTCATTTAGAACACCATGATTCCAAGAAAAGAAAACCGTGGGAGTACAAGACAATTATACAACAACGTCATTGCTGGCGAGTTTCTACCTCGTAAAGTTGGTTTTCGTGGTTAGTACTAGTGCTCAGCATAATTATGGTAAGCAAATAAAGACAATAAATTTTCCGCAGTTGCCAAGATTCAGAAGATTCCTTGTGTTCATATACTGATACATGTTCTTGCCTTGGATTCCACTTGCTATTGTGGCCAAAAGGAAATAGATCAATATGATTTCGAAGTTCAATCCACGTGCAAAAGAATGTTCAGTGATTAAGACTACATACATATATCGTATAGACTTTAGAAATCATCTATGTGCCAAATGTCAAAAGTCTTGAATATAGCTTAGAAATCATCTAAGCTATATTCTCTTTGAAAAATATTTATATGGACCACTCTTCCACAGACTTTAAAATAATAATAAATCAATGTACAAAATCTTTAAAAGGAAAAAAAAAATAGTTTTGATGTGCAACTACATATAGAGATCACGAAATAAATAAAATAATAGAAGATTGTTTATGTATGAATAGTTATTTATTTAACATTGCTCATTCTGCTATATGAGGGTGCTTGAGTTTTAAGTAGTAATTTGAGTAATTGTTGCCACACACCCCTTCTTTCTTACACCATTCAGACCTTCTTAGTTCATGCACTCCTTTCTCTATCATTTGATTCATTTGTAGAATTACATCAATATATACTTCTTTTACAGGCATACACATTTAATCCAATGGCTTTAAATTGAATACGCACACCCGTTCAAAGAGTATATGATCATAATAGTGTGAATATGAAATATATTTTGGGTTATCATGTGGTTTACCGAAAAAATATATATGTATTTTTTATGTACGAAATGGAGCCTACCTAATGTGTTGAAGCCTGTGTGCAGAATAATTAACAATTAAAAGCTATGGACCCATATACATACCACCAATTAATTGCTATATAGATCATTACCAAGAATTTTTGTCTGGCTTAACTTGGGCAATTTATTCTTTAAACTACACGTAAATCACATTATTCGTGAATCTACACCATCTCGAGCTATATGCATTTTGATAAGGTTGATGTTTTACATATCTATGTATTATTAGATTTATTATAGATTGTGTAGTATCATACTAAATTTTTTTAAATTATACTATACAGTAAGTATTTTCTTTTTCTCTATCTTTCTTGTAGTTGTAATTGGACTAAAAATCCCGCACACTGGAATCGTCAATCAAAAATCATAATTTACGTTTACAAGCAATTATCCCATCTCGATATTTTCATTGATTTTCAAGACAACACATTACATGCTTTCCATTACTGTTTCTATAATTGTAGCTTTTTCACGAGTTAGGTTAGCTTAACTATGTACATATAACAGAAAAAAGCTTAGCAACAAAAAGCTAGACAGAAGGTGAGTGAGAGGAGTCACGGCACCAACTCCTCGGAGTTGGCCGAGGACAGCAAAGCTTAACTACAAAAGCTTCAAAATCATTACTAGAAAATCTCTAGACTCATTTACTATCATTGAAAGATTATGCCAGGAAAATCATGAATGCACTTATCTACATATCTTACCTGGATGTCATGATGATTAAGACGCTAGCTTAGCCCCTAATTAATCATGACGATTCCTACCTAATAATTGGTAGGCTTTTTATTTTTTTGGGTTTAATATAGGCTTTTATTTAATTGCTATATATGCAACACCCTGTTTCTTCCCTGCTGATTTTTAATATATGTTTGTCATTGACCCAGCCCACTTTCGTTCAAAAATGTCTTTAAGTAAGGAAATTGGAAATTTCTTGTAAAACATGAATCGATGGACCTAATAAAGATGAGTTAATCTAATTTATTCCAAATATTAATTTGATGCGTTCCAACCCAACTCTAACTAGATTAAAATCTAGTATTTGTTAGGTTATTAGCATTAGAATCGTGGGTAACTGGTAAGTAAAAGTGATTAGGACAAGCTTAACATGTTTGTTGTGCTTCGTAATCGTATTAATTAGGTGGTAACTAGTTAGTTAAAGCAAATATCACGAACATAAACGACGACTACTATTTAAGGCTTGTACCAACTTTGTACTTCCCTTCCAGACTGTTCCACATCTCCGCGTGCCAAGGTAGGAAGCAGTCCCAATCCAATGTCCATGGACGCATTATACATGCAGTAAGTAAATGTTGCACTCCACTGGTCTTTCCATTGCAAAATAAATAGTAAAGCAGACTATAATAAGGGAAGTACTGCCAAAAAATAACAACTACCTTTAATCTTATCGTGCGTGACTGACGCTTCACCCTTATCGTGGAAAATACATACTGCATATTGAAAAGGTTAAATGCACACACACGGTGCGTACATAAACGTCACAGAAAAAGAAATTAAAAACTCAAAAAATTTATAAGTTGTAGCCTTGTGGGTGAAATAATGGACGAAATAAACTCATTCATTGATTTAGATTCTGTGAGAAATTTTTAATGTAACTTTTTTATGCAAATAAGTAACACTGCTCATTGCACAGTGATTCTATGAAGTAAAGACTGGGAAGTTGGGTTTGTACGACCTAATTAAGTGGCCAAAGGAAACTGCAAGGCAAGTAGGCAACAGGAATGTGAAAATAATCACAATCATATAAGTGAGACACTTCACCAATAGTTTAAAAGATAATTTGACTTCCACGTCAAAAAAACAAAAAAACAAAAAATCGACTCATCAAATACGTGGAACTACGTTCAAATCTCCCTTATTTGGCTAACAAATGCTAGCTGCTTGAAGAAACAAAAAAAAAAAAAATCGTATACATGAATGTTGAATGATGGGGATTACTCTAGTACAATTTTATTTTTTTTAAATATCGGTACTTAAAATGCATTATAAAAAATTTATAAGCTATAGGTTACAAGGTCCAAACAACAAGTCAATAAATATTTTTCATCCCGATGTGTTCTCTTATTCTTTGTGGTGTTTTAGTCTTCTCTTCTTTTGAGTTTTTTTATTAATAAGAGCTGTTGCTCAGATCATTCCACAGTAGTTTTTTTTTCATTTTTCTTCTTGTTTCTTTATATAGTTTTCTCAATAATAAATCTCATTATCTTAAAAAAAAACAAACAAACACGAAACACATAAGTAAATAAATATTTGATAAAGAAAAACATTATCTTACATTTTTAAAAAGAGTATAGATATTATTGATACTTCTTTTAAAAATGTCAAATTTAATAAAAAATAATATAAATATATATATATATTTATATATATATAATTAATATTAAATTAAATATAAAAATATATATACATTATTTAATATAAAATTATCAGAATTAATTTGATAGTCCACTCTAAATATGATATCGATAAAGGCACTTCCGTTGAATGGGGGTTGTCAGATATCTTTCTTCACACAAGCACCTCCCCCTTCCTTTTTTTTTTTTGGGTATACAGGAGGGCCAAGCCCTACGACTTCTGCAATGAGACACCCCAACCATATCTTGAAGCACAATTTTTTTATTTTCTGGCGAATAAAAATCACACTTCAAAATTTCCTGAAGCAGAATGTTACCACACCCTAAAAGGTGTCTGAAAAACATGAAAACCTAAGGTAAGAGTATGTGCATGGTTTGCCAACCAATTTGCTACCCGTTACTCTCCTCATGGTTAAATTTTATGTTTCAGCTGCGGCCAATGAATTCTCTGATATGCAGCAATATGGGGGCACACCCTTACGGTCTTTGTCGTTTAATGGTTTCTCGTATCTAGTAATTGTAGAATTGGATGAGAAAAGGACATAGGGATTAGGATCGGTTGTATGTGTTGGAACTTTTGTGTCTTTCAGTCTTAGAAGTTAGAATATAACTATCATATATATTTTGTTAGGGAAAAAAAGATAATCAAAATTCCATTAATTTTTCTGTGACTGCTGGCACTCACAAATCCATGTAAGATGCATAGTGAGAAGTAAGTCTCAAAGGAATTAGTTACTCATTGTGAGTGTGGGCACACCGTAAGCACACTGGTCATGCAAATGACCTTTATCTTAAAATGTGAAAGTTGTTAATTAACTTAAATTTTTGAAAGAATATTGGTCATTAAATTTGATTATTGTCATCTCCATTTTTTTTTTAAATAAAAAACTTCAGCATATGATGAAAATGGGCAATGGGCATGATATATATCCGAGTGCGAGTTCCACCTTCCATTATGGTAAAATATTATCTCCCTGATTAAATGCAAACTCAATTAGGAACATAATTTTGAAGACTTTAAATCCTAAAATAAAAACTATCCTATACTAATTAAGAGGCTTCCTCTTTTTCCCGTTTTTGTTCTTTTAAAAAACGAGTTTAAACTTAAAACACTTTAAAAATCGTACTAACCCTAAAGCAAAAACTTAGAAGCCTGTCGTTTATCATTTAAGATACAACCTAAATTTTTAATCTCATAAACTTTAAATCCGCTATTTCTAGGGCAAAAAGCCTACTTCAGTAATTTCATTTCCCTTGCTATTAGTACAATTCTGAATGGTGCATTTTATTCTTCACTTCAACCATTCTAAATTTAATCAACGTCACGCAGATAAGCCATCTTTGAAATTCTGTCCTTCCCCCTAATTAAAAGTCTTTTTCAAGTTTCAACTGCTCGTATATTATATGATTACCATATATATCTTATATGTTTTTCTTTTTTTTTTCTTAAAGATTATATTTGCTTACCACGTCTAAAAAAAAATTACATTTGCATAAGATACTAACACCTAATTTCTTTTGTTTCTTAAAGTATCTTTCACCTAATAAGTGAGAGACTTTTAATATGTAATCAGATATTTAAATAAAAATTTATCCCAATAATATTATTTTAATACACATAAATTTTAAGATCGATCAAACTTAAAATCACATATTTAAAAGACCTAAACTCCTTCTATTTATATCAACACACGTTAGTTACTAACGCTCAATTTTTATTTTAAATTTCTTTTAGCATGATAATATAAGTTTCTAATTTAAGGTCACTTTTCTTTAAAACACTTATTACTAGTCCAATCTCTTTTCTTTTCTTTTTCGACTGAATTATTAGTTTAATCTTAATAACTTTTATGTAGATCTATTTTGATATTTTGACATCCTAACACATTATATATAAGATTCGCAGATATTGTGTATTACCAAATAACTGAGGTGACTATTTCTATATAAATTAAATTACACACACACATATATATATATATATATATATATATATATATATATATATATATATATATATATATATATATATATATATATAATATATTTTTTTATACAAAGGGACTGGGAGCGAACTACACTCATGGACATACACAAATTCATTATACGCAATGAACAATACAAATCGAAATAAGATCATGGACATGACATGGCAGTCAACTATAAATGTGTTTGTGTATATATATATATATATACACACACGATCTTTCAGATCAGTCTATTATAAGAGTTAGAGAACTTTTATCTTTTATGAATGATCAAGATTAATAATTTTTTTTAAATGGTTACATGACTTTTAAGTAACTTTTAATTTTGAATGTATGGTTAATGGTCAAGATTTACTCTTCTCACAATAAAAACTCATCTCACTAGATATATATATATATATATATATATATATATATATATATATATATATATATATATATATATGATATATATATGGAGGATCAACTTACACCAGTGTAATCTTTTTTGACTTATACTCATTTTCAGCTGTTAGATTCACTTTCATCTAATGGTTACTTTTAATGAAATAATTTCAACCATTACATGAAAGTGGATCTAACGGTTGAAAATAAGTGTAAGTCAAAAAAGACTTATACTGGTGTAAACCGATCCCCCCTCATATATATATATTTGGGTCTATCCAAAATTTTCTGTCACCAATTGAACTATATCACATACTAGCTATTTCTGCAATTTTTATTCATCGGAACCTAATTTAGAATATAAATTAAAAGCTAATTGCTTCATTCATAATATTGAATTCTATTCTCTCTTTCTTCCTTTTTTTCATTTAATTTGAGTTTTAAGGTGGAGCTAACGGCATGAAGAACCAAACCATATATAAAACAACTACTTTGACAAGCAAAACGGCATTTCCGGGAACAAAAAAGTTAAATAAAAAAGGAAGCAAGAATGTCAAAACTCAATCCAAATGTAAGGGATCATATATAGCAATAAAAACAAGCCACCCTACATATATACAACATGAATTTCAGCTTCTAGCTTCATAAGAGACAATATTCACTTGCGCAACATTGTGTATCCAAATTATTTGACAATTAATTCTTTAAAGAGGAGTAACTTCATGTTAAATTTCAAATCCCAGGGTTTGTTATAATATTAAGACTAGTATTGCCAATTTGTCTCATTACTGGATTGGCAGAATAAGAAATTTAACAAAAGCTATCTACATATGCAACAGGCCTAGATATTGCAATCTATAAATCTACTAATTTGGTTTTGGTCTTTTTAGTCAAAAAGTTAAAATTCTTAATGCGAGTGCCAACAAAGTTCCCAATAAAAATTATGGACTAATTAGTTTACGTGTCCATGAAAGTGGAGCTTGTTTGATTAAGTTAAACATGTATTTAGTACCACGTTGTTGATCCGTGAGATAGAAGGTAAATTATATGTTTAAATAATTGCTCATTGATGAATAATGTATTAAAAATTTAATATTGCA
Source organism: Ormosia emarginata (assembly GCA_029884605.1). Lineage (NCBI taxonomy): Eukaryota > Viridiplantae > Streptophyta > Magnoliopsida > Fabales > Fabaceae > Ormosia > Ormosia emarginata. Next base: position 18,063,389 of record JAQQTP010000080.1, on the reverse strand, counting down.
ATCAAAGTAATCATCAGAGAAAATCTTGAACAGAAAGAAATCGGATTAGGATGACTCCAATTCCAAATGGAGGGTTTAATGGAGACGCTGCGTCATCATCCCACGTCAGAAATATGTAACTTTCCTTGTCGGGAATGAAGTGCATTCTGATATCACATGCAAATCTAATTTTATTTTAGGATTTCAGATAGGTGTCATAAATCATGCATACAATGGGGGGGAAAAAATTATTGCAAATGCACGGGTTGTGTGATATTTTCTCTTTTTGACAATCAATTCATAAGTTGATAAATATTTGCAATTAATTATATTTATAATAATCTAGAGAAGCTAATTATTGTGAAGATCTCTTAGTTAGTAATCAATTACGACATTGTTCAAAAAATTAATCTTATAATGAAAGGTATCAAATATGAATCCGATAGAAAAACTAGAAGAGGAGAGAGAAAGAGAGAATTAGAATGATTTCTTCACACAATGAAAAAAGATGTTACAACATATCTATATACTATAGCTATATATACACTATACAATTGCTCTATAATACTAATACAGTTCTTAACAGAATTACAATCAACTAACTCTTAACTGTTAACTAACTCCTAACTAATCAGGAGCTGAGTTATATTCCTTACACATAGTAATGTCTATGAGAATATATACTACAATCAAAGATTAAAAAAAAAGAATTATATTTTATCATTATATAATATAAGAAAAAAAAGTTCTAGACCTATAACTACTTCAAAATAAAATGCATAAGAATTTCATTATTTTTTTCACATCTTTATTGCATTTTACACACACACACACACGCATACACACTTATTTTATGTCTAATGAACACACGCACACTTATTTTATGTCTATATATGTCTAATAGAAAATCTTTCGGATATTATGTTAAACAACTACTGAAGTTCAACATTATCTTTTTTACTTTGATTTTTTTTTTTTGGTTTCACAATCAAGATTCCAATCTTACTAGTTCCAGCACACACACAAAAAAAAAAAAAAAAACTCTTACTACTTCCAATTTTTTTGGTGGACTTTTTACTAGTTCCATAATCTTAATCCCACTACAGACACACACATATATAGTTCATGATTTCCGCACTCCTAAATACACGTATACACCCCATTTTTTTAAATACAAATTATGCAACAAAGAGCAATAATTTCAATTTTTTTCATTTTTTCATTTTTTTCATTTTCCTTTATTAGCCTAGGAAACTAGCCATAATGACAATTGAGTTCCACCAATTTAAAAAAAAAAAAACAGAAATGAAAAAGAGAAAAAGAAAAAATTCCTCAACCTACTCCGTAAGATTGAAGTACATACTGTTTTGAGTGCGGTTGAGCCTTCTTTTCTTGGCCAGTATGCTTTTAACCTGGTAAGAATATAATATATATTTAATTAATTAACTTTTACTTTATATCATTTTTCGTTTTGTTTAATGAATATCTTAGCTTATAACTTGTCACTTTGATGGATTATGTTATAGGCAAGATCTATGGAATCTTCTTAACTGCTGAGAGCTTGACACACGGACAACAAATTACAGCTTGAACATGACACTTTGTTCATAAGCATTGGTCCCTCTCATCATGTTCCAAGCCACCCTCCATAAAAAAGATTTCCTTTCAATCTCAAACTTATCTTAACTTGTTCAACTAATGGGGCGCATAGGACACAGCCTTGGATCTCAGTGATAGATGGCTAATTAATATGGGTTCGATTGGATTACCGATGGATTTTATTTCCATAATATATTTGCCTTCTTTTGTATCAGCTAATCTTTGACCATGGCAAGCAAACTGAGGACTTCGCACGTGTTGAATCCAAATATATAATATTATGAAAGTTATTTTTTGACTGGTATAATCTTATGAAAGTTGCTTAACTACGTGAGTGACATATTTATATAAATTTTAAAATACAAACTACGTAATCACTATGCACGTATACGTATTTTGCAGAAATGAAATTAGATTTGTTGGTATTTCAACAGTCAAATGCTACAATTGTTTTGTAATTGCTCCAAGTCCACATTGTTCAAGTTGGAGAAGCTTAAGAGGGGTTTTCTTATATAAATAGGCCTTTAGTTATTGAGATAACACATAACTTAAGAAAGAGTCTAAATACTTAAGAGAGATTGTAACTAAGCTATTGGGTGGTGAGTTTGGAGAAGAAGGTTTGCAACTTTAGTTGTGCAAAAGTTGTAATCTAATATTTTTGTTAGTGAAATATTTTATCCCTTATAAGAGTCGTCGACGTAAGCCAAAGGAGCTGAACCAAGTTAAATATTTTGTTTTTTATTGTGCTCTAATTTTCTTTCTTCTCATGCTCTTGCTATGGGTCTATCTGCTTTCCCAACAATTGGTATCAAAGTTCTCGGTTCGATATTGAAGGAGGAAAATTGTAGCCAAGAAGAAGGGAGTATTTTAAGCAGGGAGGAGTGCTACCCCACATTATAGTTGGCACGATGAAGTTTGAAGTACCGCTCTTTGACGGGAAGAGCAATTTCATTGTGTGAAAGTGCACAATACAAAATCTTTTGATGCAATAAGGTCTTGATGTAGCTTTTGATGATAAAATGCATGAAGATCTAAAGAGGGTAAGTGGAAGCCTATACAGAGGAAAGTTGCAAGTACAATTAGATTAGTCCTTACTCCTGCAATCAAGTACATGGTAATAAATGAAAGTTCGCCTAATTAGATCTAGAGAAAGTTGGAGGAGATTTATGAGTCAAAGTCACTAACCAATCGCCTGTGCTTGAATATGGACTTATACACACTAAGAATGGAAGAAGGAGGTAATCTACATGATCTCATTAATATGTTTAACCAGCTAGTATGTCAATTATTGAACATTGGAGAGATGTTAAGTGATTAGGAGCAAGCAATTGTTTTATTAGCTTCATTGCCTCAGTCTTTTATAAATCATTGGTGATATCGTTGTTGTTTGGAAAAAATACTCTTAAGCTAGATGATATGTCTGTTGTCCTACAAGAGAATCAAAGGATGCATAGAAATGATCATGCCAATAAGAGTGGAAGCGTACTAATTGTAGAAAGTACTCAAAGAGGTAGGAACAATTCTCGTTGGAGAGGCAGACAATAAGGAAAGCCTAGAGAGAGAGGGACTTCAACGATGTAAAGTGCTACTATTGTGAAGAAAAATGGCATATTCAGTCTCAATGTCTAAAGATGAGAGAAGCCTTAAAAAGTCTAAAACAACTCAAAAAGAATGTTAACGTAGTTGAATCCTCGGGTAATGGAGACTTATATCATGTAGAGAGTTGTGATAATGATTCTATTGAGAATCATTCTAGATGGGTATTAGATTCTGCCCATCGATATGCACTTATGTAAGGATCATGCTATTTTACTACTTTGCAAAAAGATTGAGATTTTGGTTGCATTAATATGGGGAAGAAACAGAAGTTGAAGGCATTGGAAGAGTTCGCCTAATGCTCCACAATGGTGAAGTCAAATATGTGCCCAATGTGGGGTATGTGCCTAATGTCAATGTTAACATTATTTCATTAGGAGAGGTGACATCACATGGATGCAAATATGTGAGAATTGGAAAAATGTGCAAAATGTATAAAGGAAACCGCTTGATTCTACAAGGCAAAAAAGGTAAGAAGAACATCTGTTATTTGAAAAGCTATTCCGTGAAGAGAACGCTTGAAGATAGCAAAGTAAAGAAAATTGCATAAGAAGATCTTTTAATTGAGATATGTGGGGACTAGGCTCAAGGGAGAATTTGTTGTGTAATTGCTCAAAGTCTCACATTGCTCAAGTTGTAAAAGTTTAAGGACGGTTTTCTTATATAAACAAGCATTTGATTATTGAGGTAGCACATCACCTAAGAGAGAGAACCTAGACACTAGGAGATGTTGTGATTGGGATATTGGATGGTGAGTTTCAAGAGAAAGGTTTACAACTTTAGTTGTGTAAAAGTTGTAATAGAATATTTTTGTCAATAGAATATTTTTATTAATATTTTTGTTAATAGAATAATTTTATCCATTATAAGAGTCGTGAACGTAAATCAGAGGAGATGAATCACGTTAAATATTGTGTTCTTTATTGTGCTTTAATTTTCTTTTTTCTTATGCTCTAGTTGTGAGTCAACCTGTCTTCCTAATAACAATAATGGATTCGGTTACGCCAAGCTGCTTTCAATGCATTTGTTCCGTTCTTTAGATTGGAATATTGGATAATAATTTGTCTATGTTTACAAACTTTACATTAAATCTATACTTTTCTCTACTATATATTTGGGTAATCAAATTAATCAAATAAAATCAATGTGGTTAAGTTTTACAAGTATTAATATTGGATAAATATGAACAACACACTCTTTTGAATATATTTTTTAATATTTACTTTATTATTAAGTTTAAAAATAAATATTGCTAGTACTTCTCTCTTAATAATCATTTCAGGCTATGTTTTGTGCATCGTATAAGGAGGATATGATAGTATAAGTTAATACTATCAGGTTTTATCAGACGTTTGGTATGTTCATCTGATAGGATAATTAAATCCGGTCAAAATTTCTTATCTCACTCTAATAGTATAACACTATCCTCCTTATGACCACATGATATAACCTGATAAAATTTTCCTCCCACCATTATCTTCAACTTTTTATATTATTAAATTTGTAATTATTATTATTATTATTATTATTATTATTATTATTATTATTATTATTATTATTAAAATTCGTAATTATTATTATTTTTTATTATTAAATTCGTAATTATTATTATTAAATTTGTAATTATTATTAATAATTTATAATAATAATTATTTTTATTATTATTAAATTCGTAATTATTATTATTATTATTAAATTCATAATAGTTAATTCATATTATTATTATATTCGTAATTATTATTATTATTATTATTAAATTCATAATTAATATTATTATTATTAAATTAATTATTATTATTATTATTATTATAATATTAAATTTATTATTATAATTATTAATAATTATTTTTAAATTAGTAATTATTATTATTATTATAATTAAATTCGTAATTATTATTATTATTATTATTAAATTTGTAATTATTATTATTATATTATTATTAATTATTATTATTATAAAATTCGTTATTATTATTATTATTATTATTATTTCATTAGTGGTTTGAGAAGCAAAAAGTGATGGTAAAAAATGTTAAGGATAATATAATCATAGTAAATAATTATATATACTATCAAATTATTTATATTAAATGCACCAAATCTTGATAAGATACTGAAACTTATCATTTGTTTATACTATCGACCTTATTCTATTGTCTTATACTTATCATACTTTATATTATCAAAAGTGTATCAAACGCAATGGCGCTTTCAAGTGTATAAAATGAATTAATAATAAAATAAATATTAAAAGAAATGTCTAAAAGAATATATTATTAATATTTCTCTTGATATTATTGTTCAACTTCAGTATTTGTATTCTAATTTTGTTTAAATAAATATATTGAGATATAAATGTCAAAAAGCATCATATAAGAAGCTGGACTTGTAACAAAATATAATATCTTAAAGCTGTGCAACCAAAAAAAAAAACTTAAGCTGTCTTCTTGTTATTTCCAGTCTATATAGTTTACTCCATCGGTATGATTGGTATGAGGGTAAAAATAGAGGTAAAAAATTATTGGATTAGCTTTTAATATACTTTTACTTATAAAACTGATCTATTAAATTTTTCGCCTTCTATTTTTATCTATATACCAAACTGACCCTATGTTAATTAATTCCTAAGCTTTATTTTTGGCAATATAGTTAATAACCTTTTAATTATGCTTGTTTAAATTAAGTATTAACAGTTTTAGTATCTCGAATTAGTCTCATATCAAAAGGATATGAAATAGCTGAACAAAGAAAAAAAAATCAAAAGATTCAATGAAGTAGTCTCTTGTGAAATTAACGTTTAGTAATTAATAATGTAGAACAAAGATATATAATGCTACCAGCTTGATATTAAAGAAGCTTGTTAAAATCTCGTCAAAAAATAAAAAGAAGCATGCTAAAATATCCATAAATAGAAAGTCAATTTTAAAATTGTTTTTTTTTTTCAAAATATTCTCTTCTTAATAGGTGAGAAATTAATCTTTCAAAATTTTGTAATACAGCTACATATTAATTACATGGGTGCAGCAATTTTAACCATCGTAATAGGGTAATATATAGGCAGACATTGTGTGTCATAAATAGTCAATTAAATATTAAACATGTATAAAAATGCAAATGTTATTATAAAGATACATATATCTCTAAGCAATAATTAGTCTATATAGTACACGATACTTATTTAAGAATCAATCATTTAATATAATATAAAAAAATAGATGACCTGAAAATATGTCACGTGTTTTCTCAATCATCAATTTAATATTTTTATTTTTTAATATGTGACATTTATAATAATTATTTTTATGTTATATGTCATCTCATATGATAAAGTTTTTAACATGTGATCTGATGCACGTGGTAACTGTCATATGTCAAAAAGAAAAATTAAAAAATATCAATCATCAAATAATAAAATAAAAAATGAAAATGAAAAAAAAAACTCAAACACCCAAATAAGTTTAAAAAAATATATAAATCAATTTGGGATGAAGATGTTACACTGTCAACCCAAAGCTCATCCATTTGGATTTCAATTTCATAACAAATTCAAATAGCTATAATTTGAGGGATGCTGCACCGTCAACCCAAAGCTCGTCATTCTTAGGTTTTCAATTCCATCACTATTCTCACCCTCAACCCAAAGCTCCATAATTCTTGGGTTTTGATCACCATCCTCACTCACCTAAAGCTCTATCATTTATGGGTTTTTTCAATATGAAGAAATTTGCGTCTGCAAGCCATTGAACTCAGCCACCAAACCTCCACAATCATTGCTTAATGGAAACGCAACCTCGTATGCAAGCCAAATCTACACCACACCAACAACAACCAATCACCATTGTCACCATCATCACAATCGACCAACAATAACAGTAAAATCTGTATTCATATCGTTTCATGATATCTCAAGATTGTACAAGCTTTTCTTTCTAGTTTTTCATCCTTATATTTTGGTTTATTTTAAATTGATTTGACTACAATGATTATTTGCAATTCACATGATTGAAAAATAATGATGATTTATTTTAGTTGTCAATCACAAGGGATAATGCTGAGTAAATTTGAAAATTATCTTAATAAATAACATTTCTTTCTTAATATTTTTTCTTGGGGTCAACACTTATGCTTGGCATAAAACATTTATGTGGATTAACAATATATACTCTTAGAATATTTGCCTAAAATGCTGGACTTACATTTATCTAATTGTATTATGAAAAAAAAAATGTAAATAAATTGAATAGCGTGTAATTTGTGTACGTTACTTTTGAAAACAAATAATAATCTTTTGTTATGCTTGCTGTATATGCCTGCTCCAAATGTCTTGCTTGCGTAATCTTTCCTCTTTATAAATTTGGTTATTTTGAAATTAATCGATTATTAATTGGATGAATAAGTAGACATATATCATCGGATGAGGATCCTCTTCTGTTGATAAAAATAAGAGAAAAAAAATAGTTAAATTTTTCTCTCCCTTCCCACCATTTAACCACCATTTTTTTTCTTTTAAGTAAAACATGAGTCTCTCATGTTTTTACCAACAAGAGAGGATCTCTCATCCCGATCTCCTCTCTTCGTTGTTTCTTTGGCAATACAAAATGAATAAAAAAAATAAAAAGGTAGTGTATGACAAATGTTAAAAAAATACAAAACAAGTATCTTCGTATTAAATGTTTAATATATATTTAATGATTTATATTTCCTAAACTTATTTTTATATATTTAAATAGTTATTATATATACATTTATGGTACGTTTGACATGACGTATAAGACTAAATAGAATAAGTTTATACAATATATTATGACTTTATCAGTTATTTAGTATGACCATAGTATTGTATAAGCTTATTCAACATATCTTTCTTATACATTAAAATAACGTATAACTTGATCAGGTCTTAGGGAGTAGAATTAGGCCTGATTAAATTTTGATGGATAAGTTCATCTGAAAACATTCCTTCTATAAACCTATCACTTGAACACCAAGCCCTCGCACCACTTGTGACGCCCTCACTATCAAACCACTATCGTCACCTCTGACCATCCCAAAACCGCTGCATGTCGTCGCCAATCTTGCCCAAACCACAACTACTCCCAGTCACACAACCTCTGCCACCCAAGCCTTCCTTGCACAACCACCGCATCATGGCACAGTACGACCACACCTCAAGCAAGTCGCGCCAAGCCGCCACTCCATGCCACCATTCTGTTGTATTTTATTATAATATAAATAATTTATTTCAAAGTTAAAGTTAGTTTTTTGACTTTATCTCCCTCACCCAACAAACTTTGTTGCACGTTAGGTGGTTTTGTTACTTTTGTTCCTATCCTTTTGGTATTACATGTTGGTTTGTTATCTTATCCAACCTTTTCTATTCAGTAACAAATGGTCATTTTACTACCTCTATAAATACCAAGTCTAGTGGTTTTACGAGGATATATACAAAAAAGAAATATTTTTCTAAATATACTCTTCTTCTAGATTCTTGTGAGCAATCCTACAAGTTGTTATTGTGACCTTGTTATTTCGTGCAGAACTAGCAAGAAGTGATTATTGTATCCTGGAGAGTATTAGCTATGAGACCATCTGCACTGAGTAATCTATTTATGGTGGCGAAATATTCTTAACCTCAATGCATTTGCACGCCTCAACTAATATTTACGATAAGTTATTTTATTTATGTAATTTTAATTTTTATTATCCATCTATTATTTCTATATTTTTCACAACAATCTTAAGAGTATTTGTGATGGATACTGATATAATATAACTTATTTTAAATGTGGGGGGTTTATGAGGAAATGGGTAATAAGGGGTCTCCACAACCAGGGGCTTAATGGTGCGCCACTACTAGAACGATGGAGAGGCAGCGACATAGACGGTGAACAGAAGCAGTTGCGCAGCTACGGCTCAGCGAAGGTGACTACGGCGAAGATGAAGGTTTGAGTGGCGAGGCGACACAATGTGGTTTATGGGTAAATTTGGTGGTCCCCAGATGCGAGTCATGTGATGATGCGATTCAGGGCGGAAGACGCAACGACGTGCTGGAATAGTGGTTCGCGCGTGGCGGCTGGATCGTGGCGGAGCGGTGGTGGTGTGCGTTTGATCTGGTGGTTCGCGATACGTGGGTTTTGGTTCCTGGTCTCTGCTGGCGGCGAACGGGTTAACGGAGGAGCTGGTTTGGAGCGCAACAATTGTCTGACGGTGGTTAGGCAAAGCTTGAGTTGCTGTGGGTTATGGTGTGGGCTCGGTGGGCATGGAAGCTTGAAGCAGAATTACAAGTTAAAAGTTATTGTTTGTTGAATCAGACCAAAAATGGGTGTTAATGGGAATTCATAATAAGAGATTTTTCACTCACCCTCAATTTCGGTGATCGCTGCTTTCTCGTTGTATCCAATGGTGCTGGGAAGACCATCATCCTCAAGATATTAGGAGGGAAGCACATGGTTGAACCAGACATGGTTCGTGTACTTGGAAGATCAACTTTTCATGACACCACTTTATCATCTTTTGGTGATCTTTGTTATCTTGGTGGCAAGGTTAGTGCTTGCTTTTATATCTCCTTTCAACTTCCAAAAGCTATCAATTGTTAATAATGTCCAATTCATATATAATCTGGAAAATACAGTAGTATAAGAATAGTGAATTCCTTATCCTATGAGAACCCCACACTTGTTTTATATATAAATGTTATGTCTCTTGTTGATAAACAATTACAATTTATGAGTGAAGAAGGGATGGGAGAGATTGCTTAGAAGATCAAAAATTTTATGTTGCGATTATTCATTTTTAGTTTATAGCAAATTGTTAACTTTTAGTAATTGATTCCATCTTTTCTTGGGGGCCTGGTTACAGTGGAGGCGAGATGTTGTTTTTATTGCTTTTGAGGTTCCAATACAAATGGACGTTTCTATTGTATTTTTTTTTATAAAAATAAAAATAATATATTTCAAAGTCATATGTATGCCTTCTTCTTGCATTTTATCCGAAAACCAGACGATAAACGTTTTTTCGTTTTGTTGATAATAATGGATGTGCATTTTGATTTATGGTTTATTTGGGAGGAAGGTTAATGTTCGCTTTGCTTGCAGCGTTATAGAAATAGATTATTAGAGAAAGGTAAACCAGGCAAGGGAGGTACAATGTTAGTGTTTATAGAAAGTTGCTCTAGAGTTGCTTTAGCAATGAAGAATATTCTGTTTGTCTCTAATTTTATTGTTAACCATGTGTGTTGAAGAAATATTAATATAATTTACAATCCTGACCAGGAAGGGATAATAGTGCAGATGTATAACATGTAGTTATGTAATTGAAAACTTTGACATTTCAACACTCTGGAGTTTGAATATTTCTTCTTCTAAGCTGTTGAATATGTAATATGTCTGATTTCGAATTAATAAGATGTTAGATTCTTTTTGTTTTTTTAAAGGATATATTCAAGGAGAGGCAGTGAACATATATTAGATGAGGTTTTGAACTTGAATGAGCTTGAAAACATGTATCTATTGTTTTCTTGTTTATGTGTTGAAATTATGAATGTTACGCTAAATAAGTGTTGGGTCTCCTCCGTATTTGTGGGAGAAGCTATTCTTTCAATTTGTTACACATGTTGTAAATTGATTGAGTAATGCACACATAATCCTTATAATGATTTATGTAGAGTTAAAAATTAAAATAGTGCATTAAGTGCTTCATATAATTGTATCTCATATATCCTTCTTATCTTTGAGTTACTATTAACTTGGTTATGTCACATGGATAGTTATATATGTATAGAGTGTGATAACTATGATCTAGATGTACATGATCAAGTATTTGATGATGCTTGCTTGAATGAATTCCATGTCCGCAACACCCCTTGGAGGATGTCACACATAAAAGAAAATAAAATAAATAGAAATAAAATCTACCTATTACAATATTTGTTAAATATTATTACGGGTTGTAAAATAACTCCCGATGACAAAATATGTAATAAAAGATAATGCGAAAAATACGAAATAAAAAAAAAACATCATCACTAATAAGATACATATGATTAAGTTATAAACTCAGTACAAATAATTTACAACTAAGACTACAACTATTTAAACAAAAACAAGAAAGAAAGCAATAAAAGAGTTAATATATACAGACATACGCTGACGCGCCCAAAAAAAACATCATGGTTATCTAATCCTCGGATGGATCACTCTCGGCTGAAAATGATCATCAGGAGATAGATATCCCTGATGTCTCGACACACGGCGATAACGGGATCGCGCGGTCGATACGATGCTTATCTCACTAAGCTCACCTAATGGATAAGGGTAACTCTAAGTGCGAAATAACGTCGTAGTCATAATGGGCTCTCCATCAAACGATGACGTAAAATCACGGTCATACGTCCCGCATATGTAACGAAGCACGATCTCCTCGTAAATGCCAAGCCGGATCACCTCCATGAAATATCGCTCTATGAATCCCAAAAATTAAGGCGTCGCCATCCCACACAATCAATCCGGAGGATATGGATGGTCGGATGGTTCTTGATCGTAAACGATCGTCGCTTGCGACCTTCCTCTTCCTCGGGGTACACGATCTCAAGAGGCTGTTCCTCTTTAAACTCTTTACCGCATAAAATAAATAGACAAGAGACACATACAATAAAGAGGTAAGACAACATAAAATCATCACAACATGGCCAATAAGAGAAGACGACAAATAACAACTATACGGTTCATACAATACAAAAAAAAAAAACTATAACAAGTAATAATAATGGAATAGAGTACATATTAGATATCCTAGTGTTTTCGAACATCACGGATATAACACAAATAAAGAAAACCACATAGATAAATCAATCTCACAGATAAAATAAATCAATCTCACAGATAAAATAAGATAAGAAATAGACAACTAACATAAGAATTATCGATAAATATAAATAGAGAAAATGTAAAAACATCCAAGATATTACCAGATAAAGATAAATAGAGAAAATAGAATATTATTCAAGATATAATCAAATACACCAAAACACAACCCTACTCCATGGAGCTAAACCCAAACAGATATCAGAGAGAATGACTTGCAAAAATCTATTAGTACCACGGCTGCCCAACCAACTATTACGCGGTCACACGTTGTGTCAATAGCCTACGGCATTTGGAATCCACCATCCAGGCGTAGTATAGTTCACGGTCTCCGTGGCACTATAGGCAATGTACTTCTAGACTTTACAAACCTCGATTAAATATAGTGAATGTCGAGTACATTAGTGTGCTATCGGTTTACTACTGGCCCAATGGAAATACCAACTCCATGGGATCCCGTACACTAAAGTCTCCAAGTTCATTAGAACAATGAACCACACTACGTTTATCGCATCGACAACACGATGTGATTCGTCTCGTCAACCAAAAAACACCAAAAATTGGTATAAAGACAAAACATAATTCCAAATATATGAAATTACGAAAATGCCCTCAAGATAAAAATATGCCCTCAATGGCAAAAAGCACATGACGGGTTCACTTTTTTCCGACAAATAAATATCCTCAAAAGCACATGCGGGTTCACATTTTCCCGACAAATAAAAATAAATATAGTAACGGTCAATCGCGTAGAAATTTTATCGCATTTTTGAAATCTCGTCGTTTTTACAAACGTTTAAAAATCGGGTAAAGATATTTTGTTTTTAAAATCGCGTAGCATTTTTAATACGTTTTCTCAATCGCGTAGGATTTTTAAATCATTTTCTTATTCGAATGCCTTTAAAATTACTTGTTTAAACAAACGAAATAATACTTAGTACATTTAAACTACGTAGAATCATTTTTCATACCGCATCTTGTCTTTTAGATATTTTTGCTATCTTATTGGTTCATTTTTACTAAAAATTGACAAGATTTTTGTTTAGAATATCATAATAATGGTTTCCTAATTTATCCATAAAATTTCCATTTACCTAATTTTTAACCATTTCATTTAATTCTTTTTGAAATCTCTAACATGCTTCAAAACCAAAAGTGAGCTATATGTTAGAAAATTTCTTAACATTCTTGTATTTCCTTCCTAATGATAAAATTATGAATTTTTAACCCTTTAGACTTACTTCTAATCAATTGGTTCCTTCAAAAATCATTATAGAAAATTTCTTCTTAACTTGTATTGTTTCTTTTTAATTGAAAAAGGTTTAGAATCAAGTTTTAGAAATCATGATTACCTATAGTGGCATGTTGGCCAAATTTCATAAAACTTTTACATTTGATTTCCAAAATGTCTTTCACCTTTTAAATCATATCAAATGTATTATATTGTCTAAGTTCATTAAATCATTTTAGAAAATAGTTAACAATAGTCAATTTAATCCTTTAGGCATGTTGGCCCAAAATACTAAGTTTTTACCATTTGATTTCTAAATGCATTTTCTTTGATCAAATCAATTAGAAACTTTCTTGATTCTCCTAGGTTAATTAAGTTACACTTTAGGAGAAATCAAGAGAACATTTTGGTCCTCCAAACTTGTCATTGCCGTGAGCTATTGGATGTGTTCTTTGGAACACTCATGCAAGTTTACACATGTTATTCACATCCTATACTTTATCATACAATTCTAACACATGCATTATATTTCTAACACATGCAAAAATATTTTCTAACACATACAACCTAAATTAAAGCTTGTAGACATGCTTTCAAAAGCTAATAGACATGCAAAATTATTACAATCATCAAACAAGAAAGCTAATAACAATTACCACATAAACTACTAGCAACCACAAAAATTAACAAATACACACATAATTAACACATGACCACCGAATCCTTATGGATTCTACAAACATCACAAATGGCTCCATCTTCTTACCACCATCAAGAGATGATAAGAATTGTCTTCCTCTTACCTTAAATGAAGACAAAAGGCTTGCTTTCACACCTCCTAGGTTACGGTTTTCACCACCAAAAATACCTAGAAATCTCAAACAAAATCTACATGTTACTAACCATGAAAAAGAAGCTAAACCATGGAAAAATCATGGCTTAGAACTTTGAAAAAGAAGAGAGAAAAGAAAAGCATGAAATTTCACCTTCTAGGTAAAACTTTCAAGGTTGGTTTCCAAGCCCTAGATGGAAGAATTTGAAGAAACTCCCAACTACAAAGGTTCTTAGAATAGTGTTTAGGTTAAGGAAACTTGGTTAGAAAAATTTTTGGATGGTTGGATGGTATAGTTAGTGTCTTGGCCGAAAATGGTGAAGAAAATGGACAAGAATGGTGGCTAGGGTTTTGATGAGAGAGAAGAGAGAAAAGCAAGGAAGACAAAGTGATTTTTGGTCCTCCCTCCTTCACTTGGCCGTAGCTCTCTAAGGGCATGCAAGGTGGCTCCTTGCTTGGCTTCATCCAAGCCATAGATTACATCAAAGGCTAAGATTAAGTCTTGGTGAGCAAGCTTGGTTTTCATTGGTTGGCTCATGGTGACTCACCCTGCTTAGTCACACAGTGTAATAAATTCTCTGCTGAGTCAGCTAGCTGAGTCAGCCTGTTCTGGAAAGTTCTACTGCTAACGGTGATTAATTAAGCTACCGATCTAACCGTTCTACTAATTGTGGGTCCCGCAAAATATTTCCGGGTCCACTGTCGCTAAAACATACTGACTAATAAAATAATATTATAATAATATAAAATTATTTTTGTGATTAAATCCTAAAAATTAAAAGATTATTTTTAGTCTTTCAGAATCGGGTTAAGTAAGATCCCCCAATTCTAAATAATAAAATAAGATTTTCCCGGCCCGGAAAATATTATTTTCTGCCGGAGCAAATCACACAAAAAGTCCATATAAAATCACAGACATGTATTTTCAGGCATTAAATCAAGAAGAAAACAATTAAAAACAGACAAAAACAAAGCAAGACGTTGGGACGTAACGGTCATTTTCTCGTTTTTCCCACAACGTAGGTAATTATCCAAAACGTTCAAATAAAATATCCAGCAGTATTATATAGTATATCTTTCAAAAAATTAATACAAGATATTCGAAAAAATTTTTATTTTTCCGTCTCAAACAAATTACGTAAAACGATCAAATAAAATTTGAGCCAATTATCGTAATTGTTTTCATACATAAATCGAGAACAGAAAAATAGGGACACAAATCATTCATACAAAAGCATGAAAAACAGAAAACAGTACATTCAGAATATTTTCTAAAAATTGGGACGTTACAATGTCTCTATTACACTATAAGATTAGTTGAGATTGATGAAACTATGGACTAAGAGCCATGGTGTTGAATTTGAGGTGTGGACATGATGATCATAATGCTAAATAAATCATTGATTCAAATGAGCTAAAATTCACAAGTGGATTTATGTTTTAACCTTTATGGAGGTGATGTCGCTTGGAAGTCATCCAAGCAGACCTATATAGCCAGATCCATATTACAGGCCAAGTTTATTACTTGGTAGGATCTGAGGATGAATGGTTAAGAAATCTCTTGGCAAATATTTCTTTATGGAAGAAACTTGAAGACATAGATTCTTCAAAGTCTGTGATTGCCAAAATGGCAAATATTAAGAGCAAACTAAAATGAAAAATAGTGACATATATGTATATGTCACATTTCTGTGAAACATATGTTAAAAGATGGAATTAAATCCATTAATTATGTGAAGTCATAAGGAAATTTGGTCAATCCTCTTACTAAGACTTTGAGAAGGAACTTAATAAATACCACATCGAGGGGAATAGGACTTAAGCTACTTTGAAAATTAGTAGTGATGGTGACCCAACCTTTGTAATTGGAGATCCCATGAAAGAAGTTCATATAGGTAATAACAAGTCATTTGTTAGTACCGCTAGCACCTTATTTGTCACTTCACATGGTGTGAGAAGCATGAGAAGTGCTAGACTGCATTAAATGAGAAGATAAGTTGAAAGTTTTTAATGAATGTCATATCCCTGATGGGTGCTGTATTAAATGCAGTATATACTTGAAGAAATCACCTATACGAGTGTGGAGTGGAGCCGCTCTTATGAGATGGTGGCATATCTCTTGAGCACTTATGAACTACCAGGCACGCGCATGACCTATTAGCGCATAACTGCTTTGAACAACTTTGGATGAGAAGTTAGTGTGAGTGATAAGATCACTGATTCATAAGTGGAATGAGGTTCATAGAGGTACTAACCTCACTGACATTCTTGTGAGTGATATCTTATTTACTCTATGTGCTAGTTCATAGTCCAAAAGGACACTAGTACTTATTCATTGAATTCTTAAGCTCATAGGAACTTTCTTTCTTAACTTTGAAATATATAGGGAATTGTTGTATTTTATTATAATATAAATAATTTATTTCAAAGTCAAAGTTAGTTTTTTGACTTTATGTCCATCATCCCAACGAACTTTGTTGCACCTTAGGTGATTTTGTTACTTTTGTTCCTATCCTTTTAGTATTGCACGTTGGTTTGTTATTTTATCCAACCTTTTCTATTCAATAACAAATGGTTCTTTTACTACCTCTATAAATACCAAGTCTAGTGGTTTTACGAGGGAATGTACAAAAAAGAAATATTTTTCTAAATATACTCTTCTTTTAGATTCTTGTGAGCAATCCTACAAGTTGTTATTGTGACCTTGCTATTTTGTGCAGAACTAGCAAGAAGTGGTTGTTGTATCCTGGGAAGTATTAACTATGAGACCATCTGCACTGAATAATCTACTTATGGTGGCGAAATACTCTTAACCTCAGTGTATTTGCACGCCTCAACCAATATTTACGATAAGTTATTTTATTCATGTAATTTTAATTTTTATTATCCATCTATTATTTCTATATTTTTCACAACACGTTCACGGTCTCCGTTGAACCTGGTGCTACCATCATAGATCACAGTCAAAGGGTTTCCTACGTTGTTTTCTCATGCTCAGATGATGCAAACTGACCCACTTCCCCATTCTCTATTATTTGTCGCTTTATTTTATTGACGTGGTTCACCTTTTTTTTTGCTTGATGTTAATTTCAATTTGGGCTAACCATCTTTGGGTTAAAGGTTATTTTTGTCAAAAGTGTTATTTTTTTATTATATCCAGTATTATACAGTACATCAATAAATACATAATAGTATTATCTTATATAACACAATATCTTATATAATATCGCGTCAAATATTAGATAGTATTAAAATTTTATTAAATATTGTACTATCAAATCTTATATTATCAAGTCTAATACAATCAAACATTATCCCGTCTTCCATACCAAACTGATCCTTAAAGATTTGTTTAGTCAAACATGTCCAATCATATAATAAATAATAACAATTTTTAAAATATAACATTTGCTACATAATTAGCTACAGATAATTCATTCATTTAATTTATTTGTTTAAATATAATTTTGTTAGCTTATTTTAATCATAAATTTAAATTTAATCTTTTTATATATTTTAATTTTAATTTTAATTTAACTAACTTTTGTTAGAACCATAATTTAATTATATATAACAACTTTTTTCACATGGCTAAATAGTATGTAGTTTAGTCTTTCACAAGATATGCAGGATAAATTTTTTTAAAGTAAACTTGTCTTTAAAGTTAAGTAAAGGTATATCAACCGTT
Organism: Ormosia emarginata; assembly: GCA_029884605.1. Classification (NCBI taxonomy): domain Eukaryota; kingdom Viridiplantae; phylum Streptophyta; class Magnoliopsida; order Fabales; family Fabaceae; genus Ormosia; species Ormosia emarginata. Next base: position 18,045,603 of record JAQQTP010000080.1, on the reverse strand, counting down.
AAATTATATTGAGTTAAAATTACAATGTATTTTACATTAAATTAATGATATGTACACCTTTACATATTCATTTTAAAGATAAATTCACTTTATATAATCTCTTTCTAAATATTTTACTAAGAAAGCGGAATACATATTTCCTACATCTTTAGAAAAGAACATAATCAATTAAATTAAAGAAATTTAAAAACATGAAAATAAGGGATACCTTGAAGGATATATAATATTTTTTAAAGATAATCTTGAAGATAATTAATTATCAATTATCAATAATATTGTAAAGGACAGAATCAATTATCAATTGAAGATAATTTTGAAGGATATATACTAAAATAAATTTACCCATTATTAATCAAAATAAGATTGATTTTGATTGAAATAAAATTAAAATGAATAATACACGTAAGTCAAATATTTTTATCGATAACTCCTATAATAATAAAATTAAATAACATTAAATTATTACTAATATTATTCAATTATATTTTATTTAAAAACTAAATAAAAATCCTAAAGAAAATATCTAACTGAAAAGCTAAAAGAGGTTAAAAACAAACTTAATACATTAACGAGCAACAATGGTTATTATTGTTAATTACTATATAAATATTATTTTATTGTCAAAATTTTCATCTTGAAGCTCATTAATAATGAGTTAGAGAAATTACTAGAAGTTGAATTATCGAGTATAATTATTGTAATAAATTAATATAATAAATTAAAAATTTAAATATTTATTAGCATATTTTTATTGAATAAATTTAATTTTTCTTACTTTAATATTCATGAACCCAAATAAGACTTTTTATTGTCTATTTCCATAATCAATGTATTTTAGACATTAATTAACGTATTATGAACTATTTAAATATTAAAATTGTTATTTAAAATAAATTTAAAATTTATTAATTAGAATCAATTTGATTTTGAATGAGATAAAATTTAAATAATCATACACGATTAATAATGTTATCAAACTAATAATAGGAAATACTCTGCAAAAATATGGAATATTTTTTTAGGATAAAACTTAACTCAAATTTCTTATATTCTTTTTGTCAAGTTTTCAAATCAAACAATGATATGTGAATTTTTTTCCATCTAACTTCCTTCTAGTAGTGTTAAGTGTGTATTGCTGAGTTGGAAAAAAAATCAAATGTCATTAATGGTAATAACATATTTGATCTTGAATATGAAACACTAAGAAGATTTATATGAAGGATTAACTCTCCCTAATTTTACATTGAATTCAGTATTATCCTAAAAATGTCACAAGTATTAGATGATGATGATAAACAAATATTATATTAATTTAACAAACATGTGAACTGCTTATTTAAGAAACTATTAAATAACACGTGTTATTATATTCACATTGGTGGATTCCTTTGTTAGCAATTTGCTTTCCTACAAATATTGTTGATGTCTTTGTGAAGAAAGTCTGTGCATAATACTTCATTCTCTTATTTGATGTAACATCCACCTCTTAATGGATTTGTTAATAGTAAGTCTAAGTAATGTTTTTCTCTACATTTCTATAGGAAATTGCATGTCAATTTTCTCTATATTGATGTCACGTTATATTTAAATTAACATCATGCATTTCTAATTCAAGTATGGTGCATATATTTTTATTAGGTTATTATTATTTTATGTATATATTTATTTATTTATGTATTTTCATTTAAAATTGAATTTATAAAATGTTTTTGTACATAATAAACTTATCTTTTATTTATAATTTAAGATATCATTATTGAAAAATATTTTAGTAAAATTAAATTTTATTTTATTATATTTGTATTATTTCATAATTTTTCACTTTTATTATTACCCCGTGCATTACACGGGTGCAAACTCTAGTTTCACTAAACTTAATGTCAACATACATTTGAATGTCTAAGGAGGTTGTAAAAAGATTTATTAGTTATATATATATATATATATATATATATATATATATATATATATATATATATATATATATATATATATGGTCGAGATAATGTCTAAATTAGTTTGAGTGCATCTTAACTAATCTATTTTCTCATTCTGTTAAAGGCGTCCCATTTATGTCAAGACTAAAAAATTCATAAGAATATTTTTTGTAGTCTGATTCTAATAAATTGACATAGTAATTATGAACTATTTAAATATTACAATTGTTATTTAAAATTTATTAATTATAATCAATTTAATTTTGAATGAGATAAAATTTAAATAATCATACACGATTAATAATGTTATCAAACTAATAATAGGAAATACTTTGCAAAAATATGGAATATTTTTTTAGGATAAAACTTAACTCAAATTTCTTATATTCTTTCTATCAAGTTTTTAAATTAAACAATGACATATGAATTTTTTTTTTCATCTAACTACCTTCTAGTAATGTTAACTGTGTATTGCTGAGTTGAAAAAAAATTTTAAATGTCATTATTTAATTTGAGAACTTGATAGAAAAAATATAAAGAACTTAGTCTAAGTTTTGTTCTTTTTTTTAATCTTAGATTGATCAACCCTAAAAATTGCTCATAAACAATGCAAAAGTATGAAATATTATTTATTTTAATTTACAAATGGTAATAACATATTTGATCTTGAATATGAAACACTAAGAAGGCTTATATAAAGGATTAACTCTCCCTAATTTTACATTGAATTAAATATTATCCTACAAATATCACAAGTATTAGATGATAATGATGAATAAATATTATATTAATTTAACAAACATGTGAACTGCTTATTTAAGAGACTATTAAATTACACGTGTTATTATATTCATATTGGTGAGTTCTTTTATTAGCAGTTTGCTTTCTTACAAATATTCTTGATATCTAGGTGAAAAAAGTTAGTGCATAATACTTCATTCTCTTATTTGATGTAACATCCACCTCTTACTGGATTTGTTAATAGTAAGTCTTAGTAATGTTTTTCTCTACATTTCTATAGGAAATTGCATATCAATTTTCTCTAGATTGATGCCACGTTATATTTAAATTAACATCATGTATTTCTAATTCAAGTATGGTACATATATTTTTATTAGGTTATTATTATTTTATGTATATATTTATTTATTTATTTATATTTAAAATTGAATTTATAAAATATTTTTGTGCATAATAAACTTATCTTTTATTTATAATTTAATATATCATTATTAAAAAACATTTTAATTAAATTAAATTTTATTTTATTATATTTGTATTATTTCATAATTTTTCACTTTTAATGTTATCTTGTACATTACACGATGCAAACTCTAGTTTCACTAATCAATGTCAGCATACATTTGAATGTTTAAGGAGGTTGTAAAAAGATTTATTAGTAATATATATATATATATATATATATATATATATATATATATTTTGTATTGTGATCAGGTAATGTTCAGATTAGTTTGGGTGCATCTTAACTAATTTATTTTCTTAGTCTGTTAAAGAGCTCCATTCATGTCAAAACTAAGAAATTCATAAAAATATTTTTTATGGTCTGATTCCAAGAAATTGACATAGTAAGGAAATTTATTAGAAATATAGCATTAATATTGTAATTATTAGAAACCAAAGAGAAACGTAGATAGAGAAGTTTTTGTATCTTGTACAATGAATGTTACATCTATTTATACATACCTAAGCTCCTAAAATACAACAAATATAATAAAATATAATTGATGCAATTTTGATATGATTCCTGAACTTAATCTTAAATATACTCAGTTTCTTAAAATTACTTATACACTAATATTCCTTTAAACTCAAGTAAGTATAGAGAAAACTAATTTGAGTTTAGAAATTAGAATACATAATCGACTAAGATTATAGACTTTGGAGAACAAATCAATATGTTAGTCAAGAGTCTCAATAAAAATGAGATGAATAACACAACAAAAGATGTGTTGGTGAATAAAGTAATAGTCAATCTCAATATATTTAGTGTGTTTATGAAAAATATCATTATGTGTAATTTGAATAGCATTCCAGTGATCAATAGTAGGTGAAGGCTAAATGTCAAAACCTAGAGAGATATAGAGAGACATAAAAGTTTTTGTATTTCAGAATGTGTCTTGTATAATGAGGGTTATACCTATTTATACACACACTCTTAAAATACAATAAATATCATTAAATATAATTGATATAATTTTGATATGATTCCCAAACTTAATCTTAAAAATACTCAGTTTTTTAAAATTACTAATACGCTAACAGTAATTAAATTATTACTGTTCTTATCTTTATAGATTATAGAGATTTGCTCCAACCATAAATTAAAATAAATGATTGATTAAGTATTTAAAACATTAAAAAAATTAAATTCCAACATTAAATCATATGTAAGAAAATTATTTAATAATTCTTTTGAGCTATAAAAATTTATTTAATAATTATTTAATTAATGTATAGAAAAAACCAAAATTTTTGGTTTTAATCTGTTTTCAATTTTTTTTTTTAGTTTTTTGGATTGAATTCAAACACACTTAATCATCTCATACTTTCTTATCCCGAGTGTAAATCAACTCCCATATCATAAAATAACTTTTTGAAATAAAAAAGTAATTTTTAAAATATTAAAAAATAAAAGTAATTTCAAAATATTAAAAAATATTTATTTAGTAATTACTTGATAGTAGAAAGTAGAAACATAAGGTGGGGATAGATAATGAGTCAAAGTTAGCGACTTAGCGTACATAATTGGACTCAATTTTTGGCTGCTCGTGGATGACCATGACCGGTTCAACGACTCTAGCTGTCAGCTTGTCATGTTTAAGTCAGGGCAAAATATTAGAAGTTTAGAACACGCTTAATTGCGAGCTTCTGTTATCTTTGTCTCGTTGTAAGTAATTAATCAAAGTGTGAGTGTGTGATATTAGCTTAAAGTAATGTTTTAAAAATCAAATCAAGTTATTGGATGGATTGATTAGATGGTAAATTAGTTATAATTTTAGTTTGAATTTTTTCGTTTTAATTATGATATATTCACAAATTTAATCTATTAAATTAATTAAAACATGATTTAAAAATTTCGTTAGTTTAATCTCTAATTTAATTTTTAAAGTATAATAAAAAATATTTGGTTTTATTCAAAACAAAACAAGAAGGAGCATAACCTTAATGGGTTGTTGGAATCAATTAGTTGTTTCACTATATTAGGCAGCCGGTGCAGTGCACCAATCTTTGGTGAAGCTTTTAAAACCACACAGATACACATACACATGTGAATAGCACTAACTTGAGCATTTGATTTTTGTAGCGTCCCTTCCCATCAATCGGCTAGCTGCCTAGCGTTATGGCGGCCGAGGAAGAGGGTTAGGGAAAAGCAGTGTCAACGCACCGATGGTTGATAGAGAGGCAAATGTGGGGTGTGGTTTTAGTTTGGCTTGGCTTTCGTCCTTTCATAAATATTAAATACACGGAAAAAACTTTTTACACATTCCATTTTTTTTCACATATTTCACATCTATATATAATATATATAAATGGTAAAATCTGAGAATTTAAAAAATAAAATAAGTTTAATAATAATTAAATAATAAAAATTATATAAATATAAAATAATATATATTTAAGAGAAAAAGATCGACGTTATATTAATGTAAGTTTTTTTGACTATATTTAAATGTATATAATAAATAACATAACATTATTATAAATACATTGTTTATAGACGCCTCTTATGATTTGACATCTGACGGAAGTGAGAACAGACATACCAGGCCAGCCCATAAATTTCAATTACGGCTGCAGCAGGGTTTCTAGTTCTGTGGCTAACTTGCAATAATGGAGTTTGTTTGATGCCTACAAAACTGCAACAAAAGTATAGAAAGATAATATATATATTTTTTAAAAAATATATTAATTTATTTATAAAATTTTAATTTTAAGAGTTAAAGCAAAATACTAAACTTATAAATTATAATTATTGTAAAAAAAAAAATAGTACTAAACGTATAATTTGGTTTTTAAATTATACTTGCCAGATACATTGGTGACTAATGTGATCCTTAATAATTTAATTTAACATTTTGATTTAGAGATTAGTTTTGATGAATAGTTAGATAATTTTTTTTATTAATCAATCTTGTATTAATAAATTATTAAAATGGTAATTTTTTTATGTAATTATTGTAAGAATTAAATTATTTTAATAATATAAAATATATAATTGAATGATGATGTAACAGTATATTAATTGAATGATAATGTATTAGTACATCAATTAAATATATAATAATTGTGGGTATAAATATGGATGAAAATAAATTAAATCACGTCAGACTTTGTTTTAAATGAGTTTAGTCTATTTTTCAAATGTAAGTTAAGAACTTAACTTATTTACTTGGTATAGGTCAATTTTTAAGATTTTGTCTGAATTTTTTAAAAATTTGTCATGACTTAAAAATTTATTTAAAAGTTTATTTTGTAATAAAACATTTAAATAGACTAATGTGTCTTCCTCTAAATAAGTCAACAAGATAGGTTAATGGGCTTAAACCTTTATATAAGTTAACAGACTTAAATTTTTAAAAAATATTATATTATTTATTAAATTAATTTTATTATATAAATATTAAAATTTCATAATATATATATATATAATTAGATAGGTTAATCTACTAGACATAAAAGAATTTTTCAAAAGCCTTGAACTTGGTCTTTTTAATTAAATAATTTTTAAAAAAATATTGACCGGACTTTTTTATTAAACAAGTCAAACCAAAATATACCTTAAATAGATGAGGCTATAAACCCTCGACCGATAACCTAACTTATTTTCACCCTTAGATGTAAAGCACAATATTATACTTTAAAATTATTAAATGATCACACTAAGCACACATATATTTAGAAATTATATCCACTTAGCATGTATCATTCTTCAATCCAATTGTACATTTAATCTAAGAATTTTTACCCAAAGGAACTTATTAATAATAATTAGTTTTTTTTGTATTCATGACTTTCTTTCAACTTCCTTCTCGCACTAATTTATATTCATCTATTTGATTTATACATTCACATGTATTTGTATGCTCACAACTATTTATAAATAGTTTTAACTGTAAGTATTTTGATGTACAAAAGTTAGGATGACGGAAGACTTTCTCTATTTTAAGGTTAAGACAAATCATCAACCTCAATGAATATTTATAATAAGATTAGTCTGTGTTTAAATTACAGTTTACAAACTTAAGTTTGAGCTAACTTGATTTTATAAATTTAATTTTGGTCAAAAAGAGATTTGTAATAATGTAATTTATATTTGAAAACTTTTATTTCTAATGTGATTTTGACAAAATGAATGTTATTTGAATGACATTAATCAAAATTACTTTTCAATATATAATTATTTAAAGGGGTACGAATTTTATATTACGACATTAATATTACCCTTTTATTTCATTTCATCATTTTTAAAATATACTTAAACAATATATATATATATATATATATATATATATATATATATATATATAGAGAGAGAGAGAGAGAGAGAGAGAGAGAGAGAGAGAGATAAATAAAAAATAGCAACAATGCATAAATTATATTTATAAAAAATATAATTAAATTTAAATATACATTAAAAAATATAATTAAAATTAAAATTTTAAGATTCAAGCTAAGTCAAGAAAATATGAAAATCAAGTTTATTGTTATACTGACTACAAATTAGTATTAAAATATTATTAAAATAATATTTAATATTAAATTATAAGGGTATATTTGTCTATACGTGCACAAATAAATTTTTTTTCTCAATGTAAAAGCAACAAAATGTTACTTTTTCGTTTGAGGGATTAAACTTAAGTTTGCACTTAAACTTAATTTTTTTTTAAAATGTCAAATATGCTAGCACGATATTCAAGACATATTTAAAGAATGCAAATATAATTTTGGGATCGCAAAGGACAATCCAAACACACCATTACAGGTCGCCTACCAACAAAGGATCTCATGAATCAAACTCAAGTCATATTGTTGACATGAGCGGAATTTTAAGTGTAAGTATGCGTAATGTAAAATTATGGTATTACTAAACTATTTTAAAAAAAATTATTTTTTCATTGCTTAATTAAGATTTTACCAGCAAATCATATGAATTTAGGATTTTATTTTTATTTGGTTAGATTGTACAATATTATAAGCAGGCAAAAAGGATTTTCTAGTTCATTATCTTTATTTTTTATAAAAATTGGTCTCTTATCTTTTATATTTGTTAATTTGGCTCTTATCTTACAAATCATTATTCAATTTGGTCCTCTATCACGATTTCGTCACGCCACTAATAGAAGTGATGACATGTCACTAAATGAGATGAATGTGAAAATTTCTTTCTTCAATGGTGAAACAACCTAAGGGATTTGAGGAGAGTGGGATAGAGCATCAAGTATACAAGATAAAAATGCCTATCTATTGGTTGAAACAAGCTTCCCGTTAATTCTTTTTTAATTTGATCAAGTAGCGGGTAACCTAGGATTGGTAGACAATAAAGCAGATCATTGCATATGCCTCAAGGTCAATGGGAGAAAGTTCTTTGTTTTGGTTCTTTATGTTGATGATATTTTTATTGTTTTGGAGAGATGTCGTTTGTCTTGGGTATTGAAACTAATAAGGAAAAAACTAGTGGTTTGTAAAGTTTGTCGTAGAAATTCTACATTGAAAGAGTCATTGATGTGTCAAATATGAAAGATTGCAAGCCTAAGGATGTTTTTGTTACTAAAGGTGACAAAATTAATAAGAGACAGTGCCCACAAAGTGAAATTAAAAAGTAGTCAATGAAGTTAATGTCATATGTGAATGTTGTAGGGAGTTTGATGAATATTCAAGTTTGCAATAAACTTGAGTTGACTTTTCCTACCAGTGTTCTTAGGAGATATGTTTCTAATTCAGGACATTATCACTAGGTTGTTTCCAAGAAAGTGAAGATATATTTGTAAAAAGCAAAAGTCTACATGTTTGTATATGGGAGGGTAGATAACTTAGAAGTGGTTAGTTATACATATTCCAAGTTTGGAGGGTGGCCCGATGATATGAAATCCACTTTTGATTACGTCTTTATGTTAGCTGGTGGTGCAATATTTTGAAAGAGTGTTAAGCATACCATGACAGTTCCTTCAACTATGCAGACTAAGTTTGATACTTGTTTTGATGCTGCTTCTCAGATCATATGACTGAAGAATCTTATCTCGTGTCTTCAGGTTATTTTTTCTATCTCCATACTACTAAAGGTTTAATGTGATAGTAGTACATTTCTATATTTCAAAAGTAAGAATAAACCTTCTAGTGGATGCAAGTATTTGGACTTAAAGTATCTGACAGTTAGAGACTTTGTAAAGAAATGGCACATAGTTGTTGATCACATAAACACAAAGTTGATGTTAGCAAATCCATTAACCAATGGACTTAGACCTGTTGTTTTCAGAAGACATGTTGAAAACATGAGAGTGTTAAGCTCTTTTTATGTACTTAGTTAGTGGGAGTATTTTTATATTTATATTACTGCACTTGTTTGTCTCTTTTGAGACCTTTTATTTAGGGGCACGATGGATATTATAATTTTTTTTTTGCACATTGATTATTTCATATTGTGCATATGCTTGTCTTGTTTGGTACACTTAGTGATTATTATTATTTTATGCGTCTATGACTGATATTTTATATTGTGTACTTTATGAAATATAGTGGGATATGGTTTTATGCCAAACATTGTTTTTCATGCTTGGAGTAGCATGCTAATTATACATGCTCTATTGAGCATGCCAGTTATTCATGTTTGTTGAAGCATGTTAATTTTCTTACTTGATGAAACAAACTAGTTGTCCATGCTCTAATAAGCATGCTAGTTATTCATCCTTGTTGGAGCATGTTAGTTTTCTTGCTCATAATGATCATGGCATTGATTTCTCGTACTCGAGAAAAAGCGAATGTGTTGAAGAAAAATAATTGAAGGGCCGACATTGAAAAAACGCTATTAGATCACATGTTTGGTGTTATTTTCATGCTACATTACCACATTAGGAGCTGGTCTATGCTATTGGTAATGTTTGTGACCATGGAAGGTCTTTCATCAATAAATGGTGCAATTGCCACCATGATTCGACATTGTCAGCTGTATAAGCAAGGTCAATTTGAAAGTGTTATCTTATGGATTGATGTTTTTGAAATCGTAGTCACGTATGTTGTGAAAAGTAGTTGTAATGTGAGAGTCATTTTCTAAACAAAAATGTTTTTCAAAATAATATCTTTCGATTAGTGTTACCCATGTAAGAGAATGTTTGAATATTTTTAATATGAGTTACCACCAATTGATGTTTTAAGTTTTATTAAAACGAATTAATAGGCGATCCATATGGGAGAAAGAATAGGTCAAATATGATCTATTTATTTTAGGTTTATTGCATCTTGTTGAACTAATGTGTCAAACAACTATTAATGTAGGTATATTCTTTAATGACCTATGATGAGAGGGTTGACTAGAGTTTATATCATTGTAAATAAAAGTTAGGTCCTCTCTCCGCTCCTAACCATAAGTGTTTTATCCATTGCAAGCTGCATCTCAAGTTGGAGATCGAAAGGGAAGACTTAACATTTAAGATGATCATCTAATCTAATCATGACCAATCAAGATACATAATGTACTTTAATATATTTAGTGTTCTATACTCATATATTGCATCTCAAGTTAATTCTTACAATTATGGGTATGAATTGTGGTTATTTCGTTAAAAAAATCAGATGATCAGATAGTTTACGTTTTAAAAGAATAATCACATTCTATACAATAGATAATCATATTTTGTTGTTATTATTATATATTCTATAAAGAAAAAGTTACACGTCAGAAGTATAAAAAACTTGAATGTATAGTGCATGTATTGACATCAAATAATAAATTTATCATTAACAATCTCCGCTGTACTCTTTTGTAAAAAAACGAAAAAATGATTCTTAAAGTTTTTATTTAAAAATATGAAAAAATTTACCACTGTTTCGATTTGGACAATATAAAATTTATTTAAATTATTTTCCAAAAAATAGTTAAATTGAAAAACGTATACAATTATATATACTCAAATATATATAATAAGTGATAATTTATTTTTCAAAATATTATTACAAAATAGTCCTTCAACTTAGTTGAACTACGCTCTAGTAACTTGATTTTATTTTCAGTTATATTATTTACCAAAAAAAGAAAATCGTCATAAATTTTACATACACTTTATTACAATCTTTTGGTCTCTTTCACATTTTCCTTCAAGTAATATTATTCCCACAAACAAAGAATCGCTGATCAAGGACAAATTTATCACCATTATTTAATTATTTTATTTATTCTTTTCTTTCTTATCAAAGCCCACATTAAACTCCGTGAATTTGTGTGAGAAAGGCTTTGTGCAGGGATCTCTCACACTTTTTCTTACAATAATAGTTTACATCCATTTTGTGAGATTTGTGAAGTTGGTCTTTTTATGTAATAATTAATTTCTTCTATTTTTTAATTTTTTTTTATCAAAATAATTTATTAGTTAAGATAGTTATTAAAAAGAAAAATATTTTATATATATTAAAATATATATATTATATTTATATCATAATATGAAAGAAATATTAAATTATATTATATGTAATTATAATATTTTTGTAATATATATAATAATTTTATGAGAGTTAAATAAAATTAAATGTATTTTAATTAAAAAAATAACATGACTATTACTAAAAATGGGGTAACGTATAGATGGAGATATTTTTTAATCACATATATTATGAAATTATTATTATATCACTTAAATTGTTATCATCATCATAAAATATAACAATTCTGACATTTTTTTTGTTATGTTTTGGAGGAACCATTTTAGATCATAAGATTATGAACTCTTTGGCTTTTAGATCTTGCATCATAAATTTATCCATTATTTGTTCTTAGTTTTAATGATAATTATTGTGGACAATTAGATTACGAACTTTTTTAATTTTTAACTATATTAATTAAATTTGCACTATAAATTTGGCCATTAATAATGTTTGACTTTTTTCTACTATTTATTGTTCTCTTCTCACTTAATTAACCATTAATTAATAAGTTAAAAATAAAAATAAATAAATAAAGGGGACGGAGAAGTGAGTCATCATTGTAAAAAGAACAGGTCAAATAACGCTGATTAATCATTAAAGCCATGAGAAAATTTTAATGTGACTTCACAAAAAAGTAAATCAAAAGTCAACGTCGCTGTTACTATAATACTATGCATTTTCCGCAATCTATGAACTCACGTTTAAAATTGAGTCTTGAACACGACTTAGTTACATGTAATAAAAGATTCGTATTATTTATTATTATTATTTTTTTGACTGGATAAAAGATTCATATCATTTTGTAAATAATATTGCGCATATATTAAAAGAAAAAAAATACAAATATAAAGTGAGAAGAGACTGTCTTTATTCCTAAATTAGGACAAATAAAAAATTTATCATGAAATTATAAATCGTCTACTAAAAAGATACTTTTAAATTCCAATCTTTATAATCATTATTTCATTTTTAGTCATCAAAAAGTCATTTAACGTAATAGAAAATAATAATAGAAAATAATTTATAATATTATTATTTTATTATTATTTACCTATATATAGAAAATTCTAACATAATGATTTTTTTGAAAGCTTAAAACTAACAAAATCAAATTTTTTTTACGCGTGAATCTTATATTTTAAAATCTTTACTAGTGTAATTTATCTTCATTATTTATCCAATTATTAGCTTTCACTATTACTAAGTAGGGGTGTCAAAATAGGTCAGTTCAGTCTATTTGGGGTAACCCATTCGGGCTCGAGTCATTTTTGGGCGGTCCATTCGGACCACATAAATTTTAGGTTGGTATTTTGTCATTCCATCCTAACTCATTTAGCCTTATGTAATGTTAAAAGAACGAGCTGATCCGACCCATTCGGACCACGTAAGGTTCGAGCTAGCATTTTGATAGTTCAGCCCATCTATTTTGTCGAGCTAATCGGGCTTGCTCATCGGACTTGACCCATTTTGACACCTCTATTACCAAGCCATTTAAATTAATAGCAGAGTTAAATTGTTGAGAAATAAGTAGTTTCTTTTTTTAAATTGTGATTAGGTAGTGTCTGAGTTAGTTTATACGTACTTTAATTAATCTACTTCTTTAAGAGATCAAAGACAAGTTATCAACATCGAGACTATAGAATTCACAAAATTGTTTCTTAATTGCAGTCTAATCTTATAAAAATAACATAATTAAAATTTAAATTTAGAACCATATATTTATTCACATGTCACATGTTCATCAACTATACATGAACAATTGACTTAACATGTTGTTTCAGTTCAATAGAAACGTTGAACCAATTCTAAGGTGCACCCTCTAAAAGAAGGTGTACCATACACCACTTTAATCTAAGTCATTGATTTAATTATAAAAATAATCAATGACTTTGATCAAGTCTGAAACCTATAAACAAGTTTTTTTTTGTTATATATATATATATATATGATTTTATATTTTTTAAAAATTTTTTTTTTTATATTTTTTCTAACACACCCTGCCATCGACCGCCCACCACCACCACCATCGCCGCTCATTGACTACCAGCAGTCGCCACTACTTTTTTTTAAGGTTATATTATTTATATTTTTAAGTTACACAACTGTATAAATAATATCGCTTAAAATACAACTAGTAAAAATTGTATCAGTCTTTTATTTTTTTAATAAACAACTTTGTATATTGAAAATTTTATAAATTTTAATTGATAATATTTACACATACTGTAAGATTTTCAATATGCACAATTATTTATGAAAAAATATAAGGACTAATACAATTTTAACTGATAATATCTACATAATTACGCAATTTAAAAAAATTAAGCAATAGTAAACAGTGATTCCGGGGAGGGGGAACAGTGATTCCAGTGGCCAGGGGGTGGCTGGCTATGGCGGTTGGCCAGCGACGGCGGCCATTAGGCGACGACGGTGGGCGATGGTGGCCAGTAATGATGGCTTAAAAAAAACAAAATATATATATAAAAAAGAGAACCTGTAAAAGAAAAACCTGTTATTGTAAATAAAAATTTAAATGTATAATACACCTAAATTTAACAGGATATACAATAACACCCGCCAAAAACGTTGGTAGGATTGAGTTATATGGACTCATCTCTAATGATTGAGTGAGCACTTATGCAATATGTCAAAACTATTAATGGCGATATATTATTATATTTTGCTAAATTATACAATTATTATGTTCTTATATAGACAATTAAAATGGATTGTTTCAATTAAAATATTCAGAATGAAACAGCATTCACAATAAAATTAAAGAAGTTGTTAATAAGTGTCTTAACTAAGAAATTTAAATTAATATAAAAATTATTAAAGAAGAATATTCATATTTCAAAAATTTAAATGGTATTTAATATTATCTTTTTTAAGTAATTAATTAGATAAGAAAACTGAATAATAAGATCTTAAAGTCAATTTTATTTTATTTTTAATTTAATTAGAAATGTTTACCATTAGGCCCTAACGCTCTCTCCAATTTATGGTATTTTTTTTTATTCCTTCTTTTGTTTGTTTCTATAAAGGAGCTGTCACTTTTTCACATCTCTTTTTATAGTTTTCTCATTTTTTCTTATTTTTCTCTATTTTACATTAGTTTTCTTAATAAATTTATTCAAATTTTTTTAGATATGTTATTTTTTTAAATAATATTGAAAAATTTAGTTTTGAATGTTTCATTATCTTACGTCAAATATATATGAATTTTTTAATTCTAATTTTCTTATATCATTCTCATACTTTAACTTTACATATCAATAAAACTTTTGATCTTATAAGACACTACAAAAAAATGCTAAATTGTAGGGGGTTTTATTGCAGGAGTTATCAAACATCGTAAACCAATACAAATTGCAAGAGTTTTTTTTTGTTTTTTATCAGTGGAGATTATTAATTCCTGCAAATTAAAAAACGTTATTTTTTTTGGCTTTACCCTCTTTCTAATTTTGTTTCTCCCATCTGATTTCACTCTCACACCCTCTCTCTCGCGTTCTCCCTCACACTCTCTCGTCCTCTCCCTCTCACTCTTGCTCTCGCGCTCTCCCTCTCACTCTCTTACAGCTTTCTCCATTTGAACCATTCACCATTTCTGTCTCCTCTCACACATTCTCTCTCTCGCTCTCACTCTCTCTCTGCTATCGCCCTCTCCATATTAACCCTCTCACTTTCTTGCCCTCGCGCTCTCCTTCCCACTCTCGCTGTCGCAGGTCCAGATCTGGCCTCAGCGCAGTTCTGTGAAACCCGCGCCACCGTCACAGACCCATCGCGCCTGCCTCTGCTCCACATCACAGACCAGTTGCGCCTCCACAAACTGTCCCATTGCTATTTCAAAGGTAGTTGTTGTTTTTAATTTATTTTCATGTTTTGGATCCTCTGTTGTTGTTGTTTTGGATCCTCTATTCCCGAGCTTGTTCCATCTCTATTTTCAAGTTGTTTTGGATCCTCTATTCCCGAGCTTGTTCCATCTCTATTTTCAAGTGAGTTCAGTTCTGTTGTCTCATTTTCTTGTTGTTTTGGAAGATCTCTATTTATTACTAAGGTACTTGTAACAAAAAGAAAACCGAAATACTTGGAAATGCGCTAGCTTCTGACTTTTTTCCCATCTTATACTTGCTACTTTAATGTTCAAGCATTTTAATTCTTGGGTTTATGTCTGTCTTTGCCCTTCATCATTTATCTATGTTTTTGATGAATTTCATATTTTCATTACTATCCAATTTTTTTTCACGCATTCCTATCCTGAATCTATTCAATGCCCTTTTTGTTACTTTGGTGGTTTATTGGTTTTTATTCCATTCATTGTTGGTTTAGACGTGTGTTTTAGGTTGTAATTCACAAGTTCCATTTATTTCTTAGTCAACGAAGCTCAAGTGATATATGTAGTGTTTTTCCACTTATTTTTCAATTTTTGTCATGTAGTGGAGGAGAATAGAGAAGAGCAAATTTTGTTGCTTTGACTAGTTTCAGTTTGTTCTCATTCGCAAGCAAAATGACCATTGATATGCCACCATCCGTGGCCCAAAGTGTGAGGACAAACAAATCTTCCTTTAGCTCTAGCAATGGCAATGAGGATACCCCTCTACACAACTAGCTCCAATTATTAATCAGACCCTTGCTTGCTTTGAAGTGAGTTATCTTTCATCACTCCTTTACTCTAATTTTTTTTTCAAGTTAGTTAGAATTTTCACTTTTAAGTTCTCTCTATACTTATTTGCTTTATGAATGTAATTTTAGATAAAGTTAGGAATATACTTTGTGAATGTAATGTTATGGCATTGGAATGATTAACTCTTGAGTTTATTTTGCCTATAATTAATTTTTTTTAAGTTTCCCTATATTTGAACTTCTTTTTTTTTTTTTGCAGCATATTTGTATTGAGATTTATCTTGTTCAGCCATCGTTTTCGTGATTTCTAAAGTTGTGCGTGAAGTTAATACTTGCCAATGAATAAATCTTGGATTGCAAAGCCAAGGAACACAATTGAATACTCAATTAGTTTAAGTAACTTCCTCAATTTTGCATTTGAGAATGGGGTTGTTAGGGATACAATATGATGTCAGTGTCCAAAATGTGGGTTTGGGAAATGGCAAACTATAGATGTAG
Organism: Ormosia emarginata; assembly: GCA_029884605.1. NCBI lineage: Eukaryota > Viridiplantae > Streptophyta > Magnoliopsida > Fabales > Fabaceae > Ormosia > Ormosia emarginata. Next base: position 18,028,888 of record JAQQTP010000080.1, on the reverse strand, counting down.
TGCAAAATCACTTACTTTGGAATCTATTCCTCGAAAATTATGTTATATGGAATCTTCATGGTGAGAAACAAGTATTAGAGTCTTCTAGAAATACAAATATTATGCAAGAGACATCGTACTTTGAAAATCCAATAGAGACGATGATTAATGATGCATTTGGACACTATATGCACCAAGCCACAAATGCAAACATGTCACAACCATTAGATGCAAATGAAATATTAAATGAAGGGCCTAGGGAGGATAATGATTTTTATGAATTTCTCAAAGATGAAAATCAAACATTGTATGAAGGGAGCAAGTATACAAAACTAGAATTTGTAATAAAATTGTATCATATAAAGGTCTTATGTGGATTAAGTGACAAGACAATGACTATGATACTAGATTTGTTGAGAGATACATTTGAAGTAGCAAAATTGCCTCATTCTTTTTATGAGGCCAAGAAAACCATTAGTAAACTTGGTCTTGACTACATCAAGATAGATGCATGTCCAAATGATTGTATGTTATACTTGGATAATGATCCAAAAAATAAGCAACAAACATGCACGCATTGTGTAACACCCTCCTTCGGGTATCACGAAAAAGACTAAAACTTGGAAACTTAACAAAACGTGTAAAAGGTTTAATATAGTAAAATACGAATTTTAAATTTTCTTTCGCGAAAACATAAATTTAAACAAGGCGTAAACAACAGAGGATGTAATACTAAATAATTACATATCAAAATGTACAAAAGATGGCATGGATCCCAGTCCACCCAAAATACATAAGGTTTGCGCTCCAAAAAGATACATATAAATATATACAAACGATTCACAAAACATCAACTAGCCTAAGTCTAGAAACCTAGGGAGTAAGGTCCTCCATTGGATCCTCCTTCACGGAGTCCCCATCGGACAAAACCCTCAGTTGGGGTAAGAGCTCACGAACAGGTGTCCTAGCAGATGACACCTCAAAGTTCGCATCTTCCCTAAGGGTGTAATGCAAGTCACCCCACAACTCCCTAATTAGCATAGCAAACTCCAAACGTACAAAGGCATCCAAAGAGAAAAGGGGACCCCATCGCGGGTCCTACATACAGATAAAGTTACATCTCCTACATATTGGACATGTTCAGTATCCCAGTCAATCCGCCAAGCATCTGAACCACCATGGAACTGAACTTTGACAAAACCAACAGAAGCTCTTCTCGCCGCCATCACAAAAAAACAAAACAACAGAAAAGATGTGACCTTCTTTGTCTTCTTCTTAGTCTTTATCAATCATATACACATAAAACAGAACAATACAATGAAGAAGTGAAATTCCCTACATCAATACCAATATGGTAGCATAGAAACAAAAAATAACAGTAATATCATTCATATACAGGAAACAACAATTACAGTCATGGAATATAATATCAGATAATTTAACAGAGATAAAGTATTACAATGACATGTAAATAAACTATGCATATGCACAATGGACTAATTTTCTACTCCATGGAACCAAACACAATTTCAGAGAGAATGATCTAGAAGACAAGTCTGTATCTCGCCAGCCTCAAGTCAAGTGCTTCAATATTATCAAAATGCGTATCATGGCTTTATACAAGACATTTTACACTAGATCAATATTAAGAATAATGTCTTGGTACGGATTGTTGGAGCGTTGCATTGGTCTGACCCATGACATATTGGAGCTACCAACTGGCCATTGTGGGAAACCCATGCCCCGACGCCCCCAAGGTCAACAAGTGACCTACATTACACTCATCGCACCTGCACTAAGGTGTAATTCAACTTCTAGGCATACAACCACAACCGACACCGCCGGTATAATGCATGACCAATGACTCAATACATACATACATATCAATATAATGATTTCCATAAACACAAGCTACTTATAAGCCAAACCAGTCGTCAACATCTCCGGGTCCCATTCAAGTGCATGATAGCACACTGCTGTTATTTGCAATTGCAAAGTATCTTCATCACATAATTCAGAAATCACTATTCTTAAATTACGTAAGGCATCATCATTATATTTCAATCATGTAAAACTTTTATTACTATTTTAAGCTAAATTTTGAAAATTTCAAGGATTAATATGGAAATTAACTTTAGTTTTAATATTCTTCTAACTAGGCTCCTCTAGGTAGTACTTCCTAATATTTTTCCCAAAGAGCACAAAAAGGAAACCACATTATATTAATTTAATAAATTCTTTTTCCTTTGCCTTTAATAAATCACTCTTCAATAAACTACTTTAAATTTTCAAATACTTTTTCAAGCTCATTTTCTATTTCATAGCTGAAATTTTACCTTGTGTCAAAGAATAAATTTTTTTCCTTTTTCTTTTTCATCATTATAAACCTTTAGTCGAAATCCTTTCTACTTAAGCTTCTAAGTTCCAAATCAACATAAATTTTTTGTCTTGGATACCTTATTTATGGCCACTTGGCCATGAGCCCTAGGGTCCTTGGACCTCAAAATTTTTATCCATATCAACAAGATTCCAAGCACACAGCATACTTCAATCACCAAAATTTCTACTTAACTAAAATTATGCATAATATTAAACCATAAAATCACATAAGACAAAAACCACAAAATTACCAAGAGTTAATACAACTAAGATCACCAAAAATACATACAACCAAAATCACTAAAAATCTATACAACCAAGTGAATAATCCTCACATGGATTCTTCACTTGCAATATACAAATTTCGTTCCTCACCACCATGAAAGATTGATGAGAGTAATCTCCCTCTTACCTTAGATGATCCTCCAAGCTCCTTGTATGCCTCCTTCAAGTAGATTTCCACCACCAAGATGAACTTAAAAACAAAAAAAACATACAATATCAACATCTAAGACTTATCTAAGATGACCATGGATCAAAGTATGGTCCTAGAATTTGAAAATGAAAAGAAAAATGAAGATGGAGGAATTTCACCTTAAAGCTTCCAAAATCCTAACTTGAAAAAGTACTTGAAAATGGATGAACAAGATCAAGATCTCAACACCAAAGTGTCTTCAAATGATGTTTGGATTCAAGAAATGTAGAAAGTTGAAATTAAAGAAGATTAGAGGATGCGTTTTGGTGGTGTGGTTGTGAGCTTGGTGGAGAGAAAAAGTGGGAGTTTTTTTGTGTTTTGGTTCTTGATAGAAAGTGATGGAAATGAGATAAGTGGAAGCTTACTCTAAAAGCCCCTTTTTGGTGTCCTTGGCCATGGGTTTCTCTAGGAGAGAGGGAGACAAGCTTCTCCAATAAGCTTCCTCCAAACTTGTTTTTGAAGCTTGCTTCCTATTGGTCCAAAAAGATAGGTGGGTCATGGTGATGTCACAAAAGTGAGGTCACATGGGTGTTGTCATCAAGAGAAGCCTCTAGAAAAAGGTGACTAAGCTTATATCTAAAACTATCTGCTAGACATTTACTAAAAGCTATTATCTAATGAACAAAAGTTACAGTTAACAAAACTAATATTTATTATCCAATGGATAATAGAACATATTTATATTTTATTTATCAGATAAAATCTCAAATAATAAAAACTGTCTCCGATTTCAGGTTTAGTAAGCTCTCCCGCCCCATCAACAGTCCAAATTTTCTGAAAATAATATTTAAATAATCTAAATAAGTCAAATAATTCACAAAAATCACAGATAACAAAAAATAAAAAAATTGGGGTGTTACATATTGTGGTACATCTAGATGGAACCCTAAGAAGAAGAAGAAGCAAATTGCAAAGGTTTTGCATTACTTTCCATTGAAACAAAGGTTACAAAGATTGTTTATGTGTCGTAAGACTGCTAAGCATATGAAATGTCATGTTTTGGATGAGAGTAACAAAGATGGGTTGATAAGGCATCCAAGGGATTGTGAGGCATAGAAGACATTGATCTAACACACTCTGAATATGCTTTAGATCCTCGAAATGTTCGCTTGGGCCTTACCAATGATGGTTTCAATACTTTTGGAACCATGAGTTCTACCTATAACATTTGGCCAATGTTCTTGATTCCATATAATCTTCCTCGTTGGATGTGTATGAAGCACACTTCCTTCATCCTATCAATGATTATTCCAGGCAAGCAGATGCTTGAAAATAATATAGATGTGTACTTACACCTCTTGTGAAGGAGTTACGTGATCTATGGAATGATAGTATGGAAGCCTTTAATTCGTCATTGAATGAAACATTTCGAATACGTTCAGCTCTTATGTGGACAATTAGTGACAATTCGTCGACGGTGTCGCTGGGCTTCTTGATGATCTTGATGTCACGAAGATCGACGAGGTCAGGTATCACGGGGTCCACGACGGATGTTACTGCGTCGACGACAAGGGCCGTGAGGAGCGTGGAGTATTGGATGACGACCTTGTTTTTGAGGGTGGTGCTGGCAGATTTCTTGAGCGAGTCGCGGTTAGAGAGTTAGACGGAGACGACCATGGAGGCGAGGATGTTGGCGGCTTTGACGGCGGCCTTGTGGAGGGCGTCAGAGACAAGGGTAGGGTGGATGCTGTTGGAGTGGAGGAGGCAACAACTCTCGAGGAGTGTGCCGGCGATGACGACGACAGTGGTGGTTCTAGAGAGAGAAAAGAACGATGGTTCTAGAGAGAAAAAGCTATTCTGTTATATAGAGAGAAAGCACTAAAGAGAGAGAATAATAACAAATTAAGGGTTAATTTTGTAATTACATAAAACTTACATAAAAAAAATAGAGTCAAAGATTTGTTTACATGTTATCACCGATTTTCAGCTTGGAGCATGCATGCTCAAATACCTTAATAGGAGCATTATAAACATTGCCAATTTTATAATTCTTTGCGAGAAAGGAAGAGTAAATTTGGTTGGGTTAAATTAACTTGTGCCTCGTTTCGTTGTTGGAACTTTCATCAAGTTGTGTCATTTTGGCTCAAACTTAGAATTCGAGTCCATAATTTGTTTTGACACAACATACAAGTGTAACTAACCAAACAAATGCTTCTCCCTAGCCTCTGAAGATGAGTCACAACAGAGATTCTACAAGAGATAACCACAAAGAGACGGAGAAAGGTAAAATAAAAAGACAGTGAGCTCGTTCATGAGGTGGAGATGAGATCCATCGATTTGGATGGCGGCAAGAGAAAAAAAATGGAGGTGGAGGTGAGAGAGAAATTTAGACAATGGAGACAAATACACTAATATCTCTCCTCTATTAAGTAGAAATGAAGTTAACTCTCATGAAAAATAGATAGAGGTGACCCCAAAGTACATTATTTTATGACTAAAAATAAAAAATGAGTAACTAGTTACCAATAAAAGTAACTTCCAATAACAGGTCATGTCTATGGTGCAACCATCCTCCATAACATGGGAGGAAATTAGCCTACAAGTCTAAATATGGATGATGAAGTTTTGGTTTGTCTAACTAGCTTATCTTAACCCAAAGCTGATTGAGATGGTTAACAGAAAAAAAAACCTTTAAACAATTTTAAGTTTTATAAATTAGATTTAATATATTCTCGAGTTGAGTTGAGGTTATACTTTAGTTTGTTTGGGTTTAGGTCATATTTCAATTTATCTTAGTCTGGCTTCGTAACATATATTATTTTATATTTTATATTTTTTTTTACTATTTGTTATAAATAAAAAAACTTCTTAAATTATATTAATAATTTTTACAAAATATGATAATATTTGATATTATTTATTTTAAGTATATATTATAAAATATATTTTAATTTCTTATTTTTATATTTTTATAATTTTATAATTTATATATATATAATATTAATATATATATATATAGTTTCTCGATTATTGAGTTATAGCCGAATCAATTTCAAGTAAAAAATACATAACACAATCAAAATATAGATCAAAATCAAGTCAGATTATAACCCATTCCAACCCATACCCTCAGCGCTGTCATGAGTCTCAAATCTTAGTACACATATAAATTTGAGAACCAAGTAACACCTTTTGCTTTTCCGAGGTGCGCCCCAAACCCAAACCTCCTCTGGCATTCTTTCTCAAAACTCCACCAAACCAAGAAAGGCAAACAAGCAAAAGCCATAGGACGCTGTGACATACCATTATTCTCTCTCTGTGCTTCTCCCTTTCATTACAGCATAAAAGAAAAAGAAAGGCTGAAAGGGGCATGAAAGCTGGGATCATAAACAGTCTTTTCATCTCCACTCTTTCTGATCATTCTCTGTGAAACTGAAACCTCACGCTCCCTTCCTTGTAAGTGCTTTTTCTGCCCACTTGTTTATTGAGTGCTTGATCTGTTACGTTTGCCATAAGGGGGCAATAGTCGCTGTAAATGCTCGAGGGCATAAGCATTGAACTGCTACAAAACACTCGCTTGTGCACTTGTGGTTTCTAGCCTTTAGATCTTTTCATTTGTTTTGAGATTTGTTTTTTGATTGATAAATTTTAAAATAAAAAGAAAAAGTTTAACACTGCTGTAGCTCGAGCTTACAGCAGCAAGACCCAAATTGCTCCTCCATTTTTATCTCTTCCCTTTTGAAGCCGTCACGCATCAGTGTCTAACTAGCAATGCGGTTGACCCACGTTCCAATAATGGTCTATTTGCATTTTGTTCTATACTATTGCCCTACTTATATGTCAGCTCTGCTTTCTCTATTCTTGTTCTTTCTGTGTTATCAAAGACCTTCGGATTTTTTATTTTTTGTTTTGGCTCTTGTTTCATTTTCACCACCCTCTTCAAGATAACAAACCAATCAGTGTGGAATCTGATTCTGGGTCTAGTTAGATTGATTTGATTTCATCGATTCATGTATGTTCGGTTTGGATTTATTTCAACATGTCAGTTTGTTTGCAAATTTTGCCTTGATGGGTCTTCTTTCTGGAAAGAGGAAAGTCAGAAAAGGTGCACCTTTTCAATGGATATTGACTGAGATCTCAATCTTTGCTTTAAGATGATTTCTGAAAATGAAGAAAAAGTAAAGAAACCCAACCTTTTGTGGTTCTTTAATCGTTCATCCCTTCACTGTTTTCTTATCTGTAAAGCGCAAAACTGGGCGTTGTAAAGAAATATACCTCAAAGAAAACGATGAACCTGGCCTTTTCTCTAGCTCTCTCTCTCTTGTATATTATATGCCCAATGTTCGTTTTGTATTTCTTTTTTTTGTTTGGAGACTCAGGAGCTGTCTCCGTTTCCCCTGCAACTGGGTCTTTTATATTGCCGTTGAAAAGCGCTCTACACTAGTTTAAGTTTTTGGACAATAACATAATTATTTTCGTACAATAAAAATAAATATCTAGACCCATTTTAATCTTTTTTTTCTTTCGTATATGACTTCCTCCAATTAATACAAAATCTTTCAAATTTGTTATAAAAAAACTCCCTCGTGAATTTGGATAATCTCCATCTTACTATTAAACCTTCGCCAGCTGCGTCTCCCGTGTGAAATTTTCTGATCGTTTCATTGTTATCTGATTTGCTTCAGTTTTGAGTGATCCGAAGGTGAAGAACAATGAGAACAGAGTCGAAGAAGATATCCAAGGTATTCAATTCAATTCACTCACTCGATATCTTCAGCTATGCCAATTACACGCTTTTTTCACATAATCTCGCTGATCTCGGATTCTTTTCCTTTTCTTTTTTTTTTTCATTTTCGGGCTACAGTCTTCGTGGCCGAAATTAGCCGTGAGGAAGTGGCTCAATATAAAGAGCAGTGCTGACAAGTTTGTAACAGGTGAAATTCGATTCTTCTATTACTGTGCTTAGTCTTCGATTTGAGTTTCGTTTTCACGTTTTGGCATGAAATTGGGAGTTGATGTTAAATTGTTAATGTTGGAACTCAGGAACTGCGACGGAGAGGAGGAAGAGCTGCTCTGACCAAGACTGTTACGTCGTCGTATCAGATGATTTCTCAGGTAATTTGCGCTTTGCGGGCACTGCCTTAGACTAGTGGTACACGCTCAAAGCCGTCAGATGAACGGCTGGTTCAATATGATTAGACCAAACCGGAAAATCACCTTGGGCCCCTTTGGTTGGGTCCCATCTTGTTTCTTACTTGCCACGTGGACGGTTAGTTTTCCGGGAATCATGATATTGCATTGGGCTACGAACTTGCAGCTACACAACACAACAACTGGCTTCAAGTGCAAGCCTAAATAGTTTTGGTTTAATAGATATATGTAAAAAAATTTATTTTGAATTCCTTTATAAAAACCTTTATTTTATTTTTTTTATAGCAAAGTTACTGTATTTCTTATTTCTTTTTCCTTTTCTTGCTGAAATAATTGATTTTGGGCTTTATTTTCAAAGAGGGGTGGTTGATGGATGCTACAAGTGGAATGAAACGTTCAGTGTTAGGCAAGGAAGCAACTCCAGTTCATGTCACTGATGCTCTCAACTTTAGGTATATACTTCCATCATATCTTACCAGTTGTTGAAATGATATGTGGCTAACCTTAAATTATAAAGTCCTATTAAATTTTTTAGTAAAAATTTTAGTTTTGGAGTCTTCTTGACTTAGAAAATGATTGGTGTTGGTGTGTGAATAAGAATAACTCTTGCGTAGGATGTTCGTGGGGACCTGGAATGTTGGAGGGAAGTCACCAAATGAAGGTTTGAACTTGAGGGATTGGTTGAAGTCTCCTTCACCAGCCGATATCTATGTTATTGGGTATTAATTCTTATTTTTACCCTTACTTTTTCCTTATAATCTCAGCTTTCCATCCCATCTACTACTTGTGTGTTTTCTATTTTCTCTCCCTTATCTGTCAACCTGTTTACTTTTATGCCTTCGAGAAACCGCTTTAAATATTAAACGAGTACAAATTAAACTCATGTGTCATAATTACACTGCCAGTTTTCACAACCTTAAACTATTTTATAATTGGCTAATGGTGACTTGTTAAAGTCTCTGGCTTTTTATTAATGACTGACTGACCCCCAGAGCTCATATCTCAGAACTGAGAAGGGCGATTTTAATCCTGTGCTTTTTCCTTTGCGTTGTTCACCCTTTTAGGAGGCTATATTGTATGGATACTCATAAATTTGTCACATATTTGGATGTGTATAGATATATTGATTGATATTGATGTATGTGAGACGCAACCCAAACATGCTCACAGCTCATTACTAACAATGTAACATGCACTTGTACTTTAGCTTTAGGAGCTAGCTCAAGTGACTATTTTACCCCGATCTCTCCAGGGTATTACACTATTACTGCAATGTGAAAATAATATTTATTATTTATACAAATAAATATAATACAGCCTTTCTTTTTTGGGGATATAACAGTAAGAGTATTCATTGAATGCACCTTGTTAGGTTCCAAGAAATTGTTCCGCTAAATGCAGGAAACGTGCTTGGGCCAGAGGACGGTGGCCCAGCAGCAAAGTGGCTGGCCCTTATTCGTCAAGCCTTGAACACCACCAAGAGCAACCACGAAATTCCACAGTATTACAACGTCGACAACACCATTGATAATAGCAATGGTGAACCTGGCCAACAAGGAAGCATGAAGCCTAGGCCCAGTTTCTCGGAATTCCTCTTTTTAGAGGATCAGTTGGACAATGGAGAAAGCTCTCCTACGAGTAGGAGGCAATGCAGCCAAAGTGATCAGCGACGCTATTGCCTAGCAGCAAGCAAGCAAATGGTTGGTATCTTCTTGTGTGTGTGGGTAAGAGCGGATCTTTACAACCACGTTAGCAATGTAAAGTTGTCCTGCGTTGGCAGAGGCATCATGGGCTATCTTGGAAATAAGGTTCGTTGCTCCAATTTGCTTATATTATATAATTTGGCATGTCATGTTATAATGGGGTGAAAATTCTACTAGAGTGACTTTATTTTTGATACAATGTCATAATAAAAAATTTACACTTGCATTTGATGTTTACATAGCATTTAATAAATTTGACATGTTGTTAAATGATGTAATACTACATTATTATTAGATCTGAGTATCTAACCGTGCACCAAAATTAAATTTTACTTTTAATTGTTGCTTCAGATTTCGCAGTGGGATGTGACATTTGAGTTGTAGTTCAGGGACAAATGGACTCTGCACTAGCTATACAGTGGTATGGTATGATTGCTTACATTTTTTTTTTGGTTGCTCCTTGCTAACAGGGTTCAATATCAATTAGCATGACGTTGCACCACACCACGTTCTGCTTCGTTTGCACCCACTTGGCATCTGGAGAGAAAGATGGTGATGAGGTGCGAAGAAACTTGGACGTCTCGGAAATCTTGAAGAAAACTAAATTTTCTCGCTCATTTAAAACTCTTGGTCATCCACTACCTCCTGAAAGCATACTGGAACATGAGTAAGTCCTTTCTTTTCATTCGTGAACGAATCTAATAACTGTTTACACATGCTTCTTTGTTCTGATTGTCGTTTGAATTTTTTGGTATCTGTAGTAATATTATTTGGCTTGGGGATTTGAATTATCGGCTTGCTGCTGGTTACGATGATACACATGAGCTACTAAAGAAGAATAATTGGCAGGCACTACTAGAGAAGGATCAGGTAATTAAGTTTACTGTGATACATATTCCTTTTTATTTATTTTCTTTTTCTGGTGTTTCTGTTTCTTACGTAGCATGTTCTTCATGGCCTGTCTCTTAGCCCTGACACCATGTTGTATTAATTCTACTTGGCAGCTAAGGATAGAGCAGAGAGCTGGTCGAGTATTTAAAGGTTGGAATGAAGGGGGGATATACTTTGCTCCTACTTACAAATACTTGGCCAATTCTGATCACTATGTTGCCCAAACCTCCAAGTCCAAGGAAAAACGACGGACTCCTGCTTGGTAATATTCGTGAATTCCTTGTTAATCTAAACTGTACATTTTGTTATCCACAACCACAAAGGTCGCATATGTTGATCGTTTGAAACCTTAATTAGATGATTGTTTATTATATGCAGTTATGCACTATTGCCGTTTGTTTATATATGATAACATGGTCAGATGAGGCTTTCCCCAGTTGAATCCAAACCACATTATTTAAGCATCTTCATTTGGTTGGGTCACCTATTAACGCCATTTGTATTTGTTTAGATATACTAGTGACGGATGCCTTTGAAAAGGGATCACTCGTGATGTATAATATGTTCTATTGTTTAATGCTAAATTTGTCAACAGCGAGAAACAATTATTATGTGAACGTTGTCATTAGTGATGCTTAACGATATAATCCAAGGTGATTAATTAATGATGGGGCGAGGGGAAGCGTTTTATATTTTATAGAATACGTGATGGGCTTTATTATTGACCAATCGCATTGATCTTAACCCTCTACAAGTATTCTATCTTTTTATTTATTTTTATTTATTATTGACTAATCGTATTGAATTTTTGTATTGTAACATATATATATATATATAAATTTGCTTCTGCGTGATATCGAAACAGGTGCGACCGAATTCTGTGGAAAGGAGAAGGCCTCAAACAGATGTGGTATGTTCGAGGAGAGTCCAAATTCTCAGACCACAGGCCAGTGTATTCACTGTTCTCGGTTGAAGTGGACTCGACAGGCAAGAATCTCACTCCATCTGCTGCCACCCCAGCTATCCCTAGATCGTGCCCCTCAAAGCCCTTGACAAATGCATCGACTTGCGCTGCTAAAGTGCAGGCAGAAGAGCAGCTCATGTTACTAACGAGGGCACAAAGTTGCATAGACACCGCAACCAGGTACTGAGTCCATAGGGCACTAGGCTGAGGGCAGTTTCCAAAATTTGACACGACTGCCAAGTAGCCGCAGCTTGCGGTGTGGTGTGGGATTGGATGGCTAATCATCATGATGTACCTATACTCCAGAATTGGAGACGTACGTAAGGGGGTGGAGAGGGGAGAAGAATTTCAGGTGAGGATTTTTAAAGGAATGGTAAAAAATATTTTTGATGAGATTTTTACTGGGATTAAAGTGGAGAGTTGGGGAATCCGCGTGGGGAATAGATTCCTCACTACCTTAAACAGCACAACTCCTGTGGTAATTAGGAGAGGTGTCACTAGAATACAAGTCACAGGAAGGAACAATTTTGAGGGACAGAAAGTTGCTGATTGATGATATTTGTAAATTTTAAATTATAATAGTAAAAATGCATATGAATTATTGAATTATACAATATATATTTATTTAATATAATTGTCCTACTCATATTCAAATAAACTAGATTAGTATCCAACAATAATTGGTTATAGGGAAAATAAATCTAATCCTAACCAAACTTTAACTGCAATATTAGGCTTAAATTTTGGATTTAAATTCTAAAATTGTCTTTTTAAAAAAATATATTTAATCACTACTTTTGACACGAAATTGCATAAGTAATTAGTAAAAAAAAAATGCTAAATGACGAACTAATGATCCATCACCAATCAGTACTAAGAAGGTTCATGTGTATATCACAAATTTATGGTGTATAGCTTGTACTTGTATTAGTACTAATATTTTGTACATGGGATAATTAAAAAAGAAATGTTAAAATAAATAATTAGTATATATAATTTTAATTAATTTTTATTTTTATAGTTTTTTCTTTTAATGTTAACTTTTATGTATTTATTTATTTAAATATTTTATCAATTTATTATTCAGAATATATCAAGTTCATCTTTTATTAATGTCAAATTATACTAATGAAATAATTTTAAATTAATAGATATTATAATAATTTTTAATTTAGGTGTGTTCAAGACCCAAATTTGTCATAATAACTTTCACAACTCGAAATTAATTGGAATAAATTTAAGTTCTAAAAATTAGATTCAAAATATTTTCATGTCAAGGTCAAATTGTATCTTACATTGCTCTAATTCAATCAGATATTATATATTATTTTAAAATTATTTTTTTATAATTAATTATAAATAATAAGATTTTTAATTTAAATTAATAATTTTTATATAATATAATAATATATTTATATTTATATTATTTATTTTAAAATATATATTATAAAATATATCTTAATTTTAATTTTTAATTTTTATAATTTTATAATTTAATTATACATAATATTTAAATTTATATTAAAATCAAATATGTCTCAACTTAACTTATGAAACAGATATTTTAAAATATTTTAAAACAGATACTCAAATAATCCATGAATTTATCATTCTGCCGCATAGGTGCCTATCCATCCCTATGAAAACCCTTGTTTAATCCCACACATAGCTCCTACCGAAAAGACTTTCCAAAAGATGACTAGCACCATACACACACACGAGACACGTCACTTGAATCAAAACAAAAATCCATCTAAAACAATTAGTAAATGCATGTACATATCACATGACTGTGGCTGACGGTTTTGGGCAAGCATTGAAAGATGCCATGTAAAGTTTACCGTAGTTGAAAAGTAGAATCAAAACTATACAGATATAAAGGTTAAAACGTTTTTCGTGGAACCAAAGTACTCTAATTTTTTTTATCATATGTTTTTATGTATATGTTTGTTGACTTTTTTGTATGTCAATATTTTTATTTAAAGTTTTTTATTTTTCACTTTTTGAATTTATCAGAAATTGATACTGATTAATCACTTATTCTTAATGTATTAACTATTTAATTTCTCTCTTCTCATTTCTCCCTTCTTTGATTCATCACAAACTGATACTGATTAACTATTTTTCCTAACGTATTAATCACTTATTCATTATTGGGAACTCTTTCTCAGATTCACCAGAAATTGATATAGATTAACCACTTATTTCGAATGTATTAACCAAAAACTGATATTGAGTAACTACTTATTCCTAACGTATTAACTACTTACTCATTATTGAGAACTCTTTATTGGATTTATCAAAAACCTATACTGATTAATCACTTATTTCTAACGTATTAATCACTTATTCATTATTGAGAACTCTTTCTCAAATTCACCAGAAATTGATATAGATTAACCACTTATTTCGAATGTATTAACCAGAAACTCATACTGATTAATCACTTATTTCTAACGTATTAACCACTTATTTCTAACGTGAATAATTTCATATTTCAAATTTCAAATGATGACACGTGATATATGATGGATAAAAGTTAAAGTCTTTTAAGTAGACAAATAACGCGATCGTTAAAGGTTATAGATGACCAGCATGTGGCAGTTTTTCATACTACTGTGCTAAAAACTGGGTCAAACTTTAACTCAACTTATCAGCGAGCGAATGGGTTGGCCTTTTCACATGATTTGGGATTATAGAACTGAATAGGAGGACTTAATCCTCTCGGTCCTTCAAGAGGATCATGACTTCTAGATTTATGTAGGTCTTAATGTGGGTTTTACAAATGAGATCGCATAATTAGTGTGATTTACATAAATTCAATAGTAATGATCATTTTGGAAGAATTCTTCCTCAAAAAAATGTAATAATTTCTCACTGAATAATGATACTACTGTAGAAGTTATTTTAAATTATTTTCATACTATTTTATGGTTGAATTTTGCTTAACAAGAAAACTAAAATAATATAAAATGGGGAGGCTTTTTGTCTTTAGCATTGGTGGGACCTTTAGCATGAAAAACACAATGAACAGTTTATGTAACTGTTGAGATCTAATTATATAATATTATACTTAAAATTCCACGGCGTGTAAATTTATTTGGTATCACGCAGTACATTTTTAGTGGCGTAATATAATACTATTGAAATTTGGAAGAATTTCTTAACTAGCAGCCCTTGTTTGGAAAATGATTTGTATACACCCCAAATATACGTAAAACTTGAGTATAACTTTCTACTCCTATAAATGATTTTGATATGTACTGTATTATCCAAACATGAATATAACGTGCCTAATTATTCAAATAATAAAACTCACCCTTATAATGCCACGTGAGAAACTTCTTACCTCAATGGATGAGCAGTTAAATATTAGTACACTACTACACTGAGCGTGAAACCCCGATTCTCTCATCATTCTTTGTAGGACTGCACATAACCCAATCCAACCAATCCAATTAGATCAATTCGACCCGACTCGATTTAATATTTTAGGGTTGGTTCCGGTAATTGGATCAGATCGGGTCAAATCCAATTAACTAGATCAATAGTTAGTTCATGTGACGAGTTTAGTGACCTAACCCGATGATCCGACCCGACCACCCAAACGACGTCGTTTCCCTTGATACTTACCTTCATTTCTGATTTTCTTTCTCACCCGAACCGTCACTCATTATTTTCTCAAATTCACTCTCCCTTTCCCTTCCCTTATGGCTTCCTTTCTCTCTGCAAAATTCATTCCTAAATCTCCTAGCCGCTTGCCACCTCTGCATTCATGGAATTCCTCATCTCCTCTTGGCCCAGCCACCACCGGCGTCGAGTTCATGACCAGACCACCTATCCTTTCATTTCGTCTCAGGCCCAGCCACCACCTCTACTCACACAGCGCTGAACAGATTTGAGCAGATCTCGCGTCTTGTTTTGTTTCGTGACCAGATCTGAATAGATCTTTGACGACTTGGACTTGGGTGACTCTGCGTTGGCTACTAAGCATATCTGCGGGATCGTGGTGGTGGTGCACGACAGCTGAGCAAATCTGCGGGATCGTGGTGGGTGGCTCTGCGTTGGTGGCTCGACGCGGATGGAGGAGAGCAACGGAGGACGATGACCTCCAACACGCTTAGTCTCGAAAAAACTGCGAGGAACAGTTGTGTAGGAGGGCCCCACCATGAGGTGAAGGACCTGGTCGAGGGAGACCACAGACCAGGGAGCTGAGTCTATTGACCATGGCACTCACAATTCTGAACTCAAATGTTCATGCTGTGTTTGTGTATAATAATGGGCAAGTTAAGATTCAATCTTTTTCTTTCTTGATTGTCAAATGTTCATGCTATGTTTCCTTCTAGATACTCAAATATTCTTGGTTGTCAAATGTTCTTGATTGTCAAGTTTGGATTCAATCTTTTTTCTTCTTGATTGTCAAGTTGTGTATAATACTGTGTTTCCTTCTTGATACTCAAGTCAAATGTTCCTGCTGATTGAGTGATTGTTAGGGCTGCACACGAGTCGGGTTTAGGCAAAAAAAATATCCAAACTGATTAGGTGTAATTGGGTTGGGTTGGATCGGGTTTAGAAAAAATTTGCCTAGTAACCCGAACCGAACCAACCCGATTACAATCAGGTTGGTTCGGATTGGGTAGTCGGGTTGTCCAATTACAGAATAATTCAATTTACAATACAAAGTTCCATTTTTTTTTGGTTCTTTGTAAAATTTGAAACAGCATTCATAGGAGATAATCAACACCTAAAAACATATCAAACAAAATGGCCAGAATAATCAACAGTCACACCCAAAAACATATCAAACACCCCATACTAGGCATGCCTATGATGAACAGAAATCTAACAAAAATCCATCCATTATAATATTTAAGCACAGATCATATAATATTTAAGCACAAAAAATATCAAAAACACAAAAGGATCGAACACCCATTTGAGTTCACAACTTGCCCAATATTATACAATCACTCAATCAGCATGAACATTTGACTTGAGTATCAAGAAGGAAACACAACATTATACACAACTTGACAATCAAGAAGGAAAAAGATTGAATCCAAACTTGACAATCAAGAACATTTGACAACTAAGAATATTTGAGTATCTAGAAGGAAACATAGCATGAACATTTGACAATCAAGAAGGAAAAAGATTGAATCTCAACTTGCCCAGTATTATACACAAACACAGTATGAACATTTGAGTTCAGAATTGTGAGTGCCATAGTCAACGGACTCAGCTCCCTGGTCTGTGGTTTCCCTTGACCAGGTCCTTCACCTCACGGTGGGCCTCCTCCTACACAACCGTTCCTCGCAATTTTTCCGGGACCAAGTGAGTTAGAGGCCGTCGTCCTCCGTCGCTCTCCTCCATCCGCGCCGAGCCACCAACGCAGAGCCACCCACCACGATCCCGCAGATCTACTCAGCAGCCAACGCAGAGCCACCCAAGTCCAAGTCGTCAAAGATCTATTCAGATCTCGCGAGATCTGGCCACGAAGACGCGAGATCTGCTCAGATCTATTCAGCGCTGTGTGAGCAGAGGTGGTGGCTAGGCCTGAGACGAAACGAAAGGATAGGTGGTCTGGTCACGAACTCAACGCCAACGGTGGCTAGGCCAAGAGGAGATGAGGAATTCCATCAGCGCAGAGGTGGCAAGCTGCTAGGGGATTTGGGAAGGAATTTTGCAGAGAGAAAGGAAGCTAGAAGGGAAGGGAAAGGGAGAGTGAAATTGAGAAAATGATGAGTGACGGTTCGGGTGAGAAAGAAAATTAGAAATGAAGGTAAGCATCAAGGGAAACGATGTTGTTTGGGTGGTCGGGTCGGGTCATCGGGTTAGGTCACTAAACCTGTCACCCGAACCTATACTCCAGAATTGGAGACGTACGTAAGGGGGTGGAGTAAGGGGGTGGAGAGGGGAGAAGAATTTCAGGTGAGGATTTTTAAAGGAATGGTAAAAAATATTTTTGATGAGATTTTT
Source organism: Ormosia emarginata (assembly GCA_029884605.1). Classification (NCBI taxonomy): domain Eukaryota; kingdom Viridiplantae; phylum Streptophyta; class Magnoliopsida; order Fabales; family Fabaceae; genus Ormosia; species Ormosia emarginata. Next base: position 18,011,427 of record JAQQTP010000080.1, on the reverse strand, counting down.
ACTGGGATTAAAGTGGAGAGTTGGGGAATCCGCGTGGGGAATAGATTCCTCACTACCTTAAACAGCACAACTCCTGTGGTAATTAGGAGAGGTGTCACTAGAATACAAGTCACAGGAAGGAACAATTTTGAGGGACAGAAAGTTGCTGATTGATAATATTTGTAAATTTTAAATTATAATAGTAAAAATGCATATGAATTATTGAATTATACAATATATATTTATTTAATATAATTGTCCTACTCATATTCAAATAAACTAGATTAGTATCCAACAATAATTGGTTATAGGGAAAATAAATGTAATCCTAACCAAACTTTAACTGCAATATTAGGCTTAAATTTTGGATTTAAATTCTAAAACCGTCTTTTTAAAAAAAATATATTTAATCACTACTTTTGACAAGAAATTACATAAGTAATTAGTAAAAAAAAATTCTAAATGACGAACTAATGATCCATCACCAATCAGTACTAAGAAGGTTCATGTGTATATCACAAATTTATGATGTATAGCTTGTACTTGTATTAGTACTAATATTTTGTACATGGGATAATTAAAAGAAATGTTAAAATAAGTAATTAGTCTATATAGTTTTAATTAATTTCAATTTAAAATTCTATATTTTTTTTTCTTTTAATATCAACTTTTATGTGTTTATTTATTTGAATATTTTATCAATTTATTATTTAGAATATATCAAGTCGATCTTTAATTAATTCAAATTATATTAATAAAATAATCTTATATTAATAAATATTATAATAATTACTAATTTAGGTGTGTTCAAAACTCAAGTATGTCATAATAACTTTCATAACTCGAAATTAATTAAGATAAATTTAAGTTTTAAAAATTAGACTCAATATTTTCAAGTCAAGGTTAGATTGTATCTTGCATTGCTCTAATTCAATCGATACCACATATTATTTTAAAATTTAATTTTTTATAATTAATTATAAATAATAAAATTTTTAATTTAAATTAATAATTTTTATATAATATAATAATATATTAATATTAATATTATTTATTTTAAAATATATATTATAAAATATATCTTATTTTTATTTTTTTATTTTTATAATTTAATTATACATAATATTTAAATTTATATTAAAATCAAATATGTCTCAACTTAACTTATGAAACAGATATTTTAAAATATTTTAAAACATATACTCAAATAATCCATGAATTTATCATTCTGCCGCATAGGTGCCTATCCATCCCTATGAAAAGCCTTGTTCAATCCCACACATAGCTCCTATCGAAAAGACTTTCCAAAAGATGACTAGCACCATACACACACACGAGACACGTCACTTGAATCAAAACAAAAATCCATCTAAAACAATTAGTAAATGCATGTGCATATCACATGACTGTGGCTGACGGTTTTGGGCAAGCATTGAAAGATGCCATGTAAAGTTTACCGTAGGGGTGTAAATCGGTTCGGATAACCCGACTAACCCGATCAACCCGAACCGAATCAATAAGGTTGGTTTGGTTTGGTTTGGATATTTTAATTGGTTCGGGTAAAATCCGAACCAATGAATACTTGATTGGTTCGGGTCTCGAATTTCAATTTCTCAACCCGAACCCGACCCGAACCGAACCACTATCTGTTTTTTTTTTGTAATTTATGAACTTACTTCTTCAGCCTTCCTTTTTTGGTTTCACATTCTCTTTCAATATACCCAAGCAGAAACGAAACCATAGACAGTAGACACCGAAGCTCAGCTCAAGGCCATCCGCTCCGCCGTAGCTCACCCACCACCGTGACAGCTTGCCATCCGCTCTGCCGTAGCTCACCCACCACCGTGACAGCTTGCCATCTGCTCCGCCGCAGCTCACCCACCACCGTGACAGCTCGGGCTGCACCAGATCTTCTCCTCCACAGCTCACCCACCATCGTGACAGCTCGGGCCGCCCCAGATCTGCTCCTCCACAGCTCACCCACCACCGTGTCGCGCCAGATCTGCTCCTCCACAACTCACCCACCACTGTGTCGCGCCAGATTTCTGTAAGGCAAGGCAAGTTTTGATTAGGTGGTGTTCTCTGGGAAATTATACGGTTTATGAGATTGGTTTTTGATTTTGTTTGTTCATGTTTTCATGTTCTTATCTTGCGGAATAAACATATATCAAATGTCTGTTAAAATGGTCGAAAATCACCATCAATTCATGTGGTTCATGTTAACAAAATCATATGTCCATTTTTTATTATTCTGTTAATGTTTTTCTCTGATACCCGTGCTTACTTTGTGGAAGGAATCTTAGTATTTAAATCTTGGTGTTGTAATGGAACTTAAAATTTGTTAGCTTTTAGCTTTTCTGCTTACTTGAAAGAAAATCCCATTAATCAAGATTGAAAACCAATACATCCATAGTTACAAGATTGAGGGCATCTGGTGGGGCATCTGGATGAGCTGAGGTTGAAGAGGATGGTGGTCATAGATGAGAGCTTATAGCTACTTTACTGTTCTTTTTTAAATTTTAAGTCTCTAGTCCTTGTTAGCTGTGAAGGGTTCACCATTTTAAGGGCTCCCCTGCTGGTGGTCAGTGTACATTGATGGGCCATTATGAATTGAAAAGAATCAAAGTTACCTCTGATATGGGATCTTCACTGTATCCGTGTGTATATTGATCAAATTAGGCACAGGTCCTGATGAAATTAGCTTCAGATCACTAGGGGATCTTTGATATATTCCTTGATTTGTTTTGATCCTTGATAAGGTCCTGGTTGTTGACCGGTTCCATGTTCGATCCACCTGTCTGTTCTTTTTGTAAGATAGAGTTGTTTGGGAGTGGGATTAATTGAGCCAGTAAGATGCATTCACTTCATGCACCCCACATTTCGAAGCCCCCTGTTCCATTTTTTCCTGTGTATTATTATGTACTGTTTCTCATGACAAGATATAAAATTTAGTGAACTATTCCTTTAGCGTAAGTGCGACTATGCTATGTTTAAAGGCATTACAGCTTTAGACTTAAGAGTGATGCCTTTAAATATTTTGTATTCATATGGTGCTGTATGTGTGTTTGCCTTTAAACATAATGCAATTTTTCAGGCAACAAATCAGCCAAAATCAGATGGAAGCAAACTCCATCTCATATTGTAGAGATAGGAATAAATATTTGGAGTTAAAACAAAAGAGGAGATAAAGAGGCAACCTTTGAGGCTTCAAAGAAATAGAGAAGACCAATAGCTCATCTTTTTTCTTTCTCGCTCTCCATTCTTACTCACTTTCTTCTACTCAAATAGCATCCCCCATTTCCTTTGAGCTCATCATACGTTGGTTAAAAAGAAAAAAAATCACCAAAGTCAACTTTCCCCTCTCATGTTTCACTTTTCTTGCCTCCATTCGTTTCTTTTCTTTTCTGAAGCAACTGGTGGCTCCAACTGGCTTCTTCCAATTTCTTTCTTTTTTTTAAGAGACTTGGGCTTAGCTAAATTAAACAATGCTAAAGTGGATTGGACCAATATGAGGAATTGGCCACATTTTATGAGACCACATAAATTGTATGTCATATTTGATCTTTACCAACATTATGCTTCTGATTGTTGTTCAATTATTGCCTAAACTTTTTTATTGTAGTTTATTACATTTGATAAAGGTTCCAAACACAATTCCTCTTTTATTCGCATGCATCTTTTTATTATGTCTTTGTTCCTGGTGATTCAATGACTCTAATATGGTCTAATTCAATTTATTTGTAAAGGATTTGAAAAAAATGTCTGCACCTGAAGTTGCTATGAATTACTATATACAGAAGGTGACTTGTATTTATTTGGTAAGCTTTTAATTTTTATGTCCTATGGTTGTCTACTGGAGGAAAAACTGGAGTTTCACACTTCTCACGTCATTTTACTCAGATGAATTTCAAACTTCCAGAGTTCCAAATTCTCGAAGGCCTAAGATAGGTATGCTTTTAACCCTGGTCCAAAATGCATTAATATGCTGAATTTGTTGTGTTTGATACAATCTTTTTCTCGTCATAGAAAAAAACTACAACATTATGCACTTTTCTATATTACATGTATAGTTATTTAATTAATTTTTGTGTTAAAAAAAATAATGGTCAACTCGATCACCCGAACCAAACCAAACCATAAATGTTTGGTTCGGTTCGGTTTGGATTTGGTAATCAAAAAATAAGAAAACCGAACCAAACCGAACCAATTGATTTTGATTGGTTCGGATTTATTTTTTCTCAAAACCCGAACCAAACCACCCACTTACACCCCTAGTTTACCGTAGTTGAAAAGTAGAATCAAAACTATACAGATATAAAGGCTATAGATGACGGATCAGGATCACCTCCTGTTCCTTAGGAACAGGAGAGCGTCCTGTTCCCATCCCCACTCTCTATTCTTCATCTTCTTCTTTTTTTTTTTCTTTTTCCTTTCATCCCATGGCTCTCACCCCCACAGGACACTCTCCTATTCCTTTAGGAACAGGAGGTGATCCTGATCCATAGATGACCCGCATGTGACAGTTTTTCATACTACTGTGCTAAAAACTGGGTCAAACTTTAACTCAACTTATCAGTAAGCGAATGGGTTGGCCTTTTCACATGATTTGGGATTATAGAACTGAATAGGAGGACTTAATCCTCTCGGTCCTTCAAGAGGATCATTACTTCTAGATTTATGTAGGTCTTAATGTGGATTTTACAAATGGGATCGCATAATTAGTGTGATTTACATAAATTCAACAGTAATGATCATTTTGGAAGAATTCTTCCTCAAAAAAATGTAATAATTTCTCACTGAATAATGATACCACTGTAGAAGTTATTTTAAATTATTTTCATACTATTTTATGGTTGAATTTTGCTTAACAAGAAAACTAAAATAATATAATATGGGCAGGCTTTTTGTCTTTAGCATTGGTGGGATCTTTAGCATGAAAAACACAATGAACAGTTTATGTAACTGTTGAGATCTAATTATATAATATTATACTTAAAATTCCACGGCGTGTAAATTTATTTGGTATCACGCAGTACATTTTTAGTGGTGTAATATAATACTATTGAAATTTGGAAGAATTTCTTAACTAGCAGCCCTTGTTTGGAAAATGATTTGTATACACCCCAAATATACGTAAAACTTGAGTATAACTTTCTACTCCTATAAATGATTTTGTTATGTACTGTATTTATCCAAATATGAATATAATGTGCCTAATTATTCAAATAATAAAACTCATCCTTATAATGCCATGTGTAAAATTCCTTAACTCAATGTGATATGATCCAAGTTGGATGCATATTATTTTTACGGATCGTCCTTGAGTTGATTTCGTATTTTAAAGAATTAAACGATGAATGGGTGAATAGTACATGAACAGTACTGTGAACAGTGTCGTGAACAGTGCGTGAACAGTATCTTGAATAGTAAAAAAATAGAAAAGATGGAAGAAAGACAAGGAATAGAAGGAAGAAGACGCCACACTCTTGGAGAGTAATAAGTCAAGCGAAGATTCGTCATAAAGGTAAGGAAACCTTTGATAAGAACCAAGATAGTTCTTCCAAGAACCCCAAGAGAACTAAGCTCTCAAAACTCACAAAGGAATGCAATAATATTCTTGAATTCAAAAGTGTCAAATGCAGTAAACATAAGCCTATTTATAGGCATTAGGTATGCGGCTAGGTCTAGCTAAAGGAGGCAGCAAGCTAGCACATTTTTTTTTAATCCTAACCCTAGCGCAAATGTGGCCCAGGCCCAATTAGAAGGCAGCACCTATCTCTAGCTCTGCTATGCACAAATTAAGCCTAAATAATACGCTCTTATTACAAAATTATCCCAAAAAAAGAAAATAAGAATCAAAATTGAGAAAATTAAAATGTTCAAATACATAATTAAATAAAATTGACAAAGAAGAAATCATGCCCCCACATTAGGGCCTTCATTAACTTGGATCATTTGGACAATCTTGAGTATTCCTTCTTCTAGAATAGGCTTGAGTGAGAGAAAATGGTTGACTTCTTTGTTCAAATCCTCCTTAGCCTTCTTAGCTCTTGACCTTGTCATTGGGCCTCCAAGTCCTCGCAGTGCATCTTTGGGCATTGGGCCCGTTGGGTTGCCACTTGAGCTTCCTTGGTCTCCATCATGCCCTCCCCCTTCGAAAGAATTCGTCCTCGAATTTGATCCTTCATCACCTACATCAAAATGACTTAAGTCAGTCATATTAAATGTTGCACTAACCCCATACTCACCTGGTAGGTCAACTTTGTAGGCATTATCGTTGATTCTTTCTATGATTTGGAATGATCCATCTCCTCTAGATAAGAGCTTAGATTTCCTTTGTAAAGGAAACCTTTCTTTTCGCATGTGCACCCACACCCAATCTCCTGATTCAAAAATAACTTGCTTCCTTCCCTTGTTTGCTTCCCGAGCATATTGCTCCATCTTCCTTTCAATTTGAGTCTTGACTTGTTCATGGAGCTTCCTCACATATTCAGCTTTTGCATGTCCATCCTTATGAATTAAAGAAGAGACATTAGGTAGAGACAGTAAATCAAGGGGGGTGAGTGGATTAAAACCATATACAATATCAAAAGGAGAAAAGCTAGTAGTAGCATGCATAACCCTATTATAAGCAAATTCAACAAGAGGTAAGCATTCTTCCCAGGTTTTGATGTTCCTCTTGATGATTAATCGCAGCAAGGTCGATAGGGTCCTATTCACCACCTCAGTTTGTCCATCTGTTTGTGGGTGGCAAGTGGTAGAGAAGAGTAGCTTAGTCCCAAACTTGTTCCAAAGGGTCCTCCAAAAATAGCTTAGGAACTTTGAGTCCCTATCTGAGACTATGTTTTTGGGCATTCCATGAAGTCTCACCACTTCTTTGAAGAACAAGTCAGCCATATGAATGGTGTCATCCACTTTATGGCAAGGAATGAAGTGGGCCATCTTGGAGAATCTGTCCACCACCACAAAAATGGAGTCTCTTCTTTTTTTTTGAACGGGGCAAACCTAGCATAAAGTCCATAGACAAGTCAGTCCAAGGGGAATCAGGAATAGGTAGGGGGTATAGAGTCCATGAGGCATTACCTTTGATTTGGCTCTTTTACAAACAATGCACCTATCACATAGTTTATGCACGTCATGCTTCATGCTAGGCTAATAAAAATGCTCATGCAACACATCTAAAGTCTTTTGGATCTCAAAGTGACCCATTAATCCCCCCTTATGAGCTTCCTTAAGCAATAATTCACGTAAAGAGTTCTTAGGCACACAAAAACATTTTTCTTTGAATAAATACCCATCTTGCCTAAAGAACCCCCTATGCAGCCCTTTTTCACATGCAGCATACATCTTAGAGAAATCATCATCATGCACATACAACTTCTTTATGTGTTCAAAACCAAGCATTTTTGTTTCAAGAGTAGCTAATAAGGTATACCTTCTAGAAAGCGCATCAGCCACTATGTTTACCTTTCCTTGCTTGTGTTTGATCACATAGGAAAATTGTTCAAGGTATTCCACCCACTTGGCATGCCTCTTATTAAGCTTACCTTGCCCTTTTAAATATTTTAGTGACTCATGATCACTGTGAATTACAAACTCTTTTGGCAAAAAGTAGTGCTGCCAAGTGTGCAAAGCCTTTACGAGTGCATACAATTTTTTATCATCGGTGGAATAATTTAAAACAGCTCTATGAAATTTCTCACTAAAGTATGCAATGGGGTAACCCTCTTGTAATAAAACAGCCCCAATCCCAACATTTGATGCATCACACTCAAGTTCAAAAGATTTAGAAAAATTAGACAATGCAAGTATGGGTGCATGAATGAGCCTATCTTTGAGTGTGTTGAAACTTGTCTGTTGATCCTCCCTCCACCTAAAATTCACATTTTTCTTAACAACTTCATTTAAAGGGATAGCTATGGTGCTGAAATCTTTTACAAACCTTCTATAAAAGCTAGCTAACCCATGAAAGCTTCTTACCTCACTCACAGACTTAGGGGTAGGCCACTCCCTAATGGCTTTTATCTTTTCTTCATCTACTTGCACTCCCTTAGCACTCACAACAAAGCCTAGGAACACTACATGGTTGGTGCAAAAGACATACTTCTCTAAATTAGCATACAACTTTTCTTTTCTAAGCACACTCATCACAGCCCTAAGGTGTTCTAGGTGCTCTTCTAAGGTTATGTTATAGATTAGGATGTCATCAAAGTACACCACTACAAACTTGCCTAGAAACTCTCTCAACATATAGTTCATCAACCTCATAAAGGTGCTAGGCGCATTTGTAAGCCCAAAAGGCATCACCAATCACTCATACAATCCATGCTTAGTCTTAAAGGCTGTCTTCCACTCATCCCCTTCCCTTATCCTAATTTGATAGTACCCATTTTTTAAATCCACTTTAGAAAAGTAACATGCACTATGCAATTCATCAAGCAAATCATCTAGCCTAGGGATGGGATGCCTATATTTTACAGTTATATTATTTACAGCCCTACAATCAGTACACATTCTCCAAGTGCCGTCCTTTTTGGGGACAAGTATGACAGGCACGACACAAGGACTTAAGCTTTCCCTCACCCATTCTTTTTGCATCAAATCCTCCACTTGTTTTTGAATTTCTTTAGTTTCCTCAGGATTTGTCCTATAGGCGGGCCTATTGGGCAAAGAGGCTCTCGGGATGAAGTCCATCTGATGTTCAATCCCCCTCAAGGGTGGTAGTCTGGGAGGGACACTCTTTAGAAAGACATCTTCAAAGTCCTGCAAAAGAGAATCAACTTCACTAGGTAGAGGGTTAGAGTTACAACTTAAGTACAAGTCCTTGTATATGCAAATGTACATCTCTTGCTTTGCAAAGCAAGCCCTCTTAATCTCACTCTCCCTAACAATTAAACATTCATTTTTTTTTTCATTTACAAGTTTTTGGTTCCTATTCTTTGCTTCCCCCTCTGATTTTACTTTTACGTCTTTCTTCTCTTGCTCCTTTCTTAGCTTCAAGGCCACTTGGTCTTCACAAACCTGTTTGGGAGTAAGGGGTACAAGGGTTACCTTTAAGGAATTATGAACAAAGGAGTACTTGTTAGTGAAACCATCATGAATAGCATGCTTATCAAATTGCCAAGGTCTTCCAAGCAAAATATGGCCGGCCTCCATAGGAGCAACATCACACAAAACATCATCATTATACTTACCAATTGATAAACTTACTAACACTTGTTGATTCACTATCAACTCACCATTCTCACTTGGCCATTGAAGCTTGTATGGTCGAGGGTGAGGAGTAGTTTTAAGGTCAAGTTTTCTTACCAAGCGAGTGCTTGCCACATTGGTGTAACTTCTCCCATCAATGATTAATGAACACACTTTGCCCTGGATACATCTTGTGTGGAAGATGTTTTCCCTTTGGTCTTGGTCCCTTGCCACAACTTGGCTACCCAAGAGTCTCCTTATCATTAGCAAGTCACCATCATGAGCATAGGTCTCACATTCTTCTTCTCCTTCACTTGAGGGAGGGGAATTTGGACAAGAATCACTAGAGAGGTGTCCCTCTCTTATCACCATTGCCCTTTTGTTTGGGCATTGAAAGGCTATATGTCCACTCCCCAAGCATTTGAAGCACTTGATGTTCCTATTTTTAGAAGAAGAAGAGGAAGAAGTATTAGTGGAAGGAAAAACATTAGAGTTTTTAGAAGTCATACCTCCCTTGGGTTATATAGAGGAGTCTTTCTTTGGTTCTTAGTCCTTCCAAGTGGGAGGTTTGAGGTTAGAAGAAGGCTTCTTCCATGTACCCTTTCTTTTGAGTTGTTGTTCCACCTTTATAGCTTGGTGGACTAACTCATCAAGCTCTTCATAGTTATGCAACTCCACAATGTCTCCTATCTCACGGTTTAAACCATGAAGGAAACGTGACATGGTAGCCTCCCTATATTCAATGACATTGGCCCTTATCATGGCCACCTCCATCTTTTTGTAGTACTCATCCACACTCCTACTTCTTTGGGTAAGTCTTTGGAGTTTATTGTGTAATTCCCTATGGTACCATGAAGGGACAAACCTCCTCCTCATCAAACCTTTCATCTCTTCCTAACTGTCTATGGGGTGTTCCCTATTCCTTTCCCTCTCTTTTTTGTACTTGGTTCCACCAAATTAGGGCATAGTCGAAAAATTCTAGGGCAACCACCTTCACATTCCTTTCTTCGTTGTAATGGTGATAGGAAAAGATTTGTTCTACCTTGGTTTCCCATTCTAAGTAGGCTTCGGGGTCATTCTTTCCTTGGAAAGAAGGTACTTGGATCTTTACTCCTTCTAGGTCGCCTCCTCTTTCATCACTCCTATGCCTCCTATTATAACTCCTTTCACTCTTCCCATGCCTCATTCTCTTATCATGGTTCCTCCTAATCCTCTTTTCCATACCCGAATCATAGGTATCTTCATCCTCATGCTAGACTTCATGTTGAGAGTCTCTCCTCCTTTCATTATCGAGCCTTGTGTTTATTTTCACCCTAAACTTCTCAAGTTCTTTAGCTAAGGCTTGCATAAGGTTTACAGCCCTAAGGGATGGGGGTGTACTTCCTTCACTCATCTTTGCACAAGTAATAAGAATAATACAAGATTGAAAAGGCCCTTACCACTCTTCTCACGTGTGTACACTCTTAGATTGATTCCACCCGTGTTTCACACAATTAGGCTTTTGTTTAATGAAAACGCTCTTGCCTTTTACCACTCAAGTTCTCTTTGCAAGTTCTTAAATGAACCCTCTCGCGTTTCAATTACCAAAAGCTCTTACAAAAGTAGCGGTCCTCACAAGAGTAAGCACTCAGAAGTTGAAGAAAGGATAAAACTCCAGACAAAACTCAAAGGAATTTAAAAGACAAGCAAGAAAAGCTAATTAAAAAAAAGAAAGGTAAAACTCAAAAGAAATAAGAAGAAAAAGAAATGCGCAAGGTATGTAGAATAGCACCGCTTAATGAAATTCACAAAGTATTCAAACTTAATCTTGCTTAAGTGAAAGGGCAGTCTCTTTTTTTTTGGAATATGCTTTTTTTTCTCCTTTTTTATGTTATTTTTCACGCCTTTGTTCTATTTTTGCACTAAAAAATAATAATTAGTTTTTGCAATTTTAATTTCAAATGTTATGCCCAATTGTGTATTTAGGAGTTTCCTTTCAAATTAAGGTGCTATAAAACATGTAACAGCAATGGATATAGAGTTGATAAGATCAAAGCTGTAAATATTGCACAGAAATTAAAGAACAGAAACTAAAGGCAGAAAATAAAAGGACTGAAATTTAAATGACAAAAAGTAAAGAACGGAAAGTAAAGAATGTTGCCAATTCTTAGGAATGGCAGAGATCAATGATGATCAAGGTTCTGTACAAATATGACATTCAAGCAATGGTGCTTAATGTTTGGAAAGCAATAAGAACAAGTACAAAAAAATACAAGAACTCTATTAACACTAGGATTCAGGCTCTAGATACCACATGATATGATCCAAGTTGGATGCATATTATTTTTACGGATCGTCCTTGAGTTAATTTCGTATTTTAAAGAATTAAACAATGAAGGGGTGAATAGTACATAAACAGTATCATGAACAGTGCATTGAATAGTAAAAAATAGAAAAGATGGAAGAAAGACAAGGAATGGAAGGAAGAAGATGCCACACTCTTGGAGAGTGATAAGTTAAGCGAAGATTCACCACAAATGTAAGGAAACCTTTGATAAGAACCAAGATAGTTCTTCTAAGAACACCAAGAGAACTAAGCTCTCAAAACTCACAAAGAAATGCAATAATATTCTTGAATTCAAAAGTGTCAAATGAAGTAAACATAAGCCTATTTATAGACATTAGGTATGCGGCTAGGTCTAGCTAAAGGAGGCAACAAGCTAGCACATTTTTTTTTAATCCTAACCCTAGCGCAAATGTAGTCCAGGCCCAATTAGAAGGCAACACCTATCTCTAGCTCTGCTATACACAAATTAAGCCCAAACAATACGCCTTTATTATAAAATTATCCCAAAAAAGAAAATAAGAATCAAAACTGAGAAAATTAAAAAGTTCAGATACATAATTAAATAAAATTGACAAAGAAGAAATCATGCCCCCACATTGGGCGCTTCATCAACTTGGATCATTTGGACAATCTTGAGTGCTCCTTCTTTTAGAATGGGCTTGAGTGAGAGAAAGTGGTTGACTTCTTTGTCCAAATCCTCCTCAGCCTTCTTAGCTCTTGACCTTGTTATTGGGCCTCTAAGTCCTCGCAGTGCATTTTTGGGCATTGGGCCCGTTGGGCTACCACTTGAGCTTCCTTGGTCTCCATCACAATGGATGAGCAGTTAAACACTAGTACACCACTACACTGAGCGTGAAACCCTGATTCTCTCACCATTCTTTGTAGGACTACACATAATCCAATCTAACACGTCCAACCTGATCAATTCAACCTGACCCCACCCGATTTAATATTTTCGGGTTGGTTTGGGTCATTGGGTTAGATCAGGTCAAATCCAATTAACTAAATCAATGGTTGGTTTGGGTGACGAGTTTAGTGACCTAACCTGATGATCTGACCCGACCCGACCACCCAAATGACGTCGTTTCCCTTGATACTTACCTTCATTTCTAATTTTCTTTCTCACTCGAACCGTCACTCATTATTTTCTCAATTTCACTCTTCATTTCCCTTCCCTTCTGGATTCCTTTCTCTCTGCAAAATTCCTTCCCAAATCCCCTAGCCGCTTGCCACCTCTGCGATCATAGAATTCCTCATCTCTTCTTGGCCCAGCCACCGCCAACGTCGAGTTTGTGGCCAGACCACCTATCCTTTCGTTTCGTCTCAGGCCCAGCCACCACCTTTGCTTACACAACGCTGAACAGATCTAAGCAGGTCTCGCGTCAAGTTTCATTTCGTGACCAGATCTCGCTTCTTCGTGGCCAGATCTTGCGAGATCTGAACAGATCTTTGACAACTTGGACTTGGGTGGCTCTACGTTGGCTGTTGAGCAGATATGCGGGATCGTGGTGGTGGTGCATGACAGCTGAGCAAATCTGCGAGATTGTGGTGGGTGGCTTTGCGTTGGTGGCTCGACGCAGATAGAGGAGAGCGACGGAGGACGACGACCTCCAACTCGCTTGGTCCTGGAAAAACTGCGAGGAAAGGTTGTGTAGGTGAGGGCCCACCGTGAGGTGAAGGACCTGGTCGAGGGAGACCACAGACCAGGGAGCTGAATCCGTTGACCATGGCACTCACAATTCTGAACTCAAATGTTCATGCTGTGTTTGTGTATAATACTGGGCAAGTTGAGATTCAATCTTTTTCCTTCTTGATTGTCAAATGTTCATGTTATGTTTTCTTCTAGATACTCAAATATTCTTGGTTGTCAAATGTTCTTGATTGTCAAGTTTGGATTCAATCTTTTTCCTTCTTGATTATCAAGTTATGTATAATACTGTATTTCCTTCTTGATACTCAAGTCAAATGTTCCTGCTGATTGAGTGATTGTTAAGGCTGCACACAAGTCGGGTTGGGTAGGGTTTAGGCGAAAAAAATGTCCAAACCGATTAGGTGTAATTGGGTTGGGTTAGATCGGATTTAGAAAAAAATTGCTTAGTAACCCGAATCGAACTAATCCAATTGTCGGGTTGTCCAATTACAGAATAATTCAATTTACAATACAAAGTTCTATTTTTTTTTTGTTCTTTGTAAACTTTGAAACACCATTCATAGGAGATAATCAACACCCAAAAACATATCAAACAAAATGGCCAGAATAATCAACAGTCACACTCAAAAACATATCAAACACCCCATACTAGGCATGCCCATGATGAACATAAATCCAACAAAAATGCATCCATTATAATATTTAAGCATAGATCATATAATATTTAAGCACAAAAAATATCAAAAACACAAAAGGATCGAACACCCATTTGAGTTCACAACATGCCCAGTATTATACAATCACTCAATCAGTATGAACATTTGACTTGAGTATCAAGAAGGAAACACAACATTATACACAACTTAGCAATTAAGAAGGAAAAAGATTGAATCCACACTTGACAATCAAGAACATTTGACAACTAAGAATATTTGAGTATTTAGAAGGAAACATAGCATGAACATTTGACAATCAAAAAGGAAAAAGATTGAATCTCAACTTGCCCAGTATTATACACAAACACAACATGAACATTTGAGTTCAGAATTGTGAGTGCCATGGTCAACGGATTCAGCTCCCTGGTCTGTGGTCTCCCTTGACTAGGTCCTTCACCTCACGGTGGGCTTCCTCCTACATAACAGTTCTTCATAGTTTTTCCAGGACCAAGCGAGTTGGAGGCCGTTGTCCTCCGTCACTCTCCTCCATCTGCGTCGAGCCACTAATGCAGAGCCACTAACGCAGAGCCACCCACCACGATCCCGCATATTTGCTCAGCTGTCGTGCACCACCACCACGATCCCGCAGATCTGCTCAACAGCCAACGCAGAGCCACCCAAGTCCAAGTCGTCAAAGATCTATTCAGATCTCGCGAGATCTGGCCACGAAGACGTGAGATCTGGTCATGAAACGAGACGAGACGCGAGATCTGCTCAGATTTGTTCAGCGCTGTGTGAGCAGAGGTGGTGGCTGGGCCTGAGACGAAATGAAAAGATAGGTGGTCTGGTCACGAACTCGACGTCGGCGGTGGTTGGGCCAAGAGGAGATGAGGAATTCCATGAGCGTAGAGGTGGCAAGCGGCTAGGGGATTTGGGAAGGAATTTTGTAGAGAGAAAGGAAGCTAGAAGGGAAGGGAAGGGAAGGGAAAGGGAGAGTGAAATTGAGAAAATGATGAGTGACGGTTCGGGTGAGAAAGAAAATCAGAAATAAAGGTAAGTATCAAGGGAAACAACGTTGTTTGGGTTGTCGAGTCGGGTCATCGGGTTAGGTCACTAAACCCGTCACTTGAACCAACTATTGATCGGGTTAATTGGATTTGACCTGATGACCCGAACCAACCCAGAAATATTAAGTCGGGTCAGGTTGGGTTGGATTGGGTTATGTGCAGCCCTAGTGATTGTATAATACTGGGTAAGTTGTCAACTCAAATAGGTGTTCGATTCTTTTGTGTTTTTGATATTTTTTGTGCTTAAATATTATAATGGATGGATTTTTGTTGGATTTCTGTTCATCATGGGCATGCCTAGTATGGGGTGTTTGATAAGTTTTTAGGTGTGACTGTTGATTATTCTGGTTATTTTGTTTGATATGTTTTTGGGTGTTAATTATCTCCTGTGAATGATGTTTAAAATTTTACAAATAAGAACAAAAAAAAAATGAAACTTTGTATTGTAAATTGAATTATTCTGTAATTGGACAACCCGACAATCGAATTGGTTCGATTTGGGTTACTAAGCAAAATTTTTCTAAACCTGATCTAACCCAACCCAATTACACCTAATCGATTTGGATATTTTTTTTGTTTAAAGCTAACTTAATCCAACCCGTGTGCAGTCTTAATTCTTTGTATCTTTTTAAAAAATTTATTTTATTTCAAATTATTTATTATTTAATAATATTAAAAAGTATTCATTAATTTTTATTAAATATATCCTCATTCTTTATTTTAGTGACATGAGGCACCCGCACATGGTGAACCTGCGCGGCCGCGCTGATTTGAATGCACAAGAGTATCAAGCTTCAAATTGCCCACGTGTACGGATCAGATGACGTCCCACTCTTTGATCGTGCGGTGCACCACCGATTCGTTTTTTCCGTTCTCAACAAAATCCTGAAAATTACCACCTCCCCTGTTTCTTAGATCTCGCCCCCGAGCCGGTTCGGTACAATTGCCGGCGTTTTCTCCGGTTCCTCGCCGCCCGAAATTTCATCGACTCTCTGTTGTCGCTGATTTTGCCCCGCCTGAGGGTATGCGGGGTTCAATGATGTGCTGTAGTTGCATTGGCTAGTATCACTGGAAATTGCTTGATTCTATGAGACTATTAATATTAGATACTCGATTTTCATATAAAGCATCCATTTTTATATTTACTTTCAACTTCCAAGTTGATTTTTGTATACTCATTGGCAATTTTTACACTAAAGTGCTTCTTCTGAACTTCGTAAGAAGTTTCATAGTTGGTGACATACACATTTTTTGTTTTTTCTTATTGTAGAAAGGTCAATATAGCTTATTAACGAGGAATTTGAAGTGAAGAAGGGAATGGTACGTATCATTTCTCCATTATTTGGAACTTGGGGTTTTGAGTTACATTTTGTTGGGAAGTATCTTTCCTAGTGATGTCCGAAACTTTATTTGTGGTGCTGAAACTTCTGATGTTTGAATTTCGAGTGGATCAGATCAAGGCTTTTAGATGCCACAACTTGAATGGGAAAAATGAGCTTTCACTTTTCTATTGCATGTTTTGGTCCATTTTTTAAAAATGTTAGAAGGATTTGCCATTAGAATAATACTTTTGTTTTGGTTCTTGGAAAGCATGAGGGCAAGGACAGGCATGGCAAGGAAAATGTGTATAATGGTAAAGAAATTTACATGTTTTAGTTATACAATAAGTGAAAAGAGCTCCTTTTATCTTTTACTTGCATGATTTACTAAAGGTGTTACGATCCATGCTAATCATAATTTATTTTATCTGTAGCACATATTTAGAATTAGTATTTTTCTCTGAAAAATTTCTTTTAAGGGCATATTTCTGCGGAATTTTTTGTGAGAGTCTTTCCAGAATCAGGCATTTTGGCTGGCAAAGAATCCTGGGTGTTTGAATGATGGTGACATGACGACATATGACAATTCTTCTAGAATCGAGTCCAAGCGTCCTCATCAGTGGTTCGTGGATAGCCCTGAAGTGGATCTGTTTCCTAATAAGAAACAGGCAGTAGAGGTTTCGAACAACAATTTATTAACAGGAATTCCCAGCTCCAATATTTCTTTATGGGGAAATTCTTCATGTTTTCAATCGTTCACTGGTCATTTTACTGAACAATTATTTGACCCAGAGGCTGCAACAAGGACAACGAACTTTGAAAACACAAACATTTCCTTTGTTAGCATAGATAAGTTGAGTGTGGAAAGAAAGGATAACATGGAGCTCTTTGGGAGTGATTCCTCGTTTGGTTTATCCATATCCACTACATTAGAAGATCCACGATCAGGTTTTAATTATGGTGGAATTAGAAAAGTTGAAGTTAGTGAGGTGAAGGAATCTGAGAATGTCATGTCTGTTCATACAAATCATCCCTATGAGGGGGTAGTTAATAACACCCTTTCAAACCCTCATGGCCATGCATACAAGGGTGGTGATAATTCCATATCAACAAGTCTCAGCTACAACAAAAGGGATGACAATATAGCATTGATGGACAATGCTTACGGTAGGACAGATATTAATTTTATTTCAATGGGTCAATCTTATAACAAGGGAGATGACAGCTTATCCATAGGCCAAAGCTACAGAGAGATTTGTGACACAATATCAATTGATCAGGGACTTGGCAAGGTGGATAGTAATGTGATATCTATTGCCCAAGCTTACATCAAAGCAGATGACAATTCTATGTCAAGAGATCACATATTCAGTAAGGGCGAAAAAGGCTCCATATCAGTGGGTCACACCTACCACAAGGGGGGAAATTACATGCCATTGGTTGCTCATATCCTTTGGTGGCTGTGATGATGATGATACAACTCCCTCTGGCAGATTTATTTCCAGCTATGAACTATTGACGGGTCAAGCACCTTCACATACCTCAGAAGCTATGAATGAGAAACAGTTGGTTAAATCTAATTCTAATTCACTCATAAGTGCAGCCCTGACTTCTGCATCTGCCGTTGAAAATGTTACTAAGAAGGCTACTTCTAACAATTTCCCTTCACATGTCAGAAGTTTGCTGTCCACTGGTATGCTGGATGGAGTACCTGTAAAGTATAAGGCCTGGTCGCAGGAGGTAAATTTTAGTATTCATTAGTTAATCTTTCACAGTAGCTTATCTTTGATCACATGTCTGGTTCTTCCTATGCTTGTTAGAAGGAACTTCGAGGTATAATAAAAGGTTCTGGGTATTTATGCACCTGCCAATCATGTAATTTTTCGAAGGTAAGTTTGTTAAATCCTGATCATGGATTTAGAATCCTTTTGAGCCAAATTGTTGTCTCTGACTGATGTTTTGTATCTCCAGCTTATTAATGCATATGAGTTTGAACGACATGCTGGTTACAAGACAAAACACCCCAATAATCACATTTACTTTGAGAATGGGAAGACTATATATGGGATTGTACAAGAGCTCAGGATTACTCCGCATAATATGTTATTTGAAGTGATTCAGACAATAACTGGTTCACCTATCAATCAGAAATCCTTCACCATTTGGAAAGGTGATGTAATTTGTCTCGTTTAATTAATTTTATATTTTTGATTAACTTTGTTTGACATCTTCATTGTTTGTGTTGATGCAAAATCCATTGTCTAGGTAAAATTTTCTTCCTTCTCACATTGGCTCTTTCTCCCTCCTTTACATATTCCTTTTTAGCTGCTACGTGGGAACTCCAGCGCATATATGGAAAAGATGAAGTGAAGCAATTGTCATAAGGGAGCATTGTTTGAGTTGTAAGGTTGGAAGATGCTTGTTTGGTGCATAGGAGCAAATCGTTTTGATACACCTTTGCTGACTGATTATCAACACTAACTTAGGTGTTTGAATATTTTTCTCATTTGAGGACAAGTCATTCTTGTTCAAAATAGAAGGGAACTCTGCAAACAAAACGGAACATATGTGTTGCTAATTGGATGTATCATGGCAGTAAGTAGTCATAAATTTCATGGAGGGTAGTTGATTTTGACATCATGGACTTATTAATACAACAAAATATTCGGTGCATGATTGCAGTCTTGTACGCGACGGAGTTAATTGTACTCTTTGAAAGATATAAAGGATTTTGGTCTATCTTCTGTCTGAACTTTTTTTGGGGGGCTATGTTCCTATTAGGCAACCAGTGTTCGTCCATCCAACTCTGTTTCTTAGTATTATATGTGCTTGTTGAGCCATTTACCATTTTTGTTATGCTGAATGGAAAATGAAATTTTGTACATTTTGTATAATTATATATTTATATTTGATACACTTGTAAATTTGATGGTGCCATTTGAAGTTTTTAACTGATAAGGGAGTTGGTTGGAATATATCTCCAACCTCTGAAATTTCTATCTGTTGCGAATTAATACTTGATATCAAGCTCTGCATCCATATAATGTATATTCAAAGTTACATTATGTTCAATTGTAGGTATTTTTCTTCGCTTATTGAGATACCTTACTGTTACACTAAACCTTTGCTCGTACATCACAATTGAAGGATCAAACAACTAGGAACCTTTATAGTTGCTGCTGTTAAATAAGCTTTTGGAGGGTGCATTGAACGTGGAATATCCCAGGATAGTTGAAATTTAGATTGTAATTGGTGTGTATCCTCATACTTGTTCATCTCGAGCTATGTTTTCAGCACCAAAGTTACTGATAGTCATGACCTCGCGAGCAGAATGCTCCTTTTTGGCATCGCTCTCATCTACAATTTGCTTAGCCGGCAGTATATGCTCTGCAATAATTGGACTCAGCTCGTTGGTAATTGGACTTGGTGAGTCGTAATCTTTGCTTTTACCCCACACCACGAGGTACAGCCCCACAATAATGATAATGGCACCCATCACCCTGTAAAATTTATCAGATTGCTTTAGTTTAATCTTTTTTTTTTTTTTTATTGTTTTTGGTTGAGTTCTTTGGGTATGTGTTTTGGTTGGTGCTTGATTTTCATAATTACCTTCCAAGGTACATTTGCTCAGCTAGAAAGAAGGAGCCCAAGATAGCCACAATTACCATGCAGAGGGGACTAAACGCTGTTACAAAGACTGGGCCTCTAGTTTTCATCACTACTCCTTGTATGTAATAAGCCAGTCCTGAGCAAACTATACCCTGCATGCGAATATTTTGTAAATTTATAGAGAAAAAAAGAAACTTATTATATGTATTCCTTTCCACAGCATAAATAATTTAGTTACAAAGCTCTCTATCTTATTATATAGTGCATATATAATCTTGAAACTTGGAATAGGAAGACCCAAGTCGGTGATCATAATCAACTGGTTGTTGAATTATCATTTTAAGTTAATTCCATAATGTCACAGTTGATATATGAATTATGCATGGCAATGCTGATCTAGTGATCTTCCTTATCCTTTTATGACCATATATTGTTTATTGCCTTTGAAACTTAGACTAGGCTTTGGATGTCAGTGTTGGTTTTAGTGACTTTCTTGGACTCCCCTAAACTCTATCAGTGGTAGATGTGTTCAATATAAACATAAAGAACTTACAGTGTAGACAGCAGCCAGTAGTTTTGTATCCCAATTCAGAGACCAAATCGAAGGGTTACCCCTTTCCATAACTAGGGCCACTAAACCACCTTCAACTGTTCCCAATAGGCATATCCATGCTGTAAGAGAGAGCTCAGCAGGGTAGGCTTCAAGGGTAATAGACTAGAGAAAGAGATGAAACTGTATTAGTGACCACATAAAATTATGAGGAAAAAAAAAATGTCATTGGGATTTTTTATTTTATTAATAATGACTATAATAACTCACTTGGAGAATCATGAAACCAGCCCAACTAAAGCAACCAATTGTGATCATTACTGATCCCTTTATTGCATGTTGAAGATTTGCCCCACCATTTTGCTGGGTGTGGGTATTGCTTCCGTGTGTCCCGAAAAGCTCGACTATTGGACCTTTTATCAGTGTCATGACCATGGCACCTGCAACAGTGGCTATTGTCCCGACCACCTTTGCTTGACTGTGTATACTTTTTATTTTTATCTTCTCAATCCTGGGCGTAAGCAGATAAATTGTTTAAAACTTAAAAGAAAAATTGCTTAAAAATTGCATGGATCCTAGAAACTCTTTTAGGGGCTTATTCTACATAACCAAGCTAATAAGAGATTGCCACTTCATGTAATATGCTTTTTGAGTTTGACAGAAAAATATTTAAGTGGATCCAAATGCATCCAAGATCCAGCTCCGACAAAATCTATATGTAGACGGAATTTGTATATATATATAGTTATGGGAAACCTTTTAGTTCCAATTCCTTGCATTAACTTGAAAATGACTTTACTAGTTGAGCTAACTGCTACCTTCACAGAATTCGTATATTTTTCCTTCAAACTAAATAATTAGACAAATAGCCATAATTTTCTATTCGCCTAGTTCACATAAGTTGCATGGACGTATTTAAGAACTTTGTTTATATGAGAGTTTTCTCACCCGGGAAGGAGAATTTTAGTTCTATCAATCCCTCAATCTGGAATGCTATATTTTCGTGTAGCTTTGTTACCAAATCTGAAATATTCTTTTATCGAAGATTGAAAACGTTACCTAAGAATGCAAGCCATGACGAAGGTAATGGCAGGAAGCATGTTTGTCATGGCAGCGGCAAAGGTTGCTGTTGTGTACTTCATTCCCAAAAAATATAAATTCTGGTCAATAACTGGCCTGTAAACAAGAAAGTAACAAGAGAGTTAATTAAGTTTGTTTTTTTCAATGGATAGGAGAATGTGTTTAGCCATGCAGGAAATTACTCTAGCACGCTGAGCGCCACTATCTTCACAAAGATTGAAAATGTCATCTTCGGCCTTACTTTCCTGTTAAAAGAATGTAGCATTACTTCAAGTTCATTTTCACACACACAGACACACAGAGGGAGAGAGATAAATTTATATATATATATACCTGTCGAGGATCACTGCAAAAGGGGTTATGACAAGGAAGGCAACAGCATGGCGATACACGACGAGTACATAATTGCTCATTCCCTTGTTCAGTGCAGCCTTGGATAGGACATCCATGCCTGCAAATCCAACCTGCAAGAACACCACACCTATGAATGGCTTCACTCTTTCAAACCATTTTTGTGTATGACCATCCATCTTGTTTCAGCTCCAAACTTAACCTATTTCTTGAGTCACAAGAATGAGATAGCACACCAGTACACCACTGAAGGCTCATGGTTATATAGGAGGCTGTCGTATATAATAAATTAGTACTTACAAAATCATTAGTGTACTTTACACGTACGTACATATAGGAGCTCTATTATTTCACGCAATCAAATGGAGTCACAGTTATCAACGTACCACCATCCTCTGAATTCTTTAAAAAGTCGATGTCTACTTTCAATTATTACTATCTTTTGTATAGTTGAATGTTACTCATCGTGGAGTAGCTTTTATCATATCGTCTACTTGTTGTGATTCTTTTGTGATTTGTTCAATTTACTTGATTTTTTGCTTACTGTATGTCAAGATTTTCTTTGGGAAAATTTTGTCTATTCTTGTCAAAAGATGAGGAAGAGGAAGGCTCCTAAAGATTATTTCAGATGTAGTGCTAGTTTATTTTTAAAGTATGAATTTGATCCATGATTGAAGCTCGATCGACCATGTGGCAGCACCAATTGCACGTAAAATTTCTGTGTTGGAATTACAAAAATCCTCTTAATTTGTATATTCCTGGTTCTGTCTTTTCTCTGAGAAGTTAATGGAAGAGGATGAAATATCCTAAAAGCTCTGGATAAAAAGGGTTGTGAATTATTCAGCTGCATTATTGAATCCAGTCCAATGAGTCAATAGCCGAGGGTGACATATGAAGGTTGATTAGCACAAGCATAATAATCATATCCTCCGTCATTAGTTTTGCTTTCTACAGTAGTAATGTAATAAAGGTTTGGTCTGAGGTCAAGACTTCAAAGTATGGTAAGCACTGAGGTCCACTCCGTAGTTGGAGGCTTTAAGCCTTTTTAAGCGGTTGTTTCTTTGTGCCTTTAATATGTGCAGCCACTAGCGTGACCATTTGGATACTCCACCTCCAATCTGGAATCCATTTACCCCATGTATAGTTTAGATATAAATGGGTCTATGCCTCCACTCATAGTGTAAAAACAATAACTGCTTGTGTGTTATATGGCCACCAGTGTCATGCATTGGTGCTCAGATATGCTTGTCAATGGAGTCTTACTCAACACGGGTCCGGTTTGAACATTTGTTCCCTGCATGGCAGAAAAGAGAAATAAGAATTAAAGAGGTTGGAGGCAGGGATGAGAGAATAAGCCACGCACCACATTAGTGTGCCCCAAAAATAATCATCCTATACCCTTAAAAAGGGGTATAAGTATTATTCATACTCTTTTTAAGGGATATGATTGAGTGAGAAAAAATGAAAAAAAAAATATGTATAATGAATGATATTAGATGAGATGTGAAAAGAGGTGTATGTACTGTTTGATATAAGAATATAAGAGTTGTTAGTGCGCCTAGCCTATTTTTAACCGTCTAATTTATTTAACAAATAAGTCATACTTAGACTTTTAAAAAAATTATTTAACTATGTAAGGTTTAAACTTTTGAAAAAATTTATTAGATCTACTAAGCCGATCTACTTATTTAATATTTATATATATAAGTAAGAATTTATAATGCTTACGTAATTTAATAATTATATATCAATATAATGCATTTATTGTATATAAAATATAATTTTTCATTGAAGGTTATTTATATTTAAAAATTAAAATATATAAATTTAAATTTCTTGACATATATGAAATCATGTAATACAAACATTTAAATAAACTTTCGAGTCTGACCAAACTTTTATGTTTTTATAAACAGGTCAGACCGAGTCTAAAAAAGAAAACTTATGACAAGTAATAAGTCAGACTCAGATTGACATTATACAAAAAAAGCCTAAATTTATTTAAACAAAGTCTAACCTGACCTAATCTATTTTCACCCTTAGTTAAAGAGAAGGAGAATTAGACTTAAAAAGATATTAAATTGATCATATGTACTTCTAAAATAAATAGTAACATTAACTAATTTAATAGCTAGAACCACGGTTTCCAATATCGTTCCAAGATGGTTGTAACGGCCGCGATAAAACAGTCGCAGCGGCGGCCATTTCTGCTTCAGACCGCGACAGGACACGCGACGGCCCCAACGGAACGGTGTTGCGACCGCAACGTACAAGATATGATGACGTTTCAGGTGCAACACTCCTCCATTCAGATTTTCTCACTTCCAACACCGTTCCTTTCAATTTTTCTTAGTATAAAAAGCCAAAAACATACACTAAATCAACCCTAACGGGAGCCTAACCTCTTGAGAGACTCAGAGACCCATCTTGTCACTCTGTTGAATGAGCTCTTGTCGCCGCATCTCTGGGTAAATATGTGTTCACCTCTATTTCGCGATCTCCGGTTCAAGTTGGTATCGATCCATGGTGGAGGTGTGGAGCTTTGTTCTTCTTTGATTTGGAGTTGGAGCAGCTCAACCCTCAAGTAACACATCCAATTCATAACTGATTTATGTCTATCTTAGTCTCTTAGAGATGATTTGTGTGTGGCCATTGTTGTGGGTATGTGGGTGTTGCTGTGGGTGAGTGGGTGTTGTGGCTGTGAGGGTGTGAGATGGTGAAGGCGATGAAGGTGTGTGTTGGGCTGCATCTGTCGTGCTGCAATGTGGTGAGTGGGTGTTGTGTTGCCGTGATGGTGAGTGGTGAGTATTGCTTTGTTTCGTGATGGTGGTGGTGAGTGGGTGCTTTGGAGAAGAGTGACTTCGTGGAGAGAGATAGAGAGTTGTGTGTGTGTGAAAACAGTTTGTGAGTGTCGTGGAGAAGTGAGGGAGGAAAAATAATAATAAAGTCTAGTTCTAGTGAGGTGAGGAACAGAGAAGTGAGGGAAGAAAAAATATAGGGAATGGGAAAAAATATGAGGGAAAGGGGAAATTTAAATTGATTAGGTAAAGGGAAATTTTTGGGGAGGGTTAAAAGGAAAAAAATAAGTGGGTTGAATGGAGAAAATGAATTACGTAAGTGAAAGAGTGAAATTGTAAGAAGAAAATTAGAGATTCAAAATAGAAAATTGAATATAAGAGAAAAATTGTGTTGTAAATTTTTAGAGAAACTTAGAAATTTTTAAGAATTAAATTAAAATTTACTTTCAATTAACTTGTTAGTTAAGAAATTTTAAGAATTAGTTTGAAGTATATCTTATAATATTTTTTTAAATTTTAATTATATAATTTATCATTAATTTTTTTATAAAAAGATTACAAACACATATCTGTTTATGTGTAGGTTGGTTAAACAGTGCCACTAAGAGAAAAATTTCCAACAGGTAAAGCAGAAGGTGCTCTGCGTGAAGATATTGGTTGGCACTTTAGAAGACTTGTACATGGTAAAACTAGAAATAATGTGCAATACAAATTCTGCGGTAGAGTGTTAACAGGTAGAATTACTCAGTTGAAAGAACATCTTGCACACATGCAAGGAGAAGTCAAGGGTTGTGCTAGGGTCTCAACTTTTGTGAGAGAAAATATGATAAAGCTTTTGCTGGATAATAAAGCAAAAAAAAAAAAGATTTTAGAAAGAGAAAAAAAGAACTTGTGGCACGTTTAAGAGGAGATGAAGATGATGATATTGAAGGTTTTCTTGATGAAGACAGGGTTATAAGGCAAGTTACCGAAGAAAGTATTGTATCACAGAGACAATGGGAAGACAACAAAGATTTAGACAACAAACTGGAAGATTTAATTCTATATATGAAGGTGAAGGCAACTCTCATGCCAGTGGCAGTAGCAGAGCTTCTCATCAACATCAACCAAGCGATCTTGAATGCAAATTGAGGTCAATAGATGTTGATTTGGCTAGAAGTAAAAGTAAGAAACAGACCAAAATTACTACAAATATGATGAAAACACTAAAAAAAAAAAGTTAGCAGAAGCAATCTTTAAATTGATAATATATGAGCATCTTCTTATAAACTTATGCAATTCTCCATGGCTACACATTTTACTCACTGGAGCTGCAGAGTTAGGATCAGGAGTTAAATTCCCTACTTCTTATGAGGTTTCAGATGTGTACTTGGAAAAAGAATATCAGTATATGAGACAGTATATAGATGATGAACTTAAACCAAAATAGAAGGAAAAAGGGGTGACAATAATGTGTGATGGCTAGACAAATAGCATAAATCACATGCATATTATGAATTTTCTAGTATATTGCAGTAATGAAATAATGTTCTTAAAATCTATTGATGTTTCTAATGTTCTCAGTAGAAACATTGATTATTACTTTAAGCTTCTTGATGAAGTTGTGGAAGAAGTTGGAGAAGATAATGTTATCCAAATGATCACTAATAATAAGAATGCACTAAAAGCTGTTAGTTTAAAATTGATAAAGAAAAAACTTTATCTTTATTGGTCTGCATGCGCAGCTCATTGCTTGGATTTATGCTTAGAAGATATTGGAAAAAAAATCTAATGTCCAAAAAATACTAGATGATGCAAAGAAAGTGACTTTGTTTATCTGCATCCACATTTGAA
This sequence comes from Ormosia emarginata, assembly GCA_029884605.1. NCBI lineage: Eukaryota > Viridiplantae > Streptophyta > Magnoliopsida > Fabales > Fabaceae > Ormosia > Ormosia emarginata. The sequence continues at coordinate 17,985,016 of JAQQTP010000080.1, read as the reverse complement.
CAGTAAATCTTATGAAGCAATATACAGGTGGCAGAGAAATTATTCGTCCAACAATCACTCATTTCGCAACACAATTTCTGCAAGTTGAATCAATTGTGAAGCAAAAACATGCTTTGAGGAATATGTTTGAGAAATTCAGACAATCTAAGTGGAGAAAGGAGAAATCAGGACCTGCATATGAAGCTAAAAAATTGTTTTGAGCAAAGATTTTTGGAGTAAGGCCAGTGATATTATAAAGGTATTTGAGCTAATTGTCAAGGTTTTGAGATTGGTGAATGATGATGACAAACCAACAATGAACTTTGTTTATAAAGTAATTGATAGAGCAAAGCAATCCATTCAAAAAAAAATTGTCCTTACTACACTCAATATAACGAGATCATTAACAAAAGATGGTTCTTCATCCATTCTAACTTGCATGTTACAGGTATATCAATATATTTAATATAATTTTTTCCAAAGGTTTAGATTTGATTTTGAGATGTTAATTATTATTTTTTATTCATAAGGTTATTTCCTCAATCCTCAATTTCAATTTGGAGTTGAACATAGAAGAGATGTAGCAAAGGAAACCTTGGATGGAACTATAAAAGTAATAAGCAAATTAGAGGCAAACTTTGATAATCAAATCAAAGTTATCAATCAGGTGAATTAATTTGCTTTTAAGATTTTGGAATATATCATAATTTGTCATCTAAGAACCAAACTATGATACGTTAATGTTTAGAAACTTATAGTTTTTGAAGACTTATATGGATCATTGGTTCTTGTAGTTGTTACTTTTTCGAGATAAGCAAGAGACATTTGGTACAACATAAGCTCAAAGAGCTTGGTCACAAATGAATCCTGGTAAGATTTTGTAGTTTTTAGTGTTTGATGTGTAATTGCAAGATGTTTTTTACCTTTTATTTTTTATTAATATACATAATAATAGACAATCTTTTATTTAATCAGCTGAATGATAGATGATATATGGATCTTGTACTCTTGAACTTCAACGTATAGCTATAAAAGTTCTCAGCCAAATAACTTCAACTTCTAATTGTGAGAGAAATTAGAGTACATTAGACGAGAAATATATTGAAGTACCAGAAATTACAAAAACTTGTCTTTACATTTTACAACATGAAGCTGAGAAAGAGAGACTCTATGAGGAGAAGTCAATAAGAGATTGATGCTAGCTTTAATCTTGTTAATCTTAATTATATATTTCAGGAAGAAGATCCTTTATCTCCATGGCTTGAGGAGAGAGAAGGTCCATTATTGGATGGGATCCAAAACTCAGAATGACTCCCTATTAATTCTGATGATAATGGTGAAGGAATAGCTGGTGGAGATAATTCAAATTCAAGTAAAACACTTAGTCAAGATCATGATAGTGAATTAAGTCCATCAAGTAATAACACTGGTAGTGGTGGTAATACATAACAAAGTCAAGGAAGAGATGAAGGGTTGTATCTTTCTTTTCAGGAGGAGTCATACTCCATACATGATCAAAATCTCATGATTGACATTACAAATTATAAGATGGAGATGGATGTAGATCTTTCTGATGATATAATCAGTAGTAGTAGTACTAGAGGTGGATCCAAACCTAAGAAAAACAAAAGGCTTGAAAATGCTATGTTGGATGATTCTTTTTCATTTAGTGTATTACAATCCTTTGGTAATTTTGGTATTGGTGCATCATCTGAAAGTAGCTAAAGCAACTATCCACCATATTATCAGCATCCTTCTTACATGTCTCATGGCTACTATCCACCTATGACAGTCCCACCACATTATCAACCTTCCATGAATTACCTAGAGTCTTATCAGTATCCATTAATGTTTCCTATGATCAACAACAACAAATGAAACTACCAAGAAATTTAGGATTTTTTTATTATATCTTTGGCGGAGCAGGATATAATGATAACCAAAGTGAAAATGAAGGTTATGATCCAACACGTCATTCTACCATGTGATGAAGTAATCACTCATGTATGAACTTTGTTTAATATATTAGTAGCTAATAATTTGTTTATGTTGAGATTGAAGTAATTATTCATGTATGAACTTTGTTAAATATATGAGTAGTTATTGATTTATTTATATTGAAGTAATCATTTATGCATGAAATTTGTTAAATATATGAGTAGCTACTATTTTATTTATGTTTTAATATTGGTCAATTAATTTATTACTTTTGAATATCTCTTATTAATAAAAAAATTATAAATTATTAGTTATGATATATTGTACAATAAAATAAATAATTTAATTCAATTTGTACTAAGTTATGAAAAATTCACATTGCAATGACTACAATCTACATCGCAACACTCACAATACCTATAATCGTATAAATCACAATGTGATCATGACCTCAACCGCGACTACAATTTAAAACATTTGCTAGAACTATTTCTTTGGAAGGTAGATACCTTAGGCCCTTTTCAATTAGAATTTTGACTTTATGATGTCTTTTCTAATGATTTTAAAGCGCAAAAAAAGAAATGATTGCAGCCAAGCATTAGTATTAATAAAAGGGCAATCAAAAATAAAAAAAAAAGCGTCAATTCTTACGTGTACTCAATGCAAATAAAGGAGAAGAGGATGAAGGAAAGGAAAAGGGATGTTATTGCTTTGGCATAAAGCACAAACTGTTTTTGATGAATTTGGGTGGACAAATCTAGCTGCTTAACCCTGCCTATGTCTCACTATCGCATCATCTACCTCAAGGATTACTCTTCTCCTAAACTGATACAATTTCTTCCATGGGGTCTTAGTGAAAGTTTCAAGCTAAAATTTGGGAAACACGCAACTAAAAATCAAACATTAGTTGATGAGTATAGCTTCTAACGTTCAATCTAATTTCTAGACGGAAGTGTATCACTTTGTCCAATTAAGATTAAGATAAATAATAGAAACAAACGACCAAAAGTTTTCATATGTGTAATAGTTTACAATCCGTATAGTAAAAAAATTTGTCAAAGTGACAGATGATCTAAATTACGAATAAATAAGTTATAATTAATATTGTGGGGTAACTCTAAGGAATTAGTTTGGCTGTGAATTAGCATGTGGCGTGTACATAAGTATATAATCATGTGTTCAAATCCTATTTATACAAATATTGTAAATTGAACCACACTCTCATTAATCATGAAATACATTCTAAAAGTTGAAAGATACCGATTTAAACTTCCTAGTTCATGAATGGATAAGGATGAGAATAATTTGCTAAGATTAATGCTATATTTTGTTAAAATATCATCTTAATATTTTTTTAATATTTAATAAAAAAGTACTAAATAAAAAATTAAATGCATATAATATATTAAAAATATAAAAATAATTTAATACTTTTTTATGTAATAATTATGAGAATTATTAAAAGAATTGATTAGAAAGATATAAAATTATTCATTCGTTAAAGATATTATTATCATTTTAGAAAAGTGTTTTTGTTTCATTTTATCAATAGTTTTAGAAAATAAACGAAGCATTAATTATTTTTTTCTAACTTTATCCATCATATTAATAAGCAAGTTAGAGAAAAAAATTAATAGAATCATAAAAATATTTTAAATATTTTAATAAATAATGATACAATTAAATATAGTTACTTTTACTTATAACGAAAATTATTTATGAACTGAGCAACGAAAAAAATTATTTATTAACTTTTAAAATTCTTATGCAACTTTCTTAATAATCACATATCAAAAAAATATAACAGTGAGAGTATCATTTTCTAAAATTTTCAGTGGACGCTGAGCCGTAGTTAAACAGTGTTTTCTCTGCTTACGAATTTCCAGTTTTAGTTTTTGGCTAATGCTTAAGGATTATCCAATGTAAGCCAGTTGATGCGAACAGGGACGGACCTAAGTGTTTCAATATGGGAATATATATCTCATTTGAGTTAAACTTTTTTATAACTATATATATAACTTTTATCATTTATGTCTTTATGATTTTATTATTTATTGATTTTTGCCCCCATATTAAAATAAATGGTTGATTTGATAATTCACAAATCTTTTAATTCTAATTTTTAATCACATGAGACATAAATTTTTAAATTATTTTTTAATTACACATATATAAAAAGAAATATATAATAATATTAATTACAAAAAAATTATTCATTGTTCTCAAAATATTAACAAATTACAAGAAACAATTATAAGTTTATTTTTCATTGTTTTTATTATATTTTATGTGTAAATATAAATTTTAAAAAATATATATATAAAATATTCATAATTTTACTCATACTGTCCTAAATTTCTAATTCCTTCACTGGATGCGAACGGACATTGCAGACGAGAGATGTACTCCTTCCTCTTCATTGTGGCCAACAAATAGCATCAAAGATTCAAAATGTTGATTTGGAATTCGTCCTTTTTCTGAAATTTATCAGTGCATGTGATTTCTTTGCATGCATAAAATTCAGCTTCAAATCCTAGTTTATCTTTACTTTTTAACTTGCTTTTTACAAAACAAGGCTACGTGACCCCCCGCCAAGAAAGTGGTCAACACCAACAGTCAACACATTAGTGTATTATTTTCTTTCTAGTACAAAACAATGAAAGAAAACATCTGGGGCACCACCTCACAATAGAAGCACCTGAGAGGTTTGCCAAAAGCAAAATCATGAAACCCGATGGTAGTTGGAGAATTATTATTATTATTATTATTATTATTATTATTATTATTATTATTATTATTATTATGGGTAAGTGTAGAAAGCTTTTTTTATATACAAAAAGCTTGATTTTAGTTAGAGGAAAATTATATCAACCTAACACAATTATTATTTATTTATTTATATTGTTGTGAAAATAGCATATGTCTATACTAACATGTATTGGTATAAGTAAAAAAAATTTAGGTCTCTTTAAGTATGTAATTTTAAATTCGATTTTGAAATTTATGTGTATAGAAATAATATCGTTAGGAAGAAGCTTAACAGCTAGTCACTTAATCGTATTTTGAAATAGTAATCTGTTACTTATCAAATGGAGAATACTTTGAAGAAAAAAAAAACAGCATATGTCTATTCTTTTTTTTTTTTTAACTTTCTTTATTGAAAATCAGCTATTCTCTTTAAAATTCTTAAAGGTAGTTAATAATTGCAATATCACACATATTGACAAATACACTTTATTCCTTTCAGTTTTAACACTGGAACACTTTGTTTAGATGGATAGAATGAGAAGGAAAATAGTGAAAGAACGGAGTCATTATATTCTTTATTTGCATGCATTATAATAATAGATAAATAAATCATCTATAAATAAATAAATAAACATATGAGACAGTGATGTATTCTTTACACAATTGTTTTTAACTTTTTCCTTGGGCAGAAAACGGATAAAAAGAAAAAAAATAAATAATGAATATTAATTTTATCCATTAAAAGTAGAATGGAAACAAAATTATAATACATTTAAAATAGTAAAAATCATGTATGAACTCTTTTCTTTCATTTCTATTCCATTTATCCAGAAACCGAACAACGTTGTAGCTGAGAAGGCAAGACCCGGCAAAGTTATTAAAATTTTAAATCTACTCTCATGTGTAAGTTTTATTTTTATGAAATATAATAATTCTAATCCTTTATTTTTATTCACCCTCAATCTTGTTATTCTAGTTTTGCCCTACATTTATCTAAGCGAATTCCATGGTTTTTTTATTTAAAAAAAACAAATATATTGAACCTCTGGCAATTTTGCTCCCAATCAAAAAATTGTAAATTTGACTCTGCTAAAGAAAGAGACTTACTTTAGAGGGTATTGATGAAAAAATCAAGGAGATATATTTTAACAAAGTCATAGTTTATTATGTATTTGCTTGTAATTTTTTTATTTCATCAATGCTTGAGATCTCTTCTTTCTCTCTCTCAAGTAAAATTTTACTTTACAGAATTCAAATCCAAAAACTGTAACCCATGCTAGTTAAGCTACAAGCTCTCTAGCCAGTTGCAAGTTTTTAAATAATTGTTTTCAAAGGGAGTTTTATTTGTCTTTTTTAACGAGGATAATTTTTCTTTTGGCGTTTTCCTATCCTAGATAATTGCCGTAGTTTATTTTTTCTTTTTATTTATTTTTTGTCTTGGACTGTTGAAATACAATCTTGCTTTCAGCATCAGCTGATACCCTACCGATAGTTCATGAGTCATGACTAGCGTTGTTATTAACTCAATGTGGTAAAAGAGACGAGAATGTCTCATATTATTTAGTATTAGAAAATTATGTTTTTATATTATTTTTTATTTTAAATAATTTTTTATTATATTTTTTAATAATTATAATTAAATGAAAAATAATAATAAAAATAAAAATAATATAATTAATGATATAAAAATAATATAAAAAATAATATTAAAAAAGATATAAAAAAATTATAAACATTTAATATTTATCCACAAAGTATCACTAAGGGACACTATCCGTAGTACCCAAAAATCTTCATGTGATTGTGATTTAAATAAAGATTATCATATATTTTTTTAAGAATATATGTATTGTATATATATTTTTAAGAGTATATGATTTAATAAGAAAAAATGATATAAAAAAATTATGTATAATAAATAATATTAAAAAAATATAAAAAATAATGTGAAAAAAAATTAGAATTTTTGTGGTTTTGGTGGCTGTTACGCGGTTTATCCAACGCGAACTTTTCTCCGCGCTTTTAAAACGCTTTTTTGATAATAATCCACTTTATGGTGAGCAATTCAAAACCAATGTCTTTGCGCATGTCCTTGTCTTGAATTGTATCATGCATTAAAGGTTTATGCATGATGACGGTGGATAATATTTGTTCAGAATCGGAATGAGAAGTGATACTTGACCACGACTCTAAACGGTGATAAAAGGTGGATGATGGTGATTTTCTTCCGCGCAGCGGCAGCAGAGTGGAGGTAGTGTATCTGGCACAAGTTAGGATATGTATTAGGAAGAAAAAATATATTAAATTAAGTCCTGTTTATAGAGTGTATTTGCTTGTAAAAAGATTAGTATACGAAGAGATATTATTTTTATAAAATTAAGATTGATAGTTAAAAAGTAATTTGATTCTTAAGACATTTTGATGGAATATAGTAATTATTCATACAGTAATAGGTAAGCTATCATAGCCGCAACAGGTCAAGACCGTGGTTTGGACCGGCCTAGTTGGGCCACTTCTATTGGTTCCGGATTTAGGACACCGGGTCCGAGCAATATGAAGCACTGTCTCCTATTTCCTTCTTCTCTTCAGTTGCACCACATTTTGAGAATGCGATCAGCGTAATTATATTGCCTGTATGTGATGTTTACCTTCTGGACAGGTTAGTTAACAGTTGGTGAAAGAGAAAAAGATAATGCTTAGTGCACAGTTATCTACACATCTGCTCACATGTTGGGTATGTGGAAAATTCATAGTATACGTGGATAGAAAATAACATTTAATTTATTATAATTAGATGATAAAAATTGAATAAATATGAGGTGATATATATAAATGTCGTATATAAATGTTGTATTTGTTAAGAAATATTATGTTTATTCTTTAAGGGTAAAATAGTCTTTTATTACTTGATTTATTTGGCTATATTTAACTTTGTTATATTTGACTTCAAATTCTAAGTTTTGTATCTTCAGCTTTGTGCTCTATCAATGAAACCCTCATTCTTCTTCTCATATTCAATTTGTTAACATGGTAGCAGAGCAGGTTTACAATGGAGAGAGTTTAATTCTAACTACAGCTTTCGCGGATCCAATTGTGGTTGGTATTTCACTGTCGTTCGCATTTCGTCTGGCAAATCACCATCTGTGGTTGGTATTCCTTTGTTTTTCCGCTGCACTTCCTATGTTTTTTGGCTACTCGTTGGTATTTCTCCGTTTTGGGTGACTGTATGAATGGTTTTCTGCTGGTTTTCTGTTGTATTATGTCCATAATCTGATTTTTCATTGCACGTTGATTGGGCTTTTTCGTTGGCTTCCGTTTTGGCTCTGTAATCTGGGCATTTTGCTACACATCTAGTATTCTGGACTTTTGATTGGCATTTTGTTGGCATTCTGGTAGGCCTTGTATTGGCATTTCATTGCTTGTGTATCTGATATTTCGCTGTTTCTTTTCTATTATTCTTCCTCTGTTGTTTAATCATCGCTGGTGACGATTCACTTCAATCTGTGAATGTAAGATTGGATGGAAAAAATTACTCGTATTGGAGTTATGTAATGCAAAATTTTCTTAAGGGTAAAAAGATGTGGGGATATGTTAGTGGTACTTATGTGAAACTTGTGCAAATAGATTAAGATTATCAAAATTTATTGGATGTTTAGGAAGCAAATAATGCAAAGATTATCACATGGGTTAATAATTCTGTTGAGCATTCCATAGGTACACAATTGGCAAAATATAAAACAGCAAAAGAGGTTTGGGATCATTTGCAGAGGCTCTTTACACAGTCAAATTTTGTCAAACAGTTTCAGTTGGAGAATGACATACGAGCTCTCCAACAGGGAGATATGAGTGTTTAAGCCTTTTATTTTGTCATATCAGATCTTTGGGATTAGTTGGCTCTTATAGGATCAGCTGAGTTGAAGGCTTTTGCTCGGTATATCGCTCGTAGAGAACAACAGCGATTAGTACAGTTCTTAACAGCACTTCATAGTGACTTTGAAGGACTCAGAGGTTCTATTTTGCATCGTTCTCCACTTCCATCTGTTGACTCTGTTGTCAGTGAGCTCTTAGCTGAAGAGATACGTCTTAAGTCTTACTCTGAGAAGGGAATTGTTGGTCCCACTCCGTCTGTTTTAGCAGCATATTCTAAGCCTCACTTTGATAATCAGAATAAGCCTCTCACAAGGGTTGGTTTCGACGAGTGTAGTTTCTGCAAACAGAAAGGTCATTAGAAGGCTCAGTGTCCTAAGTTAAGACAAAGAAATGGCAACCAACCGCAATCTAATGCTCAAAGACCACCACAGGGTTCCAAACCACCACATGGATTCAGACCACCATAGTCTAACACTGCAACTGTTGCTTCCCCAGGCCCTTTTGCTGATCCAAGTACTCTGGCTAAGCAATTCTAGAAGTTTCTCTCTTTATAACTGCAAGCTATGTCTGCCTCTTCTTCTGTAGGTCAGTTGTCTTATAATTCGTCAGGTATGTCACCTTCTGTTTGGGTTTTAGATTATGAAGCTTCACATCATATGTCTCTAAATTCTTCATCGTTTGCTTCCGTATGTCCTTCGTCTTCTGTTTCTGTCTTGACTGCTGATGGCACTCTTATGCCTCTAGCAGGTGTTGGTTATGTTGTAACACCTAATTTGTCTTTTTCTAATGTTTATCATATTCCAAAACTTACCTTAAATCTTGCTTCTATTAGTCAGTTATGTGATTCTAGTAACTTAGTCACTTTTTTCTCTTGTTCTTGTTATGTGCAGGATCTATAATCTCAGAAGCTGATTGGGACAGGCCATATGAAGGGGGGATTATATATTTTGGATGAGCTAAAAGTGCTAGTTGGTGCAACTACTAGTGTTAATTTGTCTTCTTTTCATTTGAGTCTATATTCTTCTAGTTTTATTTATGGCATTCTCATTTGGGACATATGTTAGCCTCTCGTTTGAGGTTTTTGGCTTCCACAGGGGCTTTGGGAAATTTGCAAACTCATGATATTTCTGATTGTAATAGATGTAAACTAGCAAAATTTTCTATTTTATCCTTTAATCAAAGTAATTATGTTTCTTATTCTCCTTTTGATTTGATTCATTCTAATGTATAGGGACCTTCCCCTGTTGTTACAAAATGAGGGTCCCGATATTATGTTTCTTTTGTGGATGATTATACTCGTTATTACTAGGTTTACTTAATGAAACGTCATTCTGAATTCTTTGAGATCTATAAGGCCTTTCGAGCACTTGTTAAAACTCAACATTCTGCTGTTATTAAGTGCTTTAGGTGTGATTTGGGTGGGGAATATACTTCTTATAGATTTTGTGAGTTACTTGCCTCAGATGGAACTGTTCATCAGACTTCTTGTACTGATACTCTTGAGCAAAATAGTATTGCAGAGAAAAAACATAGACATATGATTGAAACTGCTCGTTCTCTCCTGTTGTCTGGTACAGTTCCTAGTGAGTTCTGGGGTGAATTTGTTCTCACTGCTATGAGTTTGATAAATGTTATTCCTTCTTCTCATATCTCAGATTTGTCACCTTTTGAAAATTTGTATGGTTTTGCTCCTGATTATTCTTTCTTTCGAGTCTTTGGTTGTACTTGTTTTGTTTTTTGTCCTCATGTAGAGCGTAATAAGTTATCATCTCGTTCTGCTATGTGTGTTTTTCTTGGTTATAGGGAAGGTAAGAAAGGGTATCGTTATTTTGATCTTGTTACACAAAAACTTTATGTGTCTCGTCATGTTGTGTTTCTTGAGCATATACATTTCTTTTCTATTCCCTCCACTACCCATGCCCTCACTAAAACTGATCTTATTCGAATGGATCCTTTCTATGAAGACTCTGATAATTTGTCATCTTATGATACTCGACATATTTGCACTGATAATTCTGCAGTTACTGACACTTTGCTCTCTAGCACACATGAAGCTTCTTCTCCTCCTGTGGTTTCCCAAGCACCCTCTAAGATTCTGGATCCTCCTCTTCGTCCATCCTTTTGCACACGTAAGTCTACAAAGTTACTAGATTTTGTTTATTCTTGCTATTCTCAGTCTTTTACGTTATTTTTAGCTTCTATTCATTGTCTCTTTAAGCCATCTTCATATCAAGAGGCAATTCTTAACCCCCTTTGGCAGCAAGTTATGGATGAGGAACTTTCTGCTTTGCATAAGACAAGTACTTGGGATTTGGTTCCTCGACCTCCTGGTAAAAGTGTGATTGGTTGTTGCTGGGTGTATAAAATTAAAACGAAGTCTGATGGGTCTGTTGAGCGATACAAAGCTAGGTTGGTTGTACAAAGTTTTTCTCAACAATATGGTATGGATTATGAGGAGACTTTTGCTCCTGTAGCAAAAATGACTACTATTCGTACCCTTATTGTAGTAACTTCAGTTCGTCAGTGACATATGTCTCAATTGGATGTTAAAAAATGCCTTCTTTAACGGGGAGCTTCAATTTATATGAAACCTCCTCTTGGTATTTCTCATGGTTCTGGGTATGTTTGCAAGCTCAAGAAAACCTTATATAGTCTCAAACAAGCACCTTGTGCTTAGTTTGAGAAGTTTTCTAATGTAATTTGTTCCCTTTGATTTACTTCTAGTAGTCATGATTCTGCTCTCTTTGTTAAGTGTACTGTTGCAAATAGAATCATTCTTTCTTTATATATTGATGATATGATTATTACTAGTGATAATATTGATGGCATTACCGCTCTTAAAACAGAATTAGCCAGACGGTTTGAAATGAAGGACTTGGGTTCCTTACGTTATTTCTTGGGTATTAAGGTGGTTCACTCACCTAGAGGCTATCTTCTTTCTCAGTTAAAATATGTAGATTATATTCTTGAGCGAGCAAGACTTACTGATAATAAGACTGTTGATACTAATGATCACATATTTTATACATTAATAAACCCTCATTTTTAGTCATTTACACTCTCCCTGTACTTAATTGATTAAGCCTAGTTATGTTTTGTAAGTTTGACTCAAATCGACTTAATTGATTTTTTCAAAGACTATTTTGGTCTTACGTTGTTTCTGTATTTCGGCCATATCTTGAGTTCTAAATGTCTGATAATTATGAATTTTACCTTGTAGGAAAGATAAGAGAGAGCTCTACAACTTTGATGAAGAGCTCAAAGTCTCAATCGACATCTAGTAGAGCTAATTGGGCTTGGAAGACAATAACACGAGTTTTGTGTGTCTCGAAACCCGAATAGTGTACATGTCAGAGCATAATTCGAGTTTGGGCTTATAAAATGAGCTAAAAATTTGGAATCTGAAAACCCATATCTACAACTTTCATGTTAAACACAAAACTTGATTCGGGCTCCTTGATGGTGATATTGGGTCTGAAAGTCAAAATAGAGTCTTTGGCCGAACAGGCAGTCTGTAGTAATTGAGTCATATCTTGGGCTGTATGACGAATTTTTGGGTGATTCCAGAGCCATTGGAAAGCTTAGACAATTTCCTAGAACTTTCATGAAGACCACTTGACTCAAAAACGACGGAATCAATAAGTTAAGTAATGAATGATTTCAGAGACAAAGAATCTCAATAATCTAATCACTAATTCAATAATCCAACCACCTAACCAATCATCCAACCACTCCACCCACTAATCCACCTACTCTTAATCATTCTCCTTGTCATTTTGTATCCTTACTCTTCTATAAAAGGCAACTTAGTGTTAAGCACTTGGGGGGGAGGCTTAGTTTTACAAGTTAAGGTTATGCTTGTTTATTGTTTTATTTTGTTGTAATTTTCTTTTGTTCTAAAGTGAAGCTATGTTCATCTTTCTCTTCCTCTCTCTTTCTTTCTTCTTATCTATGAGTAACTAAATCTCCATCTTGCTTGGGTGAAAGAGTGAAGCTCTTGGTAATGAAATAAGGTTAGATTATTCTATTTCTTGTGCTTAAATGATATATTATTAAATGACCGTTATATGTATTATATTTTGTTTCTAATTAATTTAGAAACCTTCTTTGTTAATGGAGATCTTGATTTATTGTAGACAATAGGATTGGCACAGTGAATGCTTGAACTCATTTACAAATGTTGGTAGATAATTAAAAGAATCATAATATGATTACATATATAATTGAACTTTGAATGTTATATTTTCCGATTGGAACCTCCGTTGTGTATGAATTTCAATTGAGTTAAAAAGAGAAATAATCTTACCTTTAATTTATTACCAAGAGTGGATCTCCTAACCCAAGCAAGTTCTTGAATTCATTTGTGAACATCTTTTATTACTTTTGGTGTTGTGATAAATCCTTTTCTTACCTCAATTAATTTTTCTTCATCAATTCCCTGTGAATCGACCTCGGACTCCCGAGAAATTTATTACTTGAGACAACTTGCACTTGGGTTTGCATCTTTTAATCCCGCAGTCAGATACTCCAATTGAACTTAATGCAAAGTACTCTTCTTCTGATGGTATCCCATTATCCGATCCTACCTTGTATTGTACTATTGTTGGCAGCTTGGTTTATCTCATTATCACTTGTCTGGATATTGCATATGTTATTCATATTATTACCAGTTTGTTGCCTCTCCCATTACAGTTCATTGGACAACTGTTCTTCGTATCTTGAGGTATCTTCGAGGCACAGTTTTTTAGAGTCTTTTATTTTCATCCACCTCATTCTTGGAGTTACATGTCTACTCTGATGCTAATCATGGTAGTGACCCCACTGATCATAAGTCTATTATTGGTTTTTGTATCTTTTTGGGTGATTCTCTCATTTCTTAGAAGAGCAAGAAACAATCTGTTGTTTCTCAATCTTCCACGGAAGTAGAGTATCGTGTTATGGCGTCTACTACCAAAGAGATTGTTTAGCTTCGTTGGTTACTTGCAGATATGGGAGTTTCTTTATCCCATCGTACTCTTATGTATTGTGATAACCAAAGTTCTATTCAGATTGCCCACAACTCTGTATTTCATGAGCGAACGAAATACATTGAGATTGATTGTCATCTTACTCGTCATCACCTCAAGCATGGCACCATTAAATTGCCATTTGTTCCTTCTACTTTATAGATTGCAGATTTCTTTACTAAGTCGCATTCTATTTCTTGTTTTCATTTTCTAGTTGGCAAACTCTCGATGCTTGTTGTAGTAGCATCATGAGTTTGAGGGGAGATGTTAAGAAATATTATGTTTATTCTTTAAGGGTAGAATAGTCTTTTATTACTTGTTTTGTTTGGCTATATATAGCCTTGTTATGTTTGGCTTCAAACTCTAAGTTTTGTATCTTCAGCTTTGTGCTCTATCATTGAAATCCTCATTCTTCTTCTCATATTCAATTTGTTAACAGTATTTAGTATTACTCAAGAGAAAACTATTGTTGTTGCATATCAAGATGATGAGAATCAAAGAATAAAGAAAAGAAAAAACGTGTTAGCAGCAATTCTTTAATGAGAAGTGGATGCTAAAAGCTACACTTGTATAATGAAGACGTTCAACGAAGGTCGACGTATTGGCGTTGTAACATGGACTTCCTTATAGGATGCATGATTATATTCCTCTCTGCTTACCCTACTGAGTTAAGAATTGAGTAATTGAGTGGACAAAAATAAAAATAATTGAGTAATTGACACATCATTTGTTTAAAGCAAGAATGAAAAAATAAGAAGTGAACTTTTGGTCTTTCAACAAGCATAGAAATGAGCGTAGATTTGAAATTTTAAAAATTAAAAAAAAATCATTATCTATTTTTTGTCTGAGAGGATTCTATAATAGTCATAATTTAATGTGGTCCATTAATGGTCCTAATGTTGTAAATAGAATAAAAGAGAAGATAAGAAAAGATCAAGACAAATGAAATATAAATATTAAAGGTTTAGTTCTTTAGGAACTAACTATGCTACCAAGTATTCTTCTTCTCATTTCTTTATGGGAAAACATGTTTTTATATAGAACTCTACATAAATAAGGAGAGAATGTTACACTTCTTCATGATGTGTAAAGGTTATTACACTATTATTAAAAATAGTAAATGTTATAACTATAAATCATACTAATGGCTCTTTATCATCCTTAATACCTAATGAATATAGTCATTCACCACATGTAAAATATGCATATTTTACAATACTTTCCCTTGAATGACTATACTCCTATGAATATGTCTCATTAAAATCTTGTTAAGAAAAATCTAGTGGGATAAAAACTTAGCGAAGGAAAAAGAGTACAATATTAATAGATAACTTATTTTCCCTTAAAAAAAACTACAATCAATTGTAAAATGTTTTTTAAGTCATCGCATTGTAACTCTTGTGACACTTGGACATCCTTCATAACACTTCTCCTTTAAAATGTTTGAAGAAATATACTTTATTTTGTCACATTTGATATATCCTCCTTTTAGTTGAGCTTTGCAAGCAATATTATCTTCAGTTAGAATTTTCTTTTCATAAGACATTCTACAATATTCTTGAATATGATGAATCATAGCTCTTAACTAGAAAAACTCACGACTTCCTTCATAAATTGCTATAAATTTTACATGATATGAAGAAGTGACAACTATAGATTACTTTGTACATCGTCAAAATATAGCAATACCACCACATGTAAATAATAGTCTGCTTGGAATTTGACTTTATTTGGATCAAATAAATATCTTGCATCTGTATAATCAATTAGCTAGACATAGATTCATACAAATAAAATAATATCATTAATTATGCCTCGAAGATATAAAAATACATAGTATTTAACAATATTCATGTATATTTCTATAGCATTAAGGTATGATACTTCAAGATCAAAATCTTTGTTATCTACTTTAAATTTAACGATCTAACAACCATTAGTGTACTCTATGTATAATTATATGTATAAATGAATTAAGAACTTGTTTTTTATAACTTGATAGACAAAATTCAATTTCCTAAATACTCGATATGCAGGTTGAGATAAAGTTTTATCATTTAAAGATCTTTCACTTCAAATTTTTTTTCTTTAGATCTTCTACAACCTTGAAAAAGCTTCAAGCAATTTTAATAATCAACATACATAACAATTATACAAAGTCAATTGCAAGTTTCTTAAATAGACACATAAGCAAATAAAATATTTTAAGAAATTTTGAAATATATATAATGCATATCAACAAGTACTAATACTCAATAAAAAAGTCTCAATATGATGAAAAAAAAGAACATAAATCATTAGCATATGTAAATTAAGTTCATTGGATGCTATTGATATTTTAAATTCTTTGAGAATTTTTATATAGATAGTATGTATCAAGAGATCCATAACAACAAGATGTAACAACATCCATTTGAAATACTCAACTTTTTTGTGTGCAAACATCCTTAATAGATATCAAAATATAATTGCATCTATTTGTATCCACAGATTTTGCATCTTTTAGGGTTTATACTTCAGGTCCATTAAAACATCTTCTAGAGTTTGAACTACCAATTCAATAACCTCATATTTTACAAGTGAGTTCAATTCTACTTACAAAGTATTCTTCTATTTCGGACAATCATTTCTTCATCGATATTTTTCGACAATTATAATTTCATAATTCTCATTATTATTCATAATATTGTGCATTATGCAAATATGTTGTCGATAATTTTTTTTTATTCCTTCATTTTGCCTATAGAGACATAATTTATTAAGATCTCATTATTTTAAAAAATTCCATGTATTTTAATTTTTTCTGAAGTTTGAACTATTTCAAGAGTCCTACTTATGTTTCTAATCTCTTTTTCAAGAGTGACCTCTTTAGGATTATTTGTTTTTTTAGCAATATTATTCACTCCTTCTCTTTTTTGGGTTTTGTCTTTGGAGTCGATTGATCTATTATGCTTCTGGCATATTTTTTGACTCATTTGATATCAATTCTAAATGAAGCTTTTATAGCTAGTATAGAATTTATTTATTTTTTTTGCAATAGAAAATGTATATGGCAATTCATTTGCTCTTATTTACAAATTAATGTATTATCATTTAAACTTTCAGTTCAAATTGTCTTGTTCAATGATTTAAATGATATAATGATGACACATTTCAAGTAATTTCCTTTTCCAGCTACTTATTATTTTCCCGTAATATTGGAAAAATCATTTCATATCTAACAAATATTCTCAACTTTCTTTTAAAGTTCATTTTAGTGTGATGTAGTAGAGTAAGAGTGACTATATCACGCACAAAAAAAATATGAGAAATATTTGGCTTCAGGCCAAAATCTAATTGTATAAAGAAGAACTTACAATTATTTGTTGGTCTTATACCAACTAGTACTACAACATGTAAAAGGCATATCCCAAGCAAAAACTTGGGATATCACAATTTGTTATTTAGCTATCAATTAGAGGCATTTGAATATAAGTAACAAGATGTTCAACATTTTACCAACGGTCATATAATAATCACTAAAAGGTTGAGAAATAAATCCATTAGCATTATCAAGACAAATTGTCTTTATATAGAAATTTGTGCTCTTAATCAAATAACTTGTATAATCTGACAAACACCATGTTGCGAGTTGATAATAAGTACACATGTGACTAACTAGCTTCTGACCATAAAATATCTAAATGGTACTCATGATCTATGGTATCATCCACATATATCATCTTATATTCGTTCTAGAAATTCAGTAAATTTAACTCTATTTTTAATTATTGATAGTCTCATAATCAATTTGTATTGAAAATATCCTACACATAAAACCTCATTATATATTGAAAAATCTTCTAGTCCTTCAATGATATCCATATGAATTATTAATATTGACCTAGGATAGCCTTATCGGTCATATGTCAAATAACAAACTTATTTAGACTAGTAAACTTATGGTTTACAACAATATAGTAAATTTCTAGTTTGCAAGAGCATAGTAAACTTCTGACTTACAATAACATGTGTTTCAATTGTACTGATTATAACTATTTGACTTGATAATAAATAAAGCATAATGTATAAGATTTTGTTCATTAAGGTAACAAATTAGCTATTCTGTATACTTGAATTACTTTTGTATTATCAGATATCAAAATTTATCATTAATCTATATATATAAGAATTGGGAACAAATATATTTTTTTCAGTCAATAAAATTTTAAGAAATCATATCATATATATTTTATTTAAAATATTTCAAACTATCAAAATAAGAGAAAATACATACGTCATGATTTTTAAAACACATCAAAAATAAAATAAATACATATGAAATGAAAAATATGAATTTCAAGAAAATAATTCAACTACTCTAATCGTCAATCAAGCGATAAAACTTTTTCCCATAATATTTAACGAAATGAGACATCCAAATGCATATTATTTGTAGGATCATGGTCAAATGAATGATTTTCACAAGCAAAATTTTGACAAATAACAAGTATGACCAAATTGCTACAACATTAAGTAATTTTACTCTACTCAATATTTTCATCATTATCTTCCTATTTCATTTTATATGTATTCTTAGAAGAGTTAGAATCACCATGATAATGGTCATTTTTCTAATTTCTGTCACATCAATGGTCATAACCACGACCTCTGTCATACTCAAAATTATAACACGAAACATGCACTTCAGAAAATATAGTTCAACTCATTGGGTGGCCTTTGCGGTTTTTCATTAATAACTCATTTTTGTATTTAATTATAAAAACGCATAAACTTGATTCAAAATATCTGTTGAAACAATTCTCATTTTTGCTACTACGTATAAGAGCATATATTTGAGAGACATAAAAAGATCAATGATGTTCTCTCTCACATTTATTTGTTTTAAATTATACTAAGATGAAATAGATTTTTTTTAGATTCAATCTGATCTAAAGATGTAGTTCTTCAGGAATTATATCATAAATCTTCATATAAAATATGACCATAGAAAATCATTAGTTTTATGCAATCTTTCATAAATGCATGAATAATAATCTCTTTCATAATTTATTAAGAGTAACAAATTCAATATAAAACAAAATATGATAATTGTGTCACCAAACAAGATTTAAAATAAAATTTCTATATGAAACATGAAAATATTCTATACTAAGACTAACATGAAGGAAGTTATAAGAAAAAAAAATAATGAATTAGATTAATTCAAAGAAAGTGATAAAAAGACAAATTCTTTTAGTAGAACATTTAAACTATTCAAGTCATCACTCATATGGTAGAGTCTGGTGCTGATAACGTGTTATAAATAAAATAAAAGAAAAGATAAGGAGATATCATGACAAAGGAAATATAAGCTCTAAAGAGTCTAGTTTTTCATGAACTAGCTATGCCACCAAATCTTCTTCTTCTCATTTCTTTATAGAAAAACATGTCCTTATATAATACTCTAAACAAAAATAGAAAAATGATATTACACTTCCTCATAATGTATAAGGGTTATTACACAATTATTAAAAATAATAAAGATTATAACTACAAATCATACTAATAATCTTTTATCACTTTTAATATCTAATGAATATAATCATTCACCACATACAAAATATGCATATTTTTGCAATACCTAATAGGTTAACCGGTTTTTTAACTTAATTATTATATTACTATTACTTTTTGCATATGAATGTTTCCAAAATATTAGCAGTTTACTCCTTGGGTACTCCATTTCTACCCACCAACACCGACTCTACAGAAGAGCCGCAAGTCTCTTCGCCATGATCCTCCACAGATGGTGTGCGTTGCTTGTTCGGTTGCAGAGATTTCTGATAAGCAAGGATCGAAATATCAGTTGAAGCAACCAACAGAGACAAGCTGCGTGATTCGTGAATTGCTTGTTCAATTGCAAAGTTTATGATAAGCAAAGGATCGAAAGGAACTCGTAGAAACAAGTTATGTGCATCGCCTGTTCGATTCTTTGCCCACCCCTACATGCCAATGGCAGAACCTGAGATGAACTTCAAATAATAATCTGAACACGGCAAGACCACCCTCACTGCCGCCCTCCCTCGACAACAGCGCCCCCAAGAAGTACGACGAGATTGATGTTGCCTTGGAGGAACACGCCCGCAGCATCACCATCAACACCGTCACCGTCGAATACGAGTCCGAAATCTGCCACTGCCCTGGCCACGTCGGTTACGTCAAGAACATGATCACTGGCGCTGCCCAGATGGACGGCGCCATCCTCGTCGTCTCCGGCGCCGACGGCCCTATGCCTCAGACCATGGAACACATCTTGCTCGCCAAACAGATTGGCGTCCCTAACATGTTTCTCTTCCTGAACCATGTTTTTTTGTGGGTACTACCTTTGCAATTTCTTAAATGTTTAATAAACTGGTTCAGTTTGTTCCCGGTTTTCAATCCCCTCAACGACATTCAAATGATCTGTAAATTAGATTCATCGATGGACCAACATTTTTTATGTCCATTTTAGATCTCCTATCATCATTACACTGAACTTTTTCATAGGAGTATTCATTCTCACGTAACTTTTAAAAGTTATCCTGTCTCAAAAAAAGTCATATAATTTGTTTTTGGTGATCTAATTAGTATACACCATCCAGTGCAAGGCATCAATTTCGTTGCAAAAAAACGAAGTATAAAAATACTGTAAGAAATTACAATAGAATAATTTCTTTCCCATAATACAAGGTACCACTGTTTGGATATATCATCAATTACACATGAAAAATGCTACTTATATGTCTCTATGAAATAGAAAACCTCACAAAATCAAAATTTAACTGCATAAAAAATAAGATAGAATTAATGATAATAAAATAGTAAAAATTGTATAAATCTGAAATAATCTGTCTCGTGTCAGATGTACTCATTGCACATCATTAAGCAACTAGGCCTGGAGTATGATCGCGTTGCAGTTATACAACAGGACCTGTGGCGTTCAGTTGCTCCACGTTATAGCAGATCCAACAAGAATTTGATCCAATTCTTACTCGGCGCTGCCTATTTATCTTTCAGCCAGTCATGCTAAATGCCGTTAGATGTTTGTGGCGTTAAATTGTCAATTTGGCATATAGCTTATGTGAACAAAGCTAGTGCAACCTACAACACCCAACTTTTGCTCAAGTGTCAAGTAATGCCCTGCAAGAAACTTCTACAGTACAAAAAGTAGACGTAGATGCCAGATGGCATTGATGTGCATTTGAGGTTTGATCCCTGACGCAGAGGTTCAAAAATTTGGTAGTACCATAACCGTGAACCACACCATAAGGCCCAGTTGTGGTTCCTGCCTTCTTTGTTTCAAGAAAGGCTCGCTGTACATAACCAAGCTCCTGAAAAAATAATGAATTTAAGCAACAATAAATTGACATAATTAATTTCCCAACAGAGGGAAGATCTCCCATTCACACCCAATGAGTAGCAACTGTAAAATAATAAGAATAATACAAGCACTAGTGACATAGTCATTGACAAAATTAAAATTCTCAGTCAGATGTATCCGTTCCAAGCTTTCCATTAAGAACCACAGCAAGCAGATTTTTGGGCAGCCTGAGCAGCCCCTGCTCCCTGATCTGGTTGATTAATCTTGATTGTCTGGGGCTGCAAAGAACCAAATGAAAATTTAGTGAAGAAATGAAGAGACAATTCAATTTAATAAGGGCTTTTTACTTCAACTGAACATGCACGCCAACAATGGTCTAAAAGTGAAATCAAATACATCAATGATGAGTCTTGCATTTAATCAAATAGAAGGCAATCAGAAAATGATTCAAAAAATAGTCACAAGATAACCCATTCCAAAACAAAACCTCAGATTTTGAGTCAGTATCTGCAAGTCTTTGCTTGATGTCCCGAGCGATTGAAAAGAAAACCTCCTCCACATTCAAATTTGTTTTTGCACTCTGTACAAGCATATTCTCAGCATTAACAGATCAACAACTTATGCATGCAATTTCAATAAGAGCAATGAGAGCTACTTACAGTTTCGAAAAATTTGATACCATATTCATCTGCAAGAGCTTGACCCTTAGAAGTTGGCACAGCCTAAGGAGAATATTGTTAGGCATCATGTACAGGAAAACCACATATATGCACGTGTACAAGCACACCCAAAAATATGGGTGAGGGTGAGTGAGGACATACCCGTTTGCTTTCATCCATGTCAGCCTTGTTACCCACCAGTATCTTGTTGACATTGTCAGAAGCATGCTGCTCAATGTTACGAATCCAATTCCTAATGTCTGGATACGAGATGAAATAAGTCTAATTGTCACGTACAAGAACTTAAAACCCATTGCAAGCAGTGGCAGCACCCCAAATTGTAAAGTTGAAGAATTGAGTTGACTGAAAATAATAGATGTTCTACTAACACATACAGATTTAAGGAAAGGACAAAACTTAGGTCCGTTTCTTTATGTTCATTACATCCATTTCAATAATCAAGCTATGACATGTGTTCATTAATGTTTTCTCTCATACTCTCTTTTTTAAAAAAATACACACATGTCATAACTTGATTAATAGAATAGATGTAATGGACATAAAAAAATAGAACTAAGTTTTGTCCTTAAGGAAACACACAATTGATGAGATTCAGTATGTAAGGAAATAATAAAAAAATGAATGACATATAACTTAAAAGCTTAAAGAGGAAGGAGAAATTACTGTTAAAAGAAGACTCATCAGTAACGTCATACACAAGCAAAATACCCATGGCTCCACGGTAATAAGCTGCAAAAGAAAGATTAAATTCTTGTGACAGAAGCTTTACAATTTACAAATTTGAAGGGGTAGCAGAAGTCATATGTAAATTTGAAAGACAAAGCAACATCCTCAGATATACTATTAAAGGAGTTTATGTTTGTAAAACATATAAGGTTAGATAATGACGAAGATCCAATTACTTGATAAGTCTAATAATATGCAGAATTTTTCAAGGACAGCCTAAAACCAACCTGCTGGAGAAATTCTGCACATACAATTGAATAAACAAAACTTGCCATCTCAATACAGCCAGCAATTTTGAAAAGAACTAAAGACCATAAAATCATATCTAGTGATGATCGTTTAACATTGTTAAGAATTATAGGTTTAGGATTAGAGAAGAAGGAAAAGAGAAAAAGACGGCTAACAATAGTAAATTGAAAACATAATTGATAGATGTAATGTTTTACAATACCTTAACCTAATACTCTTATTTATACTAATAATTAAGTCAAGTACTAGTACTACTAGTACAAGGCCAAGTCCACTAAGAATAAGACTAATAACCTACTAACCCTCATATTATAAAATATCTTGGGAAAAGAGTATATAGTCCCCCTGAACTTTAACCGTTTTGCAAATCACCACCACGAACTTTAAAATTTTTTCAATTAGTCCCTAAACTTTAATTAATATCCCAATAGATCATTCTGTTTAATTTAAATCTGTTAATTCATTAACGATAATATTGTGTAACATCTTATTTATTTTGTAAGGAAGAAAATATATTTAAAATTAAATTTTAATAAACAAATTAATAAACAGTGTTTAATTAATGTTAATACAAATAAAATGATATTATACAGTATTATTGTTAGTGAATTAACAGATCCAAATTAAACATAAGGATCTATTAAGGCATTAATTAAAGTTTAGGGACTAATTTGGAAGATTTTAAAGTTCGTGATGGTGATTTGCATAAGGGTCAAAGTTTAAGGAGTCTCTATACTTTTTTCCCAAATATCTTAACACACTCTTAAAGAGAATGGCAAATTTTGAAAGTACGTGAGACATTTAAATTGGCAACTCAAAGTTTAACCAACCAGGTCAAAGCTGATTAGTTTACACTAAAATGGTTTAGCAAATTTGAGAAGAAAGGGATCTTCGTCAATCAGTAATAGCCAACATATAGTCATTAGTATCAAAGGTAATACAGTTCCTCTAGAGCTATGCAAATGCAACACATCCGGCAAATTATAGCACCCAGGTAAAACAACTAATAGTTGACAAGAAAAAGAAAATCCGCAATGAATGTTGTTCAGGACATGAAAACATTATCAACATGTACAACTCTGGACTATTTCCTATCCAATTTGGAAGAACAAAAGGAAGGACAGATAAATAGGTAAATAGCTATAATTTAATATTAACATCTTGACAGGTAAACTTTACACATAGAAATGTTTAAAAGTTGGATATGCGGAATTACAATAGAGCTCACACTAAAACATAGAGACTTCTAGTTATACAGGAAAAAACTTTCAATGTGATACACTAACCAGTTGTAATAGTTCGAAACCGCTCTTGACCAGCTGTGTCCCATATTTGTAATTTGATTCGCTTGCCATCAAGCTCTATGGTCCTTATTTTGAAATCAATGCTGAAGAAAAATAAGCCATTCTATTAAAGTAAGGTCAGAGGCATCTCCGCATGACAGAGAGAGAGACAAAAGAGAATGAAGAATATGTGATTGCACAAAGACAGCTACCCAATGGTCGTGATAAAACTAGTTGTAAAAGATCCATCTGAGAAACGCAATAGAAGGCAACTTTTACCTACACCTGCATGAACAACATAATGAGATCCAAATACAATCTACAACATAAATTTCCTAAAAATTAATAAAATTGATGGCTGCCAATTTAGTAAACATGGTAATAACACGCAACAAGTGGTAACTTCAATGCCAATTAGACATTACCTCCATTAACCACAGTAAATTTTTGTGACCACTTACTTGCATGAGCGATACAAGTCTTTTTTTTTTTTAAAAAAAAAAGATATACTGAGTAAAAATAAAATTGAAGGGTGCAATGATTTGAGTTTCAAGAACTCCTAGTCCTTGCAAGGGTAACATCAAACTATCTAGCAAACCGGTGATACTGACACAAGTAATTCAAATGTAAAATCAAAGACGAATTAGTAGTGCGCGAAAAACCTACGAATCTTTGCATTCCCTTTCATAGAGTGGGTACTAATCAGACATACATATAATACGGCTGAAAAATCACAAAACAGAGTAAAATGGCGCGGCAAATAGACAAATCAGGACGCAAATAATGAGGTGATCATTCTCACATCTAAGATCAGAAGAAATTTGAAGAGAAAACTAAAATAAAAAAAAAAGGAAAACGAATCAGAAAGTAGCATGATAGCTGAAGCCTCAGAAAGTGGATCAAATCGTACCACTATCGCCGATGAGGAGAAGCTTTATTAAGTAATCGTAATCGGCACGAGCTCTGGCAGGTGGAGCAGCCATCGAAATCAACAACACAACAAACCGATGCTGCTTCTCTGAGAGCGTAAGTAATTACAATTACAAAAATGGAAATTCAAAAGTTAAAACTATATATAATATAATACATTGAAATGATTTTATCCAAATAAAAACAATAATAAATCGCGAAGTAGGAAATAAATATTAAAGAGAAAAATGGAAATACCAAAAGAGCTGAGGAAGAACAGGGTTGAGATCCAAATGGGAAACGGAGAGAAAAAGAGAGAAGGAAAGGAGGAAAAGCGTGTACCGTCAGCACCGGTCGGGCGTTGAATTGTATAAAAAAGGGTTTTATTTCTTTTCAGGATTCTAAAACACTGGAGTGTGACTGTAACTCAACTCAATTATTTGCCCTTCGATTATCTTTCTTATTGTGATTGGTGTCCATCTTATGAAGGGGTGTTAAGATGGGTCCATCCTGATCTAAATAATATGATAAAATGAGCGAATTAGATAAAAGTATTTTATGAAAAAAAGAATTTTAACTTGATTGGTCAACTTAATTTAAGTTTGATGTTTAATTTTTAATTAAAATATTATTATATAATTTATATGATATATAAAAATTTTCTTTTTTTAAATATAAATTAATATTTTATTAAAAAAATATTTGATATTTAATTTGATGAAATTTAAATTATGCAAAACAAATGTTGAAATATAAGAAAAAAATTTTAAGTGTTGAAAAATAAATTAAAAAAAAATATAACGTGAGTTTTTCAACCTAACCCACAGTTCTGCATAGGACTCAATTGAGTTAATAATTTATTAATTCACAATGTTTTTAACTTGGCTTGAACTATTATTGCCTTAGTGAGAATTGACTTATTTTGACACTTCTAATTATATGTGAACATGAAAACGATGTTGTTTTAGCTTATTGATAAACTAATTGGGTAGGGTTTTTCACCCCTGCAACTAAACTAAATTGTATTTTTTTAACAATAATGGAGAAAAAGAAAATGAAGATATTTCTTACAATGATGTTATCATTAGAAGTGTAAGTGAGTGATTTGATTTATGTTTTGAGGAAAAATAAATCTGAACTAATTAAAATCAATTGGTTATGTTTAGTTCAATTTTCGTATTTTTTGTTAGTCATGGCAACCATTACCCAAGAGGTGGGGTGAATTGGGTGATTACAAGTTTTTAAAACACCTTTGAAAAATTAAACATTTTGAAACACTCAATTATTAAATACAGCAGAACATGCATAACAAAGGTATAACTATTGTAGATTGAATACGCTGGGTATTCGGGGATGTGTTCAGACGGAATGAGAACGAAGATCCCTATGGATCTTACTGCCGAATCCTAAACAATTTTTAAAATTTTATCGTTTGAAACGGCATGTGATTTGTCACATTTACTCACAAATAAACAAGCAAGATAGAAAGTATTCAAACAAAGCTAAATATCAAACTTAACTCAAGTATATATAATTAAAGCATAAAGTAAAGAGATAGAGTTGAGAAGAACAAACACAAATCCTAACCATTGGATTTATCCTCGCTTTAAAAGATACCCTCGCGACCCACGTCCAGGTCAAATTCTCAAGCAAACCACTAAATTTCGAGATTTTTCACTAAACTTCAAGCTTGAACGGGTGCTTGAAAACCTTTACACAATAGAACACTCACCACACCTTGGGATACCTCACCCTTTGTGCTTGAGCCTCAAAATAGGGATACATAACTCTTTTTACTAGAAGGATACCTCACCCCTTTTACAACCTTTGAAGGATACCACACCTTCTTTACAACAAGGGATACCTCACCCTTTACAACCTTTAAGGGATACCTCACCCTCTTTACACCTTTGAAGGATACATCACCTTCTTTTCAATAAGGGATACCTCACCCTTTTTCATTAGAGGGATACCTCACCCTCTTTACAAGATAAACAAAATATTTGAATGATAGAAACTCTCTCAAAGAGTGAATAATACAACTTAAAGCTCTATGGGTATCAAGGAATCACACTTTGAAGCTCAAAACAGAGTTTTGGAGAAAGAGATGATGAAATACGAATTTAATGCTCAAGAATGATTTTCAAATTGTTCTCCAATATTTCTTTGATGCCCAACAACTTAGATTTATACCCAAAACAAATTAAGAGACGTTGGGGAGAGGTTAGAATCATTAAATGCCAAAATAGAGCCGTTGTACGTGTTTTCTGGTTGCCCAGATAACCGATTAGGAAATTGTCATAATTGGTTAGGAGCTTTGATTTTTGGCTCCTGACATTTAGAATAACCAGTTAGGTGGAGTTGTTAATCGGTTAGGAGCTTTTATAAAAACATGAAAATGCTCATTTTTTTTACACTAACCGATTAGGTGAGTTTCCTAATCGGTTAGGAGCTTTAGAAACATGAAAAATGCTCCTAACATTCACAATAACCGGTTAGGTGAATTTCCTAATCGGTTAGGAGCTTTTAGAACATGAAAAACGCTTCTGACTCATGCAATAATCGGTTAGGTGAATTTTCTAATCGGTTAGAGCATTTTAGTTTTGAAAATTAACTTTAAATGGTCATAACTTCTTTGTTTTGTATCCGTTTTAAGCAAATGACCACTCATTGGAAAGATCTTTGAGTCTATTTTCAAATGAAATAAGTTTCAGAACAAAACTCAAAGTAGTTTGTAAGTTATGATCAAAAGAGTGACTAAAAGTCAGCTTTACAAAACACAAACTTGACTATTTTTCATAGATTTGAACTACCACCAAGACTACTTTTTCAAAACTTGTTTGTTGAGCATTTAGTATGTGAAAATCATTTGTAAAGATTTAAAAACATATTTGAGCTTAGTGTGATTCCCTTTTACCTTTACACAATATCTAAGTCCTATAAGCTAATGTTGAAGATCCTTAGACTTGATCATTACACTTCCATTTCTTGTCCTTGTTTGTTATCATTAAAATCATTGCTTTAGCCAATGCAAATTACATTCTCCCCCTTTTTGATGATGACAAACAACCATTGAGAAAAGATTAGTTCAAATAAATTAAAATTCACAAAAGGTGTTAAATAAAACTTACTCCCCCTTTGTTTTTCAAGAAGTGACAAGTTTAGAGTTTGCACAGCTCCCCCTTGATATTTGAATCCTAGAATCATTGAACTTATACCTTTTGTTTATATTTTACCTTAACTTTTCTCAGTGTTTCAACTTCTCCCCTTTTTGTCATGATAAAAAAGATATACAATATAGATGTTGACAAAGAGAAGTAACACAAAACCATTGCCAACAATAAATATTCAATAAGCACATTAGCAACAAGATAATCATCATAATTGTCCATCTTAACAAGATATTCATGCTAAAGACTATGTCAAAATTGAATAATACAAATGAATCTCTATGGGTATGCAATTGACTTTGGAATTGAAGCTCAAAACGAGTTTTGGAGAAAGAGATCACATACACTATTCAAGCAAGTCATAAACATCATGTTCAAGATATAATCTATTATGGTTAGATGAGTCTTAAGCATAATGACATAATTAAGCAAGCTGAGCATTATATTCAAAAGATAACACACTATGATTAGATGAGCATTAAAGGATTATAAGCACTAAGTACCTAATGACTTAAAGCATAATAATATAGCTAAAACAGAAATGGATTAGCTAAATAAAAGAGATCAATTCCCAAGCCCATCATTCTCTAGTGGTTGAAAAGAAGAAGATGAAAGTGAAGCTTAGAGTGTGCGTGAATGGCTCTTGTAGCTATTGTTTGGTGTTTTAAAGAGCTCCATAACCGGTTAGCAAAGTTTCATAACCAGTTATTGGTGAAGTCAGAGGAGTTGCATGTTGCTGGTCTTATAGATAACCGGTTATGCTATTTTATGTAATCGATTATGGCTAAATATGCATGTTGCTTGAGATTTTACGAGCTGCTGGACTTGCTGCTGATCTTTTGAAATAATCGATTATAGCCATTTCATAATCGGTTATGTGAGTGTTCCAAAGAGCACCAAATAATCAATTCTCTTCATAACCGATCATGGGAATAAGCATAATCGGTTATATGTTGTACCCGAGACTCACCCATTCTGCTGGAGGCTTATGTAATCAATTAGGAAACATTCATAATCGATTATATATATTGACAGAGACATTCCTCTAGTTTTCCCTGTTCGTGTGAATAGCCATAATGGGCTATAAAAATAGCATAATAGATTATGGTGACTATCCAGAGACGTTCCAGAAAACACAAAAGCCTCATAATCCAATATATAAATCCCATAATCGATTATAGGGTGCTTGGCAAAGAGCTACCATCATCCAGACTTCTGCATAATAGATTATGGCTTGTATATAATTGATTATTTTCACTTGGCAGAGACCAAGTCCATCATGTCAAACCATCTTCAAATGCTCATAATAGATTACAACCTTTCCATAATAGGTTATGTCCATTTCCAAACTCTTTGCTTCTCAGACACAACCAGAAAATTCTTCAAGAAATTATCCTTGAAGATCCTTAACACTTTGTCATTCACCATCAACACCAGAAAAATAAATTGTTCAAGAATTCAACCCAATAATATATTAAACATCTTCAAAACCTCCAAAATTAATTTTTTCATAGCAGGAACTTGAGATTTGAGATTGGGGGGCTTAAGCATGGATCAAGTACCTGCAAAACAAACTTGGGGGAAACTTCGATGCTCAAGTTAGTATTGGATTCAAACTAGAATATTATGTAATATATCAGATTATGCAGCAAGTATACAAATTATACAGCAGAGGGACAAATTATGCAACTAAATATCACATTATGCAATATTATGACAAATTATGCAGCAAAGTGATGAATTATGCAGCAAAAATGATTTTTAGCAAGAGTTAGATGCATGATTGATCCAATATGCCAAGTTCTAAGATATTTTCATCAAATGTACTATTCCAAACAAGAAGTGAACTTAGGTATTGTAGAACTTTATGTACCAAGATATATAACAAATTAATGAGTTATGGTACAATAAGAGTGAACATAATCATGTGCTAAACAAAATATTCAGATTTTACTAAGTATACATGATTCTATCTTTTACCTAAGACCTATAAGGAATATAGCTCAAGTTCATTGACGTTACAAGTGAATATGCATAAGAGGTAAAGACTTTTGATACCTTGACCTTGGTAATCAAGGAAACTCTTTTCCTTACTTATTGCTTCTCTTTTGGGGTTTTGAACTTTACAAGTTTTACATTTTGTACTTGAGAAGCTTTGGTTGAAGTCATCTTCCTTCTTTGACCAAAATTTCTACCATTAGGCTTTGGAAGAATTCTTCTTGATGATTCCTCTATCCTTTGACCAATTTGTCCATCCTTTTGAGAAATTTTTCGCATAGTTGAAACACTAGGATGACATTTTGGTACCCACTTCATCTTGGGTCCTTGAGTGTTAGTACTAGGGTTTTTAAGATCTTTAGGAACCCACATCATGTTATTTCTTATATAAGTATTTTTTCTATAATTGCACAAATGAGAAATATGTCTTAAATGACCACAAAAATTACAAACAATCGAATTAAATGATGGCTTGGTCCTTTGAAAATCATCTTTAAAAAACTTAAGCCTTTTGCTATTTTTACATTCTAAACTATTTTTGCCATAAGCATTGCTTGAGTTTTCATGTGGAATAACATTAATTTTATTCTCATTAACAAGCATATAATGTAAGTAATTAGAATCTTTAGCTTTGGCAAATTCGAAAGATAAGTCCTCAACTTGATTTTCTAAATCAATGCACTTTTTACAGGAAGTTGAGTCCAAACAAGATAAGTTTTTCTTTTCTAAAAACAACAAGTCATCATACAATTCATCATACGCATATTGTAGCGCATAATAGGAAGGATTATAATATGGTTTAGCATTATTTATCTCAAAGTCCTTTTTAAGGGAATCACCATCTTCCTCATTGTTGTCCATCAAGTATTCAAGAACATCTTCTTTCTCAATTTTGTTTTGCTTTGCCTCTTCTTCAAATTGAGTACCATCATCACCAAGAGGCATTGAATTCATTTTCTTGCTTTGAACATGTTTTTGAGGACATTTTTCAATGTTGTCTTCCTCTAGAAGTTTTTGCTCTTTTTGCTTTCTATATACAACTTTATACAGTAAATCATTGTTAGCAAGATAAATAGAATCAAGAGCATCCTATATATCTTTAGCACTAGAGCAACTCTTAATTTTAGCATAAGCATCATCATTTAAACTATTTCTTAAGATTTGCATTGCTCTAATGTTCAAGGAAAAACATTTCTTATTATAGGCATTCCAAGAATGTTTTGATTTGCAAGTAAATCCATCAAGTACAATATCCCACAAATCAATATCAATAAATTGCATATAAATCTCTATTCTAGCTTTCCAATAAACAAAATGCACACCATCAAAGAATGGTGGTTTATCAATTTTCAAAACCTTCCATTTTAAAAAACTTTTTAATGGTTGCCAACAAACAAGGATCTTTAACTCTAAGCGGTTAAGCTTTCACCAGAGCACAAAGCTCTGATACCACTTGTTAACTATGACAACCATTACCCAATAGGGGGTGAATTGGGTGATTACAAGATTTTAAAATACCTTTGAGAAATTAAACATTTTAAAGCACTCAATTATTAAATACAGCGCAATATGCATAACAAAGGTATAACTATTAGAGATTGAATACTTTACTCACAAATAAACAAGCCAAGATAGAAAGTATTCAAGCAAAGCTAAATATCAAACTTAACTCAAGCATATATAATTAATGCATAAAGTAAAGAGATAGAGTTGAGAAGAACAAACACAAGGATTTATCCTGGTTCAGCCACCTCTTTTGACCTACGTCCAGTCCTCAAGCAAACCACTTGAGATTTTCCACTAAACTTCAAGCTTGAACAGGTGCTTGAAAACCTTTACACAATAGAGCACTCACCACACCTTGGGATACCTCACCCTTTGTGCTTGAGCCTCAAAATAGGGATACCTCACCCTTTTCACTAGAGGGATACCTCACCCCCTTTATAACCTTTGAAGGATACCACACCTTCTTTACAACAAGGGATACGTCATCTTTTACAACCTTTGAGGGATACCTCACCCTCTTTACACCTTTGAAGGATACCTCCCCTTCTTTTCAACAAGGGATACCTCACCCTTTTCACTAGAGGGATACCTCACCCTTTTCACTAGAGGGATACCTCAACCTCTTTACAAGATAAACAAAGTGTTTGAATGATAGAAATTCTCTCAAAGAGTGGATAATACAAATTAAAGCTCTATAGGTATCAAGGAATCACACTTTGAAGCTTAAAACAGAGTTTTGGAGAAAGAGATGATGAAATACGAATTTAATGCTCAAGAATGATTTTCAGATTGTTCTCCAACATTTCTTTGATGTCCAACAACTTAGATTTATACCCAAAACAAATTAAGAGCCGTTGGGGAGAGGTTGGAATCATTAAATACCAAAATAGAGCCGTTGTACGTGTTTTCTGGTTGCCCAGATAACCGATTAGGAAATTGTCCTAATCGGTTAAGAGCTTTGATTTTTTGCTCCTGACATTTAGAATAACCAGTTAGGTGGGGTTGCTAATCGGTTAGGAGCTTTTATAAAAACATGAAAACGTTCCTTTCTTTTACACTAACCGATTAGGTGAGTTTCTTAATCGGTTAGGAGCTTTAGAAACATGAAAAATGCTCCTAACATTCACAATAACCGGTTAGGTGAATTTCCTAATCGGTTAGGAGCTTTTAAAACATGAAAAACGCTCCTGACTTGTGCAATAATCGATTAGGTGAATTTCCTAATCGGTTAGAGCATTCTGGTTTTGAAAGCTAACTTTAAATGGTCATAACTTCTTCCTTTCTTATCCGTTTTAAGCAAATGACCACTCATTGGAAAGATCTTTGAGTCTATTTTCAAATGAAATAAGTTTCAGAATAAAACTCAAAGTATTTGTAAGTTATGATCAAAAGAGTGACCAAAGATCAGCTTTGTAAAACACAAACTTGACTATTTTTCATGGATTTGAACTACCACCAAGACTACCTTTTCAAAACTTGTTTGTTGAGCATTTAGTATGTGAAAATCATTTGTAAAGATTTAAAAACATATTTGAGCTTAGTGTGATTCCCTTTTACCTTTACACAATATCTAAGTCCTATAAGCTAATCTTGAAGATCCTTAGACTTGATCATTGCACTTTTATTTTTTGTCCTTGTTTGTTATCATCAAAACCATTACTTTAGCCAATGCCAATTACATTTTTTTATAGTCAAATTCGAACCAAACTGAACAAAACATCTACGGATTGGTTTAGGTGATTGAGTTGACTTTTTTTTTACACAAAAATTAATTAAATAATTAACTTTCTATAACAAAAAAAATACATAATAAACTTATAATTTTTTTCTAGAAATAGAATCAAACTTATTTATCTCAATAAATATACTATAAAGTACAATAAATAAACAAAATCTAAACAAACAAATATAATTAAAATATACGTAACAATGGATACCAAGACAAACACAAGTACACAACAACACACAAACTTAGTCTAAACATAATTAAAAAGAAACACAAGTACACAACATAATAATAAGCGACCCAAAGTCAATCCAAACTTAATCTAAACTCAATCCAAACATTAAAAACATGATTCATCAAACATCATTTATCAAATCTAATTTATCTTTGAACTTCATTTACATCATGTAATAAGCACAAATGAAAACGTTATGGTCTTCCAAGACCACTCTCAATACCACATTGGCTTATCCACCCTATGAATAATCACTCACCTATCTTGACACCTATTATTTTATCCTACCAAATGACAATGGATAATATAATTCACCCTATCCTATTATGCATCCACCATAAGCTTAAGAAACTACAACACCAAGATCCCAAACTTCTCAACTTTATCAACAACAAAAGAAAATTCACTGTAATTTAGCATGTAAACTAAAGAATCACTCAATGATCTCTAAAAAAACACATTCACCATAACAAAGAAAAAGGAATTGGTGAATTGTATCAGCAATTGTGGATTGGGGTAGGCCGATTAAGAATGAATATGATTAGACAGAGAATTATAGAGAGAGAACAGAGAAAAAAGTTATAACCAAATTAATTATATAACTCACTATCAAGGATTAAACATTAATATATTACCTTCAGTAATTATGACTTCTATAGATGAAAGGTCTTCAAGTAAGAAGTTTAATACTTCATCTAGTACATGTGGATCATGTTCACGTCTCACATTCAACGATATTAAGTTACTAAAGTCAATAAGTACAATATTAAAAATATTAAGAATCAATTATATATATATATATATATATATATATATATATATATATATATATATATATATATATATATATATATATATATGGAGGATCAACTTTGTAGGTGTAAGTCTTTTTTACTTCATTACACTCATTTTTAACCGTTAGATCCACTTTCATCTAATAGTTACTTTTAATGAAATCATCTCATCATTAGATGAAAGTGAATCTAACGGTTAAAAATAAGTGTAAAAAAAAAAACTTTAACTAACGTAAGTGATCCTCCTCATATATATATATATATATATATATATATATATGAACCAATTTACACCCTAACTATCATCACGAATGAAATTTTGTAAAACTCCGTGAAAGTAAAATAAACGATGGTCATTGTTTTAACAACATTATAATACAAAAGGTTACTGGCGCGTAAAATACTAAACATTTACACTATGATTGTGACTTCGTGTGTCGTTAAACGAAAAAAGAATTTGAAGGATTTAGCATTTATGTATTTCTTATTTTGATTTAAAAGCAACTAGTTTTTTTTTTTCTTTGAGCGGAATTTAAAAGCAACTAGTTAAGAATAAGATGATATAGCATTAGACATTTGATAAGGGTTTTTGTAGGTGCGTTGCGTGTGAATGACTGAATGAAGATAATTGTTAAGATGATGTGTAATTAGTCCTTAAACTTAAAAAAATGTATGACTTAGTCCTAAACTTAAAAAATATACAAAATGGCTCTCAAACTCTTCAATGCGCTCAAAACGATTTTTCTAAAGTCTATCTATCTAAAATTTGACAGAAATTATCATATGCCAGTCTAGTGTAACATTCATCCCAGCTCTATACGCAAGTTACTTAGAAGATTGAGCTTTTATGGACCAAAAAATTTCCAACTATATGTGTTTAACAAAACAAAATTCAAAATTAAAAACTGATCCACCAGATAATTTCAGTCATATAAGTTATACACACAACAGGGTCAATGTGGCTCTAATTGCCGTTATGACCATTGTTTGCTACAGAATTGGCTTAAAGATACACTTATGCTTTTCAGTTTAGAGAATTAAAAGAACCTTCAAAGAGATCCTCGTCCCTCTCTATAGTCTCCACCAATAGTACCAAAGAATATATAGTGGTTTCTCTCCACTTTTTAAATCTAGACGAGCACGTTTGGCAAGATTTTTTCATTGTGCAAATAGGTTTTTTTTAAAAAAATATTATTTATCGCATATTTGTTAATTTTTGTTTTAATTTTTATATAAAATTTAATGTATTATAATAATTTTTTTCATAAATTTGAGACTTAAAATTTATGATTTTAAATTATATATTATTTTAAAAATTTTGAGATATAAATATTATTTTGTCTTTAATTAAATAATTTTTTTAATTTTTTTATATTTATTTTAATAATTTAATATATAAAAATAATTTTTTTATAACATTTAAATGAAATAAATTATTTTAAAATTATTTTTTAATTAATATATCTAAATATAAAATTAATTATATTATAATTAATTATATGATAATTAATTATTAAAATAATTAAAAATTTTACAGCTAAATTAAATATACACTATATCTTTTAATCTTTTGACCTTTTAGGGAGTGAAAGCATGAAGGATCTATAAAGAGGGGAATAAATAGGGTAGGTGTAGTTTTGAAGGTGCTAGATGACAAACAATTGAATGACTTGAGATTCACGTAAAATGTAAGATACGCAATGAAGCTTTCTTCCTCACTCAGGGCATAGGTTGCCAGAAAAGCAAAAAAGTTGTGAAAAATAATAGTGTTGCGGGCCACCTTCACATGGGTATTACTATTAAGTAAAGAAGTAGAGAGAGAAATTTCGAGTGAAAACTTTTTTTATTTTAAAATATAAAATTTTAACTTAAAATTAATTAGTATTAACTAGAGTAATTTAACAAATATATAAATCGTACTTAAAATACTGAGATAGATGATGTAAAATTTTTTACATTAAATATATAAATTAACTTTTAACATTTGTAAAATTATATGAAATATGTTCAAAATACATATATTTTAACACATTTTTATACATATTAAAAATTGATTTGTAGACAGGACTTAGAAGGAAATTTGGCATTGGAAGGGACCTCATCTAATCAGAGTTTTTATTACACGTCTCTATTAAACAATTGTCCAAAAAGATGGGACCTGGAAGGAGATTTGGCATTGGAATGGACCAAGCGAATCAGAGTTTTCATGTGGCAGGCTTACCATGACGGTCTCCTTAGCTCCTACAAGAGGGGTAAATGGTATAAATGCTGCCAGGATTGTCAGAATTGTACAGGGTATACGGAAATAACTCTCCATGCCTTGAGAGACTGCCCTGTTGCTTCAAGGATATGGATAAATTTAGTGAACTCAAATAGCATTACTCAATTTTTGTCTTATGATATGAAATAACGGATCAGACAGAATTTGAAAACAAATTTTGGACATTACTCTAACAAGAGTTGGCCAGACATATTTATGACTTCTTGCTGGACAATTTGAAACTGGAGACATAGAGAGTTGTTTGAAGACAATTTCCAACGTCTAAGTGCAGCTCACTCTATCATACTAAACCAGGTTGATGAATGTGAAATTTTAATTTAAAATTAATTTATATTAAAATAAATGATCTAATAAATATATAAATCATATTTAACAAATTAAAATAATTGATGTAAAATTCTTAATTCTTCTTCTACAAATATTTGAAAGAAATAAACAAGTCTAACCAAATAAAAAAAAACCTAACAAAATAGATGACAAATATATATAAGATATTAACTTTGATATTATATAATATTCTAACTTAAAATCAATTAAAATTAAATGTAATGATTCAGTAGATATATAAAATACAACTAAAAAATTAGGACAAATGATGTAAAATTCTTAACAATGAATTCGTACTCGCCGAGAGAAGGGCCAACTGGCTTCAAATCAAGAAGGGCCATGCTAATACACTTATCAAATGGTCCTTCCCTCCTCACGCATGGGTTAAGCTGAACACGAATGGTGCTGTGAAAGGAAACCCAGGGAATGCGGGATGCGGTGGCTTAATTAGAAACGAAGGGGGAGAATACTTGACTGGATTCACAAACCATATTGGAATTTGTTCATCATTCTGAGTTATGGGGCATTTTCCTAGGGCTACAAATAGCATGGGAAGCAGGGATTCAGAAAAATCATTTTAGAATTGGAGTCTGCGGCTGCGATTCTAACCAATCTCAAAAACAGAAGCAAGCATCCCAATAGTCTGGTGGATCGCATTATAGAATGGAAGAATCAGGACTGGGAACTGAAAATCCAGCACACTTATAGACAGGACAATAGGAGTGCGGATTGGCTGGCTAACAAAAAAGTGTACAGGATGACTATGGTGATATGGCAGAACCCACCTCAAGACTTGA
Source organism: Ormosia emarginata (assembly GCA_029884605.1). Classification (NCBI taxonomy): domain Eukaryota; kingdom Viridiplantae; phylum Streptophyta; class Magnoliopsida; order Fabales; family Fabaceae; genus Ormosia; species Ormosia emarginata. The sequence continues at coordinate 17,947,452 of JAQQTP010000080.1, read as the reverse complement.
TGAGTCTCCTTAGAGACGATTATGTAGGGATCCCTATGCCCCATTGTATACCCTCTTCTTAGTGTTCATTGTTTTTAGGCCTTTGCATGTCTAAAATAGGAAGTTCCCATTCAAGAATTTCTCAAAGAAGTAATACGGGTGATTGGTGCTCGAGTTGTGTCGGGATCGATATTAGAGATACAAAGACATAATAATAGTGCGTCAAAACTCAAAGCAAAGTGCCAACCAATGGCATAGTGCTGGAGAATCAAGTCAACCATACAAGGTTACCATCTGAGCTTGTTCACTCACTATCACATCATGCACCACGCACGGTATTTATTATGCTTTAGGAAAACATTGCTATGCCTATCTTGCTTAATCATTTTCGTGAAAGACAAAAGAAAGGAACTGCTAACATTGCTCTTTCACATGGTGTAAAACAAACTATTAGAAATACTCAGTTTAGACATTTGGAAACATATATAGCCATTGGCCATGTAGGGAGCACATGCTTGATTATTCTGTTGCCTGTTTAGGATTATTTTCCCTTTTTCTTTTGAATGTTTTATTCTATTCAATATTCCTTACGCAAAGGACAATCAAACATTGGCCCTCACAATTTTCTTTGGTCCCAACTCCTAACATTTGACAAAAACGGCACGGCATCCATTTGGATTCCGCTTGATACTTCTGGTATAAACTTTCAGTTTCTTTTTGCTTTCTTTAAACGCTTTTGCACACTCCTCGCGTTAGGGATAAGAATAGAGTGTTGTTAGTTATATTTATATCATACCTCTCTTTTCCAATTTCTTATTTTTAACCTAATATATCATTTAGAGTTTTAGACATAGAGTTCTATCTTACTGTAAGAAAAAGGCTTCAAGAACCCACTTGTGGGAAAGATTTAACTATATCTCTCTATATTCAAAGAGAATAGTCTCATACTCAAAAAGGGTAAAGATATCTTAGAAAACAAAAAAAAAAAAAAAAAATAAAAAACTGAATCAAAATTTTTTTATTTTATTGAAGTTTAATTTAAAACTAACTTTTTTTATATTGCAGTAAGATGATGTTTAAACTAACTTATGTATATTTTGACTAATCCACTTTTTTGATCAAGTCAAAAGAAAATCATTCACATTAGAATTAAGATATTCATAATGATATTATTTATGGTTTTAACTCAAAAAATCAACATAGCTAAGATTCAAATACATGATCATGCACCTATCCATATATTACATATTCATCTTCCGCTGCGCTAACTCCTTGGGGTTAAACTAGCTAGTTTGATATCCTACATTGTTTGGAAAAAATTAGGAATTTTAAAATTTTAATTAAAAAAAAGGGTATGGCATTTTTATTTAAATAAATATTAATTAGTTTAAATAAACTGCCATTAAAGTTATTTCATATTGAAGGGGAACTATTTTTTAAAATTTAAAGTAATTATTTAATTTAAAAGACCTTGAAATTTAATGTTAATATATTTGAACATAGTTATTTGTTTCTGCAAACTGGATAATTCTGAGATTTTGAAGAAAAAATATTCAGATTTATGATAAATTATATGAAACTTAAAAAATTCTTCATTTCTATTTTTCCGTTAGTTTTTTTTTTTTTATGAAGAATTAATTGTAGTGAAAACATCTTCCTTTTAAGAAGAGGCCACATAATCAGAAGTTACAGCAGTGACAATTATCTTAATTATTGAAAACTATAATAAAGCACACTGCAGGTGAGTCATGCACATATATATTGGCCAATGATATGTAGTCAACTTCGCTAATGGAAGTCATGAAAACTTTGTTTCAGTTATAATTGATGTGGTGACATTACGACAAATTATGATCCTATTCTAAATTCTTCCCCAATTTCTGTATTTATCTTGACGAAGATAGGGCAACAATGCACGAATTTTCAAATATCAGTTATCTCGTCAAGACCTTTTGATGGTCTCTTTTAATGTAGGGTATGAAAAACAGTTACACCATTATAATCCTGGCGTACAGATTAAGTCATAATAGTTGTCATTGTCTCGATTGAACCATAATAAGTAGATTAGTACCAATGGTTTGAACAAATTTTGCATAGCCAATACCTCGTAATTATTTTTATTTTTTTAAATATACTCGAACATTTAATTATATTATCTTTTTCTTATAGTTAATCTATTTGTATGTATTACGCATTGTTATAAAATTTAAACCAGATAAAAAAAAAGAGAGAGAGAAGATCAGACTAGTAGGACCATAAATCAACTATCTCTGAACTAATTATAGTCACATTACATTTTGAGATTGGCAAATATGATTATTGTTCTAATCAAAACTTCTTTTTTCGGAGAGCTTTTCTAATCAAAACTTGAAATCCCGAAAGTTTAATAATTAATTTCCACGTAAAAAACTTGAAATTCTCCTTGAGCATATGACATTACATTCATATTAATAAAGAGTTAAGACACTTTCTCTCTTATAGAATCGGGGCGAAAAAAACACCTAAAAGAAATAAAATGACTAGGCCAACAAGAAAGATAGAGGACAAATGGAGGGAATGCAACAAGCCCAACATGACGATCTTGAAAGTCTAATAAATTAATAATTAACCAGGTCTGTTTTTTTTTTTTTCTGAAACCCAACTGGTTCAATCTTTGTCTCGGTTCAAAAATACCAAACACGATCAATTTCAAACCGTGTTTTCCCAATTTTTTTAAGCCAACCATAGGAAATTCAAACGGCATATGGCAAAGTATTTATTAATGCTTTGGTGAATCGGAATTGAAACAGTGCTGATGCAATTCAACATCAATTAGTTCATCTCTATAGAGTGTTTTTTTAAAAGAAAAATATATATTTTCTTTGATATTAGATGTTAGGTTAGGCGGAGTATGGAAACTTGCATTTAATGGACAAAACGAAAAAAATCTTATGGCATTAGATCTTCGCGCTTAAATGTTTCTCAATTAATCTATTTCCTATTAAGATAAAACTTCATTACTTATATTTGAATTTATATTTTCCTCATCAAGTGTAAATCTCTACATATGGGAAGCATTTTCGAGTACTACAAGATTATCAACCGAACCCAAGCTCACCAAGAGCAAGTCACTCTATTTGGGTGTTAACCACGGTCATCACGATCATACTTGTTATAGTTTGAATTATGAGTTCTCATTCCACTTATTAGGATATTTAAGATAACTAATATTGATACCCAATTTTGTCCATAAAATTTTTATTACTTAATCAGTGATTAATATTTTAGTGAAAAGATGCTTAATTGCAATGTTGTGATCACACTATTTTTATTTTCTATCTTACTTTTTCTTATTTGTGCAAAATAAAAATTGTTTTGTAACTTGTTCATCCCTCACTACACTCACTCTCACCCACTCCATTATGCATTTACTTTCTTTTGGCAAGAGACACAATATGCCACACTCACACTACACTCACTCTCACCCACTCCATTATGCATTTACTTTCTTTTGGCAAAAGACACAATATGCCACATCCACTTTCTTTGTCCCATTCACTTTTACGTCTCACTCACACTTCCACACACTAATTCACTGACTCATAGCACATTTTCTCTCCACCCTCACGTAATCACTCTTCACACAAGCAACCACACAGTGCACAAAAGCATCTGTTTTTAAGAGGAAGCCAACGAAAAAGAGGCGACTACATTCTTCATCTTTCATCAACCCATTAACTTCACCATTCTTCATCTTCAACACACCACCATCACCTTCTACCACAATTAATCGAGCCAACCCAAGAACCATCATCTTCTTCCCTCACCTTCACCCATAAACTTCATTAACTACCATTTTCCAAAGAACCACACCATCACCATCTCCACTCATAACCAACTCACCTCCCAAAACCGAGTCAACTCGGTGAGCGACCACTATTCATCATCTTCCTTCCCCTTCCATAAACCACCACACACAACCACCGACCACCCTCCATCATAAACCTTCCACCATCAACAATCCGACAATCATAAATAAAATAAAAATAGAAGAGAAAAAACATCAGATCCACCGCTCCACGCCGAACCGCAAAGCGGCAAGCAAAGACATCCCGCCGTAGCGATCGTCGAGCCACCATCGTGCGCGATCGAACCACCAGCCGTACCCCACCGCCTGCGTTCTCTCTTCGTGCCAGAGGTCTCTTCTTTTCTCTCATTCTCTGATATTGTTTAGTTTTCCTGAAAGCACTCAAGTTTTAAGTCTCTGACTTTTGGCAAAAAAAGGAGTTTCAAAAAAATCAGTGAAGCATCACCACTTTCACGTGGGTTGCCCTTTTTTGTTTTTTTTTAAATAAAAAATATAAAAGTTGAAAGATTAAAAACGAAAATGTTAAAAAATATATAAAAGGTGTTTTGAAAGTCTGTTGATTCACGTGGGTTCCCCCCCTTTTGTGTTTTTTTTTAATAAAAAATATAAAAGTGAAAAGATTAAGAGAAGTGATAATGTTAAAATATATAAAAGGTGTTTTGAAAGTCTGTTGATTCACGTAGGAGTCCATTTTAATTCAAAGGGACTTTCGTCTTTTTTTTTGTCTTTTTTTTAAAAAGAAAAAATGTAAATAAAAAAAATAAAAAAATAATAAAAATACAAAAAAAAATCTTTTAACTAATGCAATGATCAATGATGATGATTGAATAGCGATCTATCTTCAATGTCATTTGGATCATAAGGGTTTATCGAGTAATTTCAGTCTTCTACCTGAATCCTGTAAGAATGATTTTGTTGTCAAATAAAAAATCTCTTTTCAAAAATCTTTTTCTTAATTAAAATCAATTAACTTATAATTATTTTCTAAAGAACTACGTGACTTTGAGTTCCTCATTACACCCGAGGATACGTAGGAGCAGAATTCCAATTCTGTCAAGCCAAAAAATAAATTTTCGTAATTTAGTTGTTTCTTTTCTTTCTTTCCTTAAAAAATAAAAAATAAAAATAAAAATAATAGTTATAAAATCTTTTCAAAAAGGGTAAAATAAAATAAATACATTTGAGATTATTAAAATTTGCACAACTAACTTAAGGTACCGTTCTTGTAACGGGCAGTGTAAGTGCTAATACCTTCTCTACCTGTAATCGACTCCCGAACTCAAACTCATTTTTCAAAAGATCAGTTTTGCCTATTTTAAGGGTTTTTCTAATGTTTTCCCAAATTAAATAAACATTGGTGGCGACTCCATTGATTTTCAAATTCCAATCTTTTATCGGTCGTCCCGTCGCGATTTCGGTTGCATGACAATTTTGACTCCACGGGACGTTTGATGAGAGTCAAGCCTTTGTTATTGTTAGTTGTGCAAATTATTAATAATTTTTATTTATTTACTTTATCCCTTTTTGTCTTTATTTCTGTTTTCTTACTTGTTTGTGAATAAATTTTATATGATATTTTTATGTAAATATTTGCTGGCATTATTTTGTGTCCATTTTGACATGACTTACTTGTATATATTTTGAGTTTAATTGTTGAAACCTTAGGGTAGATGATTGTTGCTTGGTTGTTGTATATATGCTTTTACATGTTGGGGGAGTAAATTGGTCTTCTTAAATTTTGGTATAGGTTTGTATGCTCCCTCACATACGTCACTATCACTTACCTCACACACAAGCTCTATACCCGGGCTCAGTACCTTGTAGGATTAGATAGAGGGCGAAGTAGTGTTGCTTTGAGAGACCTTTGGTCTCCGAATAGGCACATGAAAATCCCTCACTCAGATTGAACTCTTTCCGCTTGTAGCCTATCATGGGTGAGGATGGAGAACTCTTGCTAGCCAAAGTGTTGGTGACAGTAAGAGACAATTTGGGGACCCTTTGTCTGATAGGGGTCTAGAACCAAAGTTATCACGTGTTGAAATACCTTTAGAGGTATTATGGTCCATAGAACTTTTTTTAAAAGACAGGTACCAAGCCTAGATTATCATTTTCCTTTAACACATGAGAAAATTCTTTTTGTCTATATTCTTTTCTTTTATTTCATTTTTGTAGACACTAATTTTCTTTTTGCATTTGCATGCGTGGTCCAATTTTGCAAAGATATCGGTAAACCTCGAACATGGATAAAGGGAAAAAAGCTCTAATGTCTGAGGCTGCTGAAAGTATATGGGCTGTTATTGAAGAGTCTACAAGGGCTCAAGTAAGTGAAGGAAACAGCTCGCAACACAGGGATACTCTTTTACCACCTCTAATGAGAGGCCATGACTTTGAGCAAAATGATATTAGAAGACTCCGTAATGTGTGGTATAACATGGAAAGACAGGAAGAGTTCAATGACAAATATGGAGATATTGCAGCTCTGATGTTCATCGCTCCTGATACCCAAATGTTGAAAGCCATGCTTCGCTTTTGGGACCCCTCATATCGATGCTTCACTTTTCGAGAGTTTGACCTGGTACCAACAATTGAGGAGTATGCTAAATTGCTCAATAAAGATAATATGCCCAAGGATAAAGTATACTCGCATGACCCTAAGAAGACGCCAAGAAGGACGTTGTCCAAACTCATAGGAGTTCAGGCAAATGAATTGAATAGGTACATGAAGGATGGAGGACGAAGCCTGGATTCTGAGTTTCTGCTTAGGATTATTGAAACTCAGGTTGATCAAAGTTTTGGTTTGGTAGCACTAGCTCTAGCTATTTACGAGTTGGTAATATTCCCAAGAGTAAAGAATCAGATAGATGGACATGTAATCAATTTGTTTGAGCAGATTGACAATGGGGTACACCCAGCCCCACCAATCTTGGCAGAGACAATTCGATCTTTGAATTACTGTCAAATTCATCAAAAGGGAAGATTTTGGGGATGTGCATCACTGCTAGCAGTATGGATGCTTAGTCATCTACCGACCTTGAAATGCTTTGGTCACCCTGGAGATTGATCTTAAACAGTTGTCATACCTAAACACCCGCTCTCGCTATATGGTCGTGATAATTGGCCTTCCCGAACTCCGATGATGGGGCAATGGATCAGTTTTTTCGCAGAAATGAAGGAAGTGGTTTGGAGAGCCAAGTGGTTTCCTCTTACATACACCATATATAGATGTGGGAGTAAGCCTTGGGTTCCACTTATTGGTCCATGGGGAGTAGTGAGCTATGCTCCGGCAATGGTCCGAAGACAAATGGCATCCCTGCAATTCATTCCTATGACTCATGGGTTGTCAAAATATGAATTCTCATATGATGATGAAGGAATCGACCATAAGGTCAAAGAGGTCATTGGAGATTGGAAAGATGTAAGAAGTATAAAGCCTGGCCTCCCATCATCCAAAACAACAGAAGACTACCCAATTTGGCAAGCTAGTAGGAAGAAAGGGTTTCTTGCTCCTAAGGTACAGGGCCCGGAGCCACCCATGCACCCGGTTTAATGAACCTATTGATTATCATGCTGAAGCAGAGGGCCGGTATGAAATCATTTGTCAACAGTGGGCCACTGAGAGAAGATCCTTGAAGACTCAACTTGACACAGCGAGAGAGAGAATCCAAAATCAAGAACAGAAAATAGTCTCTAAGGAAATTGAGATAGAGAAGCTAAGAGAGACTTGTCAAGTTCTTGAGGCAATCATTCAAGGGAAAGATGGTCAACTTGAAGGTTACAAGGCTGAAGTTGAAATCTTAAATCAGCAGAAGAATAAGCTTGGAAAATGATGTTACTTTTTTGACTAATGAAAAAGACTTCTACCTAAATGCAAGTCAAGACATGAAGCGGAGAGCTGAAGTGATGATTAATAATGTGAGGGAGATCTCCAACCGTTCGAGAAAAAGGGCAAGAGAGATTCTCGAAGTGGAAGCTAAGTTGATACCAGGAGAAACCCAAGAGCTTCGACCGGGTTAGGATGGACTTGAATTTCCTTGGCAAATTTCACTAAAGAAAATCACCAAAATTAGTCTTTTATTTTTAGTCTTTAAGAGTCTTGATGTATTTTTGTTGGCTTTCTCGGAAATTGAGAATGGTCTGTTCATTCTATCTTGTTCTTCTATCTCTAAACAAATAAGGGCAAGTTAGACCTAAGGAGTAGCATGATCAACATGATGTAAAGGGAAACTCCCTATGAAGCTTTTATCTTTAAATGAACGAGGTTTATTGATATCATTTGCTTCATTGGATCATGTTTTTGCATACATTTTCACTTTAGTTTGCATTTTATTGATCATATTCCTAATAATAATAATAATATGACCACAGAAAAAAAATTGTCTCTACAACACCCTTATAGGACTCGCTCCCAATCGAAGGTCATGGATGAACTGGGACAGTCGCAAGAAGAACTGAGGGATGAAGTAAGCCAATTGAAGGGACAAATGGCTAAGATCTTAGAAGTCGTGAAAACTTTGGAAAGAACAAAAACACAGAGGAAACTCCTTCAGGGAACAAATGAAGGGCACCGGCCACACCTCTTTACCCACCAGGCTTCTCTCCATCCACTGCAGTAATATCAAGGCTTCAATCCTCAAGGAGTTATGATGCCGCTAACTATTTATCCAAACAGGCGCCACACACAACCCGTCACCGGTTCACGGGAACTCGGGCTCCATCATTCCCACCATATGGCCTCCTCCCGGGTATGTACCACCATTGGCCACAAATTCCCTTGATAATGGCACGTCGGCGGTAACACCGATCCCAAACCCGCCAAATACTACGAAGCTCGGGTTACTCGCCAAATGCTAATGAAACACCACAAACACAACACCCATTCCCCCCTTCTTTCTTCTACCATATGGTTTTCCCGCCGCTTTATACCACCACAAGCGACCAATCCCTGGACGGCAATCCCACTGCTAACTCTTTAAACACAACCCAACCACCTGCCAACGGAACCTTGCCGACAACATTTTATCCCCACTTTTATGCCACAAAACCCATTGAATTCCTCTGTTGAAAATTCTCAGTCCAGAGAGAAGTTGGAAACTCTAGAAGAGAGACTGCGAGCTATAGAAGGGGCAAGTAGCTACGGTCTCCTTGATGCTTCGGAACTTTGCCTTGTCCCTAACGTGGTGATCCCACCGAAGTTCAAAGTTCCAGATTTTGATAAATACAAGGGGACCACTTGCCCAAAGAACCATCTGACTATGTATATCCGCAAGATGGCTTCGTGTGCTCACGATGACAAGCTGGTGATTCACTTTTTCCAAGACAACTTGACTGGGGCAGCTTCAAATTGGTACACTCATCTTGAGCGTGCCCATGTTCGATGTTTCAAAGACTTGGCTGATGCTTTCTTGAAGCAGTATAAGTACAATATTGATATGGCACCTGATAGATTGCAGCTCCAGAATATGGCTAAGAAGGATGTTGAAACTTTTAAGGAATATGCTCAGCGATGGAGAGAAATGGCCGCTCAAGTAGAACCCCCATTGACAGAAAGAGAAATGGTGGCCACGTTTATTGACACTCTGCAACCGCCTTTCTATGACAAAATGATAGGGAGTGTGTCATCAAATTTCTCGGACATGGTTATCATCGGAGAAAGAGTTGAGGGAGGAATGAGAAGTGGGAAGATCGTTGAAAGTTCGACAGAACATTTAACGCCAAGAGGCCCCGATGGGAAAGAAAAAAGAAGAAGAGAAACCCATGTTTGTTACCTTCGACCAAAGAAACTTTACCCAAGGGAGATATAGCCAAACACCAGTAAACCATCAATCATCCTTCCAAACCCCTTTCGCACCTTACCACCCATACTTTCCCACTACACCACCAATTCCATATCCCCAGCCTTATTACCCCCATGTCGCCAATACTTCACACGTTCCTCATCATCAACCTCACCACTCAATGAGGCCTCACCAAATGCCATCTCATTCTCAATACCGGACACCTCCTACCTTACCGCCTCAAACAGTTCAACCATGGACCCAAAATCCAAACACAAACCAAAGAAGACCACCAAATAACCAAGAAAGGAAGTTTGTCCATTTCGACCTTATTCCTATGACCTACACTGAGTTACTATCCCAACTCATCCGTAACTCTCTCTTAGCTCCTTGTCTAATGAAGCTAGTGGAGCCCCTATACCCAAAAGGATTTGACCTAAACGCCAAGTGCAATTACCATGCGGGAGCCATGGGCATTCCACGAGAATTGCAAAGCGCCGAAGTTTAAGGTGCAAGATCTAATCAATGCTAAATGGTTGAATTTCAAGACAAATACCCCTAGTGTGGGCCACAACCCTTTGCCTAACCATGAGAATCCTACGAAATCAATGCTATAGAGGAGTGTTACGCCCAAAGAACTTATAAGACAGTGGCGGATGTCAAAACCCCCATGAAGGTTATTTTTAAAGAACTGTGCAAATTCGGGATGATGGAAGTTCATATTGAAAAGAAAGGGGGCGGTGATAATGAAATAATGTGCAATCTCCATGGGAATGTGGGGCATTCTATTGACGAATGTGGTGAGTTCAAACAAATCCTCCAAGATCTAATGGACATGTAACTAGTGCAAATAGGTCATTTATGTGACAATGGTGGCATAAGCATGGTGGATGAATGTGTTATTCCACAGTTTCAAGAAGGTCATGAAGCCATAAACTCTCTGGTCCCTTCCATTGCAAATCCAGCTATCAAACCGTTGGTTATCTATTACACTGCAAGTTCGCCTGCGCCACCTCCATGTGACCCAAGGCCCATCACCATTCAAGTTCCTAGTCCTTTTTCCATTTAAGGACACCAGAGCAGTACCGTGGAATTATGATATACAAGTCTTTGGAGATAATCTCACAAACGATCAGCCAAATGTTTCATCTTGTTCGACCGCTATTGTCACAAATATATCGGGGATTGGAGGGATGACACGAAGTGGTCGCATTTACACTCCTGAGGAGTTGCGAAAGGGACAAGAAGAAGAAGAAAAGAGAAACTACAAGGGGAAGAGCAAGACAGGAAAGACTTCTATGGGGAATGATGTGAAAGAAAAAGGAGGATTGACAAAGCCAAATGAGTATAAGAAAGAGGTATCTGATGAAGAAGTTTGTGAGTTCTGAAAGTACATCAAGCAAAGCGAGTATAGGGTGGTTGATCAGTTGAATCGCACTCCTGCAAGGATATCTCTCTTGTCCTTGTTGATGAATTCTGAGCCGCATAGGAAAGTATTGATGAAGATACTAAATCAAGCACATGTTTCTCATGACATTACAGTTGACAAATTTGGTGGTATTATTGGCAACATTACTGCTGATAATTATGTCACTTTCACCGATGATGAGATCCCTGCTGAAGGAATGGGGCATAATAAGGCGCTGCATATTTCCGTCAAATGCCAAGATCATATAATGGCTAGAGTGCTCATTGATAATGGTTCCTCTTTGAATGTAATGCCAAAATCAACTCTCTCCAAGTTGCCTTTTGATGGGACTTACATGAAACCAAGTACCATGATCGTGAGAGCTTTTGATGGGACCCGAAGAGAAGTGATGGGAGAAATAGAGATCCCAGTTCAGGTTGGGCCTACTACCTTTCATGTACTCTTTCAGGTGATGGACATCACACCAACTTACAGTTGCCTATTGGGACGACCCTGGATTCATTCCGCTGGCGCGGTGCCATCCTCTTTGCACCAGAAAGTGAAATTCATAGTTGGCAATAGTTTGGTGATCGTCTCGGGTGAGGAAGACTTGTTGGTGAGTAAGCTCCCATCGACTCCTTACATCGAAGCTGCGAATAAGCTCTTGAAACAAACATTCCAAGCGTTTGAGGTTGTCAATCTTGTTTATGTAAAGGAAGGAGCTCGAATTCCAAAACCACAGTCATCTAGTGCATCCATAATGATGGCTAAGGTTATGCTTGAAAGAGGATATCAAAGTGGAAATGGACTAGGAATGAATAAACAAGGCATTGCAAAGTTTCTGCACCCATGTGAAAATAAGGACAGGTTCGGGTTAGGGTATAAACCAACTAAAGCTGACAAGAGAAGGGTTATAGAAGAGAAAAGAGAGAAGAGGTTGGCTCGGTTGGAAAATCGGGAGCCTAAAACTGAGAAGATTCCCATCTGTGACATCCAACAGAGTTTTCGAAGTGCTTGGGATTGGTGTTTCGAACCGGTGACCGCTATCAATGATGATCAATCCATCGACCTTGGTGTCGGTCTGGTGTACCCTTGTTCTCCTGGATGCGAGCTCAACAATTGGGAGATCGTCGATTTTCCCATGACTTTTGAAACCGATTCAAAGTAATTACAGTAATGCTAATCCTATAGCTATGCCTAAGGCTTTAGGAAAATATGTTGTAAAAACGGGCTCACATGTTTCCTTTTCAATATTTGCTATCAATAAAATGCATTTTCAAATTATCTTCCCTTTTAATTTTTCTCTTGTTCGACCATTGCATTAGCTTTTATTCATTACCCTTTTTACTTGTTTTGACATCAATAAATGCAGATCTGAAAGTGGTTCTCTTGAAAATGACAAAGGTGATATGACCCCATTGTATAATTTTGACCATCCTATTAATCATGTTGATGAAGATGATGACGATTGGGAACCTCTTACTCCGAGCTAATGAGATTAATAGAACAAGAGGCCAAAGAGATTCAACCCCATGAGAGCCGCTAAAGTGATTAATTTGGGGACAGAAGATGATAAAAAAGAAGTTAAAATTGGCACTTCTATGAAAGAAGAAGAGCGAAGCAAGTTGGTTAAGCTCTTATCTGATTATCGTGACATTTTTGCATGGTCATACCAAGACATGCCGGGGCTGGATGTTAGCATAGTTGAGCATAAATTGCCATTAAGACCAGAATGTCTTCCCGTCAAGCAAAAATTGAGGCGAATGAAGCCGAAAATGTCGTTAAAAATTAGAGAGAGGTCAAAAGACAGCTTGATTGATGCGGGTTTCCTCATTGTCGCAAAGTACCTCAATGGGTCGCCAACATCGTACTGTCTCGAAGAAAGATGGGAAAGTACACATGTGCGTTGACTATAGAGATTTGAATAGGGCCACCCTAAAGATAATTTTCCTTTACCTCACATTGACATTTTGGTGGACAACACTGCTCAATATGCATTTTTCTCCTTCATGGATGGTTTCTCGGGATATAATCAAATCAAGATGGCACCTGAAGATACGGAGAAGACCACATTCATCACTCTATGGGGGACTTTTTGCTATAAAGTGATGCCGTTCAGATTGAAGAATGCTGGAGCAACTTATCAAAGGGCGATGGTGGCATTGTTCCACGACATGATGCACAAAGAAATAGAAGTTTATGTGGATGATATGATTGCAAAGTCAAAAACAGAAGAAGATCACATAACCGATCTGCAAAAGCTTTTTGAGCGGTTGAGAAAGTTCAGGCTCAGATTGAATCCTGCTAAGTGCACTTTTGGTGTAAAATCAGGCAAGCTCTTGGGATTTGTGGTTAGCGAGAAAGGAATAGAAGTTGACCCAGACAAAGTTCGAGCAATCATAGAGATGTCAGCTCCTCGCACTGAAAAAGAAGTTCGTGGATTTTTGGGGAGGCTGAACTATATTGCTAGGTTTATATCCCAATTAACTGCAACGTGCGAGCCAATCTTCAAGTTATTGCGTAAAAACCAGACAGTAGAATGGAACGAGGATTGTCAAGAAGCATTTGAGAAGATCAAGCGATCTGCAAGAACCCCGTTTTGGTACCTCCAATGCCAGGAAGGCCTCTCATCATGTACTTGACTGTGTTGGATGAATCCATGGGTTGTGTATTGGGACAACATGATGAAACCGGTAAAAAGGAGCAGGCCATCTATTACTTGAGTAAGAAGTTTACGAACTATGAGGCAAAATATTCATTGTTGGAACGCACGTGTTGCGCCTTGGCATGGGCGGCCCATCGATTGAGGCAGTACATGTTGTGTTACACCACTTGGTTAGTGTCCAAAATGGACCCGATCAAGTACATCTTTGAAAAACCTGCCCTCACTGGGAGGATTGCACGTTGGCAAGTTTTGTTATCAGAATATGACATTGTCTACGTCACCCAAAAAGCAGTCAAAGGCAGTGCTCTGGCAGATTTCTTAGCTAGTCAACCAGTTGAGGGCTATGGGTCTATGCAGTGTGAATTCCCTAATGAAGATATAATGGCTTTGTTTGGAGAAGAAGAATCTTTGAAAAAAGAAAAATGGACTTTATTGTTTGACGGAGCTTCTAATTCACTGGGGCATGGAGTCGGGGCCATACTGATTTCCCCTGAAAGTAATTTTATCCCAATCACTGCTCGGTTGTGCTTTGACTGTACAAACAACATAGCCGAATACGAAGCATGTGCCATGGGAATCAAGCAGTGATAGAATCAAAGGCAAAAGTTCTTGAGGTATACGGGGACTCTGCCCTGGTCATCCATCAGCTAAAGGGAGAATGGGAAACTCGAGATACCAAGTTGATCCCTTATCATGCTTACATCAAGGAGTTGATTGAACAACTTGACGAAGTCACATTCCATCACGTCCCTCGCGAAGATAATCAGTTGGCTGATGCTTTGGCCACATTGTCGTCAATGTTCAAAGTAAGTCATGATAAGGACTTGCCACTCATAAAGATGGAAAGTCGTGACCAACCGGCATATTGTCAAATGGTAGAACTGGAGCCAGATGGAAAACCGTGGTACCATGACATCAAATGCTTCATCAAGAACAGAGAGTACCCTCCAGATGCTTCAGAAAATGACAAAAGAACCCTCAGAAGACTCACAATGGGTTTCTTTCTAAATGGGGAAGTTCTCTATAAGAGGAACCACGACATGGTGCTGCTAAGATGTGTTGATGCAACAGAAGCAGAGAAAATAATCAAAGATGTCCATGAAGGTTCTTTTGGAACTCATGCAAGCGGGCATGCAATGGCAAGAAAGATACTGAGAGCTGGGTACTATTGGTTGACAATGGAAACCGATTGCTTCAATTATGTGAAGAAGTGCCACAAATGCCAGACGTATGCTGACAAGGTCCATGCACCGCCAACACCTTTGAATGCTTTAACAGCACCCTGGCCATTCTCAATGTGGGGAATAGATGTCATAGGGGCCCATTGAACCGAAGGCCTCAAATGGACATCGCTTTATTCTTGTTGCAATTGATTACTTCACAAAATGGGTCGAAGCCGCTTCTTATGCCAACGTGACCAGGAATGTAGTGATCGGTTTGTTAAAAGGGAGTTGATTTGTCGTTACGGTTTGCCAAGCAAAATTATCACTGACAATGCCACTAATCAACAACAAGATGATGAAAGAGATGTGTGAAAGTTTCAAAATTGAGCACCACAATTCCTCACCCTATCGCCCAAAGATGAATGGGGCAGTGGAGGCGGCAAACAAGAACATCAAGAAGATTGTTCAAAAGATGGTTGTAACGTATAGAGATTGGCATGAAATGCTACCATTTGCATTGCATGGTTATCGTACATCTGTTCGTACTTCAACTGGGGCAACCCCTTTCTCTTTGGTTTATGGAATGGAGGCGGTACTCCCTATTGAAGTGGAAATTCCATCATTAAGAGTGCTGATAGAAGCAGAATTAGAAGAAACTGAATGGGTCCAAACTCGACTTGATCAGTTGAACCTCATTGAAGGAAAGAGATTAACAGCACTGTGTCATGGCCAGCTTTACCAGAAGAGAATGATGAAAGCCTATGCGAAAAAGGTGCGTCCGCGACAGTTCCAAGAAGGAGACCTAGTACTCAAGAAGATTCTTCCCATTCAAAAGGATAATCGAGGAAAATGGACTCCAAACTATGAAGGACCTTATGTTGTAAAAAAGCTTTCTTGGGAGGAGCTTTGATTCTCATAAATATGGATGATGCAGATTTACCACTTCCTGTAAATTCGAGATCTTTGTCAAAATGTATTATGCTTAAAAAAAAAACAACAAAAAAAACAAACAAAAAAAAAAAAAAAGTGGCTCGCTAGGTGAAAATTTGAAAAGGCGATCTAGGCAAAAATTAGAGCGACCCGCTAGGTTGAAAACTCGGAAAGAGCGACCTAGGCAAAAGTTAGGGTCAAAGATGGTTCTTGACACATCTGAAAAAGTGGAGTTGCCTCGAGTCACAAATTGGGGCAGTTTGAATGGAAAGTCTTGTCATGAACCCTCCCGACGCGTGAAAACTGGGTCAACTCATGTTCTCAGAAATAGAAAATGGGGTATTTAAGGTCTTACACATGGGAAATTAGCACTGGTAATCCTAGAGAGCATTACTGGAAGAGTTGGAAAAATCTACTCCAACATTCTTCTGTAAACCTTTCAATTCTAACCTTTGTGGTACCACATTCCCTGTACTGTTCCTTTCCATAATAATAGTCCATTTTCTTTGCAACTCATTGTTGATTCAATATGCATTTATCATGATAGATTTATATTGAGATGTGAAACATGTGATTATATTGCAAAAACATTCAGTTTTGTTTTAACAATCTTGAAAGGTCATGGGGAATGCGATAAATTTCCTGATAAAAGTATTGATGAAAATAAAGAATCACCAACAAATCAAGAAGCCAATCGATGAATTTTGTTTACCGTTCGACCCGGATCCTACTATGGGAAGAAGTTCTTAAGGGTGTTGTGGAACCAAGAGTGATCCAACTAAAGCTCTGATGTGTCAATTTTTGTTTACCCAATTTGTCCATGAGAATATCTATAGTAGGACATTCATTGCATCATCATGTATCCGTTACATCATGCATCATCCCAGGCATTACATGCACTGTCCTCAAGCTGCATTTTCATTGCATCATCCTACATCCATTGCATCAAGCATCAACTCAGGCATCATATGCATTTACAACAACAAAAAGCAGCAAAAGCCTTTCTGTAGCTTTTTGGGTCCCCGCACCCATTTGCCTTTAGTTTTCGGATCCCTACGCCCCATAGCTTTTCAATTCGGGTCCTCGACCCATTGCCTTTTCAATTCGGGTCCCCGCACCCATCGTGTTAAGTTTTTGTTAAGCTTCAATGGATACCCGACTCATGCAAGCTTTTTCCCTTCTTGCTTTAAGTTTTTGCCAAGCTTCGGCGGATACCCGACTCATAAACTTTTTCCTTTCTAGTTTTAAGTTTTTGCCAAGCTTCGGCGGATACCCGACTCAGTAAGTTTTTTCCTTTCTGTTTTAAGGTTTTGTTAAGCTTCAATGATACCCGACTCCACAAGCTTTTTCCCTTTCTTGCTTTAAGTTTTTGCTAAGCTTTCGACAGGATACCCTACCCCGCAAGCTTTTTATCTTTTTTTAAGTTTTACATCAAGCTTCGACGAGCACCCTACCCCGCAAGCTTTTTAAGTTTTCTCAAACTTCGACAGTGCACCTACCCATAAGCTTTTAAGTTTTGCATCGATGCTTCGACGGGCACCCTACCCCTCAAGCTTTTTACACTTTTGTCCAAATGTAACGGATACCCGACTCTCATGAAGCTTTTTACTTTGTTTTAATGACCTTTGTTTTTTTTATAATCAAAAGAAAGCTTTCTTAAAAAAAAAAGAAAAAAAAAAAAAAAAAAAGGAAAAAAAAGAAATGAAAACTTTCATGGACAAAATTGAATCAATTCCTTTGCTTCCCATTTATTCTAAATGTAAAGCAAAGTGGGGCAAATTTTTTTTGGCATCAAAAAATTGATACCCAATTTTGTCCATAAAATTTTTATTACTTAATCGTATGATTAATATTTTAGTGAAAAGATGCTTAATTGCAATGTTGTGATCACACTATTTTTATTTTCTATCTTACTTTTTCTTATTTGTGCAAAATAAAAATTGTTTTGTAACTTGTTCATCCCTCACTACACTCACTCTCACCCACTCCATTATGCATTTACTTTCTTTTGGCAAGAGACACAATATGCCACACTCACACTACACTCACTCTCACCCACTCTCATTATGCATTTACTTTCTTTTGGCAAAAGACACAATATGCCACATCCACTTTCTTTGTCCCATTCATTTTTACGTCTCACTCACACTTCCACATACTAATTCACCGACTCATAGCACATTTTCTCTCACCCTCACGTAATCACTATTCACACAAGCAACCACACAAAGGTACAAAAGCATCTGTTTTTAAGAAGGAAGCCAACGAAAAAGAGGCGACTACATTCTTCATCTTTCATCAACCCATTAACTTCACCATTCTTCATCTTCAACACACCACCATCACCTTCTACCACAATTAAGCGAGCCAACCCGGTGAACCATCATCTTCTTCCCTCACCTTCACCCATAAACTTCATTAACTACCATTTTCCAAAGAACCACACCATCACCATCTCCACTCATAACCAACTCACCACCCAAAACCGAGTCAACTCGGTGGCGACCCACTATTCATCATCTTCCTTCCCCTTCCATAAACCACCACACACAACCACCGACCACCCTCCATCATAAACCTTCCACCATCAACAATCCGACAATCATAAATAAAATAAAAACAGAAGAGAAAAAACATCGGATCCACCGCTCCACGCCGAACCGCATGACCGCAGCGAAGACATCCCGCCGTAGGCGATCGTCGGAGCCATCGTGCGCGATCGAACCAGTGCTTGTACCCCACCGCCGCTTGCTGCGTTCTCTCTTCGTGCCGAGGTCTCTTCTTTTCTCTCATTCTCGATATTGTTTGGTTTTCTGAAAGCACTCAAGTTTTAAGTCTCGACTTTTGGCTAAAAAGGAGTTTCAAAAAAATCAGTGACAAACTTCCTTTCTTGCATCACCACTTTTCACGTGGGTTGCCCCTTTTTTGTTTTTTTTTTTTGAAATAAAAAATATAAAAGTTGAAAGATTAAAAAACGAAAATGTTAAAAAATATATAAAAGGTGTTTTGAAAGTCTGTTGATTCACGTGGGTTCCCCCCCTTTTGTGTTTTTTTTAATAAAAAATATAAAAGTGAAAAGATTAAAAGAAGTGATAATGTTAAAATATATAAAAGGTGTTTTGAAAGTCTGTTGATTCACGTAGGAGTCCATTTTAATTCAAAGGGACTTTCGTCTTTTTTTTTGTCTTTTTTTTAAAAAGAAAAAATGTAAATAAAAAAAATAAAAAAATAATAAAAATACAAAAAAAAAATCTTTTAACTAATGCAATGATCAATGATGATGATTGAATAGCAGATGCTATCTTCAATGTCATTTGGATCATAAGGGTTTATTGAAGTAGCCTATTAGTCTTCTACTCAATCTGTGTAAGAATGATTTTGTTGTCAAATAAAAAATCTCTTTTCAAAAATCTTTTTCTTAATTAAAATCAATTAACTTATAATTATTTCTAAAGAACTACGTGACTTTGAGTTCCTCATTGCACCCGAGGATACGTAGGGCGAATTCCAATTCTATCAAGCCAAAAAATAAATTTTCGTAATTTAGTTGTTTCTTTTCTTTCTTTCCTTAAAAAATAAAAAATAAAAATAAAAATAATAGTTATAAAATCTTTTCAAAAAGGGTAAAATAAAATAAATACATTTGAGATTATTAAAATTTGCACAACTAACTTAAGGTACCGTTTCTTGTAGCAGTGCGGTGTAAGTGCTAATACCTTCCCTACATGTCGTAATCGACTCCAGAACTCAAACTCATTTTTCAAAAGATCAGTTTTGCCTATTTTAAGGGTTTTTCTAATGTTTTCCCAAATTAAATAAACATTGGTGGCGACTCCATTGATTTTCAAATTCCAATCTTTTATCGGTCGTCCCGTCGCGATTTCGGTTGCGACAGCTGGCGACTCCACTGGGGACGTTTGATGAGAGTCAAGCCTGTTATTGTTAGTTGTGCAAATTATTAATAATTTTTATTTATTTACTTTACCCCTTTTTGTCTTTATTTCTGTTTTCTTACTTGTTTGTGAATAAATTTTATATGATATTTTTATGTAAATATTTGCTGGCATTATTTTGTGTCCATTTTGACATGACTTACTTGTATATATTTTGAGTTTAATTGTTGAAACCTTAGGGTAGATGATTGTTGCTTGGTTGTTGTATATATGCTTTTACATGTTGGGGGAGTAAATTGGTCTTCTTAAATTTTGGTATAGGTTTGTATGCTCCCTCACATACGTCACTATCACTTACCTCACACACAAGCTCTATACCCGGGCTCAGTACCTTGTAGGATTAGATAGAGGGCGAAGTAGTGTTGCTTTGAGAGACCTTTGGTCTCCGAATAGGCACATGAAAATCCCTCACTCAGATTGAACTCTTTCCGCTTGTAGCCTATCATGGGTGAGGATGGAGAACTCTTGCTAGCCAAAGTGTTGGTGACAGTAAGAGACAATTTGGGGACCCTTTGTCTGATAGGGGTCTAGAACCAAAGTTATCACGTGTTGAAATACCTTTAGAGGTATTATGGTCCATAGAACTTTTTTTAAAAGACAGGTACCAAGCCTAGATTATCATTTTCCTTTAACACATGAGAAAATTCTTTTTGTCTATATTCTTTTCTTTTATTTCATTTTTGTAGACACTAATTTTCTTTTTGCATTTGCATGCGTGGTCCAATTTTGCAAAGATATCTGTAAACCTCGAACATGGATAAAGGGAAAAAAGCTCTAATGTCTGAGGCTGCTGAAAGTATATGGGCACATTTATTGAAGAGTCTACAAGGGCTCAAGTAAGTGAAGGAAACAACAAAGCTTGATTTCGACACAGGGGATACTCTTTTACCACCTCTAATGAGAGGCCATGACTTTGAGCAAAATGATATTAGAAGACTCCGTAATGTGTGATATAACATGGAAAGACAGGAAGAGTTCAATGACAAATATGGAGATATTGCAGCTCTGATGTTCATCGCTCTTGATACCCAAATGTTGAAAGCCATGCTTCGCTTTTGGGACCCCTCATATCGATGCTTCACTTTTCGAGAGTTTGACCTGGTACCAACAATTGAGGAGTATGCTAAATTGCTCAATAAAGATAATATGCCCAAGGATAAAGTATACTCGCATGACCCTAAGAAGACGCCAAGAAGGACGTTGTCCAAACTCATAGGAGTTCAGGCAAATGAATTGAATAGGTACATGAAGGATGGAGGACGAAGCCTGGATTCTGAGTTTCTGCTTAGGATTATTGAAACTCAGGTTGATCAAAGTTTTGGTTTGGTAGCACTAGCTCTAGCTATTTACGGGTTGGTAATATTCCCAAGAGTAAAGAATCAGATAGATGGACATGTAATCAATTTGTTTGAGCAGATTGACAATGGGGTACACCCACCCCACCAATCTTGGCGAGAGACAATTCGATCTTTGAATTCTTGTCAAATTCATCAAAAGGGAAGATTTTGGGGATGTGCATCACTTTGCTAGCAAAGCATATGGATGCTTAGTCATCTACCGACCTTGAAATGCTTTGGTCACCCGGAGATTGATCTTAAACAGTTTGTCATACCTAAACACCCGCTCTCGCTATATGGTCGTGATAATTGGCCTTCCCGAACTCCGATGATGGGGCAATGGATCAGTTTTTTCGCAGAAATGAAGGAAGTGGTTTGGAGAGCCAAGTGGTTTCCTCTTACATACACCATATATAGATGTGGGAGTAAGCCTTGGGTTCCACTTATTGGTCCATGGGGAGTAGTGAGCTATGCTCCGGCAATGGTCCGAAGACAAATGGCATCCCTGCAACTCATTCCTATGACTCATGGGTTGTCAAAATATGAATTCTCATATGATGATGAAGGAATCGACCATAAGGTCAAAGAGGTCATTGGAGATTGGAAAGATGTAAGAAGTATAAAGCACGGCCTCCCATCATCCAAAACAACGAGAAGACCCCCAATTTGGCAAGCTAGTAGGAAGAAAGGGTTTCTTGCTCTAAGGTACGGGGCCCTCGGAGCCACCCATGCACCTGTTTAATGAACCTATTGATTATCATGCTGAAGCGAGAGGGCCTAGGTATGAAATCATTTGTCAACAAGGGCCACCGAGAGAAGATCCTTGAAGACTCAACTTGACACAAATGAGAGAGAGAATCCAAAATCAAGAACGAGAAAATAGTCTCTAAGAAAATTGAGATAGAGAAGCTAAGAGAGACTTGTCAAGTTCTTGAGGCAATCATTCAAGGGAAAGATGGTCAACTTGAAGGTTACAAGGCTGAAGTTGAAATCTTAAATCACGAGAAGAATAAGTTGGAAAATGATGTTACTTTTTTGACTAATGAAAAAGACTTCTACCTAAATGCAAGTCAAGACATGAAGCGGAGAGTGAAGTGGTGATTAATAATGTGAGGAGATCTCCAACCGTTCGAGAAAAGGGCAAGAGAGATTCTGAAAGTGGAAGCTAAGTTGATACCGGGAGAAACCCAAGAGCTTCGACCGGGTTAGGATGGACTTTTCCTTGGCAAATTTCACTAAAGAAAATCATCAAAATTAGTCTTTTATTTTTAGTCTTTAAGAGTATTGATGTATTTTTGTTGGCTTTCTCGGAAATTGAGAATGGTCTGGTTCATTCTATCTTGTTCTTCTATCTCTAAACAAATAAGGGCAAGTTAGACCTAAGGAGTAGCATGATCAACATGATGTAAAGGGAAACTCCCTATGAAGCTTTTATCTTTAAATGAACGAGGTTTATTGATATCATTTGCTTCATTGGATCATGTTTTTGCATACATTTTCACTTTAGTTTGCATTTTATTGATCATATTCCTAATAATAATAATAATATGACCACAGAAAAAAAAAACTGTCTCTACAACACCCTTATAGGACTCGCTCCCAATCGAAGGTCATGGATGAACTGGGACAGTCGCAAGAAGAACTGAGGGATGAAGTAAGCCAATTGAAGGGACAAATGGCTAAGATCTTAGAAGTCGTGCAAACTTTGGAAAGAACAAAAAACACAGAGGAAACTCCTTCAGGAACAAATGAAGGGCACCCGGCCACACCTCTTTACCCACCTGGCTTCTCTCCATCCACTCTGCAATATCAAGGCTTCAATCCTCAAGGAGTTTTGATGCCGCTAACTATTTATCCAAACAGCGCCACTCAACCTGCTGTCACCGGTTCACAGGGAACTCAGGCTCCATCATTCCCACCATATGGCCTCCCTCCCGAGTATGTACCACCATTGGCCACAAATTCCCTTGATAATGGCACGTCAGCAGTAACACCGATCCCAAACCCGCCAAATACTACTGAAGCTCAGGTTACTCTGTCAAATGCTAATGAAACACCACAAAACAAGACACCCGTTCCCCTTCTTTCTTCCACCATATGGTTTTCTGCCGCTTTATACCACCACAAGCGACCAATCCCGGACGGCGGCAATCCCACTGCTAACTCTTTAAACACAACCCAACCACCTTAACGGAACCTTGCTTTGGCACAAGATTTTATCCCCACTTTTATGCCACAAAACCCATTGAATTCCTCTGTTGAAAATTCCCGGTCCGAGAGAGAAGTTGGAAACTCTAGAAGAGAGAAAATGTGAGCCATAGAAGGGCAAGTAGCTACGGTCTCCTTGATGCTTCGAACTTTGCCTTGTCCCTAACGTGGTGATCCCACCGAAATTCAAAGTTCCGGTTTTGATAAATACAAGGGGACCACTTGCCCAAAGAACCATCGACCATGTATATCCGCAAGATGGCTTCGTGTGCTCACGATGACAAGCTGGCGATTCACTTTTCCAAGACAACTTGGTCGGGGCAGCTTCAAATTGGTACACTCATCTTGAGCGTGCCCATGTTCGATGTTTCAAAGACTTGGTGATGCTTTCTTGAAGCGATATAAGTACAATATTAATATGGCACCTGGATAGATTGCGGCTCCGAGAATATGGCTAAGAAGGATGTTGAAACCTTTAAGGAATATGCTCAGCGATGGAGAGAAATGGCCGCTCAAGTAGAGCCCCCATGACAGAAAGAGAAATGGTGGCCACGTTTATTGACACTCTGCAACCGCCCTTCTATGACAAAATGATAGGGAGTGTGTCATCAAATTTCTCGGACATGGTTATCATTGGAGAAAGAGTTGAGGGAGGAATGAGAAGTGGGAAGATCGTTGAAAGTTCGACAGAACATTTAACGCCAAGAGGCCCCGAGATGGGAAAGAAAAAAGAAGGAGAAACCCATGTTTGTTACCTTCGACCAAAGAAACTTTACCCAATGGAGATATAGCCAAACACCAGTAAACCATCAATCATCCTTCCAAACCCCTTTCGCACCTTACCACCCATACTTTCCCACTACACCACCAATTCCATATCCCCAGCCTTATTACCCCCATGTCGCCAATACTTCACACGTTCCTCATCATCAACCTCACCACTCAATGAGGCCTCACCAAATGTCATCTCATTCTCAATACCAGACACCTCCTACCTTACCGCCTCAAACAGTTCAACCATGGACCCAAAATCTAAACACAAACCAAAGAAGACCACCAAATAACCAAGAAAGGAAGTTTGTCCACTTCGACCCAATTCCTATGACCTACACCGAGTTACTACCCCAACTCATCCGTAAGTCTCTCTTGGCTCCTTGCCCGATGAAGCCATTGGAACCCCATACCCTAAAGGTTTTGACCCCAACGCCAAGTGTGATTACCATGCGGGAGCCATAGGGCATTCCACGAGAGAATTGCAAAGCGGCAAAGTTTAAGGTGCAAGATCTAATCAATGCTAAATGGTTGAATTTCAAGACAAATACCCCTAGTGTGGGCCACAACCCTTTGCCTAACCATGAGAATCCTACGGTCAATGCTATAGAGGAGTGTTACTAAAGTCGCCAACTTATAAGACGCAGTGGCGGATGTCAAAACCCCCATGAAGGTTATTTTTAAAAAACTGTGCAAATTCGGGATGATGGAAGTTCATATTGAAAAGAAAAGGGGCGGCGATAATGAAATAATGTGCAATCTCCATGGGAATGTGGGGCATTCTATTGACGAATGTGGTGAGTTCAAACAAATCCTCCAAGATCTAATGGACATGCAACTAGTGCAAATAGGTCATTTATGTGACAATGGTGGCATAAGCATGGTGGATGAATGTGTTATTCCACAGTTTCAAGAAGGTCATGAAGCCATAAACTCTCTGGTCCCTTCCATTGCAAATCCAGCTATCAAACCGTTGGTTATCTATTACACTTTGCAAGTTCGCTGCGCCACCTCCATGTGACCCAAGGCCCATCACCATTCAAGTTCCTAGTCCTTTTCCATTTAAGGACACCAAGCAAGATCTGTGGAATTATGATATACAAGTCTTTGGAGATAATCTCACAAACGATCAGCCAAATGTTTCATCTTGTTCGACCGCTATTGTCACAAATATATCGGGATTGGATTGAGGGATGACACGAAGTGGTCGCATTTACACTCCCGAGGAGTTGCGAAAGGGGCAAGAAGAAGAAGAAAAGAGAAACTACAAGGGAAGAGCAAGACAGGAGAGACTTCTATGGGGAATGATGTGAAAGAAAAAGGAGGATTGACAAAGCCAAATGAGTATAAGAAAGAGGTATCTGATGAAGAAGTTTGTGAGTTCCTGAAGTTCATCAAGCAAAGCGAGTATAGGGTGGTTGATCAGTTGAATCGCACTCCTGCAAGGATATCTCTCTTGTCCATGTTGATGAATTCTGAGCCGCATAAGAAAGTATTGATGAAGATACTAAATCAAGCACATGTTTCTCATGACATTACAGTTGACAAATTTGGTGGTATTATTGACAACATTACTGCTGATAATTATGTCACTTTCACCGATGATGAGATCCCTGCTGAAGGATTGGGGCATAATAAGGCGCTGCATATTTTCGTCAAATGCCAAGATCATATAATGGCTAGAGTGCTCATTGATAATGGTTCCTCTTTGAATGTAATGCCAAAATCAACTCTCTCCAAGTTGCCTTTTGATGGGACTTACATGAAACTAAGTACCATGATCGTGAGAGCTTTTGATGGGACCCAAAGAGAAGTGATGGGAGAAATAGAGATCCCAGTTCAGGTTGGGCCTACTACCTTTCATGTACTCTTTCAGGTGATGGACATCACACCAACTTACAGTTGCCTATTGGGATGACCCTAGATTCATTCCGCTGGCGCGGTGTCATCCTCTTTGCACCAGAAAGTGAAATTCATAGTTGGCAATAGTTTGGTGATCGTCTCGGGTGAGGAAGACTTGTTGGTGAGTAAGCTCCCATTGACTCCTTACATCGAAGCTGCAGAATAAGCTCTTGAAACAGCATTCTAAGCGTTTGAGGTTGTCAATGCTGTTTATGTAAAGGAAGGAGCTCGAATTCCAAAACCACAGTCATCTAGTGCATCCATAATGATGGCTAAGGTTATGCTTGAAAGAGGATATCAAAGTGGAAATGGACTAGGAATGAATAAACAAGGCATTGCAAAGTTTCTGCAACCATGTGAAAACAAGGACAGGTTCGGGTTAGGGTATAAACCAACTAAAGCTGACAAGAGAAGGGTTATAGAAGAGAAAAGAGAGAAGAGGTTGGCTCGGTTGGAAAATCGGGAGCCTAAAACTGAGAAGATTCCCATCTGTGATATCCAACAGAGTTTTCGAAGTGCCAGATTGGTGTTTCTGAACCAGGTGACCACTATCAATGATGATCAATCCATCGACCTTGGTGTCAGTCTGGTATACCCTTGTTCTCCGGATGCAGAGCTCAACAATTGGGAGATCGTCGATTTTCCCATGACTTTTGAAACTGATTCAAAGTAATTCTGTAATGCTAATCCTATAGCTATGCCTAAGGCTTTAGGAAAATATGTTGTAAAAACGGGCTCACATGTTTCCTTTTCAGTATTTGCTATCAATAAAATGCATTTTCAAATTATCTTCCCTTTTAATTTTTCTGTTCGACCATTGCATTAGCTTTTATTCATTACCCTTTTTACTTGTTTTGACATCAATAAATGCAGATTTGAAAGTGGTTCTCTTGAAAATGACAGTGATATGACCCCATTGTATAATTTTGACCATCCCATTAATCATGTTGATGAAGATGATGACGATTGGGAACCCTCTTCTGAACTAATGAGATTAATAGAACAAGAGGCCAAAGAGATTCAACCCCATGAGGAGCCAGTTAAAGTGATTAATTTGGGGACAGAAGATGATAAAAAAGAAGTTAAAATTGGCACTTCTATGAAAGAAGAAGAGCGAAGCAAGTTGGTTAAGCTCTTATCTGATTATCGTGACATTTTTGCATGGTCGTACCAAGACATCTAGGAGGCTGGATGTTAGCATAGTTGAGCATAAATTGCCATTAAGACCAGAATGTCTTCCCGTCAAGCAAAAATTGAGGCGAATGAAGCCGAAAATGTCATTAAAAATTAGAGAGGAGGTCAAAAGACGCTTTGATGCGGGTTTCCTCGCAGTAAAAGTACCCTCAATGGGTCGCCAACATCGTACTGTCTAGAAGAAAGATGGGAAAGTACGCATGTGCGTTGACTATAGAGATTTGAATAGGGCCACCCTAAAGATAATTTTCCTTTACCTCACATTGACATTTTGGTGGACAACACTCAATATGCATTTTTCTCCTTCATGGATGGTTTCTCGGGATATAATCAAATCAAGATGGCACCGAAGATATGGAGAAGACCACATTCATCACTCTATGGGAGACTTTTTGCTATAAAGTGATGCCGTTCGGATTGAAGAATGCCGAGCAACTTATCAAAGAGCGATGGTGGCATTGTTCCACGACATGATGCACAAAGAAATAGAAGTTTATGTGGATGATATGATTGCAAAGTCAAAAACGAGAAGAAGATCACATAACCGATCTACAAAAGCTTTTTGAGCGGTTGAGAAAGTTCAGGGGCTCGGATTGAATCATGCTAAGTGCACTTTTGGTGTAAAATCGTGCAAGCTCTTGGGATTTGTGGTTAGCGAAGAAAGGAATAGAAGTTGACCCGGACAAAGTTCGAGCAATCATAGAGATGTCGACTCCTCGCACTTTGAAAAAGAAGTTCGTGGATTTTTGGGGAGGTGAACTATATTGCTAGGTTTATATCCCAATTAATCGCAACGTGCGAGCCAATCTTCAAGTTATTGCGTAAAAACCAGACAAAGAGAATGGAACGAGGATTGTCAAGAAGCATTTGAGAAGATCAAGCAAGATGTCTGCAAGAACCCCCGTTTTGGTACCTCCAATGCCAGGAAGGCCTCTCGTCATGTACTTGACTGTGTTGGATGAATCCATGGGTTGTGTATTGGGACAGCATGATGAAACCGGTAAAAAGGAGCAGGCCATCTATTACTTGAGTAAGAAGTTTACGAACTATGAGACAAAATATTCATTGTTGGAACGCACGTGTTGCGCCTTGGCATGGGCGGCCCATCGATTGAGGCAGTACATATTGTGTTACACCACTTGGTTAGTGTCCAAAATGGACCCGATCAAGTACATCTTTGAAAAACCTGCCCTCACTGGGAGGATTGTACGTTGGCAAGTTTTGTTATCAGAATATGACATTGTCTACGTCACCCAAAAAGCAGTCAAAGGCAGTGCTCTGGCAGATTTCTTAGCTAGTCAACCAGTTGAGGGCTATGGGTCTATGCAGTGTGAATTCCCTGATGAAGATATAATGGCTTTGTTTGGAGAAGAAGAATCTTCGAAAAAAGAAAAATGGACTTTGTTGTTTGACGGAGCTTCTAATTCACTGGGGCATGGAGTCGGGGCCATACTTGATTTCCCATGAAAGTAATTTTATCCCAATCAACGCTTTCTCGGTTGTGCTTTGACCGTACAAACAACATAGCCGAATACGAAGCATGTGCCATGGGAATCAAGCAGCGATAGAATCAAAGGCAAAAGTTCTTGAGGTATACGGGGACTCCGCCTGGTCATCCATCAGCTAAAGGGAGAATGGGAAACTCGAGATACCAAGTTGATCCCTTATCATGCTTACATCAAGGAGTTGATTGAACAACTTGACGAAGTCACATTCCATCACGTCCTCGCGAAGATAATCAGTTGGTGATGCTTTGGCCACGTTGTCGTCAATGTTCAAAGTAAGTCATGATAAGGACTTGCCACTCATAAAGATGGAAAGTCGTGACCAACCAAAGATATTGTCAAATGGTAGAACTGGAGCCAGATGGAAAACCGTGGTACCATGACATCAAATGCTTCATCAAGAACAGAGAGAGTACCCTCCGGATGCTTCAGAAAATGACAAAAGAACCTCTCGAAGACTCACAATGGGTTTCTTTCTAAATGGGGAAGTTCTCTATAAGAGGAACCACGACATGGTGCTGCTAAGATGTGTTGATGCAACAGAAGCAGAGAAAATAATCAAAGATGTCCATGAAGGTTCTTTTGGAACTCATGCAAGCGGGCATGCAATGGCAAGAAAGATACTAGAGCTGGGTACTATTGGTTGACAATGGAAACCGATTGCTTCAATTATATGAAGAAGTGCCACAAATGCCAGACGTATCTTGACAAGGTCCATGCACCGCCAACACCTTTGAATGCTTTAACAGCACCCTGGCCATTCTCAATGTGGGGAATGGATGTCATAGGGCCCATTGAACCGAAGGCCTCAAATGGACATCGCTTTATTCTTGTTGCAATTGATTACTTCACAAAATGGGTCGAAGCTGCTTCTTATGCCAACGTGACCAGGAATGTAGTGATCAAATTTGTTAAAAGGGAGTTGATTTGTCGTTACGGTTTGCCAAGCAAAATTATCACTGACAATGCCACTAATCTGAACAACAAGATGATGAAAGAGATGTGTGAAAGTTTCAAAATTGAGCACCACAATTCCTCACCCTATCGCCCAAAGATGAATGGGGCAGTGGAGGCGGCAAACAAGAACATCAAGAAGATTGTTCAAAAGATGGTTGTAACGTATAGAGATTGGCATGAAATGCTACCATTTGCATTGCATGGTTATCGTACATCTGTTCGTACTTCAACTGGGGCAACCCCTTTCTCTTTGGTTTATGGAATGGAGGCGGTACTCCTATTGAAGTGGAAATTCCATCATTAAGAGTGTTGATAGAAGCAAAATTAGAAGAAACTGAATGGGTCCAAACTCGACTTGATCAGTTGAACCTCATTGAAGGAAAGAGATTAACGGCACTGTGTCATGGCCAGCTTTACCAGAAGAGAATGATGAAAGCCTATGCGAAAAAGGTGCGTCCGCGACAGTTCCAAGAAGGAGACCTAGTACTCAAGAAGATTCTTCCCATTCAAAAAGATAATCGAGGAAAATGGACTCCAAACTATGAAGGACCTTATGTTGTAAAAAAAGCTTTCTCGGGAGGAGCTTTAATTCTCATAAATATGGATGGTGCTGATTTACCACTTCCTGTAAATTCAGATGCTGTCAAAATGTATTATGCTTAAAAAAAATAACAAAAAAAACACAAAAAAAAAAAAAAAAAAGTGGCTCGCTAGGCTGAAAATTTGAAAAGGCGATCTAGGCAAAAATTAGAGCGACCTGCTAGGTTGAAAACTCGGAAAGAGCGACCTAGGCAAAAGTTAGGGTCAAAGATGGTTCTTGACACATCTGGAAAAGTGAAGTTGCCTCGAGTCACAAATTGGGGCAGTTTGAATGGAAAGTCTTGTCATGAACCCTCCCGACGCGTGAAAACTGGGTCAACTCATGTTCTCAGAAATAGAAAATGGGGTATTTAAGGTCTTACACATGGGAAATTAGCACTGGTCATCCTAGAGAGCATTACTGGAAGAGTTGAAAAAATCTACTCCAACATTCTTCTGTAAACCTTTCAATTCTAACCTTTGTGGTACCACATTCCCTGTACTGTTCCTTTCCATAATAATAGTCCATTTTCTTTGCAACCCATTGTTGATTCAATATGCATTTATCATGATAGATTTATATTGAGATGTGAAACATGTGATTATATTGCAAAAACATTCAGTTTTGTTTTAACAATCTTGAAAGGTCATGGGGAATGCGATAAATTTCCGATAAAAGTATTGATGAAAATAAAGAATCACCAACAAATCAAGAAGCCAATCGATGAATTTTGTTTACCGTTCGACTTTGATCCTGCTATGGGAAGAAGTTCTTAAGGGTGTTGTGGAACCAAGAGTGATCCAGCTAAAGTTCTGATGTGTCAATTTTTGTTTACCCAATTTGTCCATGAGAATCTCTATAGTAGGACATCCATTACATCATCATGTATCCGTTACATCATGCATCATCCCAGGCATTACATGCACTGTCCTCAAGCTGCATTTTCATTGCATCATCCTACATCCATTGCATCAAGCATCAACTCAGGCATCATATGCATTTACAACAACAAAAAGCAGCAAAAGCCTTTCTGTAGCTTTTTGGGTCCCCGCACCCATTTGCCTTTAGTTTTCGGGTCCCTACGCCCGTTGCCTTTTCAATTCTGGGTCCTCGACCCATTGCCTTTTCAATTCCGGGTCCCCGCACCCATCGTGTTAAGTTTTTGTTAAGCTTCAGCGGATACCCGACTCCGCAAGCTTTTTCCCTTTCTTGCTTTAAGTTTTTGCCAAGCTTCGGCGGATACCCGACTCCGCAAGCTTTTTCCCTTTCCTGCTTTAAGTTTTTGTTAAGCTTCAGCGGATACCCGACTCCACAAGCTTTTTCCCTTTCTTGCTTTAAGTTTTTGCTAAGCTTCGACAGGCACCCTACCCCGCAAGCTTTTTAAGTTTTCTGTCAAGCTTCGACGGGCACCCTACCCCGCAAGCTTTTTAAGTTTTCTGTCAAGCTTCGACGAGCACCCTACCCCGCAAGCTTTTTAAGTTTTCTGTCAAGCTTCGACAGGCACCCTACCCCGCAAGCTTTTTAAGTTTTCTGTCAAGCTTCGACGGGCACCCTACCCCTCAAGCTTTTTACACTTTTGTCCAGCTTCGACGGATACCCGACTCCGCAAGCTTTTTACTTTGTTTTAATGACCTTTGTTTTTGCGTTAATCTGCTTTCTTAAAAAAAAAAGAAAAAGAAAAAAAAAAGGGAAAAGGAAATGAAAACTTTCATGGACAAAATTGAATCAATTCCTTTGCTTCCCATTTATTCTAAATGTAAAGCAAAGGGGGGCAGCTGTTGATACCCAATTTTGTCCATAAAATTTTTATTACTTAATCAGTGATTAATATTTTAGTGAAAAGATGCTTAATTGCAATGTTGTGATCACACTATTTTTATTTTCTATCTTACTTTTTCTTATTTGTGCAAAATAAAAATTGTTTTGTAACTTGTTCATCCCTCACTACACTCACTCTCACCCACTCCATTATGCATTTACTTTCTTTTGGCAAGAGACACAATATGCCACACTCACACTACACTCACTCTCACCCACTCCATTATGCATTTACTTTCTTTTGGCAAAAGACACAATATGCCACATCCACTTTCTTTGTCCCATTCATTTTTACGTCTCACTCACACTTCCACATACTAATTCACTGACTCATAGCACATTTTCTCCACCCTCACGTAATCACTATTCACACAAGCAACCACACAAAGGCACAAAAGCATCTGTTTTTAAGAAGGAAGCCAACGAAAAAGAGGCAGCTACATTCTTCATCTTTCATCAACCCATTAACTTCACCATTCTTCATCTTCAACACACCACCATCACCTTCTACCACAATTAATCGAGCCAACCCAACCCGTGAACCATCATCTTCTTCCCTCACCTTCACCCATAAACTTCATTAACTACCATTTTCCAAAGAACCACACCATCACCATCTCCACTCATAACCAACTCACCACCCAAAATCGAGTCAACTCGGTGAGCGACCACTATTCATCATCTTCCTTCCCCTTCCATAAACCACCACACACAACCACTGACCACCCTCCATCATAAACCTTCCACCATCAACAATCCGACAATCATAAATAAAATAAAAATAGAAGAGAAAAAACATCAGATCCACCGCTCCACGCCGAACCGCAGCACCGCAGCACATCCCGCCAGAGCTGATCGTCGGAGCCACCATCGTGCGCGATCGAACCAGCTGCTGTACCCCCACTGCCTGCGTTCTCTCTTCGTGCCAGAGGTCTCTTCTTTTCTCTCATTCTCTGATATTGTTTGGTTTTCCTGAAAGCACTCAAGTTTTAAGTCTCTGACTTTTGGCTAAAAAAGGAGTTTCAAAAAAAATCAGGCAGAAGCATCAGCCCACTTTCACGTGGGTTGCCCCCTTTTTTGTTTTTTTTTTTAAATAAAAAATATAAAAGTTGAAAGATTAAAAAACGAAAATGTTAAAAAATATATAAAAGGTGTTTTGAAAGTCTGTTGATTCACGTGGGTTCCCCCTTTTGTGTTTTTTTTAATAAAAAATATAAAAGTGAAAAGATTAAAAGAAGTGATAATGTTAAAATATATAAAAGGTGTTTTGAAAGTCTGTTGATTCACGTAGGAGTCCATTTTAATTCAAAGGGACTTTCGTCTTTTTTTTGTCTTTTTTTTAAAAGAAAAAATGTAAATAAAAAAATAAAAAAATAATAAAAATACAAAAAAAAAAAAATTTTAACTAATGCAATGATCAATGATGATGATTGAATAGCAGATCTTATCTTCAATGTCATTTGGATCATAAGGGTTTATTGAGTAATTTAGTCTTCTGTTGAATCCTGTGTAAGAATGATTTTGTTGTCAAATAAAAAATCTCTTTTCAAAAATCTTTTTCTTAATTAAAATCAATTAACTTATAATTATTTTCTAAAGAATACGTGACTTTGAGTTCCTCATTTTGCGAGGATACGTAGGAGCGAATTCAATTCTGTCAAGCCAAAAAATAAATTTTCGTAATTTAGTTGTTTCTTTTCTTTCTTTCCTTAAAAAATAAAAAATAAAAATAAAAATAATAGTTATAAAATCTTTTCAAAAAGGGTAAAATAAAATAAATACATTTGAGATTATTAAAATTTGCACAACTAACTTAAGGTACCGTTAGAGTTCTTGTAGCAGGCGGTGTAGAGTCTAATACCTTCCCTACCATAATCGACTCGAACTCAAACTCATTTTTCAAAAGATCAGTTTTGCCTATTTTAAGGGTTTTTCTAATGTTTTCCCAAATTAAATAAACATTGGTGGCGACTCCATTGATTTTCAAATTCCAATCTTTTATCGGTCGTCCCGTCGCGATTTCGGTTGCGACAACTAAAAATGTATTGACCCAAAAATTTAAGATATTAGATTTATAGATTTTTTCACTTAAATTATCAATATAGGACTTCATCACTTACATTGTGTGCAAAACACAGAACCAATCTAACAAAAAAACAGAAAAAATTGAGCCGAAAAATTGAAAGACGAATAAACCAAAAACTAAAAAAATGACAAATAAAAAATTTAATTAGATTGAATTGGATTTTAGTTCCAAATTTAAAATACGATACAATCCAAATAGAACCAAAATTTTACATATATTTTTTAAAATGATAATTTATCTAGGAAATTTATATGTTACCTATGCTTATTTAGGACTTTCTTATCATATCCCAAGCCAAACTTAATTCTCTCTTGGGTTTGGATATGTTTTGTAAGATTAATAATTAATTTAGACTTGTATTTATAATTTTGATTTATATTTTAATGAATTAGTTTAAACTTATGTTTATTATATTTGGATGAATTGGTTTGGACTTGTATTTGATGTATTTTAATAAATTTGGATTTTTTGTATTTGGATGAATTTGATAAATTTATGCATTAAAAATAATTCTAACAAAAAACCAAAAAATCAATCAAATTTAAACTAATTTAAATTGAATTATTTTTATATTTTGAACCAAATTGATCGAATGACAACATAAGAAAACCAATTAGATTGAATTGGTTGACTTTTTTCCTTAA
The DNA here is from genome assembly GCA_029884605.1 of Ormosia emarginata. Classification (NCBI taxonomy): domain Eukaryota; kingdom Viridiplantae; phylum Streptophyta; class Magnoliopsida; order Fabales; family Fabaceae; genus Ormosia; species Ormosia emarginata. The sequence continues at coordinate 17,912,731 of JAQQTP010000080.1, read as the reverse complement.
AACTTATCCAATATCCTATCCACGAACACACCTACTAGCACTTAAATTTTTAACATAGAATTAGTAGAGGAGGAGAGCGGTAGTTGCTTGGAGACACAGTAGAGCAAGTAACAATAGGCTTGACAATCTCACATCGACTAGCACATACCCAACCCAAATCATCCTAGATGGTGTGGGTTTTCCACCTCAATGTGGGGTGGGTCCGGTGTATACTCAATCTACCCTACCCTGCATCCTTCATTTACAAACATTATACTTAGTTTAGTTATTAATAAAATCAATTATATAAATTTATATTCACTAGTTTAACGCTTAAGAAATTCTCACATAACCTTAAGACACTTAAGTTAAGTGTACTATGTCAATATCATATTAACACATTATTAATTATTGCAATTAAATATTTATTAATTGTGAAAGTTAATCATTAATTAATAATGTGTCAATACTTTATTCATCTAGTGTATCCAATTTAGTGTGCTAAATTTATGTAAGAATTTTTTTTGGTGTAAATCTCTTGATATCTTAAAGTCACATTGGACACCGACTAATTCAGAGTCGAGCCAGGTCGAATAACAAAGGTTTAAAATTTTCTCAGTATTTATTTTTTCTATTATCACAAGACTCAAACTCGAGACGTTGTTTGAGTGAAAAAAGTGTCGAACTATTTGAACCAATCAAGTTTATGTAAGAATTTCTCTCAAGACTTATATTGAACATATTTTTTTTTATATGTGATAATAAATTAATTTTAAGATTATGATTAAATATTATATAAACTTAATTTTAAATATTTATTAGTGTAGAACGAAGTAGGACAGGTTTGGGTTTTAATTTTTAAGAGTAAGAGGCGAGATTAGGTTGAGCAAAAACCCAACCCAACCCACCTTCATTGCCAAACCTAAGTGACATTGCGCCTCAAAAATAAGATTAGATAGGCATTCTCAATAGTAATAAATATTTATTAGTAGATCATTTATAAGTATTTTTATAATTTTTTCTAAGACTTGTGAGAGGTTATAACTTCTTAAACTGTTTTTATAACATATTTTTTTAAAAAGGGACATGTGGGGTGAATGAATGATAAAATGGATAAGCTCTTTGGGGCCTGTTTTAGAATAGGGGTGGGCAGAGAACCATTAAAAACCAAACTGATTCAGAATTAAAAACCATTCCTAAACAAAATTTCAGAATTAATCTTAGATCTCTATATCTTGCGCTTTGGTTCGTCAACTGGTTCAGGTCGCAGACCCCGACGTGTAGGAGAAAATGCACCGTTGATTTCAGGTAGAGCTTGTTGTCGGCGATGATGGTGGGTTGGGATTGAGATTGTGCATAGCTTCCTCTTTGAAGACATGTCTCAACTTATGTTTGTTAAAAATAGAAAAAGTGAGACGCATGAAAAGTTTAGAAAGTATTTTTATAAATTTTTTGAATTAATAAGTATTTATAAAAAAATTATTTATAAGAAATGAAGTGTATATAAAAATAAAAATATAATTAAATATAATTAAAATATTATATTTAATTACATAAAAATTAAATTTTTAAAATAATATAAAATTAATTTTAATTTAATTCTGACATATATTTTAAATATTTTAAAAGTGTTCTTCATCCATGGAAGATATTAGAGCAAGCCAAAGAAAAAGAACAAATGGCTGAATCAAACTCGAAGACCTTGATGCTTGAGGTGGCGCACAGTGTATCTGTTGCTGTTCGAAGCAAACCCACCATCGTTGGAAGCTCGTCGTCGCTGTTCGAAGCAAGCCCGCCACCGCTGTTCCTAAAATCTGATGGAGGAGGAAGATGCAAAGACGAGTTCTAACAAAGGAAACTGTAACGGCTTTGAGAGAATTAAAAAAAAAAAAGAAAAGAGGAGGAAGAAGAAGATGGGTAAAAGTTGTTTAAAATTACGTTGATGCCATGCATTTTCATGTTTTCGTGTTTCCACATTTTTAAACAGGAAACACTCGAAACATCTTTTTGTTGTTTTCAATTTTGGACTTTGATTTAAGTCCATTTTTAAGTACATTTTCAATTTTTATTGAAAATGAAAATAGGAAATGGGTAAACTAAAAAGGTCTTCTTTTTGTTCAACTATTTATTGCTTCTACAGGATTAGGATCTTCTCTAGTAATTTGAGAGGATCTATTTTTTTTACACATAAATTTATAATATATCATATGTGATATATATTATTATATATATGTAAAAAAAATTATATTATCTTAAATTATTGAAGAGGATCCTAATCTGTTTCCATACCACTTTTTTCGTGCATATAAATAGAAGTTGTATGTTAGATGATGTTTTTTTCATAAATTTTTAAGTGTTTTTAAGTAAAAAAAGTTATTATTTAGTATCGTGTATCATTTTAGTTACGATATTAAAAATATAATTAAAATAAGAGATAATAATAATTTATATAGTTAAGATGATAAATATTAAATAATATAAAATAAAATAAAATTCTTATTTTGAGAGGATATAAGATTTTTTTCGATTTCTTCCTCTTTGTTTCCAATCAATTGTCCGGATAGATAATTTGGTATATTTTTTTTTTGTTGTGATAGATAATTAGGGGATTGGATTTACCATATTCGAGAAATGAGAATCAAATCCCAGACTTCCATCTTTGGTGAGACAGATAAATACTGGTTGAACTGTATCTCATTGTTGTAATTTGGTATTATTATCAACAACGATTATATTTTTATTATTTTTTTAACATCATTTTTTTTATTATTCTTCATATTATCAATTACATTATTTTTTTATCATATTCTTTTATTTAATTATAATCATTAAAAAGTAATAAAAAGTGATATAAAATAAAAAAATATGATAAAAATATCATTTTCCTATTAACAACGGTCAGCTCATGCTCATTTGACATTTTTATATGTTTTTTATATTTTTTTATATAGGAGTCAAAAGTGATTAAAAAGCAAAAAAATTTGGTACATCGGAAGTGTAAATATTTTCAATATATGGCCTACAGAAAAGATTGAACCTTTGACATATATTATAATCTTATTAGAGACGGTGTTCGTTAAGTTAAATTTTCGTTGGCCAAAATTACCCAAAAAATTTCGTTAGAAAAAAGTTTAAATTTAAAGTTTATGTTATGTTTGTCAAATAATATGTATTTACTGATCGCTGAAGAAGGGTAATCAGCTTTTAGAAAATGTCCAACTCTAGAATAATTAGTAGAATTTTTTTTAGAGTATAGAGTATCTCTTCAATTTTGTCTCATTTAAATTATTTATAGAAATAATTCTCATTAGATTGTGAAAACACAAATATTATACAATCTCTTAATAATAATTACTTTTCTATAATTTAAATTTACGTTTTCATCTAAAAAAATCGACATTACTTACTTGATCAACCCAACTTCTATGATATAATTAGTAAGATTTTGCTACTAAGCTTTTAGCATTTCTATACTTGGTGGGACCCACTTACTTTTGGTAAAAGACGTTGTTACGTGAATATTTCAAGAAGCTACAGGCTATGTAAGCCAGCCCATGTAGCAGCCTTATTAAAATTGGCCTTACTTTATTTTAGAATGTTAAGTTTATATTATTTTATTAAAAATGACTAACTATAAACTTGATGATTGATTTAAAAATTAAATTAAATATTAAACTAACAAAACTTTTAAATCATGATTCAATTAATTTAACTAATTAAATTTATAGTTAAATTATAATTATATTATAATTAAATAAAATATAATTTAAATAAAAAATATAGTCAATTTATAGTCTAATCAATTTAACCATTATAACATTTGACGCTTGGACTATTTCTAGCATCTCCCCAGTTATTATTAGACAAATTGATTATGATTGAATGTTATCTCAATAAATCAGTGAGACATTTTCTCCATCCTACTACAACTAGAGTAAGTCAATGACATCTTATTTTAAAAATATTAGATTAGATTAATTTCGATTAAGTTTTTCCTTAAGTTAAGTATTTTTGCATTTAAATATGATCATTGTAAGATTCACTTTAGTTTCATGTTAAAATTAGAATAACTAAGTTATTTAATAGTGTTTAAACTTGATGTATTCTCAGTGTACTTTTTTAAACTATTATATAATAATGATGTATTCTCAGTGTACTAATATCTAATAATATGTTGACACATTATTAAGATGGTTTGATTTTAAAATAATGGTTGTGATATTCAAACATTTTTAAAGATTTTATTTGATTTATGACTAGGGTATCTCTACATATATTAATGTGAAAAAAATTTCAATGAACATTATATTTTTAATGAATAGATTTTGCATTCATGCAATGTACGGATAAATTAAGAATTAAATAATAAAAATAAATATAATTTAAATAAAAAAATATTAAATAAAATATATGTAATAATTTATTAAGAGAAATAGTATTTATAAGTTTAATTTAAAAATATATAATATTTTCATAAAATGATTCTGTAATATAAATACTAAATAATTTAAATATAAAATGTTATAAAATAGCCTATATGCCTAAGCAAAATATTTATAATATAAATAAAGATATTTATCTTTTAAATGCATAATTTAATCCAATAAATTTATTAAAAATATTTTAGTAAATTAATTTTATTAAAAATTACATATAAATTAATTCAATTTATATTAATGTAACTTAAAAGAAGTAAGTCAAATGATAAATAATCTAGAGTTCAGTCGAAAATGCATTGTGAGGAAGGAAAATTCTTATACCCTCAGCAAGTATAATATCAAAATTAAAATATGTGACATAATCTTATAAAAAAAATGTTCATGTAAATTTTTTTTTTTCTTAATTTTTTTTTTTTTAATTTCATTTTTGTTTTTTTGTTCTTTCTTTGCCTATGAAAATTTTAGTATTAGTTTTATTTTTTAAAGAGTTTACATTAGCATTTTCGTTTATTGAGTTTTTAGTATTTAAATATATGTCATCTACGTACAGATATGTCAGCACTGTATTAAAAAAAACAAAACAATAGAACAACACACATACAAATAAGATGACTATTAATTTGACACATTGTAAAAAATTAGAGCATGTATTGTCAGCTTGGAGTGACACATGACAAAATTTTAAGTTATGCATATTTCTTTTATATATTATTATTATTATTATTATTATTATTATTATTATTATTATTATTATATTGATTGATAAGAAGAAATTCAAACTTATTTTTAATTTTGATGCAATAAATTTTTTCTATAAAATTAATTGTAACAAATGTAAATAATAATAAATTAGAAACAATTAAATGGAGTTCATATTTTTATACTTTTTAAAAAACAATAATCACTTATACTATTCATTACATTTAAAAGAAATTTATATAAATTGATGGAACAAATTGTATTTTCTCATATTCAATTCTTTTTAATTTAATGAATATATGCTATTTTGTTCCCTCATTAATGATAACTTATTTTTTAACATTTAAAATAATGAAGGCACACTATTATCCGATTTATAATTAAATGAATTTTATAATGATAACTGGTAAGCTTTGTTTGCCACATAAGATTAACTCATGACAGATTTTTAAATTAAGTATCTTTCTTTTATATATTATATTGATTTGATAATATATAATTGATTGAGAGAATAAAAAATAATATTGATATTGCATTATTGTTTTTTTTTTTTCCAATATAATACTCTCTTCTGTTTGTTTTGAGCTTAGGCCCAAGTTAAAGCAAAAACGAAAATAATAATATAGAGAAGAGATCAATATTTATGAACCGAAAAAAGGTAATAAAATCAAGTGACTAATGAATCCGGAATGTAATTTTTTAGGAAACATTTTAAATGTTCTTAAAATATTTTTGAGCCCGGATCTTCCATGTTTATGAGTCATTGATTTGCAAAAACTTTATATCTATAAGTGAGAATTATTACCTGCAACTTATTTTAATAAGTTACAATGTCAAAATTATTTCTTGTCATTCTTTTTTTTTTCTCTTTTACCGAGTCAACACAGTTGCTCTTCGAATACTCCTTTTGCTTTAAACTCGTGTTCATGACTGCCAACCTCGCAATCCTTAATGCTGCATTCAAAGACAAATCGAGAACGCCAACATTAAGTTATGTGTGGTGGATTTCAATGTTGGGTTTGGGAAGCAATGCGCGTTGCTACTCCACTCGTTCTCGGTGCATCTAAACGAGAAGTTAACGACAGTGAAGATTGCAGTGGTGGGGGAGAACGACGGCGATGAGGGGTTGAAGGCAGTGGGCGAGATGTTGGGTCGACAAGCGGTGCTACTTGGGATTGGGTTCAAATTCAAAGTGATGAGTCACAAATTCATTGAGTTAACTCGTGAGTCACTGGGTTGCGACTCGAACAAGAGCGTGTCCATGCAGAACCTACGCGACAAGCTTTACAGAATGCCCGACGAGAGTGTGTCCACAGAGAACCCACGCAACGAGCTTCTCTGGCACATAAGGGCACTCTCGTCGCTTATGGTAACGCTAGTGGAGCAAGAGTTGATCACTAATACAACGTTGTTTGATATTCCTGCAGAACTATGGTATTGTTTATGCTCAAATTCTAACTTTTTTTACCAAGCAAGGAGTAACTTTGGATAGAACCATTTTTTCAGACTTTGATATACTTGTTGCTTCTCTTCAAACCTTTTTAACGGTGGTGGTCGACGGCGAGAGGTGGTCGGCTGCGAGAGGGGGTCAGCTGCGAAATGGGATTGACGGCAGAGGTGGCGCTGGACGGTGAGATGCGGTGGGTGGAAAAAGTGCAGAGATGAGGAAGAATATTTGATTAAAAGAAAAAAAATATAAGATGTCAAAAAGTAAATAATAAAATATTTTTAATAAATATTTATAACTGGTCAAAATATAACAATAACAGTTCTTCTTCTTTATTTTCAACTATAGATTTAGATATTCTCAAAATTAATGACTTTTGAACGTAGAATATCCATGTTCAAAAATATTTTAAGAACATGTTAAATATCTATAATTTTCTAGTGTAGTTACCCGTGCGTAGCGCACCGGGTAACTTTGTATATTTTACCATCTCTAAATTAAGTTATCAGATTTGCTAGATTATTTCTACAATGATTACTCATTTGTAATTGACTCAAAAAGAGTATTACATTGAGGTCAAAAGCAAAGACCAAATCATCACTTTCAGACAGGGAAGAGTAGGAAACTAGGAATTTATCGGAAGCTAATCACTACCCACGGATAAGGCAAAAGGGTCGGCATTTAATTAAAATAAAAAAGATTAAGAAAAAGAGTGTAGTGTAGAAGGAAAAAACAACACAAACATGATAACTCAGAATGGTAAATTTATGCAAATATGGAATGAGTTATCATAGCATGCTCTCAAATAAACTTTCAAGAATTCTTCACCTTTTTGCTGTCAGTAGCAAAGGGAGAATTAACAGCATTCAAACTTCAAGCCATAGAAGAATAACTTTTATGTCTATGACAATAAAGACTAACTTGGATTTCCAATGTAAATAACATAACAAATACGTAATCATCAATAACTTCAATATCTTGATATTCTTCAGATGAAAGGTCAATACGACAATAATAGCAATTTTGTGTGACTCCAATTTTTCTAGTGCAAAGCTTATCTCTTTGGCCAAGGAAAGGATGACTGGAGCACTACATGTAGCAAGAATTTGCAGCCCATATCATAAACTTATCCTGTATAGACATATACATGTAGCCAAAATTCATAGTCACTTCAATCGGGCAGGGAGTGTAATCAAGATATAGCTTCAATTTCTATTGATTTACGGAAATGTTTAATATACCCTTAAAAATTTATGAAGTACTAATGTTTTATGATATATAATTATAAATATAATATTAAAATAAATAAACAAATGAGATTAATCATTTGTTATTTGATTAATAGATAATAGATATAATTTATATTTTATATACAAATTTTTTTATAAATTTTAATTGTTAATATAATTATACATATAAAAAATTATATAAATTTTAATTAATAATATTTACACATATAACAATAATATTAAAAAAATTAACTAATTATAAAGAATAAAAACTTATTAAAGTGTTCCAAACATTTCAAAAGTACCGTTAACGTCTCCTTCATTCACACATCACACTGCAGTATGATGTTTCTCCAAGATTGTGATATTTTTATAATCAAGTGTACTCTGATTGATCACCAGCACTTTTAAGAGTACCCCATGGGACGCGTGTCATTGCAACCATTTCATTGTCAAATTTGGCGTCACGGCCACCAAGGTCACCGATGACTTAATAGCTAAAAGTTCATGCTACATAATTGCTTAGCTCTGTTAGAATGTAAGTAGTAGAAAAAAAAAAAAAAAAAAAACCATCACTTATTAAGAAGAAATTATTACTTGCACTTCTGACAAATCAACCCACGTGCAGATTGAGGATCAAATAGGTGAACTTAAATTAGAAAAAAAGAAAAGAAAGAAAAGCCCAGAACATGTGATGATTATATAGAGTGCTTACATTTATAATAGTCTTTCTATGATAAAAAAGGAAATATTTTTTCGTAAAATCCAATTACCATTAACATTTATCAATAGCTTGATTTACTCAATCAGTGTTAATATTTTGTGGGATATAAGTTGTATTTTGCAATGTTTTGGAGAAGGTAAGTTTAAATTATTGTGTAATGTTAACAAGTGTAATTGATGAAATAAAATCTCATATTCTCATTTATCTATTAGTTTTTTTTCAATGTTATAGATTTTTATTTAATATATATTTATCTAAAGTGAGAATAATAACAAAGTTTTTAAACAAAAAAATTCTCATTTTTGGTACAATGAGAGACCAACGCCCACTGAAAAAAATTCTTCAAGTTATGTTATTATTATGAAATTTCAATAAACTTTTTGAAATTTTTTACGTAAATTAAATGAATTTAATCAAAATAATTGATGTGTGTATTAAAATATAATTTTCCATCAACATATGGGAATTCATTCGGATAAATTATTGCATATTTGCATGCTTCTAATGTAACAATTACTGTATATTCTTTTAAGAAAATCTTTACATTTTAGCATGCTAAATTATAATTAATGATAAAAATATTCTTTTTTCCCATATATATTATTATGGTATTAACTCTCGAGCATTATTATAACTTAACTCTTGTTGATAATGATAAAAATATTCTTAAAATATCTATTAAATATTTTTTTTTACAATTAAAAACATACATGAATTGTTAAGATAAAAAAATAAAAAAAGACATAAATAGACAATTATTCAAGGAACATGCTAAAAATTATTGTTCATCACTTTATAAAGTCTCCAAGGTTATACATGACCACAAGTCCATAAGCGAAACTCAGGACTTGACACCCCATCTAATCCTCACTACGGTGGGCGAATATCCTCTTTGTTTTTTTGGAACAAAACTCAACTGACTGTAACCAGTTGCAAGTAACGCACGACCGCTAGGAACGCCGTCACCGTCAAGGGTGGGTCCATACCCTAAATCACTGACACCCAATCAGCAGATGACGCGTAAATCTTCACATAGCTGGTGACACGATATATTCGATTCAGCATAATATAAGGATTCCTTCCACCACTGTTCTCTCTTGTTATTTCTTTTTCCCACGACGAAGGTAAGAATTTCCTTACTTTGATTTCTCTTTTCCGCTTTTATTTATGCTCTTTCTTCTTTGCCTTCTTATATGGCAAAATAGCAAACGGAGCGGGAAGGCGTGCACCTCCTTCTCTCCTCCTCTACATTATAAGAGTCCTCTCTATTTGCTCTTTGCACTTACACAAACACAACACAAGTCACAACCATTCACTCTTGTTTCTTTGTGCTTTCGAGATCTGTGCTTCCTCTCCCACCTTCATTTGCTTCGCTTCCTTCTGCAAACAGAGCTTTATCTTGTGCTGGTCAGTTTCTACTTTTGCTGCTTTTACACCTATTTGTACGTCACCGTTTCACTTTGGGTTTTCGGTAGGTTTGTTTTGGTTTGGCGCATGAACCCGATCGCTTCCTTTCTCGCTCGCTTTAACGTTACCAAACTATTCGTAGGCACACTCATGCGAACGTTTCTGTACATGTTTATTAATTTAATTTTCTAAAATTTGTCTTGAATCTCAAAACGTGAATAACTGATCACAGCTGATATTTTTGTGAAGCGCCTTTTAATTCACCTTTTGAGGTAGTTTGTGATGGTTCAGCAAAACTCTGTTTTGTTAAGGTTTTGTATTCGTAGATTCTGGATTCGAAATTGCTCAGATCTGTGGCCGTTTTGGGGTTTTTCCTGCGGTTTCTTTCTATTTTCTGTTTCATTTTTGGGTAAAAACGTTTTAGAAACGGAAAAGGAAAATGTCGCATGGTTTGAATTTTTTTTAACCCTTTTTATAGAGTCCTTGGTTCATATCTATTCATGTTTTTTATAAATAAGAGGAATGGCTGATGCTCTTTGAAGCTGATGTATTTTCTTTACTGTCAGAAGGGTACTTTTAAGGTGGCAGCTGCGATGACTGAAATCGTGATGGATACCGAAATTGTAAGTTGTAACTCGAAACTGCAACCATATCATGTTTATAATTGTGCTAAGAAACAAAACAAGGGGTATCTATATTTATTAAGATTTGGTGTGAATGACTTTTATGTTGTAATTATAATATTTGTTTTTGGATAGTGTGCTTTGGGTAATCCCATAAACGTCAAATTAGAAATATGTTTTCTATTTTTAAGTGTATAGTTGAGATCGAGAGATTATGTTCCAATATAGTGATGGATCGCTAAAAATTGTTATATTATTGATTATTGATGATTATTTCAGGCTGCAGTTGTGGTTCCGCCCATTGAGACTCCAAACATGGTTCCCATCTCTCATCATTCCTCACATCCACCTCTTAATGAGAGGATTATTTCATCTATGACCAGGAGATCTTTTGCTGCACACCCTTGGCATGACCTTGAGATAGGTAAGCATTAAGCAATATGGTGAAAAACGGTGACATGTTACTACTTCAATCACAATGTGTTGTACTTCTCCGTTTCTTTTTCTTAATTGGTTTGCCATGCTGACCGTATTTTCTTCACAATGCAGGACCTGGAGCTCCACAGATCTTCAATTGTGTAAGCATATATGGCTAGCCATGAAGTTTACATGCCTTAATATTGAAAGATCAGTAAATGTTTTATGGAAACATAGGGATACTGATGGTTAGAACTGGGGAACATATTAGATAACCCAGAATTTCTGAAGAATTTATGGTCAAGTACCAAAAAGAAAATGCCCTCTGCTCTGTTTTCTCTCTTTCTTTTTGGTTTCTCCATTTTCCCTTAAATGCTATAGAATTCGTACTTACAAGCTTTATTATCAAATGTCATAGCGATTGAAATTCAATTTTTTCTCTTTAACTTTGATGCTATTCTAGTAATATATAATTTGTATGTCAAGTTGTGAACTTAGGTTGCAACAATTGTTATTTTTTCAAAGGACATAAAATGAGATTTTATTCTAAAATTAGATTTGAACAATTTTGTAATGCAATGTGGCTGAATATTGCAGGTGGTTGAGATTGGGAAAGGGAGCAAAGTGAAATATGAACTTGACAAAAAAACTGGACTTATTAAGGTAATAATGGTTGCTGAGTTATTTTCACTTCTACAGTTGTTTGTAAGACATATTGCTGAACATGAATCTATGTACAGGTCGATCGTGTACTTTACTCATCAGTTGTATATCCCCACAACTATGGGTTTATTCCACGTACTCTTTGTGAGGACAATGATCCCTTGGATGTCCTGGTTATTATGCAGGTATTTGTATCTGTTTAGTGTTTACACTATCAATTTTTCCTTGTAAATGAGTGTACATCTTGCATCTCTTCTTGGAAGCATTCAAATTCATTAAGATGTATGTTCCTACAATTGTCTGCATCTCGTGTCTTATGAAGTAATCTTTCTTAATTTTTAAATCCTTTTTAAGCATTGGACTTTACCTTTATCACTAAACTATGCACTGGTGATCCAATGTTTAACCAACTCAAAGGTGGTATCAATATGCAAATGTAATATAATTTCCTAATTTCAGCTGATGAATAGATTCTTGTAGTCGAACAGTGCTTGGTGATCATTCTACAGTTATAGATCTTATCATCTTACTAGATGTGTCTTAGTTTATGTTATATTTGCCTTGTAAGATGCTAAACCTTTCTCTTACTTGGACAGGAGCCAGTTCTTCCAGGTTGCTTTCTTCGGGCTAAAGCTATTGGTCTCATGCCCATGATTGATCAGGTATATTAGACATTCCCATTTCCCTCACTGCAAGAACTCCTATTTTGATTATTGTATATTGAGCAACCATTAATTGTGATGAAATACAGGGTGAGAAAGATGACAAAATAATCGCTGTCTGTGCTGATGATCCTGAGTATCGACATTACAACGATATCAAGGAGCTTCCTCCACATCGTTTAGCTGAAATCCGTCGTTTTTTTGAAGATTGTATCCTTCCGAAAATTTAAAGTCTAATGTTTGTTAACATCTATAGACAGATGAAATACATTGGTCCTTTTAGTTTTAGTGTAGCATGTGAAATGAATTTTATATTTTTCCTTCATAAATGAGTTAGACAAGAAGAATGAGAACAAGGAAGTTGCAGTAAACGACTTTCTGCCTGCCTCAACTGCTTTTGAAGCGATCAAGCACTCCATGTAAGTGATTGTCATCTAACTCGCACGCACTAATCATTTGTTTACTTTAGTCATGTCTAATCTGGAAACTGGATTGGTTCAAAAGTTTTGGAATGGTTTATTGAATTCTCCTTATTTCCACATCATTTCCTATATTTTCTTTGAAATAGTAGTTTTTTAAATTAATTAAATTCTCTGTTTCTTTTTCAAATTCCCTGAGATTTTAGTTTTAATATTCTGTTTTATGTATACAACCATACATAATTCTATATTAAATAACACTTAACGCATATAAAAACTTATAATTGTTTTTTGCATCACAAAATTTGTTATTGAATATGTGCAGTGTCAAATCAAAACTTTTTAGCACAATTCACATGCAATACAATAATTCTGTACTCTTTTTGTCTAATTTAATGTTATTAAAAAATATCATTATCTTGCTTGTACAGCTTGTGTCCATGGCTGATATAACCTTTTTCTTTATTGTGAAGGAGCCTGTATGCGGACTACATAGTGGAGAGCTTGAGGCGGTAGTCGTTGATGCACGCAACGGATTTTGTTTGGTCGTCCTACTGATCGGAAGACATTCTTTTGAATGGCTGCCCTTTTATTATTATAATGATAATGATGATTATGGCGAAAAAAAAAAAGCTTTGTAATCTAGTCGCATGTACATGTATCTCAACACATGCATATAAAACACGATGGGTTTAATTTCAATTGTTTGGATCTCTGCACTGCTTAATACCAAATTTAGTTAATTTTATATTCTCGCCTTACTTTGCTGTCAAATAGTACTATAGAGCAAAAGGGGTTCCAGTTGCATTCTTATTATATTGATATATATCTTGGTTTACCCATTTCAATTGTTGAGATCTCTGCATACTTTAATACCAAATTTAGTTAATTTTATATGCTCGCCTTACTTTGCTGTCAAATAGTAAATAATAAAAAAAGGGGTGATCAGTTTAGATTCTTATTATATTGATAAATACCTTAGTTTCTGTACCCATGGGCAATTGCTGAGGGAAAAAATGGATTGATTCATGAAGAACCCATTTTTTTATATTGCTTATCATGTTAAATGTGCAAAACAATCGGATTATCCCTCCAATTAATCAATATAATATATAAAAAGAAAGATTCCTAATTTATAATATTTTTTCAAATGACAACTTTAAATTGTGTTATAATATTATTTAAATTTAAATTTAATATTATCTTATTAAAAAATTTAAAAATATAAATTTTTTTGTCAATTATTATCTTTAAGTCATGTTACTAATATAATTTAAATTTGAGTTTTAATATTATCATTTAAAAAAAATTAAGTGCAAATATAAATCATTTCAAGATTCTTTTTTATAAATGTTATTTTTAAATTGTGTCATTACAATTTTAATTTGAATTTTTTTATTATTTATTAATTAATGTAATATAATGTTTATATATATATATATATATATATATATATATATATATATATATATATATATAAAAACTATTTTGAGATACATTTTATAAAAAAAATTGTTATAATGATGTCAAACCATACCATAATATATAAACATGAAACTAACGAAATTAGTAATGACTACAGATCCTAAAACTCAAAACACTTCCCATTGTTTTTAAAATTTTAAAATTTTAAAATATTCTAAAAATTTTATATATAAACTTGATGTTTGACTTTAAAAAAATTAAAATAAATATTAAAATTCCTACATCACTCATAAACACTAATAAAAATTATTAATGTATTTTTTTTATAAAAATAAGATAATTATCATATATTATTTTTTAATATATTTTTATAATTCTATGAAGTGCTATTCTAGTAATACGTAATAAGTTTTTTTTTTAACATATATTTGATTATGACATTACTTTGCGGGAACATATTATTTTACTTTGCAAAATATATTACAAAGTAACAATATTATTTGATTAAAACATAATATTGTTGCGTATCATATATTTTTTAAATAAATGACATTACTACTATCAGCTACCAGAGCAACAGAAAGAAAAGCAGGAACATAATAAAATCTATCAAAGATAAAAAAAAAAATACTATTGCAGTGAAAAAAATCTCATTCAAACATGTTAGAAATTCCATAAACCATAATTTTGTTTGTCATGAATTTTAAATACAAGAAAAAAGTTATTTTATTTTGGTACAAATTTTCCACAAAGTTGCGAAAGGGAGGCTAGGCCAGGCCCAAAAATATCTGGCGGTCTCACTGGTCTCTCTGATCTGTGGGCGAAAGCTTATAAAATGATAAAGCCATCAGCATAAACTCCTTCCGTTCCGTTTCTCTCTGAGGTCAATCACATAGCCGCTATTTATCATTTTCTAAAACCCTCCCTTTCCTATTGAGAACCGTCATCAAACACCATGAGCTCCTTCAACAACAACAACTCCTCCAACATAGACAACCTTCTCCTCCAAACTCTCATGGGCAGGCTTCAGCTTCGTTCTCCAATCAACAACCCTTTGATCACTCAGTCCCTCGAGGACTTCCTCTTCAACAACCTCGACGACGAGGACTACGAGGACGAAAACTACGAAGGCAAATCCGAGCTCGCGAAAGAAGAATCCAAGCTCGAAAGGGAAATCATCAAGGTCATCCACAGCGGCAACACCGATTCCCTGAAGCCCAATTCGGGCCAGGCCGTGTCGGTTCGCGACCACCACATCTGCGTTGGGTTTCACGAGGAGAAGGGTTCCGATTATCGTGTTTGGGAGTGGCACGGCCACATCATGATATTCGATGAGGAGCACGGGTACTCGCCCGAGTATATATATGGGAATTACTTCCAGAGGTTGGTGCCCAGAGCTGTTGGTGGTGGTGGTGTAAGTGGTGGCGGTGTGGAAGTGGAGGAGGAGAAGGAGGAGAAAGTGGGGAACCTGGGGTTGAGGGAATTGATTGATACCAAGGATTCCAGTGGGGGGAGGATTCTTCATCGGAACATGAACGCTGGTTCTCCAAGGTTTGCTTGAAAATCCCTTTTCCTTAATAGTTCTTCTCATTCGCCATTTTCATAATCTATACTGTTCGTCAACACATTTTTTTTTTCCTTTTAGTCTTGCAAATTTGGATTAGTTGTTTAGTTTTCAGTTTTCTGAGTTTCTTTGGTGTATTTACTCCAATTACTATGGTGCCCATTTTTTTTCAAGAGTACCGGTACCCAACAAATTTATAACCTTGTTTCAAAAATGTATAATAGGTTGAATTGGAGGGTTTTAGGTAAGGAAGGAGGAAAAGTGAGAATAGAGACTTAGAATACTATGAGATTGATAATGATTTGATGTGATGATAATGTGATACCTATGATGCACGGATACTGATTTTAGTATCCCAGACGATATACGAACGTATGGTGCGAGAATACGACAATTTTTTAAAAATTAGGATACGGGTATGACGAGATACGGCATAATATATATATATAAAATTATAAAATATGTCATTTTAAATAATTTAAAGTATTAAGTATAAGCAGATAAATCATAAAAAATATTAAATATTAAAAATTATAATAGTCACAATAAAATATAAAAAATTAACAATTCTAAAACATCAAATTAATTAAAAAATTAAAAGCTTTTCAATCATAATTAAATTAATAGTTTCAAAACAGTGAACGAATTAAAATGTTGAAACTTACACACTTTTCGTTTTCAGTCATAACTCATAAATATGAGTTACCATAACATGAGTATGACAAATTGCAAAGTGAGTCTGAAGACTATAATATTAACAAAACATAATTGCCTTAAAGGCTTAAACTTTAAAGCCATCACGTGTTGGGCAAGTGAACAGTCTGAAGGCTTAAAGCCATCAATTGAAGACTATCACATCAGCAACTAAGTGACAAACACTTTATGCCTTTACCCTTTGGCCTTTCAGCCTAAAGAGTTGAGAGTCTTTTGGCCAAAGTCTCTGTTTTGAGGAGAGGAAACACTACAGTAACAACGTGAGAGCTTCGAGCAGGGATAGTGGGAGTCTGAGAGTGAGAGAGCTTCGAGCAGGGAGAGACGAGCTTCAAGGTCTTTAGCAAATGAGCTACTCCAAAATTGTCGAGAGATGGAGATCGGAGAGTCATCGGAAAAGTTGCAGCCGCAGAACGGATAAGAAAGCTGCAGATCTACGCGTTTTTGGCCGTTTTTTGCCGTTTTAGAGCGTTTTGGAACGTGTCCGAAAAAAAAAGAAAAAAAAAGGAGCTGCTTGTACGTTTTCCGGCGATCCGTACGCGTCTCCGTTTCCTATGACGGACACCGTCTAGACGGCACCGAGAGCCGTCCACGTGCTTCATAGTGTGATACAAAAGACAAACTCAGTGCGTGTTTAGGATAGCTGTGAAAACTTGATTATTTTAATAATCGATTATTTCAATAATCAAGCTGTGAAAGCTTGATTATTTCAATAATCGATTATGCTTGATATGTTAACTGAAAAGTGATTTTAAGCTAATCTGTTTTGTTTGGATGATATAAAAAAGAATTGTTTTTATGCATTAAATTACCAAAATAGGTATAAAATGATTAAAAAGTTAAAATTGATTTTACCAAACATGATTGAACACTGTTACAACAGTTTTTTTAGAAAAAAAGCTATTGACACGCTCTCGGTAGTCCTATTTATACTAATATTAGACTCTTAATCTTAATTAAATAAGGAAACAAGTCATTAAATAATAAATATTAAATAACTCCTATTCGATCATCTATGATACTTTAAAATATTCTAAGATACAATAAAGATATTATAAGATATATTTCAGATATTCTAACACTCTCCCTCAAGTTAAAGCTTACTAAGTTTTAAGCTTGTTACAAATGAACACTTTAAAAAGAAAATAACAAAAATAAAGTAGGCTCTACAAAACATGGTTGGAAAGGCAATTCAAAGATGCTGGAGACGCCAGAGAGATGTGGCATTGCTGGAAAGATAACTCGGCAAGATGATTGGAATGATCATTAGCCTGACAGAAATTTCTTGGCAAGCAATCAAGCACAACAAGGCCCAAACTTCTCTAAACCGCATTTGGAAACTTCAGACAACAATGTCGGAGACCAAAAACTTCAAAATTGAAACTAAGGCTGGCGTGCATCACAAACATGGAGGATTCATCACCAGCATGATTCATAAGTGAGATCGGAGAAATCACCATCGACATGATTCACAATGGGAGGTTGGTATGAATCATAGCCAAATCATCACTTAATGACTCATTTATGAGAAAGAAGTCACTAGAGGCTAGTGTGAGTCATAGTCAATATAAATCGCCATCGAAATGATCCTTGATGGTAAGAGAAGTCACCACTAGTATGATTCATTTGTAGGAGTGAAACCATAACCGAAATGATCGTTAGTGGGAAGAGAAGTCAACACTAGTATGATTCATTAGTGGGAAAAGAACAACATGACAAACACCAAATTAAAAATACCAGACTTGCCGGTGGACAAGGAGGCAAAAGAAGTGATCATAGTGGCCAAAGAAATCCACTATAATTGCGGGATCTGGATGGACAAGCGCCAGAGATGGATGGGAAAGGCTCGCCGGAGAGGGCTGATGAGGTAGCGGCCGGAAAGAGGCCAAAAACTGAAATCACGGTTTTAGAAGTTGTTTCCAAATGGCCAATAGTGAGTCCAAGTCCAACGGCAAGATACGTCTGCAAATGCGCCCTCGCGCGTCGGAAGAAGGAGCGGCGTGGATGTTGGAGCTGCAATGAAGGTGCGGCGGGCTCCAATCGGAGAGAGGTTGGTTGGAGGACAGCGAACGTGATGGAGGTGTTGATTGGCGGTCAAACAGACCTCAGATGTGTAGATATGAGATCACAGCCGCAGGAAGAGAGAGAAAAACACACGACTGTCAGATTTACGAATTTCGAAGAAGATTGTGGTGGTGGCGGATGGCATAAAAGCCCATTGATGTAGGCAAACCGCCATTGACAACTACGAACATGAGAGAGAAAGTGACGGTGGAGAAATAGAGAGAGGGTGCCAGAAAAAGAACACAGCAGGAAAGGTAACTAATCAGAGTTCTAGATTTTTGGGAACTAAGCAGTGAAAATTGACGAGACAAGTCACAGAGGATAGTACCGCTCTTACACCATATTGAATTGGAGGGTTTTAGAGAATTAGAATGAAAACCTAACAGATATTTCTGCTGCCATCTGATGATATTTGCTGACAAGATGGCTAATTAAATATTTCTCAAGAAGGAATAACGAAGAGGTGATTGCATGAATGGGTATAAGGCAAATCACTCGTTCATAATCATGCTCAAAAAAGACCTTTTTAGATCTCTTGACTATGCAAGTAAATAACTTGCATTAGCATCTTATTGTTGACTTGGTGTAAACTTGCCAACTCTACTTTTACTAAATTTTCGAATTTTGCCACGTGGTGCCCTCTTTTTTGTTTATTTTTAGGTTATTATAGCGATCTGGATTTACTTTCCACTAAAAAATGAATGTTTAGAGCAATGTGTCATGTGTTGAATTCAAATGGCAGAAAACTTTAATCCCAATTATTCCATTTTCTGGAATCATTTTAATTTCTCCATGATGTCTTTGGATATTACATCCCTTGAGAAATAGAAGATCAATGATGGTGTTTCAGTGAAATTTTTTGTTAAAGAATTATAGGATTAAGGTTAGGGAAGAAAGAAATGAGTAAAAGATGATGTAAAGTAATACAATACACAACCTACTATCCTTTATATACTAATAATTAGGCTAAATACTTATGTTTCTAATACAAACCCAAGCCCATTAACATAAGACTAATAACTTGATAAGTAATAACCCTAATATTTTCTAACATTTTTAAACTTCAGTAGTCCCATAATGAAGGTACTTTTCTTTTTGGAAGCTTTTGCCTGTATTCTAAGTGTCAATCTACTGACCTGAAGATAAAACAAAGTTCAATTCTTTTCTTCAAGTAGTTTGGAAAAAAAAAATAGAGAAAGTTAAATTAGTCATAAAATGGTTTTGTTGTTATTATATAAAGAAGCTGAGCATCTTCATGGATGATGAATCCTGAATGCACCTCTAGATAGTTTGTGTTATGCAACCAATATCATTTCACTCTTTAAATACATTGGCAGTTGCTGTCTGTTTTGTTTGTCCCAGCACTTTCTTAGAAACAGTTAGCTACGTTTTTTTTAACACCAGTCTATCTGTTAACTGTAGTAAAACTTTGTTTTGAAAATTTTTGCATTGGACTAGCCTTTTGATATCCCCTTATGTGATGTTCTTCATATCTGTGATGTGTCCTTGTGCTATATTGTGATTTATCATGTCAGCAATGTTAGTTTTCGCAACTCAAGGAAACTTTTTTAGCTTTTTTATTACCTGTTTTATTGCATACAGAATACAGTGCATGTTTGCAAGTTGCAACTGAATTGAACATTTTGTTTGTCCGTGTTTCTCATGTTTTCCCCTGCTGAAATTGACAGGTACTAGATAAGTTTTTCTTCTTGAAAGCAGTGGCTGTAAGCAGCATGTCGTTCCCTTTGTTAAGCAAAGATTAATATCCCGTTTTACACAGTGCAAATCGCTGAATTAAGCCCGAGTCCAGGTGTCTCTTGAGTTTCAAATTACATGCTGGAATTATAGGAAGTAAAGGATGTGAGACATGGTTTTGTACTATATACTATTACCTTTGCCCAGCTAATAATATTTTGCAATTTATTAATTTTCCCTTTTGCATTAAAGCTAGCTGTTTTGACGGTAGAACTCTGGATGCTTGCTTCTTTTTGCATTCAGCAACTCGTGAGTTTTCTGTGCAGACATGTTTGGCTTGCATTGAAAATAAAATAATACCAGATGCATTATTCGTAATACTAATATGCTAGTCAAATAACCTGCTAAGCTTCGCAATTATATTCCATGAAATCATGTTCAGAAGGTTTTGATGTTGAATTGTTGATTGGAGCTGGAATATTTTTCTGTTATTATTTTCCGAAATTAAGTTGCAGTTATTGATGCTGCTATTGGTTTTCAGAGTTTCATATTTCAGTTACTATCAAGAACCTAAGTACCACGGGTCTTATATAAGTTCAAATATTATATTCTCATGAATTGTGAAGAAGCTTCGCTTTATTAGTCCAAAATTTAGTAATATGATTCAAGCGGATGTCAACAAAGTTTTCCATGAGACAGTTTTCTAACCAAAGTTAGTCAATACTAATACCATGAACGATCTTCTTCTTATGTAATAGTCAATCATATCGTCTATACATGTTATAAAGGGGGGGGGGGGGGGTCCTTTTACAATACTCTAACAACGGAGTATGGATACTCACTTTGGTTTTAAGCGTTGATTACAAATGAAATTAGATTAATGGCTGGTGTGCATCACCTGCGCTGAAGTGTCGGTAAGTTATGCTGTGGAATTTTACCCTTAATTGACCCACTTCCGACCCTCAGCCTCTGCTTCAACACCCTCTCTGCACCCTCAAACCGAAACTGAACCCCTTCTAATTTTCATCAACTTTTGAACCAATTGAACCCAACGCTCACTGCCCTTCAAATTTTTCCTCACAACACCCGATCTCAATCCTTCACCCGGTCTAACACCTTCACAAAATAGTAGCTTATTTGCCACCCCTCATTGACCAAAAACATGACTCTTCTGGAATTTGTGTATCTGGAATTCTTCAGGAGCCAACATTTTTATTGTTGAATTGGGTTCATCTAGTACCAATGTGAAATTTCCATTGAACCTGCCTCGCCATTGGGTTCTGGCTGTCACATCGCCGTGTCGGGTGGTAGAGCTCCACCAGTCTCCAGTAGGCTTTATCTTCGTCAGCGACGCGTTCTGCTCACTCACAACATCTCACAGAATCTCGTAATTGTAAGTTTGAAGGACTATAATGATTATAAAGTAATTAAAAAAATGATGATAATAGATAAAATACAATGAGTATTCATACTCCGTTGATCATAGGAGTATTGTAAAACGACTCTTTATAAAAGATTTGACAAAATTTTACGGTGATTGTTAATTACCTAATACAACCCTTTTGTTTCATGCCTTGGACTGGCTATAAAATGATTTTCATTATTCAACAAGCATTGGCATAATCAGAGTTTGTTATATAGAAGACAATATCTGTTGAGTGTCGTTGATAATACTAACAAATAAAAATTATAAAGTATACAGAAATATTAATGTGGTTAAGTAATTTGCCTATTCTACCAAATCTAACTTTATTAATTATTAAGATCAATAAATTATAATATTTCAAAAATCACATTCTCACAAACCTAAAACTCAATTACACCCAATACTTTCACTCAATATTTTTTTTTTCTCTCCTTTCAATTCACACTTGACGTACATTTAAAAGAAAGAATAACAAAGTCTGTTGCATTTTAATTTTATCGTTAAGATTAAATCTAATTAACTAAAAACTACTTGCCTTATCATATATATATTTTTTTAAAAAACAAACCTTATCTTCATCTACTATTTCTTTTGTTTAAAAAAAAAAATTAAGTCAATAATCCTGACAATCTCTACCTTGACTTAAATTGTTCCACATCACAAATTATTACTTGCAGGTGCCAATTGTTGGTGTCTTCAACACATCCACATATGCTATTTTCTTTTTGAGTGTATTATGCTCCACCTTTTTCTCATCATCACAAACTCCATCTCCATTCAATCCTTTAACCGAACCTCCAATCAACTTGTACATATTATTAGTTTTTTCTCCCTTCAACGTCACAAAAGAACCTTTAGTAACTCTTAAAATTTTACCTCTTGCAAAATAACCAAAACTCAAAGAATCCAATCTCCCCAAGTAAATTAATGTTTTTTTGAAGTGTCCGCACATACCTTACATCATAAAGGGTCTTAACACTACCATCATACAATTTAATTTTGACTCTACCCTTTCTATGAATTTTTAATCCATCATCATTTGCAAGCTTCACAACTTCACCATAACAAGAGTGAAAGGTCTCAAACAATTCTTTATATATGCACAGATATGATTGGAGCATACGAAATCTAAAAGTCAATCATCACTCAAATTAAGTCAATAATCTTATCAATATCTATAGGAAATCATAATCAGACAAAGACAAAAATGATAAGGTAAGGTAAGAGTGACTAAAGAATAAGAAATGAAGTTTCTTATACGGAAGCCAATTTTGATCATGAACAACTCAACAGAAGTTCCAATGAAAGCTAACACACACCAATCTTCATGTACCAAATCCAAAAAATTCATTTCAAATGCATGCAATAGCAACATGATTATTGGATATGATTGAATGATAACCTCGTTTGTATGTTAGAATTAGAATTAGAATATAGCATTATAAATCCAGTTCTTTTTCTTCTTCCATTTATTATCACTATTATTACTCTTTTGTGTCTATTATTACTTTAATTTTATTAATTTTTTATTAAATAAATTAATTTATACTATTAAATCAAAATAAATCAAAAGTTATATAATAATTTTTTTTTAAAAAAAAGTAACAATAAACAGTCCCCTTTTTCATTTGTTTATATTATATTTTATATATATATATATATATATGAAACGATTACATGTAACTCAGATAAATGGGCCAAAGCCCAAGTAAATAGATGGGCCAATGTGAATGGCAAAGACGAAACGTGCAAGCTCCCGTATCCTAATTGCGCTAATGTTGGGCGCTGAAAACAATAAGGCAAAATCTCATCTCAACCGTCAATAAACCAATCCTCAATCAACAAAAAACAAAACATGACACGTCACCGATCCGCGTGACGCCCTCTCTTCCAATTAGAATCCATCTCCCCTCCCTATATATAGTTTTTCTCTTCAATCCTTTCCCTCATTCCGCACTCGTTCTCTCCATTGACGTCTCTTCGCAGAAAAACAATACCTCTTCCCTATCCACCACCAAACCAACACATTATAATCAATGGCACCCACAAAGGCCGAGAAGAAACCGGCAGAGAAGAAGCCTGCGGCGGAGAAGGCACCGTCGGCGGCGGAGAAGAAACCCAAGGCGGAGAAGAAGGTGACGAAGGAAGGCGGCGTGGACAAGAAGAAGAAGAGGGTGAAGAAGAGCAGCGAGACGTACAAGATATACATATTCAAGGTGCTGAAGCAGGTGCACCCTGACATTGGGATTTCAAGCAAGGCCATGGGGATCATGAACAGCTTCATCAATGACATCTTCGAGAAGCTGGCCCAGGAATCTTCTAGGCTCGCTCGCTACAACAAGAAACCCACCATTACGTCACGGGAGATCCAGACCGCCGTTCGATTGGTCCTCCCCGGCGAGTTGGCCAAACACGCCGTTTCTGAAGGCACCAAGGCCGTTACCAAATTCACCAGTTCTTGATTCTATGATCGTTGCGATTCTATGTGATCTAGGGTTTTCTGTGACCCTAATTTGATGCTAATTGAATTAGTTTTTTTTTTGTTATTATTTTTGAGGTTATAGATGCAATGTTGTGAACAGTTCTTAATGAAAGTTTTAAATTTGGAATAAGGATATGATTATTTTCTCATTATGCGCTGTCGTGTGCTTTTCGTGGATTCCTTTATTGCATTTTTTTGGCGTTGAGGTTAGAGATGAATACGGTTTGTGCAAAGCGTTTAGGTTAACCATGTTTCTCTGAAGTCGTGTTGTTAAAGCAAAGCTAACTTATCTTCGTAACAAATTTGATTTCTACTTGCAACCGCCGTCTTCTGAAATATCATCTGCTGACTGGCATCAATTTGATCCCCTCTTATTAAGCTGATTATTCATTTGACAATGTGCTAATCGAATTTGTTCAACCCCCATTTTCTCAGTAATTACATACCTATCCAAAACAGAGCATGGTAAATTAGATGCCGGGACGGAACATTGGCCTTAATAGTATGATTTGTAGTGTTTTTGGGATCCCTTATACTATACATTTGGTATCAAACGCTCTTTTTCCGTAGCACCAATCTCATAGTCAGGTGAATTTAGGGTGGAAGAGTTTTCAATTTTCATTGGGAAGAACACTGTTGATTTATTTGCAATATCTGCCAACAGAAGCATCTGCTTGACCTACCACAGAATTTGCTAGCGCAAAGATCAATGCAAATAACTTTCCAAGGTCAAATACAGATGAGGGAAATGGTGTACACCCTCAATTCCTCATGGTAATTTCTAAAGTATAAAGAATCATCTTTTAAAAAGTTTTAAGTTTTTTTTCTGCAATTATTTTGCCTGGCCCTCTACAGCCTCATATATAAAGATTCGGTATTATGTATATGAAAATGACAATAAGGTGTTGCCTTTGGACATGTTATACCTGAAACTTCCTTATTCTGTGTGCAAACCATAGAAAGGAATGACATGGTCATGTGTGAGAGCTTCAGCAAACATTTTCTTCGACCCAATGCTTATTGCTTAATAACTTGTGTGCCATGTACTGAAAGAAGTATCAAATTTGTCTTGACAATTGTTGTCCTTTGTCCCCATTAAAAAGTGTTTTCTCTCAGTTATGTTCTTGTGTGTGTATGGGTTGTTGGCAGTAAAATTATGACCAACTGACTCTGATAATTTAAGTCTTCCCAGTAATGGAAACTAATGATTTTGTTTTTGGGCGGTGGAGAGGAGGACAACCTTTAATCAAGGCTGTGTGATTCAGAAGAATCCATCGAATGATACGTTTAAAATAATGAATTTGGTTTCCCAGTAAGTTATTATATTACTCGGAATTTTTGTGATAATTATGTTATCGGGAAGATGGAGTTAGAACGTGAATGACATTTTGTTACCAGTTTATTGTTGGGAAAAATGGCTTTGATTTTGAATATGTCATGTTCTTGTAAGAAATGTCTCATGTATATCTTTGTATGTGACAAATTATGTGATTTAATAAATAAGTAAAAACTAAATGATAATTGATTGATAATAGTTGGGAAGAGATTTCTTAATCTCTTTAAATGCTTGATGGGAGTATTTGTTAAGATATGAAAAAAATAAATAGAAATTTGTCATCTCTTTCTCGTATAGTTTATGTTTTATATTTACCATTAAGAAAGAAAGAACATAGAGAAAAGAATAAGAAGAAAGAGAAAAGAGTTTCTACCTTCATCAAGATCTGCATATTGAAGCACCAATTCTTATTATGGATAAACGTTAGTACACATTGACATATAGAAGTATTAACATGTGGTATCAGAGCATGTGTTTAAGAGTTTTTCAAAATTTTCCATTGATGATGATTGATTATCCCAATTTGTATAAACCCTAAATGTGAAAATTGAGATTTTAATTATGTTTTCCGCTGCATTAAAAATTATAGTGTTTTACCTTTATGATTCTGCGGTTATGCTGTACATGGCTACATGCCTTTCGAAATGTTTCTGCTTCGTCTCAAATTTTGAGATTTCAAAAGGAATTAAAAAATAAATAAATACATAAAAGGTGCTTCACATATAATTGATAGTTGTGCATTTATTATAGACTTATAGACTTCAGCAAATCCTTCCAGCAGACATTTCCTTGTTTCCTCGTGCCCTTGACTCATTGTAACAAGGTCATAAGCATATCTCACTACATGGTTTCGGAAAACACTTTCACCCTCATTAGTATTCCTCACCAATTCCCCACTTTGATAATATTCTTGTATCATCCTCTTTGCATTTATAGTCCACCTTCTCAAGATGTAATCTTTTGGAATTTCATTTATGTCTTTAAGGTGCAAAACCCCAAGTGCATGAGAACAAAGAATACCAAGTGTTTCAAACTTTTTGCAAGTGCACGTTGATTGCAATGTGGATGTATCAAAATGGACCACTATAGGAGCTGAGTTCTTCTCTTTTGTTATAAGTTTAAATCTGCACAAATTATCAACACATTCAAATTCCCTATATCTTTGTACTGTTGTACCCTGTAGATATTTTCTTTCAAATATCTTATACAATTTGTGCGTATAAACCTTTGATGCATGTTTCAAGATGGTGCTACCTCTAATTGAGATTGGAGGAACACTTTGATGGCAAAGATAATCTTCTTCAGCTTCCTTTTGACGCCATCCTTTCACCAATTTCTCAAACCCAATAACAAAGTGTGTTAGAGACATGCACTTATCACCAACACCATTCAAGACATTGTTAGTACTCTCACTTCTTTAGGAAGCCTTGATTCCACAATCAAATACATCTTTATTTAATGTTGTGCACACCTTATGATGAATCTTGAACAAATTGTTAAGCCATTTATGATCTTGAAGCTCATACTTGGAAGTCATGAAGTCCTATGTTTCTTCAAACTCTTCTTTAGAATGACATTCTTGTAAGCATTTCTTGAATAAATGATGGAATTCATGATCATTATTTAAACCACCAAGATAAGAAGGAGCATTCTTGAAAATGTGTCATAGGCATAAATGATGACGTGTATTAGGCATTACTATCTCAAGTGCTTTTGTCATTCCTTGATCTTGATCAGTAAAAATAATCTTTGGAGCACAATTACCCATTGACTCTAAGAATGTGGTAAAAAGCCACTCAAATAAGAAGGTCGTCTCATCTAATAAAATGGCACATCCAAACATAACATTTTGCCAATGGTGATTAACACCAACAAATGGTGCGTATATCAAATTATATCTATTTGTTCGGTATGTGGTATCAAAGATTACCACATCTTCAAAAGACTCATAATCTATTCTTGATCTTCCATCTAACCAAAAAAAAAATTGTCATTCTTCCATCTTGATCTAGTTGAACATCCCAATAAAACATCATGTCTTCATTTGCTTTATGCCTAAATTGATGAACTAAAGTCTGAGAATCTCCTACTTCAATAAGTGTCTTTCTTTGCATTTGGACATAATTATAGCAATCCTTCTTACTAAAACCTAAATTTTCTACACCACTACCCTATTCAGCCATATATGAATAAGCATCTGTAGTTCTGATTCCAGCATTTATCATTGACTTTAAAACATTTCCTTTGGCAACTGAAACTAATCGTGCTGATCTGAGTAAATGCCTTTCCGTAGGTGCAACAAATTCGTGATTATGCTCAGAATTGTGTACAACTACCGTCCACACCCCTTGTTCATCAACTTTAAATCTCACCATTGTCTTACAGCTTGTTCTTAAATCTCTCCCAATGTAAGCCTTTTCATTTGATTTCTTCACATTTTTAAAACCTTCTTTTGCACAACAATATTCTTTTGTTCGAATTTTTTTAGTCCCATAAACATGTGTTTGCCTTCCTCTTCTTATACTAAATCCTATATTGAAGCCATAATCACAATACAAAGCATATGCCTCTTCTTCACTCTTCACAGTCTTTCCCAATAAATTTTGATCTTCATAAAAAATACTTTGGACTTGAGAGTTAATATTGGTTGTCTCCTGATTGTTCTCCACTTCTTCATTGTCACTTGGGATTAATATTACATTTGATTCGGTTCCCATTCCTTCACAATTAAAATAATGTAAGAGTTATATATATTATCTATAAATAAATTTATAGTTCTAAAATCCAAAATATACAAGAAATTATGACCAATTGGCTCTGACAATTTAAGTCTTCCCAGTAATGGAAACTAATGATTTTGTTTTTGGGCAGTGGAGAGGAGGACAACCTTTAATCAAGGCTGTGTGATTTAGAAGAATCCATAGAATGATATGTTTAAAATAATATTTGGAATTTGGTTTCCTAGTAAGTTATTACATTACTCGGAATTTCATATTTGAGTTTGTGATCCTTGTGATAATTATGTTATCGGGAAGATGGAGTTAGAAGGTGAATGACATTTTGTTACCAGTTTATTGTTGAGAAAAATGGATTTGATTTTGAATATGTCATGTTCTTGTAAGAAATGTCTCATGTGTGTATGTGTGTATGTGGCAAACTATGTGATTTAATAAATAAGTAAAGACTAAATGGTAATTAGTGGATGATGGTTGGGAAGAGGTTTCTTAACCTCTTTAAATACTTGATGGGAGCATTTGTTAAGGTATGAAAAAATAAACAGAAATTTGTCCTCTCTCTCTCGTCTAGTTTATATTTTATGTTTATCATCGAGAAAGAAAGAACATAGAGAAGAGAATGAGAAGAAAGAGAAAAGAGTTTATACCTTCATCAAGATCTGCATATTGAAGTACCAATTCTTATCATGGATAAATGTTAGTACACCTTCACATATAGAAGTATTAACATGTGGTATCAAAGCATGTGTTTAAGAATTTTTCAAATTTTTCCATTGATGATGATTGATTATCCCAATTTGTATGAGCCCTAAATGTGAAAATTGAGATTTTAATTATGTTTTCTGCTGCATGAAAAATTATGATATTTTACCTTTATGATTCTGCGGTTATACTGTACATGACTACATGCCTTTCAAAATGTTTCTACTTCGTCTCAGATTTTGAGATTTCAAAAGGAATTAAAAAATAAAATAAATACATAAAAGGTGCTTCATGTATAATTGATAGCTGTGCATTTATTGTATATATAAAATTGATAAAGTGTGCATATAAGTCAAAAGGCTATAAAACCCTGAATGTCAGGAAATGAAAAGAATTCCTTTAATAAACTTTGTCTTATATGCCATTTAAGTCAAAAGGCTATAAAGCCTTAAATGACTTTGTTGTTTTTAAAGTTTTACAAACCAATGTAGCAATGCTTTAATGGTTTTATTGTCAGGAAGTGTTGATTTTCCACTTTAATAGCTTTTTGTCTTATATGCTATTTTAATAATTGACACAGTGATATAATTTTTTCTTTCGCTGCACTGTACGAATACAGTACTGTGTTTAATAAAGATAATGTGGAATTTTATTTTCTCTAATGTTTATGAAGTGTCAACATTTTAGAATTAAATGTATGATATCTTTGTTAATCACCAGAGTGATCAAATATTTAAGTTAATTTAATTCTAAATTGTATGATAGTTTTATCTTAATTACTCATATAAAATGGATACTTTGAATAACATGATAATTATTAGTGTATGAGTAAAATGAGGTTCATTATTATAAGACATATAAGGATCACCCAAAAGTTGATTGTTTGTTCTTATAATTAATGAGCATGAATGTTAGTAGTGTAAGTGCACTATTAGTTTTATTTATATATCCAAAGATAATAAATATTTATAGTTAATGTACATATCATTGTCAAATTATGTAATTTTTATTAGCATCATTATGTTAAATGTGGTATATTGACAGATTGCCCAAAGGTGAACATCAACATACATTGTATGAAGTGTTTTTTTGAATCTATGTAGCATGTTAGTATGTAACTCAAAGCATTGATGTTTTAAATCTTTATTACTTGCAGTAACTGCTGCTTCACATTCGCATCTCTCATTTGTACTAGTTTTTAATGGACTGAACTTCTCTGAATGAAATGAGCAAATCCAATTTTACTTTGGGGTAATGGATTTGGATTTAGCTTTTCGAGTAGAGAAATCAAATGTTATTACTGTTTTAAGCACTGATGAAGAGAAGGTCCATTATAAAAATTAGAAAAAGTCAAATAGATTGAGTCTGATGTATATATGAATAAGTATAGCTAGTAACATTAAGTCAATTCTTCCTAAAACTAAAAGTACTAAAGAAATGATGAAGTTTATAAAAGAACGCTCTCAAATTGCTGATAAGTGTCTTACTGGGACACTGATGAGTACCTTGACCACCATGAAATTTGATGGTTCTTGTACTATGCATGAACACGTCATTCAGATGACAAATATTGCAGCAAGACTTAAGTCATTGGGAATGAATGTAGATGAAAATTTCCTTGTACAGTTCATCTTGAACTCATTACCGTCTGAGTATGATCATTTCCAAACGAACTATAATACTATGAAAGACAAATAGAATGTGCATGAATTGTACAGTATGCTAGTTTAAGAGGAAATCAGACTCAAGAATCAAGGAAGTCATTTCATCAATTATGTTAACCATCAAAGAGCTAGAAAGAAAGTTAGTAGGAAACATGACAAGAAAGGAAAATGACTCATAAAGATCAATGAGGCATTTTCCTCTCAAATCCACAAAAAGGAACCGAATGAAAACAGATGTTATTTCTGTAAAAAGACTGGGCATTTGTAAAAAGATTTTCCAAGACGTAATACTTGGTTCGAAAAGAAAGGTAAGCATAGTGCTTATATATGTTTCGAATCAAATTTAGCCGAAGTTCCTTATAATACTTGGTGGATTGATTCTGGTTATACAACTCATGTTTCTAATACGATGTAGGGATTCTTTATAACCTAAACCACAAGACCAAATGAAAAGTTTGTCTTTATGGGCAATAGAATGAGAGCTCTAGTGGAAGTTGTCGGGACGTATTGTTTAATCCTCAACACTGGACATCATTTGGATTTATGTGAAACTCTTTATGTACCTAGTATATCTAAGAATTTAATTTCATTATCCAAACTTGATAAAGCTGGATACTCTTTTAAATTTGGTAGTGGTAATTTCATTTTGTATAAATATAACTACATGATTGGTAATGGTATGTTATATGATGGATTATATAAGTTAAATCTTGATACTCTTTATGCTGAAACGCTCTTAACCTTGCATCATAATGTTGGTACTAAACGTGGTTTAGTTAATGAACGTTCTGCTTACTTATGACATAAACGCTTGAGATATGTTTCCAAAGAAAGAATAAAAAGATTAGTAAAGAATGAAATCCTTCCAGATTTAGATTTTGTTGATCTGAATGTATGTGTGGATTGTATTAAAGATAAACAAATAAAACACATAAAGAAATGGGCCATAAGAAGTACTCAACTTCTTGAAATTATACATATCGATATTTGTGGACCTTTTGATATTAATTCTTTCAATGAAGAAAGATATTTTATCACCTTCATTGATGATTATTCACGTTATGATTATGTCTATTTGCTGCATGAAAAATCTCAGGCTGTAAATGCCTTAGAAATTTATATTGATGAGGTAGAAAAATAATTAGACAGAAAGTGAAAATTATCAGGTCTGATAGAGGTGGTGAGTATTATGGAAGATATGATGAAAGTGGACAACATCTAGGTCCATTTGCTAAATTCCTTGAAAAACGTGGCATATGTGCCCAATATACAATGTCAGGTACACGTCAGCAAAATGGTATATCAGAAAGACGAAATAGAACCTTGTTAGATATGGTTAGAAGTATGTTAAGTAATTCATCTTTACTAATTTCATTGTGGACTTATGTTCTAAAGACTTCCATGCATTTGTTGAATAGGCTTCCTAGTAAGGTAGTTTCAAAGACTCCTTTTGAACTATGGACTGAAAGGAAACCTAATCTAAGGCACTTGCATGTTTGGGGTTGCCAGGCAGAAATTAGATATTGCAATCCACAAGAAAAGAAGCAAAATGCAAGAATAATCAGTAGTTATTTCATTAGTTATCTAGAAAAGTCGACAGGGTATAGATTTTATTGCCCTAACCATACTACAAGAATTATTGAAACTAAGAATGTTAGGTTCATTGAGAATGGTGAAGTTAGTGGGAGTGAAACACCACGTAATGTGGAGATTCAAGAATCAAGAGTGCAAGTTCATCTGACTTGTGTCTATAATAAAGTTGTTGTTCCTCAAGTTGTTGAACCGATTAACAATAACGAAGAACAACAAATAAATGATCTCATTACTCACAATGAAGTTGTAGTAAATGAGCCTATATTAGAAGAACCACAACAAATAGCATTAAGAAGATCTCAAAGAGAAATGAGATCAGTTATTTCTGATGATTATGTAGTATATCTACAACAGTCTGAAGTTAACTTGGGAATAGATAATGACTCAGTTACATTTTCACAAGATATGAATAATGATAATGCTGATAAATGGTTAGATATCATGAAAGATGAGTTGAAATCTATGGAACAAAATGAGGTTTGGGACTTTGTTGAGTTACCAGAAGGCTGTAAACGAGTTGGTTGCAAGTGGGTCTTTAAGACCAAAGACGACTCTAATGGTAACGTAGAACGTTACATGACCATACTAGTTATAAAAGGTTTTACTCAGAAAGATGACATTGACTATAAGGAGACCTTTTCACTGGTTTCTAAGAAAGATTCTCTCAAAATTATCATGACATTGGTGGCTCATTATGATCTAGAGTTATACCAAATAGATGTAAAAACTGTCTTTCTAAATTGGAATTTGCATAAAGAGGTTTATATGAACTAACCTATAGGGTTCATAGAAGAAGGAAAAGAACACATGGTATGTAAACTTAAGAAATCAGTATACGGACTTAAACAAGCTTCCCGATAATGGTATCTCAAGTTCAATGATACTATTGTATCCTTTGAGTTTAAGGAAAATACTGTTGATCAGTATATATATCTGAAGGTTAGTGGGAGTAAATTTATCTTTCTGATTTTGTATGTTGATGACATCTTGCTTGCAACTAATGATCTTGGTCTGTTAAGTGGGACTAAGAATTTTCTTTCTAATAACTTTGGAATAAAAGATATGGGTGAGGCAACCTATGTGATTGGGATAGAGATACTACGTGATAGATCACAAGAATTGCTGAGTTTGTCTAAGAAAGCATATATAAATAAAGTGTTAGAGAGATTTAGAATGGAAAAGTGCCCAGCATCTCCAGTTCCAATTTAGAAATGAGACAAATTTAGTCTCATGCAATGTCCAAGGAATGATATGGAATGGAAACAGATGGAAACAATTCCGTATGCATATGTTGTTGGGTGTTTAATGTATACTCAGACTTGTACCCGACCAGATATTGGCTTTGCAGTTGGAATGTTGTGAAGATACCAGAGTAATCCTAGTTTAGATCATTGGAAAGCTACAAAGAAAGTTCTGAAATATCTGCAAGGAACGAAAGATCATATGCTTACTTATAGGAGGTCTGATCATCTTGAAGTGATCAGATATCCATATTCAAATTTTGGTGGTTGTGTAAATATAAGAAAATCCACTTTTGGTTATCTGTATCTTTTAGCTGGAGGAGTTATTTCATGAAAAAGTACAAAGCATTCTGTCATTGCTGCATCCACTATGGAAGCTGAATTTGCGGCATGCTTTGAGGCCATAGTTCAGGCTAAATGGCTACAAAATTTTATATCAGGCCTTGGAGTAGTCGACAGTATTGCCAGACCACTGAAAATTTACTGTGATAATTCTGCAGCTGTCTTCTTTTCTAAAAATGACAAATATTCCAAAGGTACTAAACTTATGGAATTGAAATACTTTGTTATTAAAGAAGAAGTTCAAAAACATAAAGTGTCAATAGAGCATATTAGCACTGATCTTATGATTGCTGATCATTTTACAAAAGGATTACCGCATAAAATATTTATTGGTCATGTTAAAAGTATGGGCATTATGTTTACTAGTGAAAGATGAATATTATTGTTTTTTTTTAATGTATATTTGACACTCTGAGTTCATTAATGTATAAGTTTCTGCATTTTCTTGTTTTCAAACTTATGTGTACATGTATAAATGATAATATTGAAAACAAGATTTGTCTTTGATAAAGACATTATTGTTGGTCATATTATGTACCTTTTATTAAAGTGTCATGTTAGGAAGAAGGTTAATAGAGTAGTACATGGAAAGAACTATGTCGATTTAATGATATACAATTGCCATGACTCTTATTAGTTCTTATTCTTAATTATGACTTATGATGCAACCAATGTATGAAACTTTTAGCTTTATTTATACGCATTATGATTGATATTTTATTAAATCATGAAATGATACTTTGTCACATGAGACAAGTGGGACAATGTAAGAAATGTCTCATGTGTGTATGTGACAAACTATGTGATTTAATAAATAAGTAAGGACTAAATGGTAATTGGTTGATGATGGCTGGGAAGAGGTTTCTTAACCTCTTTAAATGCTTGATGGGAGCATTTGTTAAGGTATAAAAAAATAAATAGAAACTTGTCCTCTCTCCCTCCCGTATAGTTTACGTTTTATGTTTACCATTAAAAAAGAAAGAACGTAGAGAAGAGAAGAAGAATAGAGAGAAAGAAATTTCTACCTTCATCAAGATCTGCATATTAAAGCACTAATTCTCATCATGGATAAATGTTAGTACACCTTAACATAATGATATGAATATGTAAAAATTATGAATTCTCAAGATCCTTATTATGTAGAAGTATTAACAGTTCTGCCTCTTGGAGGGATTATTTTCTGTTGACCATCACACAAGGTAAAAAATAATGTTGGAAACACCACTTAATCGAGGTTCAAGTGGTAAGGGAAGCATGGGGTGAGGGTATAGTTCTTAAGCAAAATTCCCATGTTGATGAAAAAAAAATGTTGGAAACTTTTCTGGGTAGATATTTTGCGCTAAGATGTTTTTGTCCTATGAACTCTATAATAATTTCCAATTTGCTTTTTAATTTTTAATCTTAGGCTATGATCTTTGTCAAAATGACAATACTACTCTACCATGAAGATATTTCCATAGTTGCTTTTATTTTTGTTGTATAAAAGAAGGGGTGGTTCTTGGTTATCAACTTAATATAGGTGCATGTGTTCATAGAACTGTCA
The DNA here is from genome assembly GCA_029884605.1 of Ormosia emarginata. Lineage (NCBI taxonomy): Eukaryota > Viridiplantae > Streptophyta > Magnoliopsida > Fabales > Fabaceae > Ormosia > Ormosia emarginata. The sequence continues at coordinate 17,877,500 of JAQQTP010000080.1, read as the reverse complement.
AAATGGGTAATCTGATAAAATGTGTGAGTTTGATTAATAAAATATGAACTTAAACTTAATTTAACTCGACTTGGTTAAGTTCGATCTAGTCTGAAAATTTAGCTCCTTGTTTTGGGTTGGCCGTACCCGTTGGCCCAATATTTTATTTAATGTTTATTCTAACAACCTATCACAACCTAGGCAGCAGCACCACTCCAACCGCCAAAGCCTTGCGCCCATAGCTACCCAAATCGCGTTGTCGCTCCTGACCTCTGCTACACCATAGTTTCCCATTCTCTATTCTCAGCTCCTGTACATGTCCATCATCAAAGGCCACAGCCTTTGCAACTCCCAGACCTCTCTGCATACGAAGTCCTCTGCTAAGTATCAAAGCTCCAACTGCTAGTTGACTCAGTGTATTAAGGCGAGCAAAGTCCAAAATTTCTCAAAATGACCATATGTAAAATTTCAAAATGCAGAATTTCACAAAGAGAGCATGGGCATGGCTTGATGGTGGAGATGCATTAAGGAAAATTGATTTCATTTATAGGTTTCTCAAATCGGACCAGATTCAGTTTTTTTTCTTTTATATATTTTTTAATTTCAAAGTAGTGCTTTAAATATATAACTTTGTTCATCAAAGACAGCTCTGATTGTTGTTCGCACATATGGATCAATACGTGTTTTTTTTTCGAATCCATAACCTTTCCAACCACCAGCTCTTATAATAATAGATTTTAAGAATAGCAAATCGATCATGGGGTTGCAGCAACATATCATTCCCATAAATATCCCACAAATATACAACCCCCTTGTTTCTGGGATTTTAGCCATGGACAAATTTAGGTGCAAGCTCTATTTGCAGCCATGGAGGACAATTACAATCCCTTAAATAATTGATTGCACCAGTCATAGATGATTACACCCCCTGTTTTGGGTTTTTAAGCTATGAAGGGTGATTACAACCCAAAAAGTAAAGACATGCAATTAAGTGATCTTTCTAAGTTGAATCTTGCAAAAATCTTGGGATGCCATGCACTGTGAATGAGAAGACTTGGTTTCATGTTTGCCAGAGTTGGCCAGGAGAGCTTGCTGGAATCTGAAAGCTAATGAGAATGGTTTAGAACCCAGTTGAAGCAAAATATAGAATGACAAAAAATATAAATTATTTGTGATAAAAAAAAATCGATTGACTTATTATTACAAATAATTCTCAAGGAGCATCCATGCACCAAAACTCATTTTAGGTGCATGAGCCTTCACCTTGTGTTAACATGCTTCTATAAGGAAACTAACACCTATTTTATAAAATGGTGTCTTTTTTTGTTTCTATGAAGTGTTGATTGGAGGCTTTTGCCATACACCTTCCCTGTTGTGGTGTGCCAATGCACCATATTTTGACCTGTTATGACAAGTTATTGTTATTTTTTATCGATTAAGATTTAATTAATGTAATGAGTATTTTGTTAATTGAGAGATTTTTACATAAATTTAAAGTATCTAATTAAGTACATTAAATTAATTAATATTTAATATTTTTATAAATCTTTGTTTCACATAATTAAAAATATAAAAATTTATAAAAATGTTAAATACTAATTAATTTGATATACACTTAACTTGAGTATTCCAGATTTAGTCAAGAATTTCTCTTGTTAATTAAGTTCTTTTTTTCTTAAAACTGGATAATAGAAATAACAAAACCCATTTGCGCATTCACAACCCTGATTTGGTCCAGTTTGGGGTACTTTGGTGTTTCTCATCTGGCTTACGCACTGAACTCTGACATATAGTGTGTTAGATCTGCAACCATTGCCGTTATGGTGGAGGTTATTTTTCATGGTACCATCGTGACTATCCGGCAGGCAACGCCTTTGTGAGATAATTACAAACCATTACTAGAAAGAAACTCAAGAATAAACAGCTCGGTCGATAGAAACTGAAGAGTTTCTCTAAGGCAGACATCCAATTCACTCACCCCTACTCATTTTCTACATCAATTCATCTAAATTCAACTAGAAAAACAATATGTCAGGTAAAATAAAGCCAATGAAATAAAGTCAAGAAAGAAAATAAGAGTCCAATACCTCCCAGGTCACAGCTACCAAGTGCTCACTGGGCAATTGCAAAACACTACACAATGGATGAACCTTTTGGAACAGAAAGAACCTTATCAAACCAACAAACTTTACCCCACAATTCGCCATCCCCATCCCCATCCTTGTTCACGTCAATCTCAGCGCACTAATTAAATCTCCATCTCCATCTCCTTTCTGCTCCCATCACACTCCCAAACCACAACCAACTTCCCACCCACATCAGCCATGGTGGCCCCACACAAAAACCTCATCAAACCCTTCTCCAACCTTCAGCTCCTTCCACCCCCACGCTTCAACAAAACCCTTCATCCCATTCTACCGCCATCAATTTTCTTCCCCCCAATTGAGGAGTATGGGATGGAATCTCCCATCCATAAACTTCCCCAACGAAATGGTAATTTACTTATTCACATCAAAACTCTAATTTTTTCCCATCTTCCCCAAAATTATAAATATCAAACATAATAATCTTCCCCAAAATTATCATAGCAATATAAAACCCATCCACCACGCATGCCCTCCCCCGCCACCTGTTATCAAGCTCAGTACCCATGCTCTCCCACGCGCCACTCCGAGGATCGAACACGATGCCACCACGGTCCGCCATGGCATAGACCTTGCCATCCACTACGGCGCTAGCGTGCATCCACTTCTCCCGGACCTCGGCGAGGCTGGGCACGCGCTCCCAGCGGCGGGGTAAAGGACCTGGCCCTGGCGGCGAAGCTGGACAGGGGGAAGGGACGTCGTTGAGGGAGTCGCTGAAGACGGCGTAAGGGGAGCCCACGGCAGGGGAGGGGAGGGGAGGGGACGGGTGGTAGGGAGACAAGGTGATTTCCGCCACTAAACTGCTTTCTTATATTTGTGGGAGCACATGTTAAATTTTAATGAATCTGAAACTTTAATTTGTCCAATAGGTAACCAATTTTTTATTTCATCTCTTATATTTTTACATTAAATAATATAATATATATATATATATATACATTTTTATATTTTATTTAATATTATTTATTATATATTTATTTTTTATTTTTTATCATTCAATCATATTTTTTAAAAAAAAATATGTAAATAATAATACATTCTTAAAAAAAATATATAAAATTATTTTTTTTTCCTTTTCATGTAGACCGTTGATGTTATATTAACCAATTTTCATCAATCTGATAGAGTCTAAAACACATTACATTCATGCACCCCAAACAATATCCAGTGTATGTAAGACAAAATTGTGTTGTTCATATAACATTATCTCTTCTATAGTTGACAATGGAATGGCAATCGAGAATTTCTACTTACATTTGTTAATTTTCTTTGAAGGATAACCGCTCAGTCTTGTATGCCTTTTTTTTTTTTTTTTTCTGTACTCTCTTTGGATTCTTTGCCTCCCCCCTGCTGCCCCAAATCTGAAGGTGGCCAGTTTGGCTCTGACAGTGACAGTGGTGTCTCCCTTGGAACATACACACATATAGTGAACAAGACAGTTTGGTGTATCCAAACCGACGTTCTAAGCTTTTCTCGGAACAAATAACATAACAACGCTGAAGAAAAGTTTTCAGAATTGCTATAAAAATCATTGCTTAACTCACTTTTAAAACATATTTCAACTAGAAGTGAACAAGGCTTAAACGTTCATTCTTCATTTTTTACAATACTTTTTTTATATTATTTTTTATATTATTTATTGTATCATTAATTATATTATTTTTTTATTTTTTATTTAATTATAATTATTAAAAAATAATATAAATAGTAATATAATAAAAAATTGATATAATAATATCATTTTTCTTAAATGTATATTAATATTATTGCTCTTGTCATTGTTGTTTTTGTGCATACCCAGTTCGTTACGATCTGCTAGACTCCAGATTATTTGTGCATGTGATACCTTCATGTTAATGCAACTGCAAATTTCTCATTTTGTGTCAAAAATCTGTAGTTTTGTGTGGCATTATGGGTATGGGTCATATACTCATATGTAAGAGGACAGTCTTGAAAAACAGAATTTGAATTAATTTAATATTAAACATCATTTATTAAATATATTTTTAAAAGTTTCATAAAGTTAAAACAGAAAAAAGAAGAAAGAAATAAAATATATTCAAATATAAACTAATTATTAAAAAAAAAAACCGAACAGAAACTAATTTTTAAAATTTTAAATGATTGTCTTATTGACATTTTATGTAGTTATATGTTTTTTTCTAAAATTGATAAAGACCTCCTTGGATCTTAAATGAACAATACATTTTCTGAAGTACAGATTATCCCACGTATGGTGGATCAAAATATAAATTTATTTAGAGTTTAATTTTGATACATTGTTAAGATAAAAATTTTATACTATTAATAATTATATATTATTATATATGTAAATTTTAAAATAATTATTATAAAATTAAATATTTTTTATAATATAACAATATATGATTAGATGATAATGTAAAAAAAAAATTATATTATAATACATTTAAATTAAATCTAATTTATTTTAGTTGCTAAGAGCTTAAGATAAAAAAAACTTAATAATATTAGTATATCGACCGTATTTCATGAATTGAAATATTATAAAAAAAATGACACTTGATAATATTTGTGTGCATGCGGGCCCAAATATGGAGTAAATGTTGGGCCTAGACATATTCAAATGGGCTGAAATTGAGGCGAGGTAAAAAATATCTAAGCATACCTTCACGATTGAAGTTCAACGTGTACGTGTACGTTGGAGATTCGGTCTCGCCAAAACAGACAATAATCTCGGACACCAGTGTCCCTTGAATTTCTAGATTCCCTTCATATAAATGCCTTTTTCCTCCACCTTCTTCTCCAAACCCAACAACCTAAACCTGTTTTGTCCAACACGTTTTCCCCTGATCCCCCATTTATCTCCCTTCATCCTTCTTTATTATTACTCATATCTAAATCAAAGGGATAAGATCTCTGTGTTGATGGGTTAACTCTGATCTATCTAACCTTATTCATTTCTTAGTTCTTCAAATACCCTCGGATTTTGTTTCTTACGTGCAGTGTGACCTTCAATCGAACGCTGATTTGGTTTCGGTTCTGGTTTCTGTTTTGTTGGGTGTGTAAGAATTAGGAGGGTTTCGAAGAGCATAGAATAATGCCTTCGGTGCCCGTTGTACTCCTGCTACGTCATTTGGTTCCTTCCATAACCATTTTCCATGGTGGATCCTCCTCTCATCGTCTGAAACCTCTTGAAAAAAGTGATCGGCGTGGTAATCTTAGTTAACATTAGGAGTTTCGTGTTATTCCTTTCTGTTTTCTTTCTTTGTTTGTTATTGTTGTTGTTTCTTCTCGTTTCACGGCTTCAACGTGCGAGGTGCGAGTTAATCCGTCCACGAATTGGGGATCGAGGGATTGATCTTCTTGTTCTTTCTGTGATCGCTATTCTTAGTTCCAGGTTTGACTTTTGAGAGTGTTGCAGCTTTAAACGTCGTCTTTTAAGGTATTTTTTTTGTGTATAATCTTGTTCAACTTTGAAGCTTTTGGAAGAATTGCCTTTGGGCTATAATAGCTGATGCTGATGCCTCATATGACATGTGTAATGTACAAAGTGATTGCTATCGGGTTTGAATTTAATGAGACTGCCTCTGTTATCTTTGTTAAAAACATGTTCCTAGTAAATAGCTATGGCTGTCTTATTTTTTTTTTTTTTTTTTTTTTGTATTCAAAAGCATCTTAGTGTGATCAGATCTGACTCATTGTATGATCATTTAGTTAAGAACAACGCTGGTTATGAAAATGGTTGAACTTTAATGAGATTGGATTCGTGATATTTACTTATGATAATTTATTGGTGTACTATTGTATTCGTGCAATTTACTTATGAATTATGATACTTTCTAAATCACCTCAAATTTACTTGAACTGGCTAAGTACGGGGTCCCAAGTTTACCTTGTATTTTTATTTATGTATTTTTTGGTGTGGAATTTTAGCTAGGGTACCTTCTTAAATGAAAAATATGAACATTATCTTTTTTGTTCGTTGCATTTCTCTAGCACTTTTGTATTAAGAGACAACAACGTAGTTCCGTCTCTATTAATTATATAGACCCCTGCTGTACTAAAACGGGTAACCTTTCCTCCTGATCCAGAAACGGGCTATGTTTTAATCAGAGATGTATTGGACTAACAGAAGTCGGATAAAGTGTGTATTTTGCATACTGTGGAACCTTCTAAAGGTTTGCATGTTTTGCATTTTAATTCTAATTTAAAGACTATTTTTTGATTCATTGATATTTAAATTAGCCCTTATAATATTTTTTTTAACATTTAATCTGAAGCATCTCTGCCATCTTAAGCTTTATATTCAAAGATTGCTGTAGTCGCTAATCATTTTACCATCTTTGGTTGAAAACATAAGCCGTGGGACAATTAACTTTTATCTGGAAATCTTCACATGTTGGTTCATCACCTCTCATCAATGACCTGCGAAACAGTGCATGTATCAGCTTCACTATTACTGTTGTTGCTATTTTATTTATTGCGCTTTGCAAAACCTCTGCTATGATGCCTCTTTTATTTCTTTGTAATCATGAAGCACATTATACCTTTTCTAATGGTGAAATATATATGTGCAGGATGTTTCTTTCAAATGCTTGTTATGCAGCTTAGTGATAGTTATGTTTTTATTATTCATCTAATATTTTGTTTCTTTTAGTTGCCTTGTAGTACTTGATACATCTATGGACTTGCGCCCTCCTGTTTATGCTGTGCACGACAACTTGATAAGTAATCTTGAAAGTACTTTTAGTGAGTCATTACATATTCAAGATGCTCAGAAATCTGAATGTGCGTCTGAGGATGAGGCAGAGGGAAACTTATGGGGAGGTTTTAAACAGCAAGAGAATATGAAGTGCTTGAAAAAGTCTGCAACCTTTCCAATTCCTGATATAACGTTGCTTTCAAGCTCTTCTGATGAGGAGGCTAATACATCATTTACAGCATCACTCTCTGAGCAGTCTTCACTTCAAACCTACTCACGCACAGTATCTCTGCCTGTAAGTTCTCAATGTTAATATGTTAGATTGTTAGCAATGTATGCTTTTTTCAATGAGGAAATGCAGAAAATTTCAGAAAGGATTATTTGACTTGTATTTCATTTGAAGAACACTGGTGTGGTGTTTTACCTTAATAATTGCTTTCATATTCCATCTAGGGTATTGGTTTGTTGGTGTATTGTACGCTGAGTATTTACACAAGCATAATTACTTTCTTTGAGAGTAGCCACAGATTAAGTTCTATTTTGTATTCTGTCTTATGGTTTTGGCTAGGTTCTGAGTTTTCTGTAGCATTTCCCTTTCTTTGGATCCTTGTCTCCTTAATAGATATGCATTTAAAACAGGTGATAGAATTACATACTGAAATTTAATTTTGGACATGTGTTATTATGTACAAATATCTATCTTAGCATTTTCCATTTCTTGTTTAATGGCTTCTATTTTCTCTGTGCTTTACACTGCAGGCTCCTCTGAGGCTTATATCTGCCATGAAAGGTAGCCGTGAGAAACACAGGGGATCACAAATGAAATTGACTGTGAAATGGGCTCCTGATGTGTATGATCCGGTACCTACATTATTGTCGCACACTGTCAAAAACAAGAAACCACAGAAATCCAGGAAGAAGAAGACTGAAAAGAAGAATGGAAAGAAGGGTCAGAAGGGCAATTCATCTCGAGGCAGCAGTGGCAAAGATAAGAAGCAGTTTCGCAAGCTGGGTGGGACTTCTGATTTGTGCTATAAGTCAGCGGATTCTCGTGATAAAGTGATTGAAGTGATTGAAGCTTCTACTGAATTAGATGCTCTTGATGTTCGTAGCCAAGATTCCTACTGTGGAACTAGTTTCTTAAAGAAATCAGTTACAGAAGTGCACTACTCGGTTGCAGAAGCGCAATGAGTAAAATCCTTGAATGTTTTATCCTATTTGCAGCAATGTGCATAAATAAATCTCTTGCTGTTAGCTTGTATGGTGAAAAGACTTGGGATTGTTTGGTGACAGCTGTTTGGTGCTCTTCATAATGTTCTGTACAAACTACAAACCAGCTTATGTTCGGAATCATTTTTGTTTGTAATGTGGGACATGTTTTTTTGGATGGCGACATGTTATGCTTATAGCCTTCTAGGCAACAGTTCTGAAATTGAGAGGAAGGATCTCTGAATTTGTTTACCATCAATACACGACTTGACTTCTATTTAGATTACAGTTGACTATCAATGGTGCTTATAAAATTTGAACTCCATATCGAGACTACTTTCAGTACCTATAAATGCGACTACCACCTCCTCCTCGGTAGTAAGTATAACAAACTATACTGGTATATTGATATTAAAAACACCAAAACTATGACTTGAAGTAAAGTGGAGAACAGTCTAGGTCCTGAATTGCTTTGCCATTTAGTCCAGATCGCAGCAAGCAACATCACAAAGGACACAAGCAGACAAAAAACAAAACCCCAATGCAGAGTTTTTGGCATCTACCTTTTTCATTTCGTGACCAATTACACCGGTGGATTCAACTAGCACTTCTTTACATTAAAGAATAAGAGAAGCCCTTTCAACAAGGAGCACCATAAGGATTCTCTGTTTCACACTCTGAAAGGATGCATACCTCAGCATCAAGGCTTTTCACGCATTCTATCACGATCTTGCCTGCATCTCCCCAGATATGAAAGGCCTTAGCCGCTAAATATTTATTAAACTTCACAACAAAAACATACATGGTTGAATAAACTAGTAAAGTTCATAGCAAAACATTCTTGAATGCTCCAAAGTAACTAGAGTGAGAGTACAGTTTAGTGGAATATACATTGAATATTACCCACTGACACATTGAAACAGAACTAGTTTTGGTGTTTGGATTAACGCAGCACATGCCTGACAAATTGCAAAATTGAATTATTTGCAGGCAATCACACAATGCAAGAAACAAGGGAAACATGTTACAGTGGGCCACTGACTTGTCATGTGAAAATTTCACATGAGATGATCCATTCCCCTTAGCTGATGGACGAGCAAACATCCAATTGCTGAAACAAAAAGGGAAAATTAATGGCATACATCTTCAGTGACAATGCTTTGTTGTAGCATATGCTGTGTATTGCATTCAGTACAAGCTTGGTTCAATCTTAACTGGAAAGCAAGGAACACACAAGTTTCTCCGTTTTTGAAATTTCTAGTGCCCTTGGAGAACTGCAGATGAGGATGATATCAGACTTAGTTAACCCTCTGGTTCAGTTGGTTACATTCGTGCACAGAAAGCCAATAGCAAGGAAACCGAACAAATTTATCGAAGTTCATTTACAAGTACTTTCCCAGCAATTCTCGGCAACCAAACACGCATTGATCAGAAGTTGAAACTGACCTTTTGGGTTTCAGGCTTTCAGCAACCTGTGGAGTGAAATTCAACGGCTCATTCAGCAGTCAGTAGACTCGGCACATTGCGAACTGCCAAGTGCAGGGTGGGAAGAGCGGACTTTCCCTCCCTCAACTTCCAAGTTCTAACTCAGAATGTCATGGTATTATTCTCAACAATTTTGTAGCTGATCAAATTTAATGTAATAATATTTTATTTTTTAATCCAACGGCTGTACGGTTATTCAGTTTCCAGTGTCACTTTTTTATTAGAGAAAAATATTACTCTCATACTACACAATTTTTTCCATGTACGTAGACTGTATGGCAATATAAAAAATAAAATTTGAATTTCTATTGAGAATGAGAATATTATGTAGCATCAACTTGAATCAATTTCTTCTATCAGCTGTTATCATGTTGAAATTGGGAGAAAATTTAAGTGAATTTTTAAATGAAAAATTGAAGACATAATGTCAAGACTTTCACAGTATTACTGTAATATTGTCAGTTGACATTTACAGTTTTATTTTAGAATATTATACATCAATATGATATGAAAATTAATCGTACAAATAGTTGGTAAAAATGTTACCAACTTAATTTGGACTCCTGTTGCAGGATAGTAACAAGTGACACATCACTAAAATAGTCAGGCTTCTTTAATGACTTGAGATTGGATTATAATATAATGCATCAAAATTAAATCCTTTAGGTATTCACATATGTATTGGTAGCGTCAAACCAAAGAATACTAAGTTGTTTTTACATCAAATAAGAGATTGTATGATGATTTGATCCATATATATTGATCAAGATTCCAATGCAAATGTCCAAAATCTCTCAATATTGTTGTTTGAACAAATGAGAAGATCAATACAGGGGAAAAAACACAATAAAAAGGTTGGATCCAGTTCCATATCACGTTACATAGCAGAGGAAGGATTAATTTCCAATGGACATCAAGATTTCCGAAAATAGCAGTGCCTTACGGCCGAAGTCCAATAATCAATAACGACTGATTGATACAAAAATTCCTCAAGAAATTGCAGTATAATTATGGCAGAGTTGAATTAGAGTCTTTAAAAAATCATCCCAACACAGTGAGAATAATCAACCACACCACCCAATCGTCTTGTTAACTGTGAAACCTGTTTCAGGGGGCTGAGACTGTGATTGCTGAGGAGGTCTGGGCTCTCTTGGTTTGGCAGGATCAACAAATATAACCCATCCATCCAAAAATTTAGCATTCATTCCTTCTCTCGCCTTTTCAGCATCTTCTATGGTTGCATAAGTTACAAAACCAAATCCCTTCGATCTTCCAGAGGCTCTATCAGTTATCACCTTAGCTGCATAATCAAAATGACTGAAGGTCAAGCACAACATACCACAAGCAAAATAAGGATATTAAAATCAAGTACCACAGAATAAAAATAAAATTTGCTCAGTATGACCTTCAACCAGCTGCCCAAAAGAAGAAAATGCTTCCGAAAGTTTTTCATCTGTTGTCAGTCTTGAAAGACCTGTTCAAAATTCCAAATACAAGAAAATTCACATTATTCACATTTAAAAATATGTTACATACAAAGTCGTGTATTTTGCAGTATGCTAGATTACTATATAAACTTTTATCCAACAACAGGATTTAAAAAATAAATTATATGCATGCATCAGTTCTCTCATACATGATTCATCTAGCAATTCCATACAGCATATGATACGAAAAATAAAGCATATAACTTTATTGAATTGCATGCCAAATAGACTAGAAAGCGGCCCCTTCAAAGATCATGTAAGTTAACACTAGCCAGGAATAAGAGTAAACTTTAATAAAGAAATTCTTGGCTGCAGAAATCTACAAGGCATTCAAAGAAACCCTAATGGACAACTGTCATAACTTTGATTTTGTTTAAATTAGTATTGCTAGTAACAGAAATTTCAGGTACAATCAACTGTAAGGTATAATTAATCCAAATAAGAACTGCAGGTTAGATATGAACTAGAGAGCTTCATATATTCTCTCTTCTTTCCCTTTATATACAAACAAATTTTCCATTTTGACCAATACTCATATTCTTCCAGTTTTATAATCATTTGCCTAACTCACATGTCTTCCACAATTTTTAAATCCTTCTGATCCACATTCATTACTAGGTTCAAGAACTCCTTTTTCGATTAAAAAAAAGGAACTTTATTAGAAGGGAAGAATGAACACAAAGAAAAGGGGATAAGATGCTCTACCTCTACCCAACAGAAAAAATTAAGAATAAAAAATCAAAAAGAAAGCAAACAAGACAGGAGAGCTCTATAATCCTCCTGTATTTCTACCAAGGAGACACCTAATAAAAGATACATGTGCTGAACACCAAAGAGATGCCATGAAATCAATACTGTATCAAAGCAAATATAGGCCAAAAAATCCTTTAAAAGTACAAAACACACAGCCATAACTATTTTCCTTCCTTAATAAAATGAATACACTTAAAGTTTTGAGGGCGCACCCATGACCCACCGAAGATTTTGAAAAGTCTACTCCAAATGTAACTAGTTTCTGACCAATGTAAAAAAACTGTGCAGGAGTTTCTGACTTAGAGCAATACATTACACAAATATACAAAGCTATGTTAGGCCTACAAATCTGCGACATATCGTTATCATTAATCCTGTTGAGTACCACTGTCCAAATGGATGACTTAACCTAGAGGTGATTTTGGAGTTTCGAAGGGGCTTTTCTATTAGAGACCTCATTTGACATTTATGTTCCCAAACCACTGCCTCGAACCAAGAGTAAACAACACTGAAATGCAGAAAAGTTTAACAAAATATGTACTATAGGTCAGTGATGATTCCAGGAACATCTGGTGCTCTTCTAAGGACTATGTTCTTCCCCCTCCCCTTTTTTATGAGAAAAAGTCTTCCTAGAGGAATCTCCTGTGGATGGATTTTAAATTTGATATAACATTATAACTAGGGTAGGTAAAACTTGTAAGCTGAATTTTGATGACAAGTAAATTGATACTAATAAGGGTAAGTCGAATTTGCAATATCATATATGGTAGTATATGAGGGTTTCAAGGCAACCCTCATAGGAAAAGAGCATCAATAGTGACACAGCAGATTATTTGCACCATGTAGCGCATTAAAACCAGGCTATCAAATCAAAACGAAATATAAACTATAAAGTATGGCCGCACCAATTAGCGATCCATTACAAAATCATTTTCATTTGAACACAAAGGGTAAAGGGTTAATTTTCCCAAATCAAAACGAATCAGGTAAGCAATACATAGTAATTAAGGGTAGGTCGCTCACCACTGATGAAGAGTTTCGGTGAAGTAAGAGTTGAAGTGAGACGAATCGAAGTGAAGTGGGAGTGAAGAACTGAGGAAGTAGCAGAGGAATGGCGAAGCAGGCGCTGAACTCCAGAGAAAAACGCCATCTGCTACAACGAGCTCAGCCTCAGAGTCACCCAACAACAAACCTTGCAGTCTTGAAAATTCCGGAACCCTAATACCCTCGAACCAATATATAGATCCCGTTTTTTGCATATATTTTTCTCCTTAACCCAAAATTTCATCGTGCAATAACTGATTTGTTTTCACTTGACTATTCGAGTGGAAGGATTCGTATCTTAAACCATGTGGTATTTAATCCTAAAAATGTTGGCAAAAGATATTGTTACAATTTTTTATAAGGATATATTACTATTTATATTTTTTTAAATGATATAATTGAGTGAAAAAAATAAAAAAAAATATGTATAATAAATTATATTAGATATAATATTAAAAAAATATATTTATTATTTGATGTAATAATATAAAAATTAAAAAATATTTTATGTATATTTATATTATATTTATATTATATATCAAAATATTTATATTGTATATTAATATAAAAAATATTAAATTATATTATATATAATTATAATATTTTTGTAAAATAATAAATAATTTTATAAATAAATTTGATCAAAATAATATATTTTTATTAGACAAATAATGAAAATTGTTTAATATGATTATAAAATTTATATATATAAATATAATATTATTAAGAGAAACCTTTAATTAAATGTTAGATTTTACTTGAAAATTAGTTTTTAATCTTTTACTTATTAAGTAAAATTAAAAAATAAAACAAAATATATTTTTTTTTTGTAATGGGCTAATGGCTGAAATTTGATATTAAGATTAAAAACAATGGGCCGAATGCTCTACACTTAAGACATATATTATTTTGAGGTGACGATTTTAACACATATTTTTGTTTATTCACACTTCACATTACTTATTTTTTAATGTTAATTTCATACTCTACTCTTTACTGAATCATCTCATCTTTAGTTTTCTCTTCAATTATTGGGTTTAAGGCTTTTTTTATTATTATTTTCATACTAGTTATGCTACTCGTATCTTGCATGATTAAAAACAAAATTAATATATATGATTATGAGTTTTGTATTTAATAATAAATATTTAATGTATATTTGAATTAGCTTAATCTGTTTGAAGTAAAGTTTATAGTTAAAATATTTTAAAGAGGACGTTTGGTTTAAAAAAAAATTAAGAGCAAAATAAATCAATCCAAATATATTTAAAAAAATTTTAAAGTATAATAAAAAGTCTCATATTAAAATTTAATGATCATATGACTTGATTTTGTTTTGTTTTGTTTGTTTGTAACAATATTTAAATGCATTTTTTAAACTTATATAGGTAATTTACATGAGAAAGACTATTATATTTATTTTGATATGTTAAGTGAATTTTTATGACGTAAAAAACTTTATAATTGTTATTCTTTATTTTTTAATTTTAAAAAATAATTTTTTAACTTAATCTTAATTATATTTGATAAATTTTCTCTTAATAAAGATATCATGTACTAAGCAAAATTTATGTTTAATATTTTATCTTATATATATTTATGAAAATTAAACACATCTTATGATAATATTATGAATACAAATAAAATAACAATATATTATCAATGAAATGTATAGAAATTAAATAAAATTATAATATTATTCAAATATTCTTATGATTAAAACATGCAATATTAAGATTAAAAGGTAATAAAATTTATAAATACGTAAAATAATAGTTTAAGGGAAATTTTATGTTTTTATTTTTTCTATTTAAGATTTATTTATGAAATAAAGTATATATTTTTTATAATTTATTAAAAATTACACTTTGATTGCTATTTTTCAAAACAATTAAAAAATCAAAAAAATGACATGACAAAAATAAAAAAGTCAAAGAAATATGAAAAAACAAGAAAAAAATGGAGAATTTGAAATGTTAGAAAGATGAAAAGTCAAGAAAAATATAAATAGAAGAAATGAAAAGACAAAAAAAAATAAATAATGTTATAATTAAAAAAAAATAAAATTTAGAAAAAATGACACACGGCAATTGTAGTGGAAGAACTTTCAGATTATATATAAAATAGATAATAGATAGAAGATAGATCGACATAATAGATAGATAATAAATAATAGAAAATTTAAATCCAACATATTATAAAATAATTCTAAAAAATATTTAATAAAATATGATCTTGCTATAATTTTCGTCACTATGAAAAATATATAGAACTCTCAAGTTATATTTTTGAAAACGTATATTAATTAATTATTATATTTGATTTTTTTTAACAAACGTATATTCTTATTTTAATTTCTTACAAAATATAATAGTGTTTTATTTTGAAATGATTGTAGATATATTTAGACAAAATTTATAATATAATTATGTCAATTACGTAGGGTTATGCTACAAGAAATATTTGCATAAATTTCCTAATCTCGACGTGAAAGGACTTACTTTGACCAATTTGAGGAGGCGAATTAGCTAAGATACGTGTAAATTAGCTCAAATACCACCTAATTTCGATACTTAAAAAATTAAGTTAAATCTAATATTTATGTTGCAAAGTGTACATTCAAAACAAAAGCTACCTATAATTGATAAAAGTTGATGATATGTAGTGAGAGTAATGAGGTTCAATTCTCATAAATGCTCTCCATCTCAAATTTCCCTATACCTCACTCGTTCCCCAAGCCCTATTAGGAGGTCATCTATGAGCCTATCCACCAAGCCTACAGGGTGGTCCTTGGCCTTACAAAAAAAAAGCTATTTATAGTTGATTTAACAATTAATTTAACATTAATTTATTTTAAATGAGCATGTTACAATTTGGAGCATAAATTTTTATTTAATAATTGCATAACATTTCTTTACTTAAAACGATTATTTAATACTAGCTAGTTCAACCGATAAAATCTTCTACAGTTGATTGTCAATTCCTAAGATCAAATCCGCATATACCTTCCATATATGAGGCTTGACGGGGGTTTCTCCCTCCCCAAGTATAGTGTGTGTGCGTACGTGGGCTTGAGTGTATGTGTAAATTCTCGTAATGAGTTTCTTACCAGTTGAAATATGTAGGATTTCTCTGTGATCCATTATTTAATGACAAAAAAATTTATTTAATACTATTTGAAATAACTTAATTATTATATAATTATTAAATAAATTATTTGATAATAAAATTTGTTTGTGATTTTATTCAGCTCAGTCATTTTTCTTCTATTATAAAAGGCATTTTTATAATATATTATTTATTTTTTAATATTTCAGTAATAAGCGTTAATTTGGGTATTATGAAAAATTATAATATAGAAAGTGTATAAAAAGTAAAAATAATATTGCTTCATATTATTTTAAATGAGCCTATTTAAATTTGAAGCATAAATTTTATTTAATAATGTTGCATAATATTTCTTTACTTGAAACAATTATTTAATAGTATTTAAAATAACCTAATTATATAGTTATTAAAAAATTTATTTGAGCATAATTTTTTTTTTGTGATTTTATTTAACTCAGTCATTTTTCTTCTATTATAAAAAGTGTATTTTAAATATATTATTTGCTTTTTGGTATTTCAATAGCAAGTGTTAGTTTTAGTATTATGAATAAATAAATATAGAAAATATATAGAAAGTAATAATAATATGTTTTAAATTATACCTTTTAAGTAAGGCATTAGGGTTGGGTTAATGGTGAGGGGCATGGATAGTTTGCTTGAAATCATATGTTCAAGCTTTATTGTTATATTATACGAAAAAAAAATGTCTTTTTGGTATTATGAAATAATATAGACAGTATAAATAAAAACAAGTTTGACTTTAAAACCACTTAGGGATGACTAAGGAAAATAGGTATACGGAAGTATGAGTAGACAAACAAAAAAAAAGGTGCCAATAACTCCATGTATGTTTTTGGCCATGACTTAAGACGCATATCCAGTGTGCATAGATAACACATGGACTATGTAAGTGTGGTAGCACTTAAATTAGTTTTTTTTAGTTTTTTTTTTAAGAAAAAAATTATTGTAATAGTATTTAATTATATTTAGTAAAATTAATTTTAATTTTTATATAAAATTTAATATAAAATAATTTTTTTTTCATAATGCTAAAGATAAAAATCTATGATTTTAGCTTATAGACTTATACTTTGATATATAAATATCATTTTGTTTTTAATCAAATAATTTTTTAATTATTTTATACTTATTTTAATAATTTAATGCATAAAAATAATTATTTTTTATACAAACTAAATAAAATAGATTAGCTTAAAATCACTTTTTATCTAACATATCCAAACATATAAATGAATTGATTATAATTTATTATAAATAAAAAATTTTATACAATAATCGATTATTGAAATAATTAAAATTTTCACAAATTAATTAAACACATACTAAAATACATAAAAGTTACTTTTACATAAATTGATAGATAGATAAATATTATTATAAAGAAAAAAAAAAGCACCAAACATTTTATTAAAAAAATTATACTTTTTGTAATTTAATTTAATTATAAATTTAATTTTTTCTCATGATTATATTTTATTTTATTTTTGTCCTAAACTTTTCTAAAACCAATTAAATTTGTCCTAAATGCTAACATTTTAAATTAACATAATTTACAAACATGACATCTTATATGAACATAAGTATAAAGTTGGTAATATTCAATTATTATTATTAATTATTATTAGCAGTAATTTGGATATAAATATGATGAGCTTTAGAAAACTTTTAGATGAAAATAAAATTTATAATAAAGTTAAATTACAAAAGATATAATTAAATTATGTGACATGGATAGTTTTAGTCTTTTAGATGACTTAATCGTCTAATTTTCATATGCAAATGATAAAGAACATGATCTGAAAATAAATTTTATTTACTAAAAATCAACGTCCAAAGTCAAGTGGAGACTCTAACCACATTCTTAAAGAATAAGATCTAGCACATGAGCTAAACAGTTTGTCACGCTATTAGAATTACAAGGAATATGACCACAACTAAAATAAGTAAATTAAGATGCAACTAAATTAATGTCCCTATCTAAAGCCCCATTATAGGAGTAATTAACCCATCCCCTATTTAAACAATCATAAACATTACTCGCATCTCCTTCTAACATAATACGATGCATCCCTTACTACCACGCAAATTTGAAACCTTCATGCCTAGCTAATAGCTTTGCCCTGTGAACATAGGAGACACCTTACACCTTCTTTGACTTTCACCTCACAAGATTTTGGATTATCTTTTGGTGGCCGTGATCACGAGAGTATGATTGTCTTTGCCATTTTTAGATATTCCTATGATTTGTGTACGTATCTTGTTACAAAATATTTGGATTAGTTAGATATTAGTCATGTTACTCAATAGTTACAGTTAGTTACTATCTTATATTCTATAAAAGTCGTATTTAAAGGTGGGTATGTGGATCGACTTGATCTAAATGGACCACAATTAAACAGATTAGTACGGATTGTCTTGTAACTGAAATGAGCCAGTAATTTGTTGGCTTGCATCCATACCACATTAGATTGTGGGTTACGTGGATTGGTCTGCAGCCCGCAATCATTTTTCTTTCTTTTACCTTTTTCTATTTGAAATGCTTGAAAATTGAAAATGGAAAATAGATAAGAGTGACAAGGACGAGTGGCGGTGGGGGCGAGATTGTGATAGGGACGAGTGGCAAGGGTGAGGCGAAGCAAGGAGCAGTAGTAATGAGATTATGACATGGACGAGCAGCGATAGCGAGGTAAGATTGTGACAGGGACAAGCTGGCAAGGCAAGAAGTAGCGGCGATGCGAGGTGAGCACAGCGATGAGATGAAAGCGTAGGCGAGCGCAACTCGCACACTAGCGAGGGAGGCGGCGTTGCGACAAAGAAGGGCAGCGACAAAGATCAATGATGAGAGGGTAAGGTGTTTTAAATTTTGTGAGAAAGAAGGAGATTAAATCACGATTAGAATCTCATCTTATTTTTCAAATTTAAATTTTGAAATTTAATTATTTTAATTTTAATTTTAATGTTTTTCTATTTTGGGCTAAGTAATAAAATTAGAAGTGTTTGGTACAATTGCCCAAATCCAAAGCTAGCCAAAATTTGTTTAACCGCAGGTTTAAACGAATCGAGCTTATAAGCTCGCGTTTAAACAGACCTACATTTTACCTGGCCCTAACCCACATAACATACTATTGCCTTGTTGTACACGCTTTTATCATTTAATAAAGTTTCATATTTTATTTTTTTTTCATTTTTCTCATCTCTACCATGTTTTTTAATATAATATCATAAGAGACCCACTTTGAAAATATTTTTCTCTCTCAACTATACACTGTCCATTTATTTCTTTTGTGTTCTTTCATTTTTGTCTATTTTCCTTCATTTTCTCTCTCTACAATTTCTCTCACATATTTTTTTTTTGAAAAATGCAAGAAATCCCTTCCAATTATGGGTCATGTACAAAAAACCCTTTTGTGCTTTAAAACTCACCAAAATGACTCTATGAACTTATTAAACCATGCATATTAACTCCCTATAACATTATGTTTAGATGTTTTTTCATTAACAGAACGAAACAAGAGAGAATGAGTCGAAAAAAAAATAAAAGAAACGAAACAAAGTTATCATTTTATTTGTTTAGAACATTAATAAGTGAATAGAATGAAAACTCTATTACCTTTGTTTGGAAGTTAAATTATAAAGAAATAGAACAAAACTATTATAATTTTTAACTTCTTAAATTGTCTTTTTAATTATTAAAAAACAAATAAAGATACTTAATATTTTATTTTGTTGTTATTTTTATGTATATCTTCCCAAAATTAAAACCTTTAGGCCAAAAGATATTCTTATGTAAATGACTTTCTCGTGAATTGCGTGGAGGTTGATAAGTTCATCAAACAATGTAAAAGCAACAATTATAAAATAAATAAAATAACTTACAAGTAAACAAACTTAAAAACTTTTCATAACATAATTTTCTCATTCAAAAGTTTGCGTCATGATGAGTTCTATCTAAGAAAATCCATAATAACATATAAATCCTCAAGCAAAAGCATCTAAGCAATTCATAAAAATATTTTAAACATAATTAGAAGTTTCCAAAACTTAATTGCTTATAGAGTAGCCTAGCACAAAATACTTTAACATTCCTTTAAGCTTTTCAAATGGACAGCCAAGCAAAACTTTCGTAACATCTCGATGTTGAACCGGATGATAATAAACCGTTGGTAACATGGCTTGCTTAACACACAAATCCTCTAAATATGTTAGCATCATATAATAGCACAATAGCATTATTGCCATAGAACTAAATATAATATCATCATCATATATACAAAAACATAATATCACCAAGAACTAAATAGCATTGTCATAGAACTAAATATACAATAACATCATATCTAAATATTACCCAAAAACAATGGCATTGTCAAGAACTACCTTATCAACATTATTGCCAAGAAATAACAATTGCCAAGAACAAACCGTATTACGCTGCCAATGTTAAGCAATTTAATAAGAATAGGATTGATTCTAGTGAAGTTGCACGTTGCTTACCTACTTCAACTATTTATTCTCTTGTTGAGCTTGATGAAGCCAACTACTATATGTGAAATTAGTCTTTATTTTTTTACCTAATTTGATAAATAAGATGAGAGATAAAAATGTAAAATAGTATTTTTAACTTGTAAAAATTTTTAATTTCTCTTATTTCACTTCAATTTTGAAAAGAATAAAAATGAGACTTTTTAAGGGAAGAGATGAGAAACTATTCCCCTTGAGTTCCTTTCCCTTCTTATGCAATTTTACACTTCTAAATTGTCACACACAATGATCTAGATACAGGTTGATTAGTTTATCAAAGTTTTCAATTATTCAATTATTTAACAGATTAGGTGGTTACTAACAAATTTAACTTTTTTGATCTTTATGTATAAATAGATTCTCTGCATCTTAGTTAGTTAAGAATTCATAAGGAAAATCAAAAATGCATTTTCTTCTCCAAATTCTCTATCTCCTTCCAGCTTGATCTTTTTCACATGGTATCAGACTCTTCACGGAGGAGTTTCGCTACACTCTGAATCTTTCTTGCTTTCATTCAATCGCTTGTCTTGTTGTAGCAAGCTTCTTTCCAATTCTTCTCCTTGCTTGCATTCTTGTAACTTTTTATTTTTCTTTCTTCACAAGCTTCGAAGCTCAATTTCTTACAACTTCATTTTGTATTTTCAACTTGAAGATTCCTTGTTTTTTGGCATGGCTGGCACAATCATGGATCCTTCAAACCCTTATTTCTTGAACCAGAATGAAAATATTGGTTCCTCTTTAGTTTCTGCTCCTCTGATTGGTAGTAATTTCCATACCTGGTCACGTTCTATGACCATTGCTTTAAAGTCCAAGAACAAACTTGCATTTGTTGATGGCTCTATAATGAAGCCTGATCCTACTGATCTGATGTTCAAGCCCTGGGATAGGTGCAACACCATGGTTCTTTCTTGGCTGCATAGTTCAATTGACCCTTCAATTCTTGAAAGCATCTTATGGCTTGACACTGGATATAAAGTCTGGAATGACCTCAAGAAGAGGTTTTATCAAGGTGATGTCTTTCGGATTTCTGATTTACAAGAAGAGATTTATATGTGTAAACAAGAAGATAGATCAATTACATCTTACTTTACTCATTTGAAAAGTATATGGCAAGAATTGCACAATTTTAGACCTGTTCCCCAATGCCTCTGTGTTGTTAGATGTACCTGCTCCCTCATCCCAACTATCAAGGATTATATAGAGACTGATCATGTCATTAATTCTTGAAAAATCTCAATGAGCAATATACTGCAGTTCGATCATAGATTATGCTTATGAAGCCATTGCCTGATGTAGATGAGGTGTTTAATATGCTAATTCAGCAAGAAAGGCATTTCAATGGTAATATTCTTGATAACCACAAGGTTCTGGCAAATGTCTCAGAAACTCAGATAAGTAGAGGCAAGTCTCAAGGAAGAGGAGGAAGATCCTACTCTAATGGTAGAGGTGGTGTGGCAGAGGGACCAAGATGTGTACCTTTTGTCACAAGTCAGGTCACACAATAGATACATGCTACAAGAAGCATGGTTATCCACCTAACTACTTCAAGAACAGTGCCATCAATAACTGTTCTGCTGAAGATGATATGACTTTTGATGATGATGAAAGAAGCTTGGCATTACATTCTTCTCGAAGGGAAAGAAATGAGGGGCTCAATATTAGTTTCACTCTTGATCAGCATCAAGCTTTACTTGCCCTATTGCAACAATCAAACACTCAGCAAAATGCACATCACACAAACCAAATAAGCACTGTCCAAACTCATTCATCCACTCATAAATCTTCAGGTACCATTTGTATTCTTTCTAAACTATCCAATGTTGAGAACTGGATCCTTGATATAGGAGCTACAGACCATGTCTGTTTCTCTTTATCTGCATTCCAAAGCTTCAGGAAAATTAGACCTATTCCTGTCAAACTCCCTGATGGAAGCAACATTCTTGTAAAAGTGTCTAGCACAGTAGTCTTTTCTTCAACTTTTTATCTTAATGATGTATTGTACATTCCTAATTTTAATTTTAATCTCATATCCATCTCCAAACTAACTGATTCTTTAAACTGTCAACTGATTTTTTCTCATTCTAAATGTACAATACAGGACACCAATACCTTGAAGATGATTAGTGTAGCTGAACTCAACTCTGGATTGTATGCTACGCAATCTTCAAGTATGCTGGATCCTTCCTTGATTGTTGTACACTCAACTGTTGCTGTCAACTCAGTTTCTGCTTCCAAATACAACCTTTAGCACCAAAGATTGGGCCATCTTTCACAAGACAAGTTAGCTGTTCTACACAAGTCTTATTCTTTCATTGATCCTGTACAAATAAAAACCCCATGAGAGGTTTGCCATTTGGCAAAACAAAAACAATTACCTTTTTATGATAGCACTACTAAATCTTTGTTACCATTTGAAATGATACATGTTGATATTTGGGGTCCCATCTCTATTCCTTCAATCTTTGGTCACAAGTACTTTCTTACAATAGTAGATGATCACACATGACACACATTGCTTTTTCTGATGAAAACAAAAACTGAGGTTGCCAATCATTTAAAGTCTTTTACAGCTTTAATTGAAACTCAATTTGACACTAAACTTAAATGTCTAAGGTCAAATAATGGGAAAGAGTTCTACTTAACTGATTTTTTCAATTCTAAAGGCATTATCCATCAAACCACTTGTGTGGAAACACCACAACAAAATGGTATTATGGAACGAAAACATCAACATATTTTAGCAGTAGCTAGAGCTCTACTTTTTCAAGCAAATTTACCAAAAGTGTTTTGGAACTATGTTGTCATGCATGCTGTTTTCTTAATCAATAGGCAACCATCACCCTTTTTATCAAATAATTCACCATACTATATGCTACACAAGCAACTCCCTGAACTCTCTCATATCAAGGTTTTTGGTTGTTTGTGTTATGCTAGTACACTTCAATCACATCAGAAAAAGTTGGATCCTAGAGCTAGAAAAACTATTTTTTTTAGGATTCAAAACTGGCACTAAAGGCTACATACTATTTGATTTAAGGAATAAAGAGACCTTCATCTCTCGAAATGTCATTTTTTATGAATCTTCATTTCTATATCAGTCATTCGACCAATATAACTCTCCAACCAATTTCACACAAGTTTTGCCATTCTATCATTCTAATGCATATACAGACCCTTTCCTATTTCCCCCAGCTCCACATGATCCACCAAATACACATCCACCTTATCCTCATACCCAAAATGAAATTTCTCCAATCCCTACACCTGTCAGCCCACATATATAACCAGAATTCATAATCCCACCTCCAACCACAGAACATGCCCAACAACAGACAGAAACTGCTCAACAACAGGCTGCTAACCTTCTTGACTAACCACTTCCATCTCAAAACCCTGCACCAGCACTTCGACAGTCCAGTAGGCCAAAGAAGCTACTAGCATACTTGGCAGATTATCACTGCTTTCTCCAGAATATCACAACTCAACAATCATCTTCAAGCATCAGGTATCCTCTCTCTAACTACATGTCCTCCTATAAAATTTCCCCCTCACACAAACACTTCACATTAGCCATTTCATCTGACATTGAACCTACCACCTACAAAGATGCTGTTGTTCATGATTGTTGGCAAAAGGCAATCCAAGCAGAATTGCTGGCCCTGGAAAGAAACAAAACTTGGTTCCTCACTTCACTTCCTCCCGGGAAGAAACTATAGGATGCAAGTGGGTGTTTAAAATCAAGCACAAGGCAGATGGATCTATTAAGAGGCACAAAGCA
Organism: Ormosia emarginata; assembly: GCA_029884605.1. NCBI lineage: Eukaryota > Viridiplantae > Streptophyta > Magnoliopsida > Fabales > Fabaceae > Ormosia > Ormosia emarginata. The sequence goes on along the minus strand of JAQQTP010000080.1, from coordinate 17,853,287 downwards.
CGGCTTGTAGCCAAAGGCTACACCCAAACAAAAGGTATAGATTACATCGAGACTTTTAGCCATATTGCCAAGATGACTACCATCCGGGTTCTATTATCTCTTGCTGCTACTTCTAATTGGCACCTTCACCAACTAGATGTAAACACAACATTTCTTCATGGAGATCTCCATAAAGAGGTCTATATGCAGCTGCCTCAAGGACTCCACACCTCTGATCCTTCTCTTGTATGTAAACTGGAAAAATCACTATATGGCCTAAAGCAGGCTAGTAGGCAATGAAATGCCAAATTGACATAAGCTCTGTTACAATGAGGCTACACACAGTCAAAAGCTGATTATTCTCTGTTTACTAAGTCCACACCAAACAATTTCACTGTTATTCTTGTCTATGTGGATGACTTGGTACTAGCTGGAAATAATATCACTGAAATCAGCCATATGAAATAGCTCCTTGACAGAAAATTCAGCATCAAAGATCTAAGAGACCTAAAATACTTCTTAGGACTTGAAATAGCTAGATCCAAACAAGGAATCCATCTATGCCAAAGGAAATATGCAGTTGATTTGCTTAATGACACAGGGATGCTAGCAGCCAAACCATGCTTGATAACTCCACAAAGTGTAGTTATTTGTACCCCATATCTATATTTCTCAGATTGCTAAAGTCCTTGTATTCATGCATATTTAGAATGTTTTATGCTTCTATTTATGATATCCAATTCTGATACTTTTCTTGTATGTTATGGAGCAAACTGTGAGCATTACGATATTGATTAAGTGGATTTTATATTGGTCATTAATTTGGTGATTTCTTTAATGCAGGAAGAGCTGCAAAGCTGATTAGAAAGCCCAAGAGGAACCCAAATGAGCAAAAAGTAGCAGAAAATTGAGTTGGCTGCAGAATTCTGCAACCAGACTTGTCACGCCGCGGCGCTGGGGAAGCGTACGCTGCGGCGGTGATACCTCTGCATCAAAAAGTCAAGGGCTACGAAGAACTGAACGCCGCGGTGCAAGGAAATCAATGTCGTGGCGTCCCTGACCTAATTTGACATGCGCCACGGCGTAGGCATGTTAATGCCGAGGCGTGTCTCTATTTTACTGAGTCTATAAATAGATTTTTAACAGATTTTGTAAAGGAGAGCTTTGTAGAGTTAAAGAGCTCCATAGGTTTTAGAGAGACTGCAGCTTTGTTCTTCATTTCTGGACTGATTGGAGGCCTAGGGAGGCTAAGTTGGAGGTTCTTTTCCTTAAGGAAGAGGATTCAAGCTTCAAGGATCTCATCAATGGCATCCTTCCTCTTCTCCCTGAGTTTTATTCTCTTCCCTATCTTTTGAGCACTGTTTTGCTCTGTAAATTCGTGTTCAATGGATTAGTAGCTGTATTTAGGAAATACTTTGGATCTTTATATGAGTATTGATGTTTATGTTATCTTTTGACTATCTATTAATGTTTAGCTTTGTTCTTCCATACCTATGCGTAATGTTTGCTTCTGTTTGATCAACAATTGCATGATCTTAATTAATGCAAATGAACTAGACATAAGGATTTGTGGAGATGGACATGGTATGGTTGATGCATGTTCGACAAGTTCAATTGGCTTGGATGAGTTAATTCGCTAACTGGATAGAAATATACCTTTTAGTCATATATTAGCATGTGTTTGAGAATAGATCGTTCATTTGTGGAGCTTATACTAGTCCTCATGCAACCATAAGAACCATAGTGGATTAGGTAAATGACACCAGGGTTAATTGACCTAGACATAGGCTTTTGACTAAATCAGATTCTCAAGCTAAACTAACTAATCATTGATGTTGCTTATACGGATTGCATATCATTAGTATGAAGTAGGAGGTGAAGAAGGATTCCCTAGATCTCTAAACCCTTATCTTTATTGTTTTTGTAGTTTCGATTTAGATTATTTATGTTTTCTTTATTTTATATGTCCTTGGATAGAATTTAGCTAAGCTATTAGTTACTACTTAGTAATGGAAACCATATGTCCTCGTGGGAACGAACTTTTATTCTGTATCTGTATTACTTGAACGACCCGTGGACTTGCGGTACACAAATTGTCTAACAAGTTTTTGGTGCCATTGCCGGGGATAATGGTGTATTTTCAAAGAGTTTAACCTTATTCCTTAGCAATTGCTGGGGGATAACGGTTTAATTCCATATTATTAATATCAACAATGAGTTTGGTTAGTTCTAATTCAAGTTATAAATAATCTATGTTAATTTCAGTCTTTATTCTTTGTATATAGGTACAATAAATGGCAGATGAGCTTCATCATTTGAGGTCTTTGAGGGAGCTCGAGAACCCCCAACGAAGACCTCTATTCAAGCGAAGGAAGGCCTACCATCCAATCCATCAATTTTGGGATCAAACCAGCCATGATCGAAAGAGTTGGCGGATTTGCCTTGCGAAAGTCCTACCGGGACTATAACTCAGGCCCTTCTTGGGAGAGAACCCAGGTTTTATTGTTTTTGTTAAATAGTATGTATTTAGTAAGTTTGAATTCATAAATATGTTAGTAAGTTTAGTTTTTGTTGTTTTAGTTAGTTTTTAAGCTTTTATTGTATTTTAACTTATAAATATGTTAGTATCTTTGATTTTTGTATTTTGGTAGTTAGTATGATTGCTTTTAGTATCTTTAGTTAGTTTAGAGTCTTAAATATGTTAGTATGTTAGATTTTAGTAAGTTAGTTAGTTTTTATGCATTAGTTTAATTTTAGGTTATATATAGGTTAGTAAGTAGGATTTTGAGTTTTTATACATTTTAGTTGTCCATTTTGTATTTTAGCCTTTTGGACAAATTTGGGAGGTGTTAAGGACCTCTTTGGAGCAAATTGTGCAGCAAAACTGATTTTGCTGCAGAATTCTGCAGGTTGGCTTCTCACGCCGCGGCGTGAGATTGTTGCATGCCGCGGCGTGACCGTTTTTTATGCACATCAAGCCAAATTCCAGAGACCTCAGCGCCGCGGCGTGGCAAGTGAATGCTGCGGCGCCCACCTGCTGAATTTGTTTTTTAAAAAAAAAGTTCCTTGTTTTGGGTGCTACTGAGGGCACCCATTCTGATCAAATGTCGTGGCATGGATGCTGTGTGCTGCGGTATGTTGTGATTTTGTGTATATTTTGTTTATATTCTATTTTTCTTGTTCATATTTCATTCTTTTGTTAATATTATTGTTTTTATTATTCAGCTCTCTCATTTTTTTTAGTATCTATTTAGACTCAAGTACCCTGGACACTATGAAAAGTGAGGACTTTGTCTCACTTAAGTTTGGGAGAGTATCTTTACATGCTTTGGATGAATATGATGTATTATGTATGCATGTGATGATATTTTAAAAGATGCAGTTGTGATAGCCACAAAGTTTTAATGAGTTTCTATTTGATTTGGTTATTATTGATGGGTTTGCAAAGAAGTTTCAATTTTTACTATTTGCAAATGATGTATGCATGTCATATTGAAAAGTTTCATCTAATTGAATGCATGCTTTATTGCAAAAGACTGCTAGTGTTGTTTTGGTTGTTCATGATATAAAAGGTTGCTATTTGCCCCCTTATGAGTGAAACCTTATGTGATCTGGAAGCATGTGAAATAATTCAGTTGTTTTTATGTATGATTTACATTTCACTTAGATGCAAGTGTAACTTTAAAAATGATAAGAGTGCATGTTTAGAGAAAGTTTATGGATGTACATGTAGAGTTTTGATTATCCTAGAAGTTGTTTTTAAACTCTCTTGAGGCGAAATCCTAAATTGTGCATGACTGAGGAAATGATTAGGGCATTCTTTGGACCGATTGAGCCTTAAAAAGCTTACCCTGAATAATGATATCCTTAGGTCCCCTTTGAAGCCTGATAGTTGTTTGGCCTTATATGTTTTTCATTCACCCACGTATTCCTTACCCTATTCACCATTCTAATGCATGTGAAAGCATTACATTTTCTTCCTACTTTAATGTCTGTTGAGTACATGATGTGTTATTTCTTGAAGTGAGTCCAGTGAGTAAGGGTATGTATGTTTAAGAAAAATGAGCCTGAAGGAACTAAATGTGATAAAAAAAATTTCTTTGTAAAAGTAAAAAAAAGAAAATGAAAAAAGAGAAAAGCAAAGCAGAAAAAGAAAGAAGAAAAGTTAAAAATGAAAAGCATTGTATGGTTCTGGTAAGTTATGATACTTCACTGTTGAATACCCTGCTAGTTCACTTGTTCTCAAGTCTTGAAATCATATGTTTGTGTTTCTCAATGTTTGTATATATTATTTCCCTTCATTTTTTACGCCCATACCATTGGCCTAATATTACAAGTTATAAAGACCCTTTTGATCCTCAGTTGTGTGTGGTTTACATTAGTGGAGAGAGAGTTTAGGATCAATTTTGTGGATTTTATGATTCATATTCATGTATGTTTATAAACCTATCCGGATGTGTATGATTTGAATAGGAGAAGTTTATCTTGCATGTTCGTGGATAATGTGGATTACATGGAAGGAAGCTGGATTGTTAACATGTGCTAGATTATGTATGTGTGAAGCTGGTTTTGGGGCATTTGCCTACTTTTTATGAATTGAAGGAATCATTACATACTAGTAACTTTGGGTTAATTGAAGAAAAGAAAGATTGAAACTTGAAAGCTGCTGAATGATATTGAGTCTAAATTGTTAAATGAGTTTGCTTGGTCATACTTTGTTTTGCTTGAGGACAAGCAAAAGGTTAAGTTTGGGGGTGTGATAACTCCACAAAGTGTAGTTATTTGTACCCCATATATGTATTTCTCATATTGCTAAAGTCCTTGTATTCATGCATATTTGAAAGGTTTTATGCTTCTATTTGTGATATCCAATTCTGATACCTTTCCTGTATGTTATGGAGCAAACTGTGCGTATTACAATATTGATTAAGTGGATTTTATATTGGTCATTAATTTGGTGGTTTCTCTAATGCAAGAAGAGCTGCAAAGCTGATTAGAAAGCCCAAGAGAAACCCAAATGAGCAAAAAGCAGCAGAAAACTTCTACAGCCAGACTTGTCACGCCGCGGCGCTGGGGAAGCGTACGCCGCAGCGGTGATACCCCTGCATCAAAAAGTCAGGGGCTACGAAGAACTGAACACCGCGGTGCAAGGAAATCAATGTCGCGGCGTCCCTGACCTAATTTGACACGCGTCACGACGTAGGCATGTTAATGCCGCAGCGTGTCTCTGTTTTGCTGAGACTATAAATAGATTTTTAACAGATTTTGTAAAGGAGAGCTTGGTAGAGTTAGAGAACTCCGTATGTTTTAGAGAGGATGTGGCTTTGTTCTTCATTTCTGGGCTGATTGGAGACCTAGGAAGGCTAGGTTGGAGGTCCTCTTCCTTAAGGAATAGGATTCATGCTTTAAGGATCTCATCAATGGTAACCTTCCTCTTCTCCCTGAGTTTTCTTCTCTTCTCTATCTTTTGAGCACTGTTTTGCTCTGTAAATTCGTGTTCAATGGATTAGTAGCTGTATTTAGGAAATATTTTAGATCTTTATATGAGTATTGATGTTTATGTTATCTTTTGAGTATCTATTAATGTTTAGCTTTGTTCTTCTATGCCTATGCTTAATGCTTACTTCTGTTTGATCAATAATTGCATGATCTTAATTGATGCAAATGAACTAGACATAAGGATTTGTGGAGATGGACATGGTATGGTTGATGCATGTTCGATAAGTTCAATTAGCTTGGATAAGTTGATTCGCTAACTGGATAGAAATATGCCTTTTAGCCATGTATTAGCGTGTGTTTGAGAATAGATCGTTCATTAGTGGAGTTTATATTAGTCCTCATGCAACCATAAGAACCATAGTGGATTAGGTAAATGACACCAGGGTTAATTGACCTAGACATAGGCTTTTGACTAAATCAGATTCTCAAGCTAAACTAACTAATCATTGATGTTGCTTATACGGATTGCATATCATTAGTATGAAGTAGGAGATGAAGAAGGATTCTCTAGATCTCTAAACCCTTATCTTTATTGCTTTTGTAGTTTAGATTTAGATTATTTATGTTTTCTTTATTTTATATGTCCTTAGATAGAATTTAGCTAAGTTATTGGTTGCTACTTAGTAATGGAAACCATATGTCCTCGTGGGAACGAACTTTTACTCTGTATCTGTATTACTTGAATGACCCATGCACTTGCGGTACACATATGATCTAACAATGCTCTACTCTAAAGGACTCGAAACTCAGGCTGCACAAAAAGTCAGGAGAACCTTTCTCTGATCCTTCCAGCTATAGGAAACTTATTGGGAGACTTCTCTACTTGACTCACATTCGACCGGATCTCTCTTTTGCTGTGAGTAACTTAAGCCAATTCCTTGATTCTCCTACTACTGAACATCATCAGGCTGCCATGAGGATCATTAGGTACATCAAAGGGTCACCAGGAAATGGTTTGTTCTTTCCTGCATCATCTGACACAAATCTTAAGGGCTTTAGTGATTCAGATTGGGGAACATGTCCTGATTCTAGGAAATCTATCACTGGTTTTTGTTTCTTCCTTGGGACTTCACTGGTTTCATGGAAGAGTAAGAAGCAAACAATTATCTCAAGATCTTCCTTTGAAGCAGAATACATGGCTTTAGCACAAACAGCCTGTGAAGCACAGTGGCTCATCTACTTGCTTCATAATTTCGGTATTCAGCTCTCTCAACCAGTAGTCATTTACTGTGACAATCAATCCACTCTCCACATTGCTGCCAATCCAGTCTTTCACGAACGAATCAAACATATTGAAATTGATTGCCATCTAGTTCGTTATAAAGTTCAAAATGGCACACTGCACTTAATGCCTATCTCCACTACAATGTAAGTGGCAGACATCCTAATCAAGCTTTTAGCCCGAGGACCATTTCAGCTTTTGCACTCCAAGCTTGGCATGTTCAACATCCATTCCAGCTTGAGATGGGGTGTCACACACATTGTTCTAGATACAGGTTGATTAGTTTATCAAAGTTTTCAGTTATTCAGTTATTTAATAGATTAGGTGGTTACTAACAAATTTACCTTTTTTGATCTTTATGTATAAATAGATTCTCTGTATCTTAGTTAGTTAAGAATTCTTAAGGAAAATCAGAAATGCATTTTCTTCTCCAAATTCTCTATCTCCTTCCAGCTTGATCTTTTTCACATAAACAATGGAACTTATTCTCCTTCCACTCATTTCATTTCTATTTCTCTCATTATCCATCATCTAAACAAGTTTTCTACAAATGCATGAGGGAGTCAGTATACACTAATATACATTGTTTGCTTAGTTTAAGAAATTATATTGATAAGTTCTTGAATTTTCAACACATGACCGATAATTGGAACACTTCTTGCATTTTTCGCTTGCGTAAAATCTCACATAATCATTTTTATCTCTCCTCACTACACTCTTGTCACTTTTTCGTTGTTGTTCGTCTTCTCCTTTCCACATTCAGAGTTGATTTCTTGCATTCTATTTCTCAAATCCATTTCACTTTCATTTCTTCTATCTTTCTCGTATCTCTCCCTGAAAATCAGAGTCTTAGTACCACTCATCATTCTTTATTCTTTTTTGTTTTCTTCCTTGGCATCTAGTGACAGATCCAGAAATTTTAAACAATGGAGGCAAAGATAATATTATCAATACAAAAACACAAAAAAAGTTTCAAAAATTACATTTATATATTAAAAAATATATTATACAAAATTATGAAAGATTAATTTATAATTATTCTCTTCGCATTTTTATATTTTGAAAATACTGAATGATCTTTTTATTATCATTACTATCACACATTTTTTTTCTATGTATATAACTAAACAATCATTCAACAAAAGTAATATATTTAGAAGTGAGAGTATGAAAACAAAAATTACACACATATATATATATAAAAAAAGACATATTCCTATATAAAGTCAAAGAAAAATTTCAAAACAAAATAAGGACATGTATCTCCGCTTATTTACAGATGAATCCGTCTCAATTGGCATCTCTCTCTGAAAATCAAAGACAACTTCCGATTCTATATGTATTTTTTTTTCTTGAAATATTTCTTTAATTTTCTCAAAAATTTCAGTTTCTCTCAAACTCATTTTCTCAATGATTTGCAGTGATCTTCGGTGCTACCTTACCTAATGGCGAAGGCAATAAGAACACCTCAAAATTGGGTTTTTGCCTAATTTAATCCTAACACGCTTGGAGTTAGAGCCACGTGGTTCCATCATTTTTCATCCAATTTTGGTTAGTGGAACAATCAACGAAGATAATCCCAATGGTATAACTTTCAGAAGTTAAGCTATAATATTAATAAGTGACTTGATGTGATTGGAAAGAAATAATACCCATCTCGATGAACCTTATTTAGGAATCGCAAAGGTCAATTTAAAAAGGTTGAGACAACTTATCAATATTAGTGTTTTATAACTCGTCAAATATCTTTAATCTATATGAATAATTTCACTTTTCTTAAGTTTTTGAACGAGGCTTAAAATTGTTTGTTCAAAGTTTTTTTTTTCCAGTGGACATCTCGTCCACCACTACAAATATATACGATGATGTGATTTAACAAACATTTGTCCAAGCAAACATTAAAATTGTTGTATATTGTGACATGTAATGAATTGAAATAGAAAAATACTAAAGTCTGAGGCGTGTGAAACACTGCTCTCATAGATTATTTTGGTATAATAAAAAATCTTCCAAGGTATAACAAACTTTTCCTGACAAAGTCAAGGTTTCAAGAATTACAAAAAATTTATTATTTTGTAACCCAACAGAGAGAAAATAGAAGAACATAGTAGAAAATGAAAAAGAAGAACATAATAAAAACTGAATTAGTGAATAGTTTTTATAAAAAAAAGAACATAAAATGTAATGTTAGCAGAATACGTATGTTAGAGGATTAAGTCAAAAACGGTTTTTGCACGTTGGGATCTACACATTGGAGAATCAAATCAAAAACGGTTTTTGGGACATAGATATGACCAAATCATTTTAAATCACTTCAAAATACTTATTTTCAGATAAGCTCAAAAATAATAATTAATTTTTTTATAAAAAAATTCGGATCTCATGTTATCACGCGTAGGGGGTCAAATCGAGAATTTGCATTAGTCATGAGCCTTCGGCCCATTTTTGTGTGTGCAAGACCACCACCTAATTCGTTTCTTACCAAACTTAAATCATAAGTTGATATATAAACTTTTCCAAAGTCTGACTTCTAACCAATGTAGGATTTTATTCTTTTGAAAAAAAAATACTCTTTTCACAACAATCCCCCACATATTTCAAAAGAATATGAAATAAAATAAATAAAATCAATAATTTAAAAAACAGATTCTAAGTTACATCATGAGTGCAAATGTTTCGAATCTGGTGTTTTCTGGACTATGAATTAGACCTAGATAAATATGACTTTAGCTTACAATGTAATTGGTGAAGTTTAAACTTTTATGAACCAAAACATTTTTCGTGTAAATTAGAATCTCACTTGATCACATTTACACCATCACTTATCTCTTGTTGTTAACGATGTTTTGCGCTTTTTGGCCATGTGCATGCCTGATTATTCATGAGTGCTCTAAAGACTATGTCATCATCTCATAAGAGTGGTCCCACTCCACACTCATATAGGTGATTTCATCAAGTGTATATTGCACTTTATATACCACCCATAACGAATATGAAATTCATTAAAAGTATTTAGCTTATCCTCATATTAAATACAGTCTAGCACTTCTCATGCTTCTTACATCATAGGAAGGGACAAATAAAGTGTTAGCAGAACTAACAATTGACTTGTTATTACCCATATGAACATTTTTCATGGGATCTCCACTCATAAAAGTTAGGTTACCATCACTGTTAATTTTAAATTGGCTTAAGTCTCATTGCCCTCAATGTGATATTTATTAAGTTCCTTCCCAAAGGCTTAGTCAAAAGATATGTCAAGTTCAATTCTAATTTCACGTAATCAATGGATATAACTTCATCTTTCAACAACTACTTTATCACTTCATGTCTCAACCTAATGTGTCTGTTCTTATCATTAAAAGTTTTATTATTTACAATAGATATTGTCGCCTTGTTGTCATAATGCACAAACACAAAAGGGGTTGGTTTTATTTCCAATGAAATATTTTTTAAGAAATTTCTCAACCACTCAGCCTCATTATTGGCCTTCTCCAAAGCAATAAACTCTGACTCCATGGTGGATTTTGCAATTATTGTTTGTTTGGTTGATCTCCAAGTCACTGCACCATCACCAAAGGTGAACACATAGCCACTAGTGGATTTAATCTCATTTAAATCTGAAATCCAGTTAGTATTATTGTATTCTTCTAATACAAAGGGAAATCTACTATAAGCAATACTTTAATCCATGGTACTTCTCAAATATTTCATTAGTCTAGCCAAAGCGGCCCAGTGATTATTGTTACGATTATGTGTATATTTACTTAATCTACATACAACATATGCTATGTCAGGTCGAGTGAAATTCATCAAATGTAACAGACTCCCAATGTAACACACTTCCTTATGACTTTAACACCCATAATTGCACTAGCTTTACCCATGTCTTTCATGTCAAATTTAGATGCAAGAAAATATTTTATTTGATGCACTATGTCATGGCTAGTACCAAAAATTAGCATGTCATCCACATATAGACAAATAATCACACATTCACCATTTACTAATTTTGTATACGCACATTTATCAACTTCAACAGAAGAAAAACCATTACTAATTAAAGTTTGATCAAATTTTTCATGCCATTGTTTAGGTACTTGTTTTAGACCATATAAAGATTTAAGAAATTTACATACTTTATTTCTTTGTCCAGGAACTACACACCCCTCAAGTTGTACTATATAAATTTCTTATTCTAAATCACTACTTAAAAAAAAATATTTTAACATCTATTTGATGAATAACCAATTTATATGCAGAGGCTAAAACAATCAAAACTCAAATAGAAGAAATTCTAATTACAGGAGCAAAGGTATAAAAAAAGTCAACATATTGTTTTTGAGTAAAACCTTTTGCTACTTATCTAACCTTATATTTTTCAATTGATCCATCAGGGTTATATTTCTTTTTAAAAATCTATTTGCAACTTATTGATTTTGCTTCAGGAGGTAAATCTACTAAAACTCAAGTATTGCATTTTGTAATTGAATCAATTTTAGATTTAATGACTTCTTTCCAAAAAAGTGCATCAAGTGAGAAAAAGGCTTCAAACACAGTTAAAAAATCATCATCAACAAGATATGTGTAAAAATCATTTCCAAAAGAAGTTTACTTTGACTTTTACTTCTTCTCAAATCCTCATATAAATTATCAGATAAATTTTGTGTTTGAGCTTCAGAAATATTTTCTAATTTTAAGAGAAAAACATGTTAAAAAATTTAGCAATTTCTGTCTTAATTATAGACTTACAATCAAACACATCACTTTTTAAAATTAAAAATCTATATGCAGCACTATGATCAACATACCCAATAAACATACAATCTAAAGTCTTAGAGCATATTTTCCTCTTTTTAGGTTCAGTTAGTATTACTTTAGCTTTCACACTTTTAAATATCTTATAACTCTTCCATTCATATGTATTTTAATGAATCCTATTTTGTAAATGATATGCAATTAATAAGGCTTTATCCCAAAGGTTATCATGTGCATTAGAACTAATTAATAAGGCATTCATCAATTCTTTTAAAGTCCTATTTTTTCTTTTAGCTACTCTATTGGATTAAGGTGAGTAAGAGTGTGTAATTTCATGAATTATTCCTTCTTTTTTCACAAAAGTCATTAAATAAAGTGTATTTACCACCTCTATCTGATCTAACTATTTTAATTCTTTTATTTAATTGATTTTCTACTTCTACTTTATATAAAAGAAACATGTCAAACGCCTCGTCTTTATTTCTAAGTAAATATACTTTGATGTACCTAGAAAAATCATTAATAAAAGTCACATAATATTTTTTTACCACCTCTAGTCATAGCTTGTTTTAAGTATCCTAAATCAGAATGAATTAATTCAAGTAGTTCAATATTTCTTTCTACGGATAAATACGATTTTTTAGTTATTTTTTATTATGCACATATTTCACATTTATTTAAGCACGTATCACTAAAATCACAAATTAATCTAAGATATTGCATTTTCTTAATATAAGAAGCACTAACATATCCTAATCTAGCATGTCACATATCCATAGAGTCAATCAAATATGCAGAAGAAGATGCATTTTCATTAATTATTTGAGCATCACTGAGTATAAACAGTCCCTGATTACAATAACTTTTTTCCTATAAGTACATTATTTTTTGTCATCATAATTTTATCAAACTTAAAGGACACCTTAACCTTAACTTTCCTAGCAAGGCCACAGAAATTAAATTTGCCCTTATGCTAAGTACATGAAGCACTTCGTTGAGAGTTAGGATCTTGCCAGATGTGAGCTTGAGAAGAACTTTTCATTTTCCCTTTATCAGTTCGAGAATCACCAAGATACACACGTTCTGCTTCATCTCCCATAGAATTGTTGGAGATAAACATATTTTTATTTGCACAAATATGTCTAGTATCCCCATAGTCTACTACCCAATCATTCACAATGGCCATCAACAAGGCTTGAAAAATGACCGCAACAGTTATATCATCTCCTTCAACCAAGTTTGTCTTTGGCTTAGGAGGATTGTCATTTCTCTTCTTATGTATGCATTGAGTCGCTTGATGACTTGACTTACCACAAACATAACAATTTCCTCCATTATTTTAAAAAGTGGGATTATTCACTTTTGTCACATAGTGAGATTTATTATAATCAGACTTTTTGTTAGGCTTATTGTCATATCTTTTCTTATTGGCCTTACCATGTTTGCCCTTGAAGCTAATGCTTTTACTCTTGCAGCTTTGATTTTTTTCCTGTTCGTGTCCTCAATGATGATTTGGGTGATTAGATCGACAAGAGACAACTGCTTATTCTTGTGTTTGAGTTGTTGTTTGTAGTCTGGTAATTTCTCAATGAGTAATCCTGCAACAAACTCATCCGGTAATGTGATCTTCTCGGCTTTCAAATCTTCCAACAACTTGTGGTATTTGTTGATCTGAGTCTTGATATCGTTTTCATCAGTCATCTCTCACCTGTAGTAGTTTCCAATGACGAAGTTCTGCCTCCCAGCATCTTCAGCAGTGTATTTGAGAAGCATAGACTCCCAGATTTTGTTGGTTTCCTTGTATGAACAATAGACATCGAACAATTCATTAGATAATGTGCTAAGAATTGTATGTCTACAAACCTTGTTGGCATAAGTCCAATCGTCCAATTTTTTTGGGCCAACAAATGAGTCTAATTTTAGATTTGTGAGAGCATCAACGACGTTGTCGCGACCGGGATCGCGGCGGGATAACGACTTAAATTAAAAGAAATTTAAAGGATTAAGGGAGTCGCCACCAATTTTATTTTTATTAGAAAAAATTGGAAAACCTAAGAAAAGAATGGTCTACGTTCAAAAATTCAGGTTCGGGAGTCTGATTATGCACAGGGAAGAGTGGAGACTTAACCCCACAGCACCCCTAATACATCCGTCTTAAGACGGTTACCTTAAATCAGTTGTGCAAATTTTTATAACTTTTAAAAATATTTATTTTACCCATTTATTAAAAGATAAACTAAACAAAGAAATAAATTATGAAAATTTAATTTTGGCTTGACAGAATTGATTCTGCTCCTACGTATCCTCGGATGCAATGAGAATTCAAAGCCACGTCGTTCTTTAGAAAATGATTGTGGGTTAATTATTTTTAATTTTGAGAAGATTTTTGTTTTGAAAACTCATTTAATTTACCTTTTTTATATTTAGAAAAAAAAATTCGAATCATCTAACTGTCACAACTTAAATGATTCTAAAATCTGCAAGATTAACAAGCTGTCACAACTCAGTTAATCCCATTTTATTTTATTTTATTTATTTATTTAAAAAAAATCATCAAGCTATCACAACTCATATGATTATAAAAGCTATGGAATTAACAAGCTGTCGCAACTCAGCTAATTCTGTTTTATTGATTGATTTTTTTTTTGTTTAAATATTCGAATCATCAAGTTGTCATAACTCAGATGATTATAAAATTTTCAGAATTAACAAGCTGTCACAGCTCAACTAATCATATTTGTTCATTCTCAGCAAAACTCAAATATTTTATTTTTGTTATTACCTTTTTTTTAAAAAAAAAATTTGTAAAATCAATACCTAAAAGAAGATAGTATTAACAACATGATCAAAAAAAAAAAAGATTGGATCACTAAAATTCTAAAGCCCAAATAGAGTAAAACAACCCAAAATTATGATCCAAAAAAAAAAAAAAACTACTACCTCAAGCCCAATCGACATATAAAAAAAGGTTGGCCCAAAATTAAAAAAAAAAAGGAACAGCAGCCCACTTTTTTTGAAAAAAAAAAAAACTCAAAGCAACATAAGAAAATAAAAACAATAAAAAAAGAAAACTATCAGATCTGAAAAAAATCAAAGTAGCAAAACGAAGTTGTCAAAGGAGGTACTTTTTCCTTCTTTTCTGAATATGGTTGCAGGGGCTTAAGACCAGAGGAGCGTTGGAGCAACGACAACGGTGCGGCGCGGCGGGTTGACAGCAGGTCTGGGAAGCGACGGCACGGCGCGGTGGGTCTGACTCGACGGCGGTCGTTATCGTGAGGCACACGACCAAAAACTCCTGGAGTGTTGGTCGGAGGCGACGAGATGGGACCGGATCTGTAGGACGAAGTGGACGACGGGCGTGCAGCGTGCAGCTTGCGGTTCCGGCGGTTGGAGACTGGTCGAGTTCGCAGCGGCAGATTCGAGCTTGGGGGAGGCGGTGCGGCGTGACGGCGTAGGGGTGGTACAGTATCTACTCGGGTGCGGTTGAGCAGCGGCGCGGCTTGGGCGGTGCGGCGCGTCAAATCTGGCTTGGCCGGAGCGGCGCACAATGGGGCTGGTTGGGTGCGAACAAAGGCGTGGGTCAGCTCTGCTGCGGTGCTGGCAACGGCGGCTTCGCGGGTTGAAGGGGTTCGGTTGGTGGGGAGATGGTGTGGAGGTTGATGGTGGTGGGTTTGGAAAGCTGAAGGTGGAGACTTGGTTGGTAGAAGATGGTAGTTGGTTCAAGAAGATGGAGATGAAGGGGGATGATGAAGAAGAAGATGAATAGTGAGCAGGAGAAGTTGCTGAGTAAAAAAATGCCAGTGCCCAAATGAGGTCTTTGTTAGGGAGAAAGAAAATGTTGCGTCTGCTCTCCCCCAAAATCAGTCTGCTTGTCCCCCTTTTGTTGTTCACGTTTTCTCCTCCTTGTAAGCAAAGGAAAATCTGCAACCCCCATCCCCATAACATCAACTTAGGTAGGGTGGCTGATGCAGTTGTAGGTGCCTTCCATTTCCATGCATTTTCTTTGTGATTGTGACCTTCTCCAAGCCTAAGTCTCTGCCAATTTACCATTTTTGTCTTTGCTTTTCCATTCACCCTTCAGTTTGCAGAAGTCTAACTGAGTGACAGATTTGGTAATAGGTTGATATCGATTTTCAGTTGCACTGTAACTAATTGTTAAAATTTGGTTCCAAGTTCTGTTGTTGGAACGTAACAAGCTGACGAACTCCTCCCCTATCCCTTTATTTTTTATTTTTTTAAAAAAATATTAGAAACTTAAGACAAATAGACCTCAACATATTTCTCATTAGTTTAGGCTTGATTTGGTTCATGGAAACAAATTATTAATTAATTTAAATTTTTATTTTACTTTACTTTTTTATTATAAAAAAATATTCGGACAAAATCGGGTGTTCACAGACGTCGTGCATGTCAAGAACAGAGTAGACACGCTCTTGCCATCGTTTAAAGTTTTGGCCTCTGAACATCTTAATTTTGGAGACATCAGGGAAGGGCTTAGCGTAGGTGATTGCAGCAACAACTGGATGAGGAGTTTGCGTGTTAGAGCTGTCAAATCCATTGTTGGCTGAGGGGATTACCTGTTCTGGTTCAGTCATAATCCTTGATATTGTTGTATACCGTGACCTGTAATGAATTGAAATAGAAAAATACTGAAGCCTGAGGCATGCAAAGCATTGCCCTCAAGGATTATTTCGGCATAATAAAAAATCCTCCAGGATACAACTGGTTGTTCCTGACAAAGTCAAGGTTTCAAGAACTGAAATAGATTTATTATTTCGTAACCTAACAGAGAGAAGAGAGAAGAACAAAAGGAGAAGATGAAGAAGATGAAGAAGAAGAAGAATAACATAATAAAAACTGAATTAGTGAACGATTTTTATAGAAAAACAGAAAATGTAACGTTAGCAGAATATGTACATTAGAGGATTAAGTAAAAAATGATTTTTGCACATTGGGATCTGCACATTGGAGGATCAAATCAAAAACAGTTTTTGCGACATGGATATGATCAAATCATTTTATACCACTTTAAAATACTCATTTTCATATAAGCTCAAAAATAATAATTAAATTTTTGACAAAAAAGATTCAAGCCTCGTGTTACCATGCGCAGGGGGACAAATCAAGGATTTGTACTAACCACGAGCCTTCGGCCTATTTTTGTGTGCGTGAGACCACTACCTAATTCGTTTCTTAACAAGCCTAAATCACAAGTTGATATATAAACTCTTCCAAAGTCTTACTTTCAACTAATGTGAAACTTTATTTTTTTTAAAAAAAAAAAACTCTTTTCACAACAATAAAATATAAAATATTAGTGAAGTCAAATGTTATTTTGGCCTATAAATAAACTTTTTGGTAAAATTACTTATCATAGATTTTGCCACTTCTACACAAGCTTTTTGTGCAAACTGCAAAGTTTCCTTTAGTTATGTTATTTTTTTTTCCTAGATATCTCTACATATATTTTTAAAATTAATATTTAAACACTATCGTGACTAAGAGATTTTTATAATAATTATTTTTTTCAAAATTTAAACTTAATTTTTTTTCTCTAATTGTACAATTCACTTATCACTACACCAAACATTTTATTTGTCTTTAGTTACATTAGTATAAGTTTGCTAATTTTTCTCTGTTATATTCATAGTAATCATTTCTTAACTTTTCTCAACCGGCCTTATGTCTCAATAGTTTATCTCACAAGATTTAAGAACCCTTACCACAAACACATTTTTATCTAATTTTTCACTTATATTCCCGTATCTATAACCACACTCGAGTAAACAATGCACCAACAATATCAGAATAACACTACCCTTTTTCAATTTCTCTCTCCCACTTTAGTTAAATTTTTATGTTTGGAATTCTTAATTAACCCACGAACAATTATATGGAATGTGTGGCAAGGAAATGGTTTACATGCTAAATAATACAGCAGAAACAGGACAGTAATCCATAATAATATAAATTATCATAATTTTTAATTAGTATGGATTAAAAAACTATGTGCAAATGTTTGATATTGAGGTTAGTGATCAGCTAATTTGCCGTGGAAGGTATATCTAATGGCAATGTCCTTGTCCATCAAATAGCAAAAACCAAAGGAAACACTTTTTTTTAAAAAAAAAAAAAGAACTCATAAAACATTTTTTAAATCAAATGGATAATGTACTAAATATCTGTTTAAATTTATATAAAAATATATATATCTGTTTAAATTTTTATACTCTCCTTAAAAGTGTATAGTTCATTTAGTATTATACCTACACTTTGTTCGTACTTGATGCGAATGTGTGTATATATATATATATATATATATATATATATATAATTTTTTAATTAAATGATTGATTATGAAAGATGAGCGATTTAACAGTTTGTTAAATGGTTGCGTCATGGTGGTCACTGACTGATACATGAATGTGCAGCTAGCTAGCTTTGTAAATTAAAATAATTATTATAAAGTTAAATTAATTTGTAAGTTCGGGTAATTTTATCAAATTTTTAATTAGGTCACTATGATTACAAAGTTTTTAATAAAATCTTTATAATTATAAAATTTTGTAATTGAATCTTTTAAAATTAACATTATTTAATTTCTTTTAAATATAACTGACATGTCATTTTATACATAATAAAAATATTTAATGTGACATTAATCATCTCATACATTAAAATATATGATATTTACACATGTGTTTTTTTTTTTAAGTTTTATATGTAAAATGATTAATATCTCATCAAATATTATTATTAATGCGTTTTTAAAATAATCTCAATCATTAGTATGTGAGTAATATTTCCCCGAATGACGAAAATAGTATGTGAAATGATCATATTTTTTAAAAACTCAGTTAAATTTTTTTATAATTATAAGAATTTTATTTAAAAAATTAATTATAAAAACTTAATTAAAAACTTAGTGAAACTAAATAAACCTACAGATTAATTTAATCTTATTATAAACTAATAAAAATACCAATATTGGTCGCGTTGGATTGACGCAGGCAGAGAATCTCAAGGGACCCAAATCTAAGTGGCATTATCAAATATGGTCATTCGTGGTTTACAGGAAATATCCAAATTATTAACGCATTACGTAAAAATGTCAACGACCACCATAAATATATATCTCTTTGCGCTTTACGCCAGCTGAATGATGAGCCAGCGGCGGGCGGGTCTATGAAAATTTCTTAGATGTACGTCAACTCTAATAAATTTATATTAAATAATATATATGAGAGAAATTATTAGTGTAAATTTTTTTTAACTTACATTTATTTTTAATTATTAGATCTATTTTTATCTAATAGATATTTCATTAAAAGTAATTATTTGAAAGTGGATCTAACGTTAAGTTAAGTAAAAAAAATTTACACCGATATAAGTTAATCCTCTCTCAATATATATATTTTTTTATAATTTATTTAATACCATTCATTAAATATATTTTTTTATTATTATTTTTATTAAATATGATACTTTTAAAAAAATATTAATAATATATATATTTTTTTAAAGTGTAATATAATCTTTTTTTATACACATTTCTCATTCCATTGGACATCGGTGTGGGACTAGTAGATAAAATAGAAAGTTTACTTAAAAAAGTAAAGTTTTTCAGTTTTAAATATTATATATTTTATTTTTATTTAAATTTTTTTATTTTAAATTCTTTAACAAATACTTTAGAAATATTTATTAACAAATTCTTTAAAAAAACTTAAAAAATATTTAGATATCTTTCTATTAATACCAACCAGAATTGATTCAATTGATATAATTAAATAACTTGAAAAAAAAAAGTTTTAGATCCGATTACCCATTCAATTATTATTGTAAGTAAAATTTTATAAATTTTTATTGAGGTTTATGTCATATTTTTTTTGGTACAATGATGGTAATAAAGTTTGTGCTAATATTTCTCGGATATATTAATCCTAAAATTTATGGCATAATAAAATATATAAAAAAAATTAGGTTATCTTAAAATATGTCGATGAAGAAGTCATTGTTAAAACTCTTAAAAATCAATCTTAATAAAGAAGAGATATTATTTCATCCCAAAGAAGAGATATCATTATCAATTGGTCAACTATATGGTTTCAAAGGCACCATCTATATCAAGGAAATAACACCTATATATTGTACTTTGACAATAACTCTATTTCCTATATAATCATCAACTCTCTTTCACTTGACTTTCACCTATTTTTGAACTCCAATAATGAGCTTGTAACATGAATAGTTGCATCAATATCTAACTAACAAGTGTTAAAAGGAACACTAACAAGATTGAATTCAAAACACATTAGAGTCAGGGGTTCAGCTTCCTTTTTCTTAATATAATTATTAAACTTTATACAATTAGCTCGTTTGAGTCAATCTGTAAATTTCGTAGCACATTCACGATCATCATTTACACCACCATGCTTAGTTTTGGTCAACACAAAGAGGTCACAGGCCCTTCTAGATATATCAATAGCCTTACAAAATTAGTTGACATTATTCGTTTCATGAAAACTCTCCTTAATGGCTTTGTCCATGCTATACTTCATATTTCACCCTAATCACAGTAGAAGATATATCTATGGACTTCAGGGCTTATCCACAGCAATAACAACATCAATAATAAAGATTGCTAGAAATAAACTCATTGGCTCAAATCAGTCCTTATAATTGGTCCCATACAACTTTGTTAAAACATTTTTTTCATAAGCAAAACTGAATTAATATTTTAAAGGGAGATTTTTCTTGTCGAGTATTTCAATAAATAAGATGAGTAATAATCACAATGAAGTTCTCCTATGCAATTGTAATCTCGCCTAAGGGCCCCGAATTACAACACATTAACAGACTCCTACAGACATTAAAATCATGTTCCTAAAGTTAGTACCGAGAGGATACTAAAAACTCTAAGGATATAATCTCAACACCCTTAACAAATTATCAGGAATTACATTAATAAATGCAAACAGATAGGGTAAGCGCATTATCAACATAATCTCAATGCCACAAAATAACAATATTTTATTAATAAAATAGCACATCGCTACAATTGGTCCAGCAAAGACGAGTTCACAATAATGCAAAATGTCCTAAAACAGTACAACAATACTTTAAACAGTAATTATCATAATCAAATCGCATGAATAATAACAAAATAAATAGTTTTCAAAATATTATATATTAATTTATGTACAAAATAACACCAAAAATTATTTCAATGACCAAATAATATCAACTATGAGAGTGCATAATATATATCATGCTTAGAAATATTACAATAATACACAAATTTCAAGAAATAAAAGAAGAGAGTACCATATATTTTTAACAATTTTAATTTCTAGAATTTTGGAATAAATAATAAATAGACATGAAAAACTAAATAAAATTTACCAAAAAATAAAAAAGGACTCGTGGAGCACAACTTAAAAACAATATTGAAAAATCATTTTTCTATATGTCTCATGCACCTCGACGCTCCGTGGACGCAACTGGGTGTGGGAGGAAGACTCTGTCTTCTTCACTAGGGGTGAACAACCCGAACCAAAATACCCGACGACCCGACCCGACCCGACCCAACGGTGAAATATCCGGTTTGGGTCGGGTAATCGGGTCCGTTCGGGTTCAACCCGAAAGACCCGTTCTCCCATTGGTTTGGGTGGCGGGTTTACCGACCCGACGACCCGACCTGACGACCCGATCACTCGATGAAACGACGTCGTTTTGTCTTAATTTTCTTCACTTCTCCACCTTACCCTACTCGAGCCCTCATTTTCCCTCCCCCTCAGTTTCTCTCACTTTCTCTCCCAAATCATTCAAGCCCTAACCCGTAACACCTCACTCTCTCTCTGCTTGTTGCTATAGCGCTCTCTCTCAGCCATTTCTCTCCTCTCCTCTAGGCACAACTACCACCGGGAAGTGGAACGACGAGTTCGTGGCCGTCACCGTGCTGCTCTCTCTTTGTCCTCACACAGCCACGACGCAACACTAAGGTAAGGTTAGCCATTTTGTTTCTCTCTCGAACTCCTCTTTCCCTTCATGTGTGCTTCTTAATTTCTCCTATTTTTTCTTAAATGAGGTGATAGTTTGCTAATTTCTGAAATTTCTCTTATTTCTCTCTTTCTAAAATTTCGATTTTGTTAAACAAGAGTTTTATTGTCTGGAGCTAATTTTAAAATTAAAGAGTTGACACGGTGTTCTTATGTTTAGGAGAATGATGATTGTTGTTGTTCTATAATTTGTGGTAGGCTTTGCTAAAGAAGTTCCCAATTATTATAGATGACAAGACCCTTTGTTGTTTTGATGATTACGGGAACACCAGTATGGAAGTTTTGGATTGGGAAATCTTAAATGCTACCGCCTCTGTGTCAAATCTATTCCCTGTGTCTCATTGTGTGATATTATGATCTTTTTTCTGCATCTCTTTTCTTGCATTTTGGGTTCTGGGCTATACTGCTTTTTTTAGCATTTTCTGTTGGGCTATACTACAAGTTGGAGTGCCACTTGACCTGAGTTTGTCATTTAACATGCTTTTGTTTTGTGACATTTCATTTAATGAGTTTGTCATTTATATGAGATGACAAATTCATTAAATGGTATAGCAAGATGTTACATTGACAATGCATTAGAATTAAATTCTTGAAGTAGATATAAATGTGGCATATGATTTTTAATTGGCCTTAAGCAGATGTGCTGTAAGTGTTTTCTAGCACATTACAACTATAGTTTCCTTTTATTGTTTGAGAATTCTATAAGAAGCAACATGCTTTTCATTAGACAAATCAGGGTTTAAAGAAATATGGATGCATATCAATCAGCTCTAGTATGAAATAATATAAAGCAGAAACAAATCAATGCAGCAAGAACAACATCCAAGATAATCACTACTTCACAACCTCCATTCCTTCACTTGAATTATGTATTAACATCGTCTTTTTTTTCTTCCTATTTTTTGTGCCTCATTTTTTTCACTTGTTTTTTCTTCCCTATCAGGCATCATGCAGGTTTCGTTGTTACTAGAAGTGCTAATTGAAATCTAAACAGTAAGATGGTGTAAATTATAAAAACAATAACACAAGCTTTAAATCGTGTTTTCTTTGTTTCTGATTTGTGAATGATATAAGAAGCACCCGACAACATGCATAGCAAATTCAACTTGACCATGTTGGATATTCTTCCTAGATTTTTTTAGTTTTAATTTTCCTTCTCTTCTTTTCATGATAAGAGACCCTAGGCATACTCTTTTTCCTGTGATGTTCTGTTCTTACTTTTCCTTTATCTCTCTTCTTTTCAGTTCCTCTATTGTTACTCATAATAATACTTTAATACTTTCAAGTTTCAGGTTGTTTAAATCTTTAAGATAGATTTTGGTTTTGGGAAATAGGCAACCTAGTTACTTGGATATTTATGTTATGGATGATTTAGATTACAATTGACAATTGAGTAAGTGTATGGTCATGCTTATTGCTTTGGTTTGTATGATTGTTGCTTGCACATTGGTTCAACACCACCCACCCAAAGACCACACTGGTTTGCTTTTGGCCTTATAAACGTTTTGTGAATATTTATTTCATAATTTGGTTGGAGAGTCAAAAAGAGTAGATTACCAAGAGGATCAATAAATTCTTCTTCCTAATATTAAAAGTTCAAAGTTGATGATTACTTGTTTGAAAGAATGCAGAGGTTCTGCCATATATATGTCAATATGTGTGAATGCAGAATGTATGTATGTGGAAGAGTGTGGTTGATGAAAGAGTTATTGTCTTGGTTTGAAGTCCCTACATCTGTTTGTTAATTTGTTTGATTATTAATATACGGTGGCTACATGCAGAGGCAGAGGTTCGGTGCAAAGTGCACCCTCCTCTTCCCCGTTATATAAAACTTTGGTGAAAATTATGTGTAATGTGTCTCCTATATACATACAGAAAAGGAGTATAATTGCCTTAAATTCTTATAACAACTAATAAAATCTGAGAGACCTTATTCGTCTTCAGTATACATGTTAATAACAACAACATTCCTTTGGCTCATAATTGAAAAGAAAACGCCACTTAGGTTGCAGCTACTGTGTTTATTTTAGAATTGACTGATCTACTATATACAACTTTTTTACTGAAAATGACAAAATTTATATATAAATTCATACTGCAAGAAAATCTTTTATATGATAGTTAAAAACATTATATGTCTTCTATAAAAAAAATGGTCTACATATGTTGCATTTAGACCGAGAAACCATCTTTGTTTCACGTGAAACCGAAAACTGCGCTTTCTTGAAGTTGGTCGAATATTTTGATGGACTTTACCCGACAACCCAACCCGAACTGACCCGATTACCATCGGGTTGGTTAGGTTTAGGTTATCGGGATTTTTTGCACAAACCCAACCCAAACCGACCCGAACTTAGCTGTTTGGTTCAGACATTTTTCCCCCTTAAACCCGAACCGAACCAACCCGTGTGCAGTCCTATTCTTCACCTGTTTCACTTTAAATGGGTCGCGATACCTGGTTCATGTTGGAATGGGTCGCATACAATTTCTCCATCAATTCTCAACCATTTTATGTAATCCATAACTCGTTTGAATCAGAAAAATAGGATCTATAATTCCTCTAAGTTAATTTCATGAAAGAAACAACAAAAAAAAATTGGATTTTCTGGATCAAAACATGGCCATGTCCACAACATTAAAAACGAGAAATTCTTAATGATTTGTCAACCATTTGACACGATTCTTATGTTTATGAAAACAAAATTTAGAGATCTTCAATAACCTTAAATTAGTTTCTCGAATTGATATTAAAAGAAAAACGAATTATAAAATTCAAACATTTTAGGATTCTACGAGTTTGAGTAAATTATTTGTGAATTCACAACATTATAATGCAATATATATATTTTTAGATTTAGGATAACCCAATCTACTAAAGTCCTTACCTAATTTTCAAAATTAATCATAAAAAAATTTGAATTGAACATCATATACGTTAGAATTTTGAGTTTTTTCAATTTTAAAACTCATACGATTTTTAGGTAAAATAGAAAATTAATAGTCATAATTAGGATTAAAATTTCTCTTATACCAATTGCTAATATTTTTGGGATCTATTTATCTCAAATTCTATTTATGGCGTATCAAAATATATAAAGAACTTTTAGGTTACCTTGAAAAGATGCCGATGAGGAAGTCATTGTTAAAACCCTTAAAATCAATCTTGATGAGGGAGAGCTACTATTCATATTCCAATATAAATCAGATTATCAAATAATAATAGATAATCAGTATGCACTAAAATTAAGAATATATTGTCTCATCAGTATATATAAGATAATTTAAATAAATTAAATCTACCTATTATAATAAATTCATATACATGATTCATTAAACAAAACACGCATATGAGTAGTGCTTTAACAACAGACCTATTAACAATACTAATCACAATTTGGATTAAATAAAATACTTTAATAATTTTGACATCTAATTAATCTAAGTTTTATAAAATCATAATATAATTTATACGAGTCTATAAAAATTCTAACAATTTGAATCTATGACCTCACATAAATTATTCAAGCCTTTCACCACTAACTCAACTTTAATGGCTTGTTTATGTCATATTTTGATTTTGGAATAAGAAAACTTGCTTAAAGAGTACAATTATCATTTGAGAATAATTCTTTGTTCGCTATAATTTATTATTGATAATTAAATTATTATTTAATATATAAAATAATAAAAATTATCATAAAATTATATTAATATTTAATAAAATTTTTATATATATCAAATAATAATTTAAGTCTTTAATAAATAACGTGTTAGAATGTGCTTATTTAAAAATTTCTCTATCATTTGAAAAACGATGCCCTTTGATATGCACAGGGTCACCAACCGAGCCGAGCCGACTGTAGGCAAGTCGAATAACTCAAGCCAGATATAAAAAAAATAAGCCACGGTACATTTCTAGTATCTACACGTATTTGTACTACAGGTGGCACCGTTCATTGGTCCATTCCCATATTAATTTATCGCAGAGAACCACAGAATTAACATTTTGCATTCCTTATCGGAGAACCCTCGATCTCCCTCTCGTACTAGAGAAGAGAAACCATTCCTAAATCTCCTCCCCCACCACCCCCGACACTTATTCTCCATCACTGCCCTTGCGTGCGACGCCAACAAAATGGTCAGTATCTTCTACTCGCTTCATTTTCCTACTTTCCTTTTTTTTTTCCCCCTCTGCTGTGGTTGGTAACTGTGAATTACCAGAAAACGAAAATGGAATCACTGGATTTTCCCTACCAAAATCGATGATGCATGATTTTAAGTTCTCTTCGAAAATTTAGGGGGAATATTCGTTCGCGGCGCTCAACTCGTTTACCGTTTTCAGCAGTTACTGATTTATCTAAAATTTGGTTGAGTTCGAGTTCCATTCCTTTTCGATCTGATCATCAACACAGAGCGTTGTAGAATCGAAGGATTATGCAGGATTTTCTATGTTTCGTTAACTGTGTATTCGTGTGCCATTTGCTTGCAGATCTGAATTTTGATATCAATTTCAGTGCTTAATCTGGAACCGCCTTGAAGAGTAGCGATTCGCCCAATCGAATTAGTCCTTTAATTAGTATGCGGTTTTAGGTGATTGTAAATGCTACGGATCTACCACTGTATTTGGACTACCGATTGTGCCAGCTCTGTAGTTACCATAGATGTTGTTGTTCAAGTTAATTTTATATTATTTTTGTGACGATTGTGATAGCATGTGATGTGTTTGATATTTGGAGCGTCATCTGTTAGATTTTCTGCTCTGAATTACATGGATCCATTTTTCTTTACCGTTACTCATCATATACTTAGTAGCTGTTTTTCTTTTCCCTTGAATAACAACTTAAACCGTGAAGGCATTAATTCTTCTATGTATTATCACACGAGTTTGCTGATCTGTTTCTTTGTAGCATTACAAGTTTTCGGAGACATTCACTTGTGTCACTGTCAATTGTTAACTACATTATGATGTCTGTGATGTGTGTGCAACTTCACAGGCAAATGCAGCATCAGGTATGGCTGTCCATGATGACTGCAAGTTAAAGTTTTTGGAGCTCAAGGCGAAAAGGACATATCGGTTTATAGTTTTCAAGATTGAGGAGAAACAGAAGCAAGTTGTTGTGGAGAAGCTTGGCGAGCCAGCAAATGGTTATGACGATTTCACTGCCAGTCTTCCTGCTGATGAGTGTCGATATGCTGTTTATGATTTTGATTTTGTCACTGAAGAGAATTGCCAGAAAAGCAGAATTTTCTTCATTGCTTGGTAATGTTAACTTTTGGGTTCTTATCTGGAAAAAATAAAAAATAAAAAAACTCTTGATATGCAAATAGGAGACATACTTTGTTATTGATTTTATCTATATTAATTTTGTTGCTTTTGTTTGAAGGTCCCCTGATACATCAAGGGTTAGAAGCAAGATGATTTATGCAAGCTCCAAGGACAGATTCAAGAGGGAGCTTGATGGAATTCAAGTAGAGTTGCAAGTAACTGATCCTACTGAGATGGGTCTTGATGTGTTCAAAAGCCGTGCGAACTAAATGATTATGAATATCAGGCACTTGATGGGTAGCGCGCCCTTCAACCTTAGTTACTCATATGGAAATGTTTATAGTTTGTGAGATGGTCAACTTGGCTAGTTACGGTCTCAATGTTCCAAGTTTTGACATGAAGTCTATTGAACCTTCAACAAGCTTCTCTTGTTCCGGTGTATCTTGTGGTTTGTGATTCATACAACCTGTGTTTGAGTGGCATTTCCGTCCTATGGTTACTAGTTAAATTTGTAACTGTTTTGTGTGATCAGACAAAAACTTGGGTTCAGTTATTTCTTAAATATTAACTAGTCGTTTTACTACCACCTTGGACTTCAATTGGCTGAAATACATTCTTAATTCTTAAAGAATGAATTATGGAGTGAAATCTCTTGTGAACTAAGTTAACCCCAAAAGAAAATGGAGCGGGGTTAGTACCCTGAATAATAGCATAATAGGGTTGGCATATATTCCTAAAAAACATTTTATTTGTGGCAGTTTCCTGTTATCCATTGGGAATATAAATCAGATTATCAAATAAATTGCTTGTTTGTACCAATGAAAATTTTAGAATGGAAATTGTAGCTATATATATAAAAGACTATAAGGTGCCGTTTGGCGCATGTAATTAAGCTTGAAATTGAGATTTGGAATTAGGGGTGAAAACAGGTCAGATCAAGCTTAGGTTTTGTCTTAAACAGGCTTGACTTATTTTTTAAATGCAAGGCCTGAGCTTGACTTATTTATTTGACATAAGCTATTTTCAAAGTTTGACCTGACCTCGCTTAAAAGATTATTTAAAGGTCTACTCTATAATAAAATTTTTAAATAAGTCTATTGGCCTATTTTCAAATAAGCCAATGAAATAGGTTAATGAGCTTAAGTTTTTATATAGGCTAACAAACATATACATTAAAAAAGTATTATATTATTTATTAAATTAATTATATTATATGAATATTAAAATTTCATGATATATATAAAATAATAATATATATAATTAAATAAAAAGTTTTTCCAAATGCCTCAAACTTTTACTTTTAACTAAAGTGTTTTTAAAAAGTCATGACTTAACCTTTTTATTATAGGTTTTTTAAAAAGTCATAACTTAACTTTTTTATTAAACCAATCAAGTTAATATATAGGCATGTCATTTTATCAAAGAATATATCTATTTCCATCTTTACTTGGAATTGAAATTGATCATCTTAATTTTAATTATTTTGTTTGGTGTGCACATTAGAATTGAAATTCCAATTCTGAGTCCAATTTCATGGAATTGGAAAAGAATTATTTTATAATATTTTTAATTTTTAACATAGATATTAAGAATTATCAATTCCAAGCACAAAAGTTAAAAATAATATGTTACAATTATTATTTATTATCTTTGTTGCGTACTTCAGCAACCATTGTTGTCGATGTTAGCATCGTCGCCGATGACATCCTCTAACCACCATCATCAACGGTGCCCTCCAACCACCATTGTCAGAGGTGCCCTTCGACCATCGTCGCCAATGGCACCAACCACCGTCGTCGACAACATCATTTAACCACTGTCACCAACGGAGTCCTCCAACCAACATGACCCACAACGTCCACTGATCACAGTCATCAAAAGTGTCCTTCGGCCACTGTCGTTGGAGGCACCCTCCGACCAACGTCGATGCTAACGCCCTCAGACCACCATTGTTGGCGGCATCCACGGCCCACTGTTGTTGACAAAGTCTTCTAATTCAATTCAATTCTATTCCTCAATTCTTTATAAGCGCTAAACATAAAAAATAAAATTTATAGCCAATTCCAATTTTGTTAAAATTGGGAACTAAAATTAAAATTTTATCTTTCAATTACAATTATAACATCCAAACGGATCTTAAGAGTCTCAAACGATATAGAACCACTTCTTCTCCACCCTCGTGTTCTAGGAATTTCAATGTACCCAGGGTGATTGATTGAATGTTTTGGGCTTTTGGCATTTTAAGTTTTGGACTTCTACTTAAGAGTTCTTTACGTGGTGGTGTTGATTGAAAATAAATTCTGCACCACATCAATGGTGCATTTGTTCTGCTACGAAACAGTTGGAGAGTACTATTGAACTCCCCACATCTTTAGCCAAAAGGATAAAAAGAGTCTATGATGTGTTTTTTTTTTCATAAGAGGGTAAAAGTGGACCACCCTTTCCCCAGTGCAATCCAGCTTTGATTGTTCAAATCATACAAATCCTTTAATTTACCAAGGTTCTTTAATTTACCCTAGTGCATACGTGTTGTTTACCCAACACACTTGAATTATAAAGCAAAGAATGGGGGAGGGAATATAAGTAATTTTTTGTTAAACACGATCAACCATAAATATTCCCTCCAATATTAAACATATGCAATGTTGTAAGTTCATATTAAAAATGTTTATATATATGTCAACTACCGAGTCTTATTCTTTCTTCAAAGATGATATTGCTGGTGTCTGTATACTTCTTTTGTAGTTTGGGCTCGTAAGTTGCTTTTATAATCAATATAAATAAAAAAATAATAATATAAATCTTGAAAAATTGTCCTGTATTTTTTAGTTAACAAGTAAATACATCACTTGTCAAACAAGTGATATTTAGAGTACTTAATACATATTATTTTATGTGACAATTTCTTGACACATGATTTAATGTGATAACTTGAAACATGTGGCACAAAAAAATGTTACATATGCAAAAGTCATTTAATAAATAAATTAAAAAATACAATATAACAAAAATACAAATAAAAAAGAAAAGAAAAACCAAAAACATTACTACTGTCCTAATAATAATTAAAAAAAACTAATTAAAATACTGAATTATTCTTCCACCAATATTTCTCATTCTCTATTTCTCTTTCTTGATCCTGATGATCAGCTTTTCACAAAACCTGAGAAAGTATTGAAATAACAATTCACCAAAAGGTTTCTACGTCTGCGATGATAGGTTTCTATCTATTTGTAAATCTTTTCACCACTATTGCATGGGGCATTTCCAAAGCGCACAAATAGATATGTTTAAGACATCACTACCTGAATGCTCCACGTCATTTCCAAAGCGCTCGTAAACGGGTCAATCATGCTTCTTCGTCTGAAAAGCTTCGTGTTCAATTTGAATCATGCTTCATGTTCAATGTTCAATTTGAATCGTGCACTAAATTGAGATCTGATAAGAAACAAATATATATAATTGTAATTGTAATAAAGAAACAAATATTCAAAAGTTGTGCACTAAAAGTGTAAAAAGTAATTTGACCTTTTCAATTAAACAAGTTTATTACATTTATTATATTCCATTTTAAAGATTAAACCATATCAATTACTGTGATTGTGTACGTTTTTATTCCAGATTTGATTTGTCCCAAAAAAACAAATGGAATGGAAATAAAAAAAATGATAGTAATTTAAACTGGTAAAAAAAAAAAAGTAAGCCCATCACCAAAAACAACCAAATGAGAAGGAATTTATCACCTGTAAATTGAGATCTGATAATGTTTCTTCTTGAATAGGCTAAAAACAATAGCCTAATTAAAGATCTTTGCTAAAATCAATTTTATCCATTATTAGTAATGACGATGTACATGGAGTGCATTTGCTCAAACATGTGCAATAAGTTGATGACATACAACCTCACACGCAGCTTGATCATTACATCGCTGTGTCCATTATAATTTATCTTGTCCAGTTATCCATTATAAAAGTCTAATGTAATTTGCTAGCTTCTTTTTTGTAGTATAATAAAAGTAGTTTATCACTTCAATGACTTCAATTGTAACAACATATGGAGAAATAAAAGTGAAATAAGAAGTAGTCGATTTTTCGTTACACGTGAACATCATTCAAAATTTTAAATTCAAACAAATATTAAAATCAAATAAATATTAAATAGATAAAAAAATTAATATTTTTTGAATGGATTTCACTATATCCACAATTGATATTATTTTATGCAACTATTGTTAACTATTGTATTATTATTAGTTAAATAAATCTCATGTAATCTTTGATTGCAAATAAGTAAGAGACATTTATTGAAAATTCAATTATATGTCTAATATTTGATTGAATACAAATTCAATTAATATTAATTAATTAGACATAATTTCTTATTTTATTAATTTTAGTATTGAATGAATAAATTTCAATCAATATTTAATTGGCAATATTACATACAACTAATTTAATACCTGATATTTAATTGAATTTAAATTCATTGAATATCAATTAAAAATAATTGATAATGACTTTGCATATTTTAATACTCTCTTAAATGCCACCATATTAATTTTTGCCTCCATTCATTTCCGAACTCACATTTTCTTCATCTTGCTATTAATTAATTGTTAGGAATAGTAATTAATTTCTCCAAAAGAAAAGGCTTTTTATCCCCAATTTGGTCAACATCAGTAGCTTCCTTTTATTAAAACTTTATAGTTAGAACGACTCTCTTTAATGTCTCATTTGTTTATTAATATTTAAAGTGAAATAAAAGTCCTTACTAATGTCATTATACAATAAGAACCACTATCTACTAATAAAAGTATCAAATCTTTTTTTTTAAATATAATAACAATGACTTTATATTCAATATTTTAGAAAAAAGTACATACCAATGTCATTTTACAACAAATGCTTTATGTTATATACTTGCTCTAACTTTTTAAAGAATATTTTGATTCATTTACAATACATATTAGTTATATTTTTATACCTTTATTAATGATTAGTTGTTAACACTTTCATAAGTATCATTGACGTTTCAACACCAAATCCTCCAAATGTCAACAACAGAGATAAAGGAAAAGACAATGTGCATATGTCTAATATCTCTGCAAATGAAATTTTCTTGCATCACAATACAATTCAAACTATAAGAAGTTGTATTCTAACATATATATTTGTCAGTGAGTTAATTTTTTACAAATGCATGACATTTATCAAAAATTAATTTTGCATTTAATTATATATATCTCAATTTATAATCTATTTGATAATACATGTTCTTATGAGGCAAGTTTTAATAATAACTTTAGCGATCAAAAGGAAGCAAGATATAGAAGAACTATAATGGATAATAGAAGAAAATTAATAGCCGGTTCTTACATGCAAAAGGATTTAAATCCCCAAAGTGGAGATCATAAGAGAAATAGCCCAGTGATTACCAACTCATAAGAGAAATAGCCCAATGATTACCAACCCAAAAAGATTTGGATGTAAAAGTAAGTATTAGGAATACAATATTTATTATAATCGTATCAGGTTATTTTTAATGAAAGCAATTGTTAACTTCAAACAAAAATAGCTAGCCAATTTGGCTATGTTCGAACAACACAAAACCGCATTCCAAGAGGAACAATAAATACAGATACTTTAGCAGACTCAAGGTAATATATTACAACACAGTTCAAATATTAGGATGAGTTGTTTTTAATAATTATGTTATCATAAATGCAAATTAGTTAACTAAAAAACTATTTGCATATTTTTTTTCTCTAACATAATATTATAATTATATTTTAAAATTCTCAATTATGCTAGAAGTGTTTTCAATAGGATGACCAAGAGCAAAAAAGTAATACAATCCCATCCGAAAGGATCGACTCGATGCATGAATCACCGAACTCCACCATCAACACCCTGGCCAAAGCCTTATGACTTCGGTCCATGGCATTAGACTCACGATAGCCAGACCCATGAAGATCCCCCTAAAACCAGGATTGGCCACTAAGGAAACGGCCTTGCCAGATCAAAAACGGACCTCCACGATCGTGGGACAGTCCCGACAAAGTCAGAGACAGACCTCAACGATAGTATAACAGTCCCGACAAGGTCAGAAACAGACCTCAACGATCATGGGCTGAAACCTTTGCCAAGGCACGATCTTAATGTACCTTCGTCAACGTGGATTGCATGAGGATTCCAGCTACGCTCTCCTTATATACCAGGCTAAGTTAACCTAAGAACAGGTCTGTGATATACACTTTATTGCAAAACACTTCTAGTGCGTTACCCAACTTGAGCGTTGGAGTCCCATTGCAGGTAACCATCCCCCTGGACTTCAAACACTTGGCGACAACTGCGCGAGGAGGAAACCACCATATTCGTACCTATCTCAGGTGTCCTCTGAATCCATTTCAGAACATTGGCGCCGTCTGTGGGGATCTTTGATAAACTTCTATTCCTATGTTAACTATGGTGAGCATAAGACACAACCAGAGGAAAGGTAGCACCGCGCATGCTGCCCCTGGCCAAATACAGGGCCTAGCAGCACGGCATGACCCTCCTTCCGTCACACTACCAGAAACCTCCGCTGCCAGAAACATGCCCGTTATAGTAGAAACTCTCAACGATGGACATGAAACTTCAGCCTCTGCTGAAAGTCCTGCCCCATCTTGAAGGGTTTCAATCTGTAACAGACTTGTCTTTCCTCATGGTGGAGCAAACAATACAAACCACGAGGCTATAGGATCCCTGTGCACGCTCGCTTAGGAACCTCCCACGACAACGTGGACCATGCGTCTCACTACAAAGACAATGTCGAATCTGAAACAACAAAGAATGGCCTTCGAGAGTTGTTGCGTCAACAGACAACACTCATCGAAGGCCAGCGGCGTCAGCTGGAAGAACAGCGCCGTCAGTTGGAAAATCTTGAAAGATCAGTGAGGACGGACAACGACAATGGAGAACAAGGGGTGGCTTGTAACGAGCGCACCATCCAGCATGCCAGCGCCGGGGCTTATGGAAATCATAACCCAGCCCCCGGCCATCAACAACAATTCTCTAATGCTCTAATGGCATACAGGGTTCCAAGGAACTTCAAGCCTCTGAGTAATTTGGAGGCCTATAATGGAACCACGGACCCCCAGGAGCACCTGGACGCTTACACCCAGTCCATGCAACTTTATGGGTACACCCCGGAACTATTATGCTGGGCTTTCCCCCTCTTTTTAAAGAAGGACGCCCTCCGTTGGTTCGTCACCTTACGCACAAAGATCACCGGATGGGAAGACTTGACGCAACGTTTCCTGCAGCACTACACCACAACAAAGGAACGACCAAAGTCGATCGACTCCCTTTCCGGGATCAGCCATGGAAGTTCCGAATCCCTGCGCAAGTACGTCAAAAGATTCAATCAGGCCTGCGTAGGCGTTGAAAACCTGGGCGACAGGATAGCCCTGCATTACGCCAGAAACGTACTTCGAACTGACTCGGGCTTCTTCATGTCCCTAGCAAAAAAGAAGCCGGCAAGCTTGGACGAGTTTCACTTACGGGCAGACAAGTACGTCGAATTGGAGGAAGTCACCAGGGCAAAAGAGAATCTGGAGAAAGGTGAGCCGGTTCACCAGAAGAAGAACCACAACAACAACCAACCCCGTGAATCCTCCAAGAACGAACGGTATCGGCCCAAGTATTCTGAGTATACTCCTTTGAACACCCATCGAGAGACAATCTTGAAGGAGGTCCTTCAAACCGAGTTCCAAGATATCAAGAGGCCATCACCCGTAAAGAAGCAATTCCAGAGGGACCTTTCGAAACATTGCAGGTGGCACAAGAGCTATGGCCACGAGACGGAGGATTGCTACTAACTCTGGAATGTTATTGAGTCCCTGATCAAAGAGGGACGTCTGCAGAAGTACATCAGCGGTCTCCAAGGAGGAGAAGACCGCGGAAGGCACCGGGACCGGAGACGAAGCCGCAGCCCCAGGCAGAGTCCAAACCAGCGCCCAAAGAAAAACCAGAGTCCTGTCAGGAGATCCCAGACCCTCCGCGCCGCAATGTTGAGAACAGGCAGGACCAGGAACGGGATACTCAATACGAGCATAACAGAAAGGACAGGCTCATTAGTACTATCTCCGGGGGATTCCCAAGGGGCGGTACGTCTAATAATTCCCGCAAGAAGGCACTCCGGACTGCAGTCCTAAGTGTATCCACCTCTTCGTCGCAGAGACCCTACGTGGAGTACAAGGACGCACCACCCATCTCCTTCTCTGATAAGGACTACGGCGATATTATTTGAGATCATGACGACCCCCTGGTCATATCTGGAATAATCTCCAACACCGAAGTCTGTCGCATCTTTGTAGATCAGGGGAGTTCAGCGGATATCATGTTCATGGACGCCTTCGAAAGACTGGAGTTCCCTCTGTCTGCGCTTACACCGTATGAAGATGAACTAACCGACTTCTCCGAAGAAAAAGTGACCCCGATGGGTTACTTTGAAACTTTCCTGACCCTGGGTAACGACGACACCTACAAAACGGTGAAGGTGAAGTTTCTAGTAGTGGATTGTCCCTCGGCCTACAACATCATCCTAGGCCGCCCCACGCTAAACGGCATTGCCGCTGTGGTCTCTACCGCCCACCAGGCCATGAAGTTCCTTAACAGGAACAATGAAGTGGTCACGGTCAAGGGCGACCAGATTGCAGCCCGCAAGTGCTATAATGAGAGCTTGAAGATCGGTAGGACCTCCAGAAAAACAAAAGCACGAACATCCAGCCCTACCCACGAGCAAGTCAACATCCTGATGACGGAGTTGGATGTCCGTGAAGAGATCCGAAGTACCATACCCCAGCCTGAAGGAGAACTGATCCCACTCCAGCTGGGCGACAAACCCGACCAAGTCACCATGATAGGAGCAAACCTCAAAGAACAAGAAAAGATCCAGCTGATAGAGCTCCTACAGAAAAACAAGGATCTCTTTGCCTGGACCACCGCCAACATGCCTGGAATTGACCCCGCTTTCATCTATCATCGTTTATCTATTAAACGGGATGCAAAGCCGGTCTCCCAGAAGAAGAGGAAAGTTGACACCGAGAGGTAACAAGCCATCGAGAAGCAAGTCAGGGAGTTACTAAACGCCGGCTTCATAAGAAAAATCTCATACACCACTTGGCTCTCGAACGTTGCCCTGGTTAAAAAGTCAAATGGGAAGTGGATGATGTGCGTGGACTACATCGACCTGAACAAGGTGTGTCCTAAAGATCCATATTCTCTCTCAAACATTGACAAGTTAGTCGATAGCTCCTCCGGCTTCCGGATACTGTCCTTCATGGACGCTTACTCAGGGTACAATCAGATTCCAATGTACCCTAGAGACCAAGATAAAACGGCATTCATCACCGAAAGGGCGAGCTACTGCTACAAGGTAATGCCGTTCGGGTTGAAAAACGCCGGTGCCACATACCAGAGGATGATGAACAGAGTCTTCGAAGAACAGATGAGGAGAATGTTAGAGGTCTACATCGATAATATGATAGTCAAAACCTCATCGTCTGGATCACACACCTCGGACCTCGAAGAAGTATTTGCGTAGCTAAGAAGGCACGACATGAGGCTCAACCCAGGAAAATGCGCATTCGGGGTCCAAGCTGGGAAATTCCTAGGGTTCATGCTGACCCACTGTGGCATAGAGGCAAACCACGACAAATGCAAGGCGGTGCTCGATATGCATAGCCCCCAGAGCGTGAAAGAGGTGCAACAGTTAAATGGACGAATCGCGGCACTCACCAGATTCTTGGCCAAAGCAGCCCATAAATCCCTCCCTCTTTTCAAGCTATTGAAAAAGAGGACCGGATTCGAGTGGACACAAGACTGTGAAGACGCTTTCACATCCCTCAAGAGCCTCCTGGCATCCCCTCCTATCCTCACAAGGCCAGAGCTAGGGAAAACCCTTTATTTGTACCTTTCGGTCCACGAAGAAGCTGTGAGTTCGATACTTATCGTGGGTCTTCTCGTTCGGAGGGACGAAGCTTCCTACTTCATGAGCAAAGTACTGTAAGGCCCCGAACTCAGGTATCAAAAGATAGAAAAGGTCGCATTTGCACTCATCGTTACGGCCAGGAGACTGAGGCAGTACTTTCAATGCCATCCTGTGGTCGTAAGGACCGATCAACCCATCCGACAGATACTGCATAAACCGGACTTAGCGGGAAGGATGATCGCCTGGTCCATTGAGCTTTCCGAGTTTGGGATTACCTACGAGCCCAGAGTAGTAATCAAGGCACAAGCACTATCGGATTTCCTGGTCGAACTCACCTCAGACCCTGGCCGCCCCGAGGAAATATCCTGGACCGTATTCGTGGATGGGTCCTCAAACCCAAAAAGATGCGGTGCCAGGGTAATTTTGGAGAACTCAGAGGGGGAGACCATTGAGAATTCACTAAGGTTCGAATTCCCCACCTCCAACAACCAGGCAGAGTATGAGGCATACATCGCGAGACTGGCAATGACCAGAGACTTAGGGGTCACAAAGATTAAACTTTGTAGTGACTCCCAACTCGTGACCTCTCAGATCCGAGGCGAGTATCAAGCCAAAGATCCCTTCCTGCAGAAATACCTGGCGAGAGTACAAGAACTCCTCCCGAACTTCCAGCTAGTTAAAGTGAAGCACATATCCCAGAAACAAAACTCCAGGGCCGATCTCTTATCCAAGTTGGCAAGCACCAAGAGTCCGGGTAACAACCAATCGGTGATCCAGGAAACCCTCTCGCACCCCGCAGTTTCCGACGTAACCATCTTCCAGGTTGACGAGCAAGAGCGTACCTGGATCACGCTACTGTTGGAATACTTACAATCTGATAGCCTCCCTGAGGATTCCAAGGAAGCGGCCAAATTGAAGAAAGCCACGGTCAGATACACCATCTTCGATGGACAGTTATATCGGCGCGAATTTTCTTCACCTCTTCTCAAATGCCTCACGCCAAAGGAGGCCCAATACGTCCTGGCCGAAGTCCACGAAGGGAGTTGTGGACACCACCTCGGAGGCAAGGCTCTAGCATTAAAGGCACTCAGGGCAGGTTACTACTGGCCCACAATGGAAGCAGACTCCCTTGCGCACGTCCAAGTATGTGAAAAATGCCAACGGCACTCCGACCACTATCACGCCCCGCCAGAGGAACTGTCCACGACATCTATACCCTGGCCTTTCTACCAATGGGGTATGGATATCTTGGGCCTCTTCCCTCAAGCGCCCGGGCAATTGAAGTTTTTGGTCGTAGCCGTGGACTATTTTACCAAGTGGATAGAAGCAGAGCCCTTGGTCACCATAACCTCGGCCCGGATTCAAAGGTTCACTTGGCACCACATTATTACTAGATTCGGGGTGCTAGAGTCCATTGTAACAGATAACGGGACACAGTTTAAGGACAAAGGGTTCGAAGAACTACTTGATGGGCTGAAGATAAAACACTACTGCAGTGCCGTGAAAACCCCCCGAACAAACGGGCAAGCTGAGGCGGCCAACTGAGTTATCGTCAGGGGGTTAAAGAAAAAACTGGACGAGGCCAAAGGAAACTGGGCCGAGCAGTTAGACTACATCCTTTGGGCCTACCGAACCACTCCTCATTTCACAATAAGTGAAACCCCATTCAAATTAACCTATGAGTGCAAAGCAATGATCCCGGTGGAGATAGGGGAACTAAGCTGGCATCTTCAGAACTTCTCACCAGATAACAACCCTGGGTTAATAAGGGAAGACTTGGACCTGTTGGAAGAAAGAAGGTGCATCGCACATATACACGATGCTGCAACCAAGTAAAGAACAGAAAGCCCATTGACAACCCAAGGTCGTCCCCCAAAAGATTCCAACGATCTTGCGACTGAGAGGACATCGGCGGAAGGAATGCCTCCCACTAGTTAGCCCCTAATGGGAAGGCCCATACCGTATCGTAATCGCACCGAAAATATGAAGCTTACACCTGAGAAACACTAATTTCCAAGCCAAGTAAAGAACTTTTGGAATACGTCTAAACTCGTAAAACTTGATAGCTAAGTGCCCTTTAAGGCCTAGTCTCCTAGTCTTCTTTATGTTTGATTTGCACAAATTATTGTATGAAGATTATCCTTCCAGATATTTAATGAAACATCCATAAAAAAGTTAGCCCAATTTGGTAAACGGAGTTTTCGGAGACCGGCCACATAGACCCAAGACTCATCGTACTAACCGAGGAGTTGTCTTGTGCTAGATAGGTTGTGCAGCAGAAAAATCCCGACTTTAGAAAATTCTCGCACCAAACCATGGGCACGAAAGACCCCGGCATAGACCAGTCCCTAAACCAAAGTCACGCAGCATCCAAAATACCTAAACAGAAGGTAATGGTCCCCGGACAAGGTTTTTTACCTTAGGCACGGATCCCAAATGCCAAACTACTTTGGACATCGGATCCTAAGCCAAGGTTTATAAAATCCCTCATAACGCGAAATCCTAAAGAGAGCCACAAGGCGCTCAACTGAAGTGGGTGTTGGACCCAGACTACGGTCTCGTCAAAATTCCCCTAAGGTATAAAGACCCCGGACCCAAGTATTTAAAC
Source organism: Ormosia emarginata (assembly GCA_029884605.1). NCBI lineage: Eukaryota > Viridiplantae > Streptophyta > Magnoliopsida > Fabales > Fabaceae > Ormosia > Ormosia emarginata. The sequence continues at coordinate 17,813,922 of JAQQTP010000080.1, read as the reverse complement.
TTGGTACTTCGCCGGTCTCGACTAAGTACCAAGCTGGGGGCAACTACATATCGCGTCGTCAAGGCGAGCATTGGATTCACCCTGGTATAATATAAATACCACGACTTGCAGAAAGAAGAAAGGTAGAAGACATGAGATTCAAAACAAAAGGAAAAATTTTATTAAATTTCTCATTCTATACATCATCTTACAACAAAAAGAGGGAAAATAAATTATAGAGACATAAAACATATAAGGAAAGAAACTCCGGAGGTGCGAACCACCATTAACATCATTGGCATCCCGGTCCGTGTCGCATCCACATTTCCTCCAAGGATTAGCACCAGTCTCCTCCCTGAAACAACATATTGAAAAAGTGGATTGGTTTCGAAGCCCGGAGCAGAACATTGCTGCCGAACCCCGGTATCCATCGCTTTTCTTCATTTCCTTCTTCGCCAGGTATGAAGAGACCAGGGCGCACTCTCCTTTGATAGACGGGGCATAACTTTTTCATGGGAAGATCGTTCCACCGAAAACCTTGATCACCCCAAGCAGCTTCAAAGCCAAGGAGCAGCCCCAATAGTCCATTCTGCATATCCAACTGCTCTTAGGAGCGGGTGGTAAGGAAAGCGACATTGGGCCCTACCCATCCGGTTGCCTCCGTTTAAAACGACAAATATCTCAAGCCTCCCCAGCGACGAGAAATATCAAACAAGCAATTATAGTACGCTGGGAAAGTGAGACATCTGCCACTAATACGCTGAGAAAGTGAGATATCTACTCAAGAAATCGCTCACAAAGAAATGACCAAGTTTCGTAGATTTTGGAAAGAACAAGAAGAAAACTCTCGCAAAGGCAAAACCCTCCGTTTATTAATAGGAAAGGAAAGAACCATTTATCCGAGATAAGTCACTTTCAAAATGAAGATGCAAAAGAAATGCCATAATCGAACGCAAAACCCTCTATTTATAGAGAATGGAACGCTTCGATTGACTCCTCGCACCGAAGAGCCTGTCAAACCATAAGTCCGCGTTCAATGCTCTCCAGTTCCCACTGGATACAAGAGCAGTGGACGGTTGGAAATTGCACAAAGCTGACGCTCCTCATTAAAGACTCCTTCGTTTTAGAGAAAGTCAAAGCGATGGTTTCTAAAGAATCCAAGAATCCAAAATCAATGAAGAACGCTGCTGCAAGCCAAAAGACCCCGAGAACCACACCTGGGGGCAACTGAAGGATAACCTCGAAACTAAGGAATGGTGATGTAGGTAAGGACCCACCTCAGCCTCCAAACCATACCCCAACCGCCGAGGTATCTCACGCTCAATCACGGACCTCAGCCATCACGAGACACCGCGAAATCAGGCTTCAAGCTAGGGCGAAGTCCGTAGAGAACCCAATGATCCTATATCTTGACACTTAGATCTCATCCAAAGCGCCAAGATGGGAGCAACTGTTCTGGACCGTAGTCCAGGGTCCCATCTGGAAGGATCGATCCGATGCATGAACCACCGGACTCCACCATCAACACCCCAGCCAAAGCCTTATGACCTCGGTCCATGGCATCAGACTCACGATAGCCGACCCATGAAGATTCCCCTAAAACCAGGATTGGCCACCAAGGAAACGGCCCTGCCAGATCAGAAACGGACCTCCACGATCGTGGGACAGTCCCGACAAAGTCAGAGACGAACCTCAACGATCGTAGGACAATCCCGACAAGGTCGAAAAGCAGACCTTCAACGATCATGGGCTAAACCTCGAACATCACAAAACACGATCCCGATGTACCTTCGTCCTACGTGGATTGCATGAGGATTCTAGTCACGCTTCCTTATATACCAGATAAGTTAACCTAAGAACAGTCTACGATATACACTTTATTGCAAAACACTTCTGGTGCGTTGCCTTTTTTTCTCTTGAAGTCCCATATTATACCCATCCCCCTGACTTCAAACGCTTCTCAATTATGCTAGAGGAAACCACCGTATTCGTACCTATCTCAGGTATCCTCTAAATCCATTTCAAAACAAATCTGTTACATGAGACAGAAGAAATATAAGATTAGAAAAAATATTGTTGTTGATGAGAATGACAATCTAAAAAATAATACAAAATCAATACAAGTTGATTCAAACAACACTGGTATGCCTGTTAAGAAACTCCAAATATAACTTCCATAAATTTAATTTTTTTCTACTAAATTATATTTTTAAAAAATATCTGATGCAAATATATGCATCTTATAGATTTTGATTATGTCTTTAATGATGACATAAGTGAAGATTCAAAAGAGGGCAAATGTACTTATATGTTTATGAGTAAAATCATGAACACATTAAAAAAATTCAAATTCTAATAGTTCTAATCTAATTCGTTATTCCCTAAGAAACTTTTCACACTTGACTATTCTTACAAAATATGGTGATATTGGAGATCCTTTGTGGATATGTGAATCATGTAACACAATAATGTGATATGACAAAAGAACAGTTAAATCTAGAAACTCATCCAGTTCCCAATTTTCAATGTGCTATATGAATGGAAAAGTTCAAATATCTAACTTGAAGGAAGCTCCTGATATGCTGCAAGAGTTGTTGTTTGGAAATGATAGAACTAGCAAAGATTTTCAATAGAATATCAAATCGTATAACATGATGTTTGCTTTTACATCTCTTAGGGAAATATTTAGTCTCAAATAAATAATGGTTCTACTTCGCACACATTTCTTCTACTTGGTCAAAATTACCATTTGATTGGAAGTTTACTACTAGAAGAATGATCAACACATAAATTTTCTCAGTTGTATATCTTTGACACAGAGAATGAAGCTCAAAATATAATAAATTCTGTCATGTATCAATCTCTTTCTTTAATTTAAAAGTTTTAAAATTTGTTATCATGTCGTATAGTTATTATTTGTCAATAATAACAATAACCCGCTGATATTAAATGACATTTCAGGTCACAACATAACACAAATGACCTTAATTCGGGTATTGTTTCTTTATTGAAGGACACGATTGATGAATTCAATGTCCTTGCTCAAACGTATAGAGTTGCTCGGGAGGGTTTTGCTACTTATGACTTAGAATGTGTCAAATTAAAACTAATAAAAAGCCGATGAGAGGACCTACAACCTTCCAAATGCTAGTGAAATAACAACACTAATTGTTGTCCTTTATGTTTTAAAATGTTGGAGCAATATAAAATTTCTGTTAGTTTCTCTTATCTATAAGTGTTTCCTTTTAAATTAAATTGCTTTAAATTATATTTACATTATATTTACTTTTTATTATGTCCGTGCATCGCATGAGTAGAAGAACTAGTAAAATAAAATAATACAATGTACTATTAGCTTTTAAAGAGGAAATTAAGTTCATCTGGCTTTTCATATAAATAATTCTCTATACAACGGATGTTAATAATTCTCTCTACATCGGAATATGTTGTAAAAATAACCATAGAGAACTTAAGAAATAAAGAAAAAACAAGATAGCAAAACATAAAGAACTCAAGAAATAGATAAGAAACTAAAGAGGAAAAGAAAAGTTTTTTTTCATTCTTGTATATCTTACTCAAATACCTTACACTATCTATATATAGAGTTACGATTACATGGAATTACAAGCATCATTATAATGAGATATAAAAAAGAATAATGTATATTAACATTTACATAATGAGTGTCTTATAATATTTTTGTAACTATGTAACTCTAGTGACTCAAAAACATCAATCTTTAAGATTATTCATAGAATAAAATTAAACTCAACATTTTAGTTGTTTGTCTCAATAATTTATTCATATATTATAAATGTTCATTTTATTTATATTATTTTTTTATTTGGCGGCAAAAACCTTGGAGGAGGAGGCTAATTCAAACTAAACACCCGATGTGAATAGGGAGAAGGATCTTCCAAAGTAACTTTAGAACAAATAAATATTTATCAATCATTGATATATGAGTTCATTCATCTATCAATGATTGATAGATACTTACTCTAAAATTACTTTAGAAGATCCAAATCTATGTGAATAAAATTATTTCTATAACTATTATTATAGACCAATCACATCTGCTAATTGCCTCAATAATTAATTAGCTTCAATGAGGAAAACAAGTTCCTCTCCACATCTACCTTTTATTTCCGTTTTCTTTTTATGTAGAGCGATGTATTTCTTTTATTTTCATTAATTAATAATGAGAAGTTATTTTTTGGTTAAAAAACTAATTGAAATGTTTTTATTTTGGTCAGAACTAATTTTTTAAAAAAATCTGGGGTTGATACTTTTAAAATATTGAGTTAATAATGGCCGAATGAACTGGCCCCATTTTCATAGATACATTTTTTTAAAATAAAAATTTTTAGAGTGAATATCAGAGTAAACCACAAATCTTTTAAAGAATTTATAGCATGATTACAAGTTACTTTCTAACGAGAGATTCATGTATTTAAATTTTAAACTTAAGTTATATAATTGTTAAGAGTAAAAAGTTAATTAATTATTCGTATCAGATACATGAAAACCTATATATGATACACGTATTTTGTGTGTTTGATTAAAAAATTATTATTTTTAGTTTATACACGTCTTGGACACGATTGGACAAATGTCAGATGTACTTAGACACGTCTAGGACACGACCCATTAATATATATATATATATATATATATATATATATATTAAAAATAATTTTCATGATTAACGTTCAATTAGTAAGTCCGTAACCCACCCAAACCTAATCACATGACTGATGTTTCAATCACTATTTTCACATACTAATATTTTAAGTTTTAGTTTTTTCACACGCCACTATTAGACTTTTAAGTTTTATTTTTTTACACACCACTATTTTCACCGCTTCTTTCTACTTTTCGCTGTACAAAATCGTCCACTTCGTCGTTAAAAAGCTTGCCTCATACTAATATTTTCTCTAGTTAACTTTTTTTAGATGCACATATATTTATACATGATTAGTTCTATTAGTAAAAGTTGATTTAAGAAATTTTTTAGATATATAAATAGAAATAATGTTCTATATTTTTTATAAGAGACTTATTAAGTGATAAATATGATACATATGACATATATTAAAATATTATAAATCTCTAAATTTATAAAAATAATATTAATGAATTATAAATTTTTTTTTAAATTTTGTAATTATATATATATATATAAGCAAATTAAAAAATTGATTTATATATATATATATATATATATGTTGTGTTTATAACTTATAATTTTTGAATTTAGTGTGTTTTTATATTTATATTTATGTTGTATCTTATATCTATGCTTATGTCTATACTTTATAGATAATGACTCATTTTTACTGTTAAAAATCATAACATAAAAATATCAACATTTATATTCTTACATCAAATAATGCATATATCTCTTTTCACACTTCTTCTAATATCATTCTTTATATATATATTTTTTATCACTTTCTCTCACTTAATCACATTTTTAAAAAAAATATAAAATAGTATTTACATCCCTTTTATGGACGTAGGATAATCTTTATTATGAAAATATTAGGCAATCCAAAAGCAGAAATTGTAGACTACTCTTAAAAAATTTGGTACACCACGAGTTTTAGTTATAACACCAACAATCAAACAGACTTGAATCGGTCTTTCAGTCAATCACACCAAATACCTAAATAACAGTGAGTTCAACCAAACCAAATACCTAAAAAATAAAAGTAAGAGTGGGCCCAACCCAATCAAAGAAAAGGGCCTCGTTGGATTGGGTTGCTCCAAACCCGGCCCGGATATCATCACGATTTAGAATAGGCACACGCTCCACTCCAAACCCCACTCGTTTCGTTTGTTCTCTCCTCTCCTCGTCTTCTAGGGTAACCACGGCGCCACTCCAACAACTAGTGCGGCCATTTCCCATCGATCCTCTTCTCTTCTCGGGTTCACGCCTCTCTCTCTCTCTCTCTCTCTCTCTATATGAAATCCTATGACATAGGTCTGTATGTGACTGTGCACGTTCACCAGTCACGGTGGCGCACGATAAAACAACCTTTCAGTTTGTGTAATTGGCAGATCCTGATTATCGCGAATCCTTGCCTTGATTGTTTTATTTGGTTCCTACAACAATAATACTCTTTCTAGTTATAACGATGCTCAAATTCCATGTTTTTCTCTTCTGATTAAACGGTTACTGGCTTCCTGTATAGGCTGATTCAATTCTCCTAGTTGTGAATCTAAATTTTTTTAGAACGTTAATATGATAAGTGTTGCCATAATGGTTAGTCCAGCTCAGCTAAGCAAACGTAGACAATTTTACTTGATTCTTCTCAGTTTATGAATATTCTCTGTTTTACTTTATTCCAATCCCCTGAACTGTGCACCATTGTGTAGACAATTTTACTTTAGATGTGGTCTTATAATGCTGTTTCTGGCCAATATTTTATTTTATTTTATTTTTCTGTGTTGTTATTTATCTCTTTTTTTTTAATATTTGAGCAGGGAAGTCTGGTTCTTGTGAATTCTCAATATGACTTCATTCTTGAAGCCTGAGAATGCCCTCAAGAGGGCAGAAGGTTAGTTCAACAGATAATCATTTACTCTTTGTGATTTATATACTTTCTTGCTTTTGTTTAAAAAATGTTATTTTAGTCTTAATATATATCATGGTGGAATTGAATCATCCTGTGTAAAATTCACTATGCAGAATTAATCAATGTCGGGCAGAAGCAGGATGCTTTGCAGACTCTTCATGACCTTATCACTTCAAAAAGATACAGAGCATGGCAGAAGACACTTGAAAGGATTATGTTCAAGTATGTAGAACTGTGTGTGGACATGCGTAAAGGGCGGTTTGCGAAGGATGGGCTCATTCAATATCGTATCATATGTCAGCAAGTGAATGTTAGTTCGCTGGAAGAGGTGATCAAGCATTTCATGCACCTGTCAACTGAGAAAGCTGAACAAGCTCGTAGCCAGGCGCAGGAATTAGAAGAAGCCCTTGATGTTGATGATTTAGAGGCAGATAAAAGGCCAGAGGACTTGATGCTAAGCTATGTCAGTGGGGAGAAAGGAAAGGACAGATCTGATCGGGAGCTTGTTACCCCATGGTTTAAATTTCTTTGGGAAACATACAGGACGGTGCTTGAAATTTTACGGAACAACTCAAAACTGGAAACTTTATATGCTGTAACCTTTCTTCTGCTGTCTTTTACTACTTGCTGGTGTTATAGTTACTTCATATGTATCTGTCTAACTTAAAAACTATAGATCTTTAAGCAATCAATATTATTGATATTTATGTTTGACTATGGAATGGTGCTAGACTTGACACTGGCTTTCTGTCGTTTATAATTTGATTCGGAACTGTTTTATTTTATTTCTCTTTCTCTCTCTCTCGGCCTGTCTGCTCTTGATATGGATGACGAAATTGTTCTTGAGATATTTATAGCTGTCCCAATTGTGTTTCAACCTTTAAGACATAATAGAGCATCATGGATTGCTTCATAAATTTCACTGGTAAATATATGCCATTATCAATTTATCATATTCCATGTTATGTACACTTTACTGTGTTTCTGAATTTTCCATTGTTACTAAATTTAGACATGTAACAGTGGTAAGTATTCCTGATGGATAGTAATTAATTGATTGGTTTTGGGGTTTTATTGTTGTTCTCATTAGTTTTTCTTTGTCATTTCATATTGTTGTATGCTTTCTTGTAAAGAATGATACTTTGAGGATGCACCCTTGTTTTTTAATGTAGAATTTCTAATAGGCTTTAATGCCTTGTGCAGATGACAGCTCATCGAGCTTTCCAGTTTTGTAAGCAATATAAGCGAACAACAGAGTTCCGCAGACTATGTGAAATCATAAGAAACCATTTGGCCAATCTTAATAAGTATCGTGACCAACGGGACCGGCCTGATCTTTCAGCTCCTGAAAGTTTGCAACTGTATCTCGATACAAGATTTGAGCAGCTGAAAATTGCCACTGAACTTGAACTTTGGCAGGTTGGCCATTTCTCATTTTTCTTTGCATATCTATTACATGTTTGTTTTGTTAATGTTTCAGGCAAAGATAGAGAATTTTTGGCAAATACAACCTGACAATTTGTCTTTGTATGCAGGAAGCTTTTCGATCAATTGAAGATATACATGGACTAATGTGCTTGGTCAAGAAAACACCCAAGCCATCCTTGATGGTTGTTTACTATGCTAAGCTGACAGAAATATTTTGGATATCATCAAGTCATCTATATCATGCATATGCATGGTTCAGGCTTTTTTTATTACAAAAAAGCTTCAATAAGAATCTGAGTCAGAAGGATTTGCAATTGATAGCTTCATCTGTTGTTCTGGCTGCACTTTCAGTGCCTCCTCTTGATCGCACTCATGGCGCATCTCATTTGGAACTGGAGCATGAAAAAGAGAGAAATTTGAGGATGGCTAATCTCATTGGCTTTAATCTTGAAACTAAACCTGAAAGCAGAGAAGTGGTATTTTACTTCCCCTCAATTGTACTCCCAAATTAGCATATAGATGGTGGTTTTCTAACTCTTAGTACTTGCTATCTGTTTCCTTTTTGGCTGTCCCCAGCTTTCAAGGTCATCACTTCTCGCTGAACTGGTAAGATTTTCTCTTTGATTAACTTTATGTTTATATTAATGGTCATAACTTCTTTACATTATTTGAAACACCTAATTCCTTTGAGCACTATATAAATTCCTTCTTTTAGCTCTGCCTTTTTTTTAAAACACTGGTGAGATCTTTTTGGATTCTATTGTGGCTGTTATTGTTGTTTATTTATTTCTTTTATGTGGATGGTGTGAGGAGTGGGGGTTTCAATTAAATTAAAAAAATTAATTATGTTTAGGATATCTAATATCTAATTTTTCTGAATCATTGACTTTGTTTTTTTTTTAAGGGTATGTTTGGATGATAGAATTGGAGTTACTGTTCAAAATTCTAATTTCAATTCAATTCTGTTAGAATTGGAATTGAATAAGAATCTTGATTTTATGTTTGGTGCAAATAAAGAATTAAGGTATAGAATTGCAATTCTGCATGCGACGGTGGTCGGAGAGCGCCGCTGGCGACGTTGGTCAGAGGATGCCACCTGAAACTAGGCCTACATCAGCAATAATGTTGCTAGAGTATGCGATTAAAATAATGAGTAATTTTTTTGTACTTGGAATTGTAATTCTTAGGGTCTAGGCTAAGAATTGAAAATAGTATAGAATAGTTATTCTCCAATTCCATGGAATTGGACTCACAATTGAAATTCCAATTCTAATGTACACACCAAACAATCCAATTCCAATTTCAAGGCTAATTCCATGCGTCAAATGGCACGTTATAGTTTTAGTTTTTTATTTATATTTGTCGTGGTTGGTAAATTTGATTTGAAGTTCTTTCGTCATCAACTTATTGCCTGACTGTGCAAAATATAAATATCTCTGTTGTTCAAGCTTCTGTGAGATTTTTTTGTACACATCACAGCTATTGATCTCTGCATTTCACTCCATTTGAAATTTTGAGCTTTGGGGATTGCAACCTTAGAGTACCACCATCTGATGTGATACTTATTTTATTTGGAAATTTAGCTTTATGTTATGCTGATTATCAACATTTTGTTGCTTGTGAATATTTGTTGCAGGGTAATTATTTTAACTTCAATATACTTTCACTCTTATGACTGTTGAGGTTATAGGGACTTGATGGAAAATGAGAGATCTAAAATATTATTAATGGGATGACATTTGTTATGGTAGAAAACACTAACCTAATACTCCTATTATTGTTAATATTCTAGGTCAAGTACTAGTGTAGTACAACTAGTACAACTCCAGCCCAATAACACGCTACTAACATAGCAAGACTCTTAATAAGAATCCTAATCCTAATATTCTAACAATTTCCAAATTCTGAACAATGTATTTTTACCTCAATACTATGTGGATGTACGCTGTGCGTAAGTGATCTAATCGGTTAAAACACTTTCCATAATTGACTGATGATGATGTTTATTGATTAGGCTTTCTCTGCAACTGCATTAGTAATCATGTTTTATTTATTTTGACTTGATGTCAACATTCTCTTATTTATTTTTGTTTCTTCATATATCTTTTTCTTAATTTCATTATGTCTTTGCAAGCCTTCTGTGTCGCATAGAGCTCATTATTGATTATGAGGTTCAGGGGTTGGGTGTGGTCTGGGTTATAATCACTACTGCAAAGTTAAATGCGATATTTTCAATTAATGGTGGTAGAATCAGTTTAAAGTTTGTATCTTTGGGTTCATTACAGGCATCCAAGGGTGTGATGTCTTGTGTAACTCAGGAAGTGAAGGACATTTACCATCTTTTGGAACATGAATTTCTTCCGTCAGATCTTGCATTAAAAGTGCAGCCCTTGTTAACTAAAATCTCAAAGTTAGGGGGTAAGCTTTCCATTGGTTCATCTGTCCCAGAGGTGCAATTGTCTCAGTATGTTCCAGCACTGGAAAAACTAGCTACCTTGAGGTTGCTACAACAGGTACATTTTCATTTTTCGCTAATTTTTTTGTATATAAATGTTTTTCCCCTTGTGGTTAGTTATTATTATACATGTTAACTTGTTGCCTCTTGGTCTTCTAGGTGTCTAATGTGTACCAGACAATGAAGATTGAGACCTTATCAGGAATGATCCCCTTCTTTGATTTTTCGGTAGTGGAAAAAATTTCTGTGGATGCTGTTAAGCAGAAGTTTGTATCGATGAAAGTTGACTACATGAAAAATGTTGTAATTTTCTGCAAAGTGGTATGTTTTCCATCAGTTTGTTGTGGTTGCCATCCTTAGAACTTATGATGCAGTGGAAACACTATTTTTTGTTGGAGATTCACCTAAATAACGTACAGATAAAGTTTCTGGCATTTTATGTTATTCCAGGAATACATGGGTTTGTTGATCAGTCATGTTTCTGCTGAATCACTATACCTTGTAATATTAAAAAAAAGGAGTTCTTTGGTTAGATCCAACCTGAAATGTCAAGAATCAATTGTTAACATAAATTTTTGCTGCGGTTGAAATGTCTGGACAATCAATTTTTAGTTGTATGTCAGTCCTGTGTGTGTCTCAGTTTACTAATTGAGTTTAGGGCAATTGCTTTATTTCTATTGCAGAGTCTTGACTCTGATGGTTTAAGGGATCACTTGGCCAATTTTGCTGAACAATTGAATAAGGCAAGACAAATTATTTATCCTCCAGATAGGAAGCTATCAAAACTTGGAGCTTTGCTTCCCTCTTTGACAGAGGTTGTGGCCAAGGAACACAAGAGGCTTCTTGCTCGAAAATCGATTATTGAGAAGAGGAAAGAAGAACAAGAACGACAGCTTCTTGAAATGGTATAATATTGTGAATTAATATTAATATTGCATATTAGGACTTAGGAGTAAACGATTTTTAAAATGATTAAAATTTTCTTTAACTTGTATATTTGAAGGAACGTGAGGAGGAGTCAAAGAGGTTAAGACTGCAGAAAATAACTGAAGAAGCAGAACAAAGAAGACTTGCCACTGAGTATGAGCAGAGGAAGAATCAGAGGATCCTCAGGGAAATAGAGGAAAGAGAAATGGAAGAAGCTCAAGCTTTGCTTCAGGAAGCTGAAAAGCGTATTAAAAAGAAGGGGAAAAAGCCAATCATAGAGGGGGTGAGTTGAAGTCTAACTTCAATTAGATTCTTGATTTGTTAGGTCTGCATGTTTTAACAATAAACCCTATCTATAGGATAAAATGACCAAGCAGACCTTGATGGAGTTGACTTTGACTGAACAACTTCGAGAAAGACAGGAAATGGAAAAAAAACTGCAAAAATTAGCTAAAACCATGGATTATTTGGAAAGAGCAAAAAGAGAAGAGGCTGCTCCCTTGATTGAAGCTACTTATCAACAGCGCCTAGTGGAAGAGAGGATTCTTCATGAGCGTGAGCAACAGGTATGAATTCTCTTGTTTGCCGGAGTAGCAACATATTTCTCACTTCATGTTGCACCTTAATCTTCACCACCCACAACTTTCCCTTTTAACCTGATTTTGTCTTATACTGGCTGGGTTGCACCATGTTCTGATGCAGCAAGAGATTGAACTGAGCAAGCAGCGCCATGAGGGAGATCTTAAGGAGAAGGAGAGGCTTGTTCGAATGATGGGCAATAAAGTTAGTATCATCAACATCTTTGGCTTCTCTTCTATGCTTCTTTGCCATTATCATTGTCAAATTGTGTTTTCTGTCTTTTGTTTATTGGGAACTTTTTGGGATGATATTACAGGCTAGGACATATGAGGACCTTTTTTGGCTATCAAATATTGTTGTCATTTGTCATCAAATTAGTGGAACTATCAATTATCAAATTCACCCATAAAAAACAGTTGCTTGCTCTGTTTCCTACCTAGCCTTGCACGTTGGCTGATGTTTTTATCATGCAATTGACTATGCAGGAGATATATCAAGAGAGAGTCGTCAGTCAACGCCAAGCAGAATTTAACAGATTGAGGCGCGAAAGAGAGGAGCGAATCTCTAGGATTTTACAGTCCAGGAGACAGGAGAGGGAAAAATTGAGGAAGTTGAAGTTTTATCTGAAGTTAGAAGAAGAGAGACAACAGAAATTGCATGAGGAGGAAGAAGCTCGGAAGCGTGAAGGTAAATATTTTTACTTTGTCGAGGAACACTTAAATGACTTGCTTTTTTCAGATCTTTTTAGTATTAACGGGTTTCTCTGAACAAGTTGAATATATTTTCTCAATTCCACCAAAATTGTCATGATTTTTTGTTTTTTCAATTTCACCTTTTGTATGTGTTCATTCTTCATTAGGAAATGCTTATTGCACTGTGAAATCAATTTACCATCTTTTACCAACAATTTAATAGCCTATCTTCTGTTTTGTATTTACGTAACTTATGGTGTTTGACTTCCAGAGGCTGAGAGACGAAAGAAGGAAGAGGCTGAGCGCCTAGCAAAATTAGCTGAGATAGCTGAAAAGCAGAGGCAGAGAGAGCGGGAACTTGAAGAAAAGGAGAGAAAAAGAAGAGAAGAATTGTTGGGCACCGGCAGAACTGCTGAAGGAGCTTTGAAACCTTCCGAGCCTCCCGCCCGTCCGTTGGATTCTGGATCTGCTGCTCCTGCTGCATCTGCCGCAGCACCAACCCCAGGGAAATACGTCCCTAAGTTCCGGCGTGAGAGGGCTGAAGGCCCAGGTGCTGTTCCTCCTCCGGAAACAGATCGTTGGGCTAACAGTAGCAGCAGGCAGGAAGGTGACAGGTGGCGTAGTGATGATCGCAAACCCGCATTTGGTTCTGGTGGGGGTTCAAGGTCATCATCCACTTGGTCATCCTCCAGGAATACACGTGATCGTTGATCATTTGTGCACTGATTTATCGCCAATGCCATTGCAGCCCTTGGTGTGGGGTGCATTGCTTGATTGTACTGGTTCTTGTGATTTTTGGTCGACTTCTCTTTGCACTCCCCATTTTGAGTTCTAGAATTATTTTTGGTACTGAGTTCTTAAATTTATTATCTCCTAATGCTCGTGGGGTCCTCGGTTCTGTTGAGGAACATGCCAATTTTTTTTTCTATTTATGATCGAGTGGATTGGATATGGGAATCGAAATTTCGAATCAGAAGAGTACTGCAGACCTATTTTTCTACTTGTTGGTATTTTGAGTTCGGCAATAGTGAAAAATACTCGGTAGCCGTAGTTTCTGGTTTTATTTATTTATATTATATTTTCCATTGGAATCCCTTGGCTGCAACTGATTTCATGCTTGTTTGGTTTCAAGTTAGGCTATCCAAACGTACGTCTCATGTCTTCAAACGGACATTCAATTTTGTTTGGGTAATTTTCATTTTCATTAATTTCAATGGAAAATGGTTTCTAAATTCAGTTACAGTGAAGTAAAAATTTCTTTTTTTTTTTATTGAATAAAAGTTTGTTGGAGAATTTTTTATTTTAATCTTGTTTCAAAAAAATTTTAATTTTTTATTCAAATAAAATTTATGTTAAATTAATTTTTGAGATAATTTTTTTAACATAAATTATGTTATTATAAATTTTTTTTAATTAAATTTAAATTTTATAAAATTAAATTGATTTAAACTTAAATTTATTAATTATAATCTAAACACATTTTTTATATTAATCCTCGCATAATTTTTTTTTTATTTTTGTAATTTCCGAGCGATGAACAATGAGATAGCAGATTTAATTGGGCCTTTCCCATTAACCATAAGCAGATGTAGATTTATCAGGTAATAATTTTTTTGCAGCATGGAGTGCCAGTCTCGAACTTGTTACGCACTAATGCGATGAAAGTGAGCAAACCATTAGACCAGGAGTTAGTCTGGCTTTTATCATTATGGGATACACTTGTCATAAAGAAAATTTTGATTCTGAAAATTGTTTTCTTTAGAAATGATATATACTTTTTTTTTTCATCGAGAATAATTTTTAAATTACTTTACAACTTTAAATCATAAATGTTTAAAGATCTATTTTTCTTTAAAAAAATCTTTTAAAATGAGAAAATAAAGATATATTTATTTTTAATTTAATTTAAAGTCATGATTTTAACTCATTAAAATTTAAATATAAATACACCCATATTGAATTATTCTTCAAAATTCAAAATGTACACACTACCTAATAATCAATCTACAAAACCCATAATATATATACTATCTAATATTCAATCAATCTACAACTAGAGAGAGAGGAACACTTTTTGGCACATTTATTTTAGGATTTTGTATTTAAATTTACAAATATCCAAATATATTAGTTTTCTAAATACAACTCTTTTACTTAATATTTCAAATTTTGAGTAGTTCATATGAAGTGATAAGTTGAAATTGCCACTGTTGTAAAAAAAAATGATAAATACACTCATAAATGCTACAAACAAAGTCAGTGGCTCAAAATTTTTGGAGTGATTGATGATGTGATGAGTGAAATGATTTTGATCATTGATTTAATTGTGTGATGAGTTTGTGATTCAATTTTTTTTATATCACAGCTACATATATACATTCGCACACGTATGAATGTCGAGCTAAATTAGTAAATTAAGTGCATATTTGTTTCAAATTTTTTTAGTTTAGATTATTTTTTTTTAAAAAAAAAGTTATTTTAACATGTTCAATTATGTTTGGTATCATTTCACAGCTTTTATATAAAATTTAATGTAAAATAAAAATTTTTTGAAGTTAATTTTTATAATCTACATTAAAGTTTTACATTAACTTATATTATTCTTTACATTTTGATATATAATTATTATTTTATCTTTAATTAAATAAATTTTTTAATTATTCGATAATTTAATATATAAAAGCTTCTTTTTTATAATTAGTAATTTAAAATTATTTTTTAATTAATATATCTTAAAAATAAATCAATTATAACAAAAAATTTTATATAATAATTAATTATTAAAATAATCAAAATTTTCACAACTAAACCAAACACACCGTGAACTTTGAGCAAGATTGTTCACAGTCACGTTAAAACTGGCGGGTGTATAAGGACACGAGGAAACTTACAAAACACAACTTGAAAAAGAAACCAAGAAAAAGGTGGTCAACCATAATGATGAGATGAGAAGAATCAAACCAACTGTTTTTACTCACTCTTCCCTCCTACACAAGATTCAGAATCTTTACCATAGTATCTCATTTTCTCGGCAACCAAACGGAGTTTCATATGATTCTCATTCAATAAACTATTCAGATATTTTCAACTTTTCTGTGCGTCTTGTAGCGTGCAAAGTTCTAGCCGGCAATTCTTCTGTTTGGACGTCAACCTCATGACGCAAGCAAATATCTAGGGTTTAAATAGCTTTCCATCCAATCCATCAACTGGATCAACAACGAGAACTAGAAGTAGAACCTATGGCATCTGTAATTCCTAGCGACGAAGAGACGCCACTGGTTGCCGATGAATCGCCTCCTAAGATTAAGAGCCACACCAGGGATGTTCACATCTTGAGCTTGGCGTTTCTGTTGATCTTTCTAGCCTACGGAGCTGCTCAGAATTTACAGAGCACTCTCAACACTGTCAGTCTCTCTGATTTTCTTTTGCCATTTGGTTTATAAAGAAGGAAATTGAACTCCCAAGTTGCAAAATTGATTGTGATTTTGGACGACTCTGAATTGCGATGGTTTTGGTTTGAGTTTGATTTCAGGAGCAGGACTTGGGTACGACTTCACTTGGGATCTTGTATTTGTCTTTCACATTTTTCTCTGTGGTTGCTTCTTTGGTGGTGCGGGTTCTCGGCTCCAAGATTGCTTTAATTATTGGGACTAGTGGTTATTGGTTGTATGTAGCTGCAAACTTGAAGCCAAATTGGTAATCACTAGCTATCTTGTTTTGAATGTTCATATACACTCTGCTGTTGTCAAAAATACAAACATGCACTTTCCTTCACTCTAAAACATAAGCTTCGTAGTCTGACTTGGTGTTGGTGAATCTTTCTTTTCCTTCGTTTTGCACTTCCTTGAACACATGGAATTGCAAATTCTTTGGCTAATAAGTATCGTGGGATGAAAAGTTACCAGTATGGTGTAGTTTGTGAAATTTTAGTAGTAAAATAAAAAATTGGAAGAAAATTATGAGTAAAGATCTTTGATTTTGAGCTGCAAAAGCATCTCACTAGAAAAGCTGCAGGGCAGAAAAAATCAGCATTCCTCAGTTGTAGTGGTCTGGGTGGAAGCCTTTTGAATTTTTAGCAAGTAGCATAAGAATAGTTGAAGTTAATTATTATTTTCATCAAGTAGAATTAACAGTGCACATATTCTGGTGGTGCAACATATGCCCCTAAATCAAAATTTGATTGAATTCTAGTTGCATTATAGATAAAACGGTGGCTACTTGGACTAATTATATATTTTACCCATGAAAAGTGAATTGACCTCTCAACAACTGACATATATGTTGTAATTAGTTGTATTATGGGATTCATATATATATATAGGGAGCGTATCTGGTGAGAGGAGTGAATCTTGACCATTGGATCTTACATGAATGATCAATATTAGAACATAAATGCATGTGACTTTTTTAAGTGGTAACATGACCTTTAAAAAACTTTTAATCTTGACCATCCATGTATGGTTGTATGGTCAAGATTTGCTCCTCTTATCCTCTCACAATAAAAACTCCTCTCACTAGATATGTCCCATATATATATATATATATATTAAAAGGTTGACCATCATTTATAGTTGTTGTTCATACCTGTTCATAGTTCTGCTCTTTTATCTGAGCATCATTTCTGTTTTACTTTATGTCTTTTTATACTGAAATAATACTAACTTATTATGTATCCTTTACCACTGAACGATTCTTCCTCCAGGTATACACTGGTTCCAGCCTCTTTGTATCTTGGGTTTTGTGCTTCAATAATATGGGTTGGACAGGTACATGTAAAATGTCAAGGTTCTGTAGTTCCTTCAAATTGTCATTAGTCACCTGTATCTTTACTAATCTTAGTTTGACCTGTCAGGGAACATATCTCACTTCCACTGCACGCAGTCATGCTACAGATTACAACTTGCATGAAGGTGCAGTAATTGGTGACTTCAATGGGGAATTCTGGGCTGTGTATGCACTCCACCAGGTGATCATATTTTTTTTTACTCAAGACTGATCACTTTGTTATTTTTGTTCTTTAAATAAAAAGAAAAACTATTTTAGAATTCAAAATTGATAAAAAAATATATATTGTTTTGCAGTTTATTGGAAATCTTATCACATTTGCTCTACTGAGTGATGGGCAGGTATTTGGTGGTTAGTCTTTGCATTTTTGGAATTTTCTTTTAATCTGTCTGTTTTAACTATCAGCTCGTGATCCTTAGTTTGTTCAAGCTTACCCCTTCCTCGTTAGCTATTAAGAATGAAGAATTGCTGCTTATGACATTTTCAGAAAAAAGCTAAATTTATGATTGACAGAACCCTAGGTCCAAATTCTGTTGAATCAAAATAGCATTAAATTTTCTATTAAAAAATGCATTTAACTTGTGATAGACATATATGTATCTAATTTTCAGCTTTGTTTTAATTTTAAAACTAAGCACTTGTAATGGTTTTCCAATAAGGCTGATGGCGTTGACACTGCAATTTAGCATTGCTCTATTTTATTTTTAATTTCCAGCATCATGTTTGTTTAATATTTGGAAAGATGTTAATTTGTACAGTATGCAAAAGATTTCAAGGAAATGTAAATGTGAGCTGGGTTTTTCTTTGTACCCTTCAACAATAAATGCTATCTCACATACTAACAAGTTTCAAGTTTTGATTTAAAATGTTTTAACACATTGTCAGTGTTTGATTTTGTCTCTTATCACTACAGCAGGGAAGCACCAATGGCACAACTTTATTGTTTGTTGTATTCCTTTGCGTTATGACCATCGGTGTAATACTAATGTGCTTCTTGACTAAACGGAGTGGTAATAGTAAGGGAGAATATGAGCTTTCAGGTGCTGATGCTGGTGTATATGCGTCCCTCAAGTCTCTATCTAGATCACTTACCAGTGCATTGTCTGATGTAAGGATGTTGTTGATCATACCCCTTATTGCATATTCGGGTCTACAACAAGCATTTGTGTGGTAATTTCTTATGAATTATAAGGCATTCATCCTCATGATCTGCCAATAATGGTTGTCTGATTTCTGGTGTCCATTATGTCTTGTTCGTTTTAATGAAATTCTCTTTCATAGGGCTGAATTTACCAAGTATGTTGTAACTCCTGCAATTGGTGTTTCTGGTGTGGGTAGTGCAATGGCAGCATACGGGGCTTTTGATGGAATTGTAAGTATGGGAATGCAGAACTGTAGTTCCTTGCGTTTGATGGTTAAAAGTAACTTGATTGCATCATGCTAATAGTGAGCATCTCTTTCTTATCTTCTTTTTCTTCTTCTTCATCTTCTTCTTTTAAATTTTTTGAAATGACTTGACTTTTGAGCAACTATTATCAATATCCATACAAGCAAACTGTTATATTCTGCTCCTTTTTTTTCTGTTTTTTTTTTCTTTTTCGGGTGGGGGGTTGGGCAGGAGGTTGAACAACACAGTTTGTTTTTCCATTTTAAAATATAGAGTCACTTGCCTCATAAAAATACGTTCTTATGGGATCAATTATATCTTTAAATCTGTCAGTGTTCTCTGGCTGCTGGTCGGCTCACCTCTGGTCTCACGTCTATTACGTCGATAGTTTCTGTTGGAGCTTTTGTTCAGGCAGTTGTATTTATCTTACTTCTGTTAGATTTCAGGTCAGCAGTAAATACTTTTGTTTAACTGAGGTTTATGGATATTATTTCCCCCCCCTGTATTTCCAGCTTGCCTATGTCTTTACTTTGCCACTCCTGATACAGCATAACTAGCGGATTGCTTGGTACTCTATACCTACTTTTTATGGCTGCTTTATTGGGCATTGGTGATGGAGTTCTTATGACGCAGCTCAATGCTTTGCTTGGAATGTTATTTAAGCATGACACGGTATACAAAATGCCATATACATCTTTGTTTCCCTAAAAATGGATGATGATGTTCAAATCATGTCCTATTGTCGTGTTCACCTTGCTTCTTCATTAATTTATTGATGTCGTCTGTTTGACTGTTTCTTTGAATCATATTGCTAGTTCATGTCCTAAGCTGATTACACTAGTTATAAATTTCGTTCACAACTTGTACATCCCCCATTATTGTTCTCATATTGCAGATACTTTTTGCTTGATTTTTTTTCTCCATCGCTTGTTTTCCCCAATATCCCTGGTATTTTTTTATTGAGCTTTACTTATAATTAGTTTAAGTTGCTTCTAATATCAAGTCTATGTTGCTTCGGATGCAGGAAGGGGCATTTGCGCAGCTAAAAATATGGCAAAGTGCTACAATTGCTATCGTGTTCTTTTTAGCCCCGCACATCTCGTTCAAGGCAGTGATTGTGATTATGCTTGCTTTCCTATGCTTGGCATTCGGAAGTTTTCTATGGCTAGCTCTCAAGGTGGCGAAGGCATCACCATCGTCCACCAGTGAGTGAATTTAATGTTGCTGCAACTGCAAGCATAATAGATCCTCATTATGCTCTCTTCTTGCCTTTTGTAAAACGTGCCTATCCAATCAGAACTACGTCTTTATTTTATGGTGACATTTCCTGCAGTTGAATGAGCTTTATAAATTGTGACAATTATAATTTATAAGCTCACGTGGCTATATGAATATTCCTAGCCAAACGTAAAAAAGTAAAAACTCAGGCTGAATCAGTGGTACTATTCACACGCTCAAAATTCACACACACTAATAATCTCTTTTGTAGGTTATTGAATCTGTCTCAAAATCAATATATATATGTGACCTGCAGAGCAGGATGTATTGCTTGTTAGAGATAGAGCTCGGGTAAGAATTAAGATGTGAAAAGCTGAAAGTAGAGTTCCGTTTTGACCTTTGTGGACTGTAGTGAGGAAACGAGCATCCCGCGAACTACCATGTTTCCACGTGTACGATATTTTGATTTTTTAATGTTGTGGAGTCGCTCTCCAGTCTCCGGTCTAGACAAAACCGAATCCATCAAGCACGCTTAATGGCTAATTCTACACCTCACAACTTAGTCAGCACAGCCATCATATGACTCTCAAGTCATGCTCCACGTCAACCCTCATTGGTCCATCGTTTACCATTTCTCCACACCAACATCCTCAAAAGTAGTTATGATTAGGTAGTTCTGCATCCAATTTCACTGCATTTCTGTTCTGTTTATAATGACAAGCGCCCTTCTAGACACCTACGATTTCATCTACCCCCTACCATCCCTGAGCTTCCCACAATGTCTCTCTGGCTCTCTAACTTCATCCGTTTGCACCTCACCACCCCATGGCCTATACTAACCTATGCAGCCACTTGGATAACGCTACTAAGCTTGACGGTGGCAGTGGCCTCTTTCTCGCCGCAGGTGGCGTTTTTATCTGCCATATCCCCGTCCTCTTCGTTCTCTCAGAAGTGCAAGACTGATGGGTCCATTAGAATGCCCTTGGACGTTCCAGGAGACATCCTCTGTCTTCCTGCTCATCTGTTCGTGAAATCCAAGCTTGATCTGATCGTTCCACCAGTCTTTGCGGCTGTAATTGTAGCCGCTTCTGCTTGCGTGGTGCGAGCTGTGGGCTTATTGGAGCATGATCAAACCCGTTGAGATGCATACTAACTTGGTATTCGTTCTAGAATCAGATTTTCCAATGGGATACTTGGATGCAGAATTTATGCTAAACTTTGTTGATTTGATTAACATTGGCCCTTGTAGATCCACAAAACCATATTGTACAATAGATTTTCAGAATTAATTATAAGTGTCAGCTATCATACTGAAATTGCTGTCTTTTATTAGACGAAACTTACCTGAAGTTGGTGTTGCTATTTTCCAATAATAATGTGATACATATATTATTTTTTAGCCGCTTTATCCTCTTTTTAAAGTTTTCATAGATTCAGATGTAAAAAATAATACATTTCTATAATTTTAAGTACAGGACAAACATATAAAAAATTTTACTTAGGTTTTGTCCTCTCTTATTTATTCTTTCTTTTTCTCTTTGGGCTATGCCGGTCATTTGGGTTTGTGCCTGACTGAATTTCAGAAAATATTAAATCCATAAAAGACCCTCTAAAGTAGGCATAAAGATAAAGTCTAAGCACAATTACGACTGAAATGTTTGGAAACATCCTTATAGAACGAGAAATTGTAATTATAACTGCAACGGGCTTCTTATGCATAGCGAATTTTGATAAACTTATGACCACGACCAGGCTTCTGTCCCTGAAGGGGAAAACACCAAGCAACAAGTGCACTCAAGCTTTTAAAATTGAATTGATCATCTTGTTGCTGAAATCCCAGAGTTTCCTTCCTAACAGTTGGTTTGAGGCAAATGAACTTGGTTTAAACTGATTGCAATCCACAAAGTACTTCCCAGTTACACCTTTCACGCTTGGGTGGAGAGCAACATAGCATGTCGTGGCTGCTCCCTGCAAGGTAATAAACAGAACAAGATGATTAGTAACTACATATATTTTGGCTTTTGAACCCTCTCAAATGTAACATTTTGCACCTGTATTGGAATCCTAGAAGGATGGAGTGAAATAAAATACCTGTGGGACGTTCTTCCATATGTAAAAGGTGAAGATCTTCAGGCAGTCTGCATGAAATCATATTATGGCGTTAGACAAGAACTAACCAAAAGAAAGAGGACAACTACTTTTGTTAAGTTGTTTGTGTGTGTTTAAGGAGAATTAACATACGCATAAGGTAAGAAGAATGTCTCATAAGAGGAGTCATTATCACTCCTGGGTGAACTGAGTTGGCTGTGATGTTCACACCCTCTTCCTGTAGACAAATGTCAGAAACCAAAAGTAAATTAATACATGCTCAATTTCCGTGGTAGTAACTCATTGAAAGGGGCAACAGCCAAAACAGAACGTAAAATGCAAATCCTCAGCTTGAATTCCATTGAGATAGGAAGCCAACAAACATATATAATCACAAAAATAACAGACAAAACAAATTGTGGTAATTATCTCTCTCTCTCTCTCATTTATTTTTTATTATAATTCAGATTGTAATTTATTTCATGTTTACAAATAAGGTCAGAGAAGTACTAGTTGGTTCACCTGGAGGCGACGAGAAAGCTCATTTGAATGTAATATGTTGGCTAACTTGGACTGCCCGTATGCCCTCTTGTTAGCATAACTGAAAAGTTATAGCAATAGAAAAAAATTGGAAAGAGAGCTTATCAGAATCACAGCCATGAAGCAGTAAATTCAGGGCAGAGCGCAAGTGGAGTCAAAGTGAAACATACCCTTTTCGATCATTGATCTTATCAAATCTAATCCCCTTTTTGTAAGTGTAGGTATGGGCAATTGATGATAGATTTATGATCCTGCCCTCAATTCCAGTGGCTTTTGCAGTTTGTTTCATTTTGTCAAGAAGAAGGTTTGTCAAGAGGAAATGGCCTGAGAAGTGAAAGGGATGAGAGGAGACAATACTAATACCAATTAGACTACAAGTGCTAGCCCAATAATGTTATGTATGCACGATTGCTGAGACATTACCAAGATGGTTTGTTGCAAACTGCATCTCAATCCCATCCTCTGAGAGGTTGAAGGGACAGAACATGACTCCAGCATTGTTTCTGAAATGAAAAGCCAATGCTTTAGGCCAAATTTGGAACAACCAATTCAAATGAAATGAAACTAAAAATTGAGAATGAGATATAGGGTAGACAAAAGAAAAACAACATTAAGATGTTGAGAGGAAGATCAAGAGCGATGAAGTTGTCCACAAATGATCTGACAGACTTCACTGAGCATAGGTCGAGCTTGAGTATGTCCACTCGAGCAGACTCGTTCTCCTGTAGTATATGATGTTTAGCTTTCTTTGCAGACACCATGTTCCTTACAGCAATGATGACATGGGCCTTTCGAAGAGCCAAGACTCGTGTTGTCTCTAAACCAATACCACTTGCTCCCCCTGCATTATTTTTTAAGTGTTTAGTAGAACAGAACAATATTATATTTTAGCACAGGCAATATGATAGTGGTGCCTTATTCATAGATGGTAGTAATTAAGAACAAATAAGGGCTGAGAAAACCTTGTAATTACGCAGAATTGGAGGATATAAACATCATGCTCAAACTTTTTTCTGACTTCATATTTAAATAATAAAACAACCAAACCATGCCTTCAAACACACACTCTCTCTACCTTTATTTTTTCAAACAAGTTAAGTATAAAAAAGATGTTAGAATCTTCATCTGCAAATATCATTTTGGTATTACTTGTTTATCTTTAGCCATTAACACTTCCCCAACCTAAATAAACCCCAAGTATTAATAACAATTAATTAATATTCAGAGGAAAGGGTGAATTGGATGTACGAGTATCGAAGAAATGGGTCCATCTAAGACAAACTTTTCCAAGCAACTACAGTCACTCTGGTAGAAGGAAGAGGATGTATATTTCCTTTTCCACTCTCCCCTAAGAATTACGAAAATAAAGAATAATATATTAAGGGAAAATTAAGAAAACTATCAAGGCAACCAAAAAACTAATTGAAAGTGGTCAATAATTATTTGGTAAAAAAGAAGACCAGGGAGATTGAAAAACCCATCTGGAAAGTTATGCAATTTTTATGAGTGCAAGATCGACTCAACTCCCGTTGACTACTTTTTTCAACATTATTATTATCGTTTAATATCTCCGAGAAATGAGAATGATTATAAGAGTGACAGTATTTTGAATATTTTAATAAAAAATAATTTAGTTAATTTAATTATGTTTTCTACACTATCTAATGTTAAATCATTTAAATTGAATCCCATGTAAGACTTAGATTAGGCTATAGTTGGACCAACCAAACCGGTCTGATTAGAAAACTTAGGATTCAGTTTCTGGATTATTCTTTGTGATGAAATACATTATGTTATTAAATCACATATTTTTATTAAGTTATATTCTTAATTTTTTAAATTTATATTATTATTCAACTAATATGATTTTTAACAAAATTTTGAACTAATATTGTTGTTAGTTTTTTTTTTGTACAAAAAAGTTAAAGTATAAAAGACTAATCCTCCAAGATAAATTGTGCTTAAAAAAAGCTTTCCTTAAGATGCTAGGAGTAGCAAGCCGCCTACCACTTGATCCGAGCACCTTAGATTTACTATCACTAATTTAATTACATCATATAATACTTTTTTCATATAAAGTACTAGCATTTTTTACTCATATAATGTGAAATTAATTCTTAGAATTTTAATTTTAATAATTAAAAAATAGGAACATAAACAAATTTATTATATTTTGTAATTGCAATATATAAAAAGTGATAATCATAATGATAACTATTCATTTCTTTTATAAATAAAATTAACAAACAATCATGAAATAAAAGATCTTAATCAATCTATACTAATGCTTTAGAGTTTTACAAACAATAACTTACATACCAAAAGTGATAAAGATAAATAACACTAATTAAAAAAAGCATTCATATGTAAACTTCATGTCACAACCTGCATCAATGAAATAAAAAACCTATAAGAAAATTACACAAATTAATTTTATAGAAAAACATAAGATATTAAAATCTCACCATTTTCATTGATATTGAAGTTTTGTATTTTAGATGCAAAATGAGAAATTTAAGGCTTGAGTACGAAGTATTTTATATTTTTTATATGAAGTAATTTTTTTATATAATATTTTTTTATTTTTTATTTTTATTTTTTCGCATTTTTTGATTCAATCTCTCGACCATTTTAACAGATGACCCAACCTTCTATAATCTCCGACCAGATTATACAATTATGCATCAATGTCTAAGGAAGAACATGAATACCATGACCAAATCTGATATACTCGTCCTATGAAACTGACCAATAGGGATATTCAAATTGCAAAAACTGACCTGTGATAATTACAGTGAGGTTGCTGGCATCAATTCCTTCAGTAACCTGCTCTGCAGTTGAAGCTGATCCAAACCCACTTGGACCAAGCTTCCCTGTTACCAACGAAATAACACCCACCATCGTCTAATGACTACTAACACGCAAATCTAGAACGACCACACTGTTTAGAGAGTAGAAACCTCAAATCTTTCCACTTTGAGTTGTAAGTTGTGATACTAAGTAATCACTGTGTAAGAATATATATATATATACATGTAGGGCAAGCCAATAGAAAATAAGAATGAATAAGACAGATTTGGGGACGAGGGGGAGAAGGTATAGAGCGGTAGGGTATGTGGGGCCAATGTACTTGAAATAAGGGAAGAATAGCATTAAGTTTTATGAGGTTTGGGAGGTGGCAGGTTTCCAGGTTGTAAACTCCCTTTATTTGGAGTAAAGATGTTGTATTAAATCCTCACCGGTGAAAAGCTGTTAATCACTGTGCCAGATAAAGTTACTGGCTTCGAATTCTGGTGCTATGCTGAGATTGGAAATAATGGAGGCATGAACCCACGTGAACTCAATTTTCTTCAATTCAATCAGCACCTAAATTGAAGTATTGAACTACTTTAGAGTTTCCTTTACGGTCATGGACTCATTCTAAGTGCTCCTCGGTGCCATCTTGGATAAAAAAGGATATTAAATACACTCCCTAATGCCCAAAATAGTTATATATCTCTTTCCACGGGCTCTTTAAAAAAAGTGCGTTTGTTGTACGTAAGAGTATATTTATTTTTGAATTATATAATTTAAAAGATAAAATTATGTTATATTTTAAATTAAATTAAAATAAATATATTTTTATTTATTTATTTTATTTGATTGAATATAGGCATTCCTGTGAAAAATGAAAATGAAAGAAAACCAACTAACATTCATTTTGATCCCATCCAGTTTCTGGTTCAATAAGTTCTCGAAGTCAGCGAGCAACCAACGCGAAGGGAAAGTAGCATGGAAAAAAGAATTTCTTTTTGTTGGGGTATGCAGCCACCACATCATGCACCAAACCAATTGAATCTTTTACCGCTTCAGACCACACAATGAACTCAACTCAAGGGGAGTTGGTTTTGGTTGCACACTCTGCTGTGTAATCAGAAGGTAAAACTTTCTGATTGCAACTTTGAACCAATTTCAGTTGTAACTGCTATTCATTGCTCTTCAACCTACGCAATATATGACCCAGATCTACTCAAGTTATTACGATTTACGACCCTTTTGATTACTGTATTTTCTTTTTTCCCTTTTCCTTTTTAAATAAAGTGATGACAGACTGAATTTTCAATGTAACCAATAAAAAACACGGGGATGGTCTGCACTCTGCGTATATATTAAAAATAGAGTTTTTCTAAGAGGTGTCCATAGCACACTTTGATAGAAAAACCCTTAAAAAAAAATCTTATAAAACTTAGTGTAGGAATGAAAAAATAGTTACATACTCTCTTTGATTGAGATTTTATTGTTTCATATTTCAAATATAATCCAATGATATCTATAGTTATGTTATGACATGTGTCTTACTATTAGTAGACTAATAAATATCCTCATAACATATAACAATTTCTCGTAAAAATGAAGATGAGATGTTAAATTATTTTTGACTTCCTAAATTAAATAATTAGGTATCTTTAAAAAAAAAAAAACAAAAACAAATGAGAAACCACTTGAGCTATCTTTTAACTAGTTTATGACTGAGGAGCCTTTGCAATGACAATGACAGTGATGGATCCAAAAATTTTAGATAGTGAAGACAAAAGATAATATATAAACTTAAAAAAATTCAAATGAATTTGAAAAAATATATTAGTAAAAATGATGAAATATTAATTATAAATATTTTATTTACACGATAATCTTTTTATTATCAATATTATCAAATATATTTTTCTCTCTATATATATGAATGATCTTAATCGCTAATCACGTGAGATGAAATTTGAAAAAAATATTAGATGAATTTTAACTTATATTATTACAATTTACTCATCATATATAGGTAAAGTTAAATAATATGAAGAGAGTAGCAATGATAAATGGATATCATGAGTAATAGAAAAATTCTAAAAGTGAGTAGAGTCAAGTGTTACAATTTTTCTGTACGTAAGTCCATTCTTAGTTAAAAAGAAAAGTTTCAAACTTAAGTGAGGGCATATGTTCTCACTTTGTTACATGTAGATTCGTCCTTGAACAATGACATGAGTTTAAACTCAGAGAAAAACATTTACAAGAAAGAACAACATCATGCCTCAAACAAAACTTAATCTATGATGTGAGAAAAGGAGTTTTCATTAGTTTGGATCAACTTGATAAACCTAAAAATCCAAATAAACCAATTAAATTGGTTCAGGTAATGAGGTTATATAGGATCAAATCCAATAGAAACTAATCTCTATTGATTTGATTATTAGATTTGTGATTTTGAATCCCATGACGCGACCAAACCAATTTTTTTTAAAAAAATATTATTCCTAATTCCTTATGTTTGTGTTTTTTCTTGTCTTAAGAGACTTTTTCCCTTCTTGATTCTTCCTTCGAAAAACCACTCCCAAAATTAGAAGGTCAAGATCCTAAATACAGTGGTAGTTATATTGGTAATACAATTATGAAATATTAGAATTTAGTCAAATATTTTTTTTTCAAAAAAGATAATAACCTGATAGTCCAAACTGAACTAACTTGATTTTAGTAGAGTTTATTTAGTTCGAGTTAACTATTAAAAATTTCAAAAATCCAAATCAATTAAATTTGATTAATTTAAAATTTTTTTTCTTTAATTCTGAACCAACCTGACGCATAAATATCCTTAAGAAAATGTCTAGTTTTCAACATATGATTACAACTCATCTCATATATTTTTTTTTATATTTACACTCTAATTTTATTATCAACTTTTAATGTCAGGAGAAGTGTCTTAATCATATGCAAGAAGTATTATTCTCCCTCTTTATGGGCCAACAACTTTTGTTGTATATCTATACTCTAATTTTACCACTAATTCGTGACAATCGAGTACCTTAGTTTATGCAATTCTTCCTCTTGGTGGGCCAAAGATCACTTTTTACATGCCGAAGACATTTAACTAGCAGGTGGCAGGTAGGGGTGGAGCTAGACTCATGAATTCAATAACTTGAGGGGGCCAATCTTAAGTAAATAAAAAAATAATATGGAAGTCTCTGAGAAATTTAGAGGGGAGGAAGGCTTAATCTTCCCTGAGATACATGAGGCACCCTGGTGACATGTCATTATCATAGCTAGAGGATTTTAGAGGGGGAAAGGAGAGGGCTGAGAAGGCACTGAATTTACATTACCATTAGAATAGGGGAAGGCACATACTCCTATCTGCCATTGGAGTCCAAGGGATATCATCACATGACTCTCCAATCGCAGAACGTTAGAACCTATGAAATAAAGGGAAAAAATAACCAGCTAACTTTTTTTTTTTTATTTTGTGTGGGTACAGAAACACCAGCTAACTTACTAGGACCTATTTATTAACATGCCAAATCAACCCCATCATCAATTTTCCCCTACATGCTTATGCATATCCTTCAGATTGCATCATTGCAGTAATAGAAAGCTTTAGGTTCTTCAACAATGAATTCGTCACCATCATTATGAATGACAAATTTGAATGGAGGTGCGTCAGCCTCCTGTAGCCAAGGAACGAATAAAAGGAAAAAAAAAAAGGAGAGAAAGAAGTAGAACCACGATTTATAAGGGAAAAAAAAAAAAAAAGAATCAAAGCAAACAAAAGAGGAGGAACAAGATAAGAATCAAAAGCAAACAAAAGAAAAGTAATTTTTATGGAATTATTGGCGGGTGAATGAACCTGTGGAGTGGCGGGTAGAAGGCTATAATGGCACTTAATCATTAATCTAATGTCCTGTTGAAAGTGAAGGGATCAAATTAATGTGTCCTATTGGAAGTGAATGTATTCTGACTTTAAAATGTAAACCAAATGTTAATGGAATTAGTAGTGACAAGTGAGTAGTGAAACAAAAAATTGGAAATTGGAAAAGAATAGCATGCAAGAAGACGAAGTGTATATATATATACACACACACAAGAAGTTAAGAACCCAAGGAGTAACAAAATCAAAAATGTTTTTTTAACACGACACTAATTAAAATATTGTGTCACATGTGAGTGTAACTTACAATTTTTGTATACTTTATGTTAAATTAAAATAAATTTATCGTATGTAGATGTGAATAAAGTATCATTGTATTTAAAATATTTAAATAATAAAACTTTAATAAAAAAAAATTATTTTAAGAAAAATGATTTGACATGAGTGAAATTGGTGATACAAAAACAAGCAAAGCAAGCGAAATCAACAAAGGTGGACGAAGTGAGGATGATCTTGATAATAACTTAATTCTTAAGATGTGATGAGATAAATAATCATTTTACCGTGAATTTTTGTTTTTTTTTATGAAGAACATTCTCATCTTGAATTGACACACACATATTTGACTTGAATTTATTAGGTGATAACTTATACCAACTTGTATACCATGGATTTCACGTGGTCTTAGAATTGATTATGACATTTTAATATGATAGTTATTTATTGTTATTAGTTTTAGATTTTAAATTAATTAATTAATCACACATTGAAAATAAAAGGCGAAAATAAATTGGTACCCATAGGTCTCATTTGAAATACAAACATTAATGTAGATGTATATTTAAAACTGCTTTCACATGCACTCTTAAATTTCTTTTCGAAAGACTTTCACAATGTGTATGAGAAATGCTGCTTGGCCTAGAACCAGAGTTTGTATGGCAGTAAAGTGTCTAGTCAGTTCGGTTCCGGAGGGAGAGGAATGAATGGCAATGAGTTTGGTTAACAGCGATAACCCAAAGCCGAAACTATTTAGAAGTAAATTTATTTACATTCATCATTTCAACTATGGGTCCATAGCTCAGTGGAAGGGCATTTGACTGCAAATCAAGAAGTCACCGTTTCGAACCCGGTTGGACCCTTGTTCAATTTTTATTTTCTTTTCCCTATCTCCAAAGTTGCAGCGCATGAAACTATAGTTCTATTTCATCACTGGGCTTGGAAAGTTATTGATAATAGTACTGTTGATCCACCTACAATCAGAGCCCAACTTAATCAATGGTCTACTTCATATGAAATGATCTACACATATATGACAAGATGAGTTCCCTCAAATGGCCCATAACTTCGTTGTCCTATTAGTTTTGATGCCTTATATTTATACTAATAAATAAAGCGATTCTCCTGTGTGTGGTCTTTAAAATTATTTTTCTTATTTTATTATTATTTTTTATGTTAAATATATAAAAAAAAAAAAAAGGTAAGGATAAGATTATAATTTTATATTGATACTTTTTACTCCTATTCATTTAAAAATAAAATATATAGAAATTATTTTTTTATCACTACCGAAATTAATTGCAATGAGAATAATTTCTTTTTAAAAAGTACAAAAAAATTAAATAATAACAAATTGTGCCTGTCAATTAACTACTATATATAAAACTTTGAGCGTTTATGCACTCCAACCTTTATCAATTATCACTCACATTACTTTTTTTTTTCCATTTGTTAAGTGAAAATAATTACATATATCTTTATGCATCCAATTAACAAAAAGACTGAAATGCTCACACGCTAGAGCGTCCAGCATTCTCACTCATGTTTTTTTTAAAAAAAATCATTAAAAAATCAAGTGACATCCTTCTTTAACTCGATTTTTTTACTAAATTGTCATTGCAAAATTATTTATTAAAATATTATTGTTTTAAAATTATTTATCAAATTATTTTTTTAAAGTATATAATAAATTGTTATTATTTTATTTAATGTGATATTTTTTTAGTCTATGTAAAAAATTCAAAGAGATGACACTTTCACATAAAAAATGTTAAATTGTTTAAAGTTTTTAACGTGGATGCGTCACGCTCTGTAATTTTTCACATGGGTAAAAACAACAAATAAATATAAAATAATACATATCTCATCATTCTTCAATTGATCAAAAAACCAACGACAACAGTCAAGTACGCTAGTCATAGTATCACTCAAAAATTTATACTTATGTTACCTATTTATAAGTTAAAGTATTATATTGCCAATAAAATAAAGATAAAGTTAATTATGTTTGTACAAGTAAGCAATAGAACAAAGTAATATAAAGAAATGATATATTAAAAAACTTACTGTCATCCTAATGGACGTAACTAACCACAATCAGTATCATAGAACACATCGGGTTCAACATGGTCAGCCAATATAGGGGCAAGCCGGGAGAATATATACCATGCCCAATATTATAATAAGATGTAAGCTCTTCTGATCTCACGCGTCTTGTAGTCTGTAACTTTGCAAAACTCTCTATACAATTATGCCAACACTACAAATCCCCAACTGTATGTTTCAACAACAACAAAGTCCTTCAACAGCAGAAGGAACATCAAATGCACATACTTATCAGAATATGATACCGATGAGTAAGGTCATTAACAGCAGTGTCGTCTAGGAAGACTTGATATGATATTGATGTCTTCCAACGTTATAATGTACTCTTTAATAAGTATATAAAATATATGTGTCTTTGAACGTCATTTCTCAACTAACGCAGTAATCAAGAAGTGTAAAATTTATGTAAAATTAATTAAGTGCTCTCGAAACACACACAACGTGATATTTTTTATTTTTTTTGTCTACGTAAAAAATATGACACATCCACGTTAAAAATTCTAAAATAGATGATTCACCTTCTTTTACATTTTTTACATTAAAAAAATAAAATAAAAAATATCACATTAAATAACAAGATAACAATTTAATATATAATTTAAAAATAATATTTTAATAAATAATTTAAAATAACATTATTTTGATAAATAATTTGACCATCAATAATAATTTAATAAAAATGTCTCTTTAACTCGAACAAACCAATTAGAGGGTGGTGCGTATAGACGTTTCTGTAGCACCACCTGTCACATCGTCCTTTACCCAACATC
Organism: Ormosia emarginata; assembly: GCA_029884605.1. Lineage (NCBI taxonomy): Eukaryota > Viridiplantae > Streptophyta > Magnoliopsida > Fabales > Fabaceae > Ormosia > Ormosia emarginata. Next base: position 17,781,444 of record JAQQTP010000080.1, on the reverse strand, counting down.
TTGGAAATTATTAGACCATCTGAAATAATTAGACCACCACATCATCCTCTGAAATCGTATTAGACCATTTGTATTATGAATAACGCTATGCATAAAAATAAATTTAAAGAAACAAACTCACACATTATATTTTAAGAATTTAATTTTAATATATTATTAATGTAAAAAATTTTATATTATTATTAAATTATGTACGGTTAAATCACTAAAAAAAAATTATTCTTACAATAGTTATTTTAAAAGTCAACCTATTCTAATAATGTGATAAAATAAGATTAAGTGATGGTTTTAAAAAATATTACTCTAATAATATATTAAAATTAAACACATATTTTATATCTATAGCATCAAATGAGATTGAAAAAAATGATTTATCTAATTATGCAATGTTATAAACTTGGTCTTATATTATCTATAAGTACAAATAAATGTTTTTTTAATATGTTAAAGATATTTTTGGGACAACTTTTGCATCAACAAGACTAAGTTTCTCATCAAATCAAATAATCTTCAAGGCACACTTGATACATTTACTTAATACATTTACTTAATACTAAGTTAAATGTTGACCAAATATATAAACCTATGTACCTAAAAGTAGTCATCCTCGTTAGTGTATCAATCGGTTTGTTCAGGGAAGGGGTAAGTACAAATAAATGATTTATTTAAATGAAACAAAAACCTATACATTACTTGCAACTCTCCTAATTGCGAAATGCCGAAATCCATAATAATTAGTTCACGCAACAAAAAGTACCAAAAAAAAAAAAAATATAAAGTCCCCAAAAAAAATTCAAGCTACAAAACGACAATATGGAAGCATATGGCCAGTGTGCTGCGCTTTCTTCCACTCTGACAGCTATTAAACTAGTACCTTTTTTTTAACTGGACTATTAAATCAGTACTTAAAGACACAAAATAGGTTTTTCACGTTACAAATAAAATAATTCTGGTATTTTTATTACAAGTAAATTAATTATATACAAATTTTTTAATATTATTATTAAATTATGTACGGTCAAATCATTATTTTTTTTAATTCTTACATATTTTATTTAATATTATTTATTATATTTATTTTTTTATTTTTTATTAATCATACATTTTTAAAAAAAAATATATATCAGATTTTTTTCCAAACAAAAGGATAATATGGAAGCATATTTTGTTTGAACTAATATAATATATATATATATATATATATATATATATATATATATATATTTGTTCATATTATAAAAAAAATAAAGAACACAAAAGCATAATGCTTAATTTAAATAAGGTATAATTCTAAATTTCTTACGTTCTTTACTTTTTTAAAAAAATAAACCATCTAAATACATCAATCGGTTTGTTTAGGGAAAGGGTAAGTACAAATATTAAATATTTAAAAAATTCAATATAAAAATTAATAAACAAGAATACATTCAAACTAGCTCTTATTAATCTGATTTGAATTAGTAAGAGGAAGATATTAATTATAGGACAACAAGTCACCAACACCAAATACCAATATTTGGTTGCTTTTAAGTGATTTGATATTTATATTTTTTAAGTAAAATCTTGAGTTTAGATTTTATGAATAAAATAAAAATTAAAATGAAGAGAATTTTATATTATTATTATTTGACTTAACTCAACTTAAAATTAGTCACAATTTAATATGACTTTTAGATATTAATTTTTTAAAAAAAAACATCAACACTAATAATTAGGAGTGTTCAAAGTCTGACCCGACTTGCGAACTCGATCAACTCAAACCGACTCGATATAATATATTCAAGGTTTAGGTTTTTCACGTTACGGATCATCGATTATATTTTGCTTGAACTAATATTAATATACCTATATTATATATATTGTTCACATTATACGGGTTGAGTAATCCAACTTGATGATCCGACCAACTATCCGAGTAAACGACATCATTTTTAGTATCTAAATATATTAAAATATTCACGGGTTTTCAATATAAACTCAAGAAACTCAATCAATTGTTTTTGTTTCCAATTCACTCATTTCATTCTGAATTTCATTATCCCTTTTCAAATCTCTTAATCGATTATCCGATCCGAATCAACCCGATTCGAATTCAAATTTTATCAAAAAAATTTATCCAAATTTTATATTTTTGAATTGATCCGACTTCAACTAATTTGGTTTAATACATTTTTTCTCATAAAAACTCAAAAGAATTCACCAACATCCCTACTAATAACACCATTTATTGTAAATTTTTTTAATTCCTTTATTTTTTTCTAAAATAAAAATCTTTCCAATTTTAAAAATAAACGAAAATATACTAGCAACTTGCTCTCTCTGTTTTGAATTAGTGAGATTAATTTATCATATTAGTGTACCCAAAAAAAAAATTTAACATATATATTAATTATAGGGCACCAAGTCAGCATCCAATAACACCATTTTTGACGGTGTCGGTGATTCACCTCCCCAGCCCCAATTCATTCGTCCTTCCTGTCCTCTATCCATTCTCTCCCAATCCCCATTCCCAATCGAAACTCAATTTCTCTCTAAAGAACTCATCTTTTGTTTCTCATTTTTATCTTTCGGTTTGGGGTTCTCATTCCCTCATTTTCATTTGCTTTTTCCTCTAAAGGATATATATATATATATATCCGATTATTGATTAAGATCCACCGGATCGGATCCGACACAGAGACATCAAATGGCGGCATCATCGCGGCGGCTGCGGGACCTTCAATGCCAAGCGGGGAACAAGATCTGCGTGGACTGTTCCCAGAAGAACCCGCAATGGGCCTCCGTCTCCTACGGCGTCTTCATGTGCCTGGAATGCTCCGGCAAGCACCGCGGCCTTGGCGTCCACATCTCTTTCGTCCGATCCGTTACCATGGACTCATGGTCCGAAATCCAGATCAAAAAAATGGAAGCCGGCGGCGGCAACGATAACCTCAACGCCTTCCTAGCCAGTTACGGCATCCCTAAAGACACTGACATCGTCACCAAGTACAACACCAACGCCGCCGCCGTCTACCGCGACAAAGTCCAGACCATCGCCGATGGCCGCCCCTGGCGCGATCCCCCCGTCGTCAAGGAGAACCTCCGCACCAAGGGCAAGCCGCCATTGTCTCAAAACGCCGGTGCTGGAAACGGTGGCGTGAACAACGGAGGGTGGGATAATTGGGATAACGATGACGGTTACGGATCTCGAAATAACGATATTCGGCGCAACCAGTCGACCGGGGACGTTAGGGGGTTCGGCGGAGGCGGGAGCGTGCCGGCGAGGTCGAAGTCGACGGAAGATATCTACACGCGGTCGCAATTGGAGGCTTCTGCTGCTAACAAGGAGGGCTTCTTCGCGAGGAAGATGGCGGAGAACGAATCGCGACCCGAGGGGCTTCCACCGTCGCAGGGCGGCAAGTACGTCGGGTTCGGATCTAGCCCCGCTCCTGCGCAGAGGAGTAATCCCCAAAACGATTATTTCTCTGTCGTTTCTCAGGTGACACATTGTTGAATCGAATTCAAGTTTTTTTTTTTCTTTCCCCTGGGAAATGATGTATCATTGTGACCTGTTCTGTGTCATTTATCTTGTTTCTGATTAGGGGTTTGGTAAATTATCATTAGTTGCTGCGTCTGCGGCTCAGTCTGCTGCCACTGTTGTACAGGCAGGCACAAAAGAGATCACTGCTAAGGTAATTTCAATTTGCATCAATTCTGTTGACGTGGTGATTGTTTAGCTGGTTATGGTTAATATTTTATGTGTATTTCTATATATAAAAAAATGTTTTGTGTGTATCTAATTGTTTCATTTAGCTCCTCTTTGATTTGAATGGAATTCATGTTGAGCTTATTCATTCCGTGCAGCGTTTGGATGCGTTGCTTCTTTTAGAGTTTAACTTAATGTATCTAATTAGCCACCTAAAATACAATAAAATACAGGAATACGTGAGATGAGACATAATTGAATGTTTTTCTCCACATATATATTTGATTTTTGTTGGAATTGAAAATACTATCTTGGTGTATGAGGTGTGTGAGAATAAATTATTGATATGTAATTTCTATGCCTTCCTTGAGTTTTGTCTTGTTTCTGAGGATAGAGAACAATTGCCATCAATGTGTATATTGACTTACTTAGATCATGAAACAATTTCCAAACTCTTTCAGATAGATAATTTTGCAAGTTGTTTGGCAAACTAATAAATTGGTAATTAAATTCTATCTTTATGCTTCTTATTACGGGGGGAAAATCCTGCCCTCTTGTTCAGGAACGTATTTCTAATATGTTAGACGATATTATGTTCTTAAAACTTTAGTCATATAACTACGTTTTAAATATGGAAATTAAATTATGTCTTTGGGTCTTGTAATATCTTGTAAAAGGACCCGCAGCATGCTTCTGAAAGCAGAAGACATTTTTTTAAATTTAATATTTGTGCTTATATTTAAGTTGAAGTGACTCACGGAAAAGCAAAGTTAAACTCTGCCAATTCTAACATGGCAGATATTATTGTTGTTGCAACCCTTCATGCTTTTGGAACCACTTGTGCTTATATTTAAGAAGAAACCACCCATGGGTCTGCTTCATACAGCTGAAAATGGGATGATTGCACATTTTAGATTCAAATCATTCTAAACTTGGTTGATGCAGCAAAAATGATGGATGGTTGAAACTGAGATGCACCTTATTTTTATTTTTCACCCTCTACCAAGTACCACATTTTTATTTTTTGCCCTCATATTGAAAACCAAAAGCTTTCCATTTTCCACTTTCCACCCAATTTTTTGCCTTAACTATAACTAACAAAAAGAGGAGAAATTTGTCATTGCAAATTGACTACACATTCCCACCACTTTTGCTCACTACTACTTTTGAGGAACTTTTCTTTGAAATTATTATTATTACTATTATTATATTGCATTGTTTACACCCACTTTTTAGATTTGTAAAGAGAGAAAACTGTCATGCCTAAGATAAAGTTGGATTTTCTCTTAAATCCTGCATCATTGATGCCTTATGAAATGAAATTGATCAATAACTAGTTTTGGCAAAAATCTTTGATGCCTGCCTGCTGATGGTGCTAATAGCTGTAGTACTGTATTAGTGCCTTACTTGAGGTGACCTGGTGATGAAGTTTGTGGGTGAATGTTGATGGTGATAACTGAAAGTGCTGAGGATGTTGGAATTTTGGATTTAAGGCGAATAGAACATGTACTCTTTGAAGAATTGTATGTGGATTACTCTTGTTTGTCATTGGGTGTCAGATTTGCTAAATGCTAACTAGATGTGCATTGTTGGAAATGGTAGAGAACTCTTTTGGCTTTGCAAAGGAACTTCATAAAATCTTATTTTCTAGGGCTTTCACAGTGGCATTCATTATTATTTTTGTATGTGGTGGAATCATGAAGGTTTGGAGTTTTTAGGCATATCTTTTTAGGCCAATGAATTGTTCATTGTGTAAAATCTCATTCTATGGTTTCTTTCATTTCATGGAAAGGTGGAAAAGGCCGAAATTTTATTGCTTATCATACTTCTCCCAGCAATTTTGTTGTTGGCACTTGGCAGTTATTCTTCGCCTGATTAACTATATTTATTTTTTGTTTCAGGTAAAGGATGGTGGTTATGATTACAAGGTCAATGAAACTGTCAATGTTGTCACTCAGAAGACATCGGAGATTGGACAAAGGACATGGGGTATAATGAAAGGGGTCATGGCAATGGCTTCACAGAAGGTTGAGGAGTACGCTAGAGATAACCCAAATTGGAAGTCTGATAACTGGCAACGAAATGAAAATGATAGAAATGGTTTCTATCAGGAGTACAATCAAGAGAATAAGGGTTGGAATTCTGCTACCAGAGGAGGACAACCTTCATCTGGGGGACAAACTAATACTGATCACTCAAGCTCTTGGGATGATTGGGACCACAAAGATTCTAGGAAGGAAGAACCAGCAAAAGGATCAACTCCTCAGTCATCAGGTGGGCAGTTTAATACTCACAACTCAAGCTCTTGGAATGATTGGGACCACAAAGATACTAGGAAGGAAGAACCAGCTAAAGGATCAGCTTCCCGTACCAGTGATGGTTGGGCTGGCTGGGATGATGCCAAGGATGATGGATTTGATAATTGGAGTGCTTCTAATAATAAAGCTGTTGGTCATAATGGGAAGTCAGATGCCGCTTGGACAGGAGGAGGATTTCTCTAAGGTTTGTCAATTATGCAATTCTCCTATGGAAACTTACTGAACTTTGATAAAAGAAATGGAACTAATGAAAATTTTCATAATTTATTTGAATGGCTTGCACTTGGAATTATTTTTAGCCTAGTACTGTTATTTACTTGAACGAAACTGAATTCTTGACACTTCTCACAATCTTCTTTGTGGGCCATTAGATATCAATTGGGCCCCACTTAAACTTTTTCTAAATGGCTCAGATTCTGCACAATCTCCTCATATGGCAATGCATCAATGATTTTTAATTTTAACCTGCCTGACCACAGAATTTATTGAACTTCTAATGTGTGCTTGTTTGTGTGTGTGTTGTGGAAAGTGGGGAAGGGAAGGAGGATGGGTTGCATGAAAGGATTCAGCATCTTTAGATTGGAAATCATTATTTTGGATTTTATTATGTGTTATTTTGATGTTTAATGCCAGTTTTGTTCTAGCTCTGGTTTCAAGTTCACACCTTTGAACCTAATTGTGACTTTATTATTCTTCTTGGACCAGGTTTGACCCTATCTTTATTATCAGTATCAAAATTTTGTCATAAGTGACAACAAACGGTAGCTTTTAGACTGATGGCATGCAGGCCAAGCAGGGGTGTCATTAAACATGATGGATATGACCAGACTGTCAACTAGAAGTTTGTTGGTCACAGTTAAAATCAGGCCTCGTGTGCAGGAAGAATGTTTTTTTTTTTTTTTGAGGTTAGTGTATTGTCAGCATGTCTTTATTTTTGTCTTTCTCGCATTCTCCTCCCTTTTGTAATTTCTTTTCCATGTAATTTTTTGGGAACTTCTTTATGGTTGGAAACGTAGTTTTACATGTACAAGTGTCCAAAGGAAGGGCTAATTGCCCAAATTTAAGAGAACTACCACCTGGAAGTGTGATGAAACATTATTGTGACATGGAAATTTCATAATTGTTTTAAATTTGTAGCCACTTAATTTGCCTTGTTTGTAATTTTACTTGCTCCATATTGAACACGTGGTTCTTGCATTGTTATTTCCTCATAATTTATCATTATCCTTTGTGTCTAAAAATCACTATTAGGGGGATCAAGCTTCAATCTTGTACCATCTGTGTAAAAGCATAAGACCATTAAGAATGGCTTAATACAAGATCAAGATTGATCTGCAGTTTAATGTCATTTGAGCTACATAATTATTGTAAAGAGATATACTTTCTTTTTTTAATTATTATACTTGTTAACTTATGGGCTTTAAATATACTCGCTAAATTACTGCATTCTCAGATACCCTGGAGTGAATGTGTTTGCCATGGAATGAGAGCTTTGGTGGTTGTCATTTGTTTATTCCGACATTCATGCAGTATTTATGTGGAATTTTGGTTCAAAGATTCAGAATTAATTCTAACAAACAAATATATTTTATCAAACGAACGCGTTCACGAAGCATGTAGTATCTCGTTATAAAATTGGTTTTAACAAGAAACGAAAAAATTTAAGAAATTTGAAGTAAAATAAACAGGAAAACGCAGAAAGGAAAGATTAAGGAAATTTAAAGAAACTTTGCATATAATCTTAAAATGCAGAAAATTAATTGAAAGAATGTAAATCGATCCGAAATTAAAGTCAAGAGACATTTAAAAAAAACAAGAAAGAAAAGCAGATAAAAGTCAAGAATCAGAAAGAAAATTTAAAAGACGACTCAAAAAGTAAAGAATTTTAAAGAACATCAGATTAATTTAAATGACATAAAATGGTAAAGGAAGACATACTTGGACAAAAATCCTTTAATCGCTTTCTGGGTTGAGATGTTAGGATTTTGTATCAAGAATAACCTCTCCTTTTTACATTATGACTACTGGTATTTATAGACAAATATAAAAAATAATGACATCCTAAAAAAGACTAACACGTTCGAGCGGTTTTTTCCTTCAACAGTCCCGCTTTTCTCTTTCCAAGACTCAACTATTCTTAACCAATTTTCGTCGACTTGATGTAATCTTCCCGTCGGATAAGTCTTCTTAAAAACATCAAGATATCACCACATTAGAATCTCCCTCTTTATTCAACGCTACTCGATTTCTCTTTAGATTTCACGGCTCAACACTTCGCAATTTCCTTAACCACCATCAACCGACGAATCGCTAAATCTTTATTTTTACTTCCAACAGATGCTTCTAAAAAATTTTCTTTCGACGCCGAAGCAAGAAAGAAAAATTTTTAAATCAAAGGTCCTTTATATATATATATATTTAAATCCAATCGAACCTTTCATCAAGACTGAACTACCATAATCAATCTTATCATAAAGAAACAATAAATAAATTTTCCTAATAAATAGTAGGGCTCATAATTACCCCTATTTTCTCGCAAAAACTACTTTTTCAAATTCACACGACTCTTCACCTTTTTATCATCAAGTCACCGCTTTGAACTTTCACTTCTCTTCACCGTTCATCATCTTCAACCTCTCACTCTAGCCCGTTTCCTTTGCAAACTCTTACCTTCTTCAATGGCTTCTAGCTCTCAAACTCCCAACGCACCAACAACAGATTTGGGTAATCATGCAGTCTTCAAAGACCAGGTTCGCAAAAGTCTGAACTTTGGCACTTCTCAAAGGTAATACTCCCCATTAGCGACTCTTCATTATCTTTGGATCCTCCGGCTGTTTTCTTGGGTCCTACGAGCTCAATTTAGAACACATTCAGCTGGGGATAAGCTTCTGGTTTATTTAGAATAGGTTTATTTCTCTGTTATCTTCCTTGACAACCAAACCAGATGTAACATCAGTATGTGATTTGTATTTGTCGAATATATGAATGAAATTTCATATTTACTCAATTTCTATCTTCACCTCATACATTGCATTGGTTATATGGCTTTAAATATTTGCCATTAATTGATTTAATCCTCAAACCAGGAATTAACCTCGACAAATGCATAAGCATTCCCGAAAATACTGAGTAATTTTAAATGGTCCTTCCCATTTTGGGGACCATTTTCCATATTCTCGACAATTCTTATCCATGGGCGTAAATAACTTTCCAAACCAAGTCACCAATCTTAAAAGATTTATACTTAACTCGACTGTCGTAAAACTTTGCAATTCTTTCTTTCTGTCGAATCAAGTTTTCTAGAGCTACTAATCTTTCATCACTTAATTCGTTTAATTCATCAAACATCAAGTTCCAATAATGTTCAATTGGTAACTCGTCTTGTTTTTGAATTCGAATGGATTGAAGATTGATCTCAACTGGTAACACTGCATCATGATCAAAAACTAACTTATATGGTGAAGTGCCCGTCGATTCTCTTGGTGAATTTCTATATGCCCATAGAATTTGATTAAGGGTATTATGCCAGTTTCGAGGTTGTCGACCAATATGCTTTGTAATCAAATTTATGATTATTTTGTTCACGGCCTCTACTTGGCCATTCGCCGAGCATAATATGGCGTCGACGTGAGCATTTTAATTTTCCTTGAACTGGCATATTCGACAACTTTCTTTTCAATGAATACCGATCTTTGGTCAGTTATCAAAGTTTGTGGTATTCCAAACCGACAAACTATATTATCTTCAATAAAGTTAATCACATCCTGCTGGGTTACATCCCTCAAGGCTACAGCCTCAACCCATTTGGTGAAGTAATCGACTCCTACTAGAATGTATTTGTGTCCTTTCGACGAGATAGGATGAATTTGGCCAATTAAATCCAAAGCCCATCCTCTGAAAGGCCAATGTTTAACTATAGCGTGTAACTCACTGGCAGGAACATTTTGTATATGGCCATGTCTTTGACACTCTTCACAAGACTTGGCAAACATGATACAATCCCTAACTAGTGTTGGCCAATAATACCTTTGACGTCGAAGGACCCATTTCATCTTTTCACCTGCCTGATGAGCTCCACAAATTCCTTCGTGGACTTGCTATAAGCCTCTCGCTTCACTCAGGCAAACTTCTAAATTTCCATCGACAGACTTTCTATACAAGGCTCCTCCTAATACCACAAACTTCGACGCTCTATACTTGAGCTTTCTATGCACATCTTGACTAGGATTTTCCAAATAACTCAATATTGGTTGTCTCCAATCATTGTAAAAAGTTCCCTTATTTCCATTAGATTTGTAAAAACCTTGGATGAAAGTCTATAACCAGAGGCTACTTGTGCTAATTCATTAGCCTCTTCATTTAAATCTCTGAAAATGTGTTCGACAGTTATCTCGTCGAATTGTTTCATTAGCTTACTTGCCACAACATAATATTTCATTAAATTTTCACTAACACATTTATATTTTTGGGCAAGTTGCTTAACGACCAACTGCGAATCACCAAATATATGCATATTACGTGCTTTCATTTCTACTAGTATCTCCAATCCGACAATTAAGGCTTCATATTCAGCCTCGTTGTTAGAACAAGCATATTTAAGTTCAAACATGAACTTGGTTGGAGTACCTTGAGGGGAAACAATTAAAATCCCAACTCCAATTCCATTTTGATGCCTTGAACCATCAAAATATAAACACCAAGGTTTTAAACCGACAATATTTATATTTTCTACATCCAAACAAGGATGATTGGCCAAAAAATCGACAATTGCTTGGCCTTTTACTGCTCTCATTGGTACATATTGTAAAGAAAATTCTGACAAAGCAATAGTCCATTTTCCAATACGACCATTTAACAATGGTTTCGATAACATATATTTTATTACATCAGTTTTCGACATAACCAATACATTACAAGGCATCATATAATACTTGAGCTTAGTACATGAGAAATACAATGCTAAACAAAGTTTCTCTATTGCACTATATCTTCTCTCGACATCATTTAAAACTCGACTAAGATAATACACGCCTTTTCGACGCCATTCACATCTTGAGCCAAGATACTTCCTATGGTTTCTTCTGATGCTGATATATATAATTTCAACGGTCGATGGGGCACTGGAGGCATCATGACCAGTGGTTTTGTTAAATACTGCTTTATCTGGTCGAAGGCTTCTTGGTGGCAAGGTTCCCACACAAAATCCTGTTCAACCTTCAACTTGATCAATGGAGCAAAAACTCTGGTTCTTCCCGACAAATTGGATATAAATCTTCTTAGGAAGTTAACTTTTCCTAAAAAAGATTGCAATTCTTTTTTGTTTATCGGTGGTGTGGCCTCCAAAACTGCCTTGGCTTTATTCTTGTCCACTTCTATACATTTTTTGTGGACTAGAAACCCAAGAATTTGTGCAACACTCCAAAACCGCATTTTTCTCATTCATCTTAAGGCTATGCTTCCTTATTCCGTCGAATGCTGCCTTAAGTTTGTCAAATGGCTTTCCTTCGTTTCCGACTTAACAATGACATCGTCGATATAGACTTCCATAAATTTTCCAATGACATCATAGAAAATTGTATTCATTGCTCTCTGATAAGTGGCCCTTGCATTCTTTAAACCGAAAGGCATGACTATCCATTCAAATGTCCCAATAGCTCCTGGGCACCTGAAGGCAGTTTTTGACACGTCCTCTTCGGCAATAAAAAATTGATTATAACCTGCATGACCATCCATAAAACTTAATAATTAATGTCCAGATGCGGCATCAACTAACATATCCGCAATTGGCATAGGATACTCATCTTTAGGTGTGGCAGTGTTCAAATTTCTAAAATCTACACATATTCTCAACTTGTCATTTTTCTTAACTACAGGAACAATATTAGAAAGCCATTCGACATACCTGGTTGTTCTGATGAATTTGGCTTTGAGCAATCTTTCAATTTCTTCTTTTATCTTTAATATCACCTCAGGTGCAAATCTCCTATTAGCTTGTCTAACAGGTCTGCATCCTTCTTTTAGAGGCAATCTGTGCTCGACAAGATCTCTACTCAATCCAGGCATTTCATCATAATCCCAGGCAAAATAATATTTATATTCCATAATTAACCCGACAAGCTTTTCTTTAAAATCCTTTGGCGTAAAATGAACTTACGAAAATGGGCCTTCTGTCCTGCCTAGACCCAAGTTTATTTCTTCCAAAGGGTCTTCCACTTCCACACTCTGCTGTCATCAAACCCTTTTTCAAATCCTAAAGGACCATCATCAATTATGCAATCCGACAAAGATGCTTTCAAAGTGAATACTGCTTTGTCGGCCAAATAAGCCGACAATCTTTCTGAATAATCATTAACACTCATAACTAGTGCTTAGCCGATCTTCTTCGGCCTTCTTCACCAGTCGTACACCAAACTGATCCCTCAAGCAAACTTCAAGTGCATCCTCATTAATCACTCCACCACTTGCTGTTATTGGTTTAACACTTGGAGCATATATTCTGAAGTCGACATGAAGTTGCTGAAGATAACAAGGACTGTCATCTGCTTCTATTATTTCCACTTGATCTTCCTCATTCCAAAGAATGAGCTTTTGATGAACTGTTGATGGTATTGCTCCGACGGCATGAATCCAATCTCTCCCTAGCGAAGATTGTAACTTGACTTCGTCGGTATTACCACAAATAATGTCGGCCTTACAACAGATCCAACTTGTACCTTTAACATCACCACTCCGTCTGATGGAGAAGTCTTACCACTGAAATCCGTGACTATCATGTTTGTCGACATCAAATCTGACTCATCTTTCCCAAGTTTTTTAATCATGGCCCTTGGGATTAAGTTGATTGCTGCCCCCCCCCCCCCCCCGTCGATCAAAACTCTATTAGTGGGTTTTCCTTCCAACAGAGCCTTAATGTGTAATGGTCGTAAATGAGCCTTCTGATCTTCTGTCGGTTTTTCAAACTGAGCCGTATTGTCAAAGACCGTGATCATATTGTCCTGAAAAAGTCAATGATCGTCGAGGTCATCAACATCTTCTTCATTCTCCCCAATGTATTCAATTTCGTGATACCCTTCAAAATCTGCAGGTAACACCGAAACTAAATTAACACTCATGGATTTTAAGAATTCCTCTTCGTCAGACGGTTCTTCATCTAAATGTCTTCCAATCCTTAAGTAATCTTCCGACGGCAAATTGCTATCCATAGCCGTCAAGATATCATCTAGACTATCTTCCATGTTGATATTCATGTCGAATTGCTCCTCATCACCAAGGCCTAAAGGATCCTCTGGATCATTCAAGGCCTCAATAACTTCATCACTTGGGTCTATATCTTGGCAAACGAGACTTTGCCATTTTTCTCTTTCTTTTCTTATATCGAGCATTTTCTTCCTCCACTCAACATCTTGATCTGGGTCTTCTAGAATTCTCCTGATTTCTTCATTCGACCAGTCTTCAATATTACTGTTTTCAATTCCAGAGTCTTTAATCTGCTCTTTTCCTATTGTCGAGCTGATCAACTCCTTGTCCTTTTCGACTGGTAAACTATTCTCTCTTGCCTTCTCTCTTGCCTCTTTTTCTGCTGCTATCAATCCAATTAGCCATTTCCTTTTTGTTTTGTTTGGAATTGGCCTTCGAACTTGCTTACCCTTCTGATTTCTTCCAACTTTTCTTGTCGGATTTTATCATTAGTGTCAAGCCGTCCGATTGTATTTGTCGTCGGCTCCCCTGGGAATGATCCCTTGGTAACAACACTTTTTAACTTCTTATCATCTTTATCTTGATCAGGCATGGGTTTCTTTTCGACCACCAAACAATCTGTTTCTACGGGCTGTTCCTTGATCACTAACCCTTCAGCCATATCTCTTCTCTTCTGTGCTTGTCTTAATCTCTGTAATCTCCTTTTCTTGCTTTTCGACATTGGAAGAACCTTTGATGGCCCTACTTTATCTTGGCCAATCGAAGTTTTTCCTAAATTGATCCTTCCATTCTTGTAGTCTTCATTCCAAAAAGGTTGATCCCTTTGGAAATTACTCCTCCTGGCGGACACATTCCGTCGAAAATACGTATGTCCATCCATTGCGAAATTCTTCATCCACCTATTCACAGCAACATTAGCAAGTGGCACCCTAGTCTTAAAGGGTCTGATACATGAGCTGTTTCCCACAATCTCTGGTGATTCGACCAACCAACCATTCATGTTAGGCCTAGGCATGTAAACTAGCTTTGGCCTTGGAGCATGAAAAGTATTTCTGGTCTCCAAGTTTTTCTGTCGAGAACTTTTCCTTTATTCCTGGATACTTGGTTGTTCTTCGAAGCTTTCTTCACAAAGAAGCTCATCATATACATTACACCTTGGGTACAACCTTTACCTTGCCCTCATCTTTCTTTCTTTCAAGAAATGCTTCGAGAGACTCACCAGCTTAGGATATACGTCATTGCATCCTTTGTATCTACGTTGAATTCTTGCAATCTCCAATGTTGAGCATCCCAACATTTAGAGGAACTTGGCCATCAACGCAAGATACTTCAACCCGAAACGGATCCCAACTTTCATATCTCTTTAAGCTTGTCTAAACTTCAGACGCCCATCCATTATTGCTTTTTGAATTAAGTCTCCGAAACACATTCATTAGTAACATGACCGAAATTATTATGAAATTTACAATATTTGCGGTCTTTAATTTCATCCAACTTTAACAACCTATGGCCTTCCGACATTGAATCTTCTAATGTGTGTCTTGCTTTAGTTACGTCAAATGTATATGTTTTTCTATTAACGTAACTCATTTTCTCCTTATTTCTAGTAGGTGTAAATGCCCGACAAACATAAGGAGGACCATTCTCAAGTTCAAGAATGTTAACTTCGAACTCATCATCGCCGCCTTTTCAAACTCATTGTCGATTCATTTAATCCGATTTTTCTCTTTTAAGAAATCTTTTTTGTTTTTGAATCTTTTCAACTTTTAATTGTTCTATTTGCCTAACTTTTTCACCTAGTTTATCAATCAAATGTTGATTCACCAACTTCTTTCTTATATAATAATCTAAACCGTTTAAGTATCTTTACTATTTCAACCTCGTGATAGGAGTAAAACATCTCCTCTTCATTTGTCGAAACCTAGCAAGATAGTCATCCACAGTTTCATTATACATCCTTTTGATGTTGAAAAGATCTGTAAGTTCCACTTTCAAATCTCCTCTAAAAAATTGATCATGAAAGCTTTTTAAAATTGAGCCCAAGAATGGAACAAAACCAAGAAAAAGCATTCTTTGTGAGGGAACTTGGGAAGAATCTCATTTTAAGGCCTTCAACAGGCCAACTCCCCATTTCTATTAAAATGATGGATATGTTCGACCAGACGATTCCCCACTTTCTCTTGCAAACTTGAAAGTTTTGGAATCTTAACTCCTGTTAAAATCTGCCTCGTTGGACCCATTCAAAATGCTTTTTATGGTTGGTTAGCGTAACCAACGTTAAAACCAAACCTATTCAAAGACTTGTTCCACCACTTGGTTTACATTTTGTTCAATTACTTGGTACCCCCAAGATTTTGTCGAAGCAACCTCATGGCTACATCATTTCTGGCCATTTGATCTTCATTTCCTCGACGAGCATATGGACATTTCCATATTCCAAACCATGACCATTTTGGCCGGGTTGGTCTAAATTTTGTTGATTTTGTCCCACATTTGCCTGAGGTGCGACCATTTCTCTATTTACCCCAAGTTTTATTATCATTGGCTACATCACCTAGTCCTAAGGCTTGGTTTAGCCTTGCCATTTGCTGAGCCAATGCACTGCAAACGTTATTTGTATTTTCCATGATTGGCATAATCACAAAGACCCATTCTTTGAGTGAACATATGCACCATATCATGATTACTCTCATCCATCCGTTGTCGAAAACTGTGAAGAATTCATAGTTGGCCCTATTATATTTTGGGATTATCTCTCACATGTTTGGGAAAACTTCTCTCTCAACACTACGAGTTACTCTAAAGTCGTACTTGCTTGTTTATGCGAATTTTAGTTCAAAGATTCCATAATTGAACAAACAAATATATTTTATCAAACGAATGCGGGTTGTTATGTGGTAATCTCATATGAAAATGGTTTTAACAAGAAACGATCCTTTAAGAAATTTGAAGTAAAATGAATTAGGAAAAATCAGAAAAGGAAAGATTAAAGAAATTTAAAGAAACTTTGCAGGAATCTTAAAATGCAGAAAATTAATTAAAAGCATGTAAATGACACGAAATTAAAGTGTAGAATTTAATTGGAAAAGCAGTAAAGAAAAGCAGATAAAAGTGCGAAGAACTATAAAGAAAATTTAAAAGACGAGATTGAAAAAGTAAAGAATTTTCAAAGGAACATTGCATTAATTTAAATGACATGAAATGGAAAAGGAAGGCATACTTGGACAAAAATCCTTTAATCTGCTCGGGTTGAGATGTTAGGATTTTGTATCGAAAATAACCTCCATTTTTTACATTATGACTACTGGCTATAGAACAAATATAAAAAATAATATCCTAAAAAGACTAACACGTTCGGCGGTTTTTCCTTCATTATATCCGTTAAAACCAAAGACTTTAAACTATTCTTAACCAATTTTCGTCGACTTGATGTAATCTTCCCTCGGATAAGTCTTCTTAAAAACATCAAGTGTATCAGCCACATTAGAATCTCCTCTTTATTCAATGCTACTTTTACGTTTAGCATTTCATTGTCAACACTTTGTTTCCTTAACTACCATCAACCGACGAACTGCCAAATCTTTATTTTTACTTCCAACAGCAAGACAGTAGGAGTTTCTTTTTATAGGTGGACTGCACTGCATGACTTGCATATTTCCAAACATAAGGTGTTTATATATTTTCATGAAGGATCTAAATACAGGACCCGAGATGGGGTTTTTGTACATTTGATATAATTTTATACGGATGATTCAATTTCTGAGATAGCATCGTTAATATCAGTACTCCTGGCCCTATCTGTCTCTCTGAGAGTAGTTTTGTCCTGGATAACGAGCACTGAACTCGTAATGCCCTTTTCTGAAGAAGTTAAGAGATCTCCAATGGGCCCCAGCTCAGCATGTTCGGGACTATAGTCTTTGATATTTGCCACCATGGTTGATTCAAGAAGCTGCTGTACCTTCCCCACAATTACTAGCTCGTACTCCTTAGCCTTCCCAATTGTTAACACCTCCTTTGTTATGTCGCTTGTGTCCATTTCAATGTACTCCACTGACCCATGCCATTTAGTTCTGAAGTTGTTTACTGCCACGTCATCCAATTCCTGCTCATGACATCGAAATTTATAAGAATGGTTCGCCTCAGATCATAGCTATTCTGCATTTGTTGTTTCTAGTTTTTGGAGAGAATTGCTAAAAATCTTATTCCAACATAAACAAAATGAATGGATTTACTTTTAATCTGAATCTATGACATTTATATATACAAATGACAATTAAGATTTAGGATATAAAACTATTTTATATCAAAAAACAATCTCATCTTTGATATATCATTAAAAAAAATAGTTAAAAATTATTATCGTTAAAAAAAAAAAATTATTTTCATTTTTTATATGTGTAAATGGGATAATCGCAATACATATGAAATGAGAATAAGCGTATCTCTTTATATTAACAATATGAGTTAACCTAATACATATGAAATAAAAGTAAGCGTATCTCTTTATATTAACAATATGAGTTAACTTACTTATCATAAAAAACTCATCACAAGGCTCACAAATCCAAAACAACATTATCCACATGAATTTAAGTGTTTATAAGAGTTTAATAACAAAATTAATCACAAATAAGCTAAACTAATAGATGCTGCATAACAGTTAACATTCAATTAATCTAGGTTTTAAATAATTGATGACTATATTATTCTACACATTAAAAAAATATAACAATCTCCCACTTAGAAAGCTTAGACATTCAATTTTAAACAAAACAACTCTCCGGATTAATGTGGCCACAAGAATGTCAACTATGAGCAAGTACTTCCAACCATCAATCCAAAATGGAATCACAAGCACCTCAACAATGCAGAAAATCATATTCGATAGGAGTACTAATATCATACATGTAAATTACTTATAACCCGGTGACCTAACAAATGGAATGTGGGTCAAAGGAAAAACACAACAAATTATATGCCAAAAGTGTGATCAATGTGCAATTTCCTACAAAATAACCCTAACATCTGCCAAGGATACCTACTGATACTCAACAAAATATCTCAATACAACGAATTGAGACCGAGTGCTGAAGTCTCCAACAATATGTCATATCAAGCATGCACAATAATTAACAACATATAACGACAAAGTTTCAACAACTCTTGAGACAATATAATAGTAGTGTACACTCTCCCACTAAGCCAACATACCAAAAACAAAATAACACAAACATTAATATGGAGACTATCAACTATGTGGTAGAGTACTCAATGTGAGTCCAAAACTCACCTTCTCTCTTCAACAACACAAGTACCAAAATAGAAAGAAATACAATATTGCAAAGTTTTCAAAATGTGATCATAACAACATAAACAACATATTAAGTCAAATATATCAAATTTGTCAACCATAGAATCTAACAAAATTACTTCATTATCAACTACAAACTATGCATTCACAATTGAGGAGATCACAAGTGTCCATAAGACACTTTATATCATATCAGCTCATCTATATCATTACAAACACAAAACCACAAAAGAATTTTCACAAATATGGTAACCTACACTTCACAAAACCATAATGACTACTTAAAAGACTCGACAACATATGAGTGAGATTAAAATCCCTAATGTCTTACACATTATTATAGGACCACTTGCAAATTTTTAACAACTCACTCAAAACTTAATTATCACAATAGCAACAATAATAGACGCATTCACACTTGAGCACAAAATTAGATTTCTAAAGTGAAAGCACATAGGACCTATACTTAATCATTATTGATGACATAACCAATACAATCTCAAACTCCTACTATAGAATGTGCAACAACAACACACACATTTCCAAGTTTATAACAATATGTGCCCTGTGTAATAATTCGTTAATATATTATGATTTAAAAGGTCTTTATACCTTAGACACAAAATGACATCACCAAGATTTTTCACATGATAGAAACAATTCAATATAGAATATTGTCTTTCATTTAATAACAATAATAATACTGACTATCAATATACAACTAGCTCAAAGTACATTAATAATAAATTTGTTCTCACGTACCTATGGCAACATCCATTAATGTAAACAACACCATAATCAATATTAAACAATAATACCTGACAACCCGTATCAAGACAACTTAACTTGCACTTAGACATTTAATTGTCTCTAATATTAGGCTTCATACATAGCGGACTTCAAAATTTACAACAAGTATTTCAAAAAGAACAAATGTTAAAAAATTACTTTCTTTTTAGAAAAAAATGAAGAGCTTCAATTCATATTGATTGTTAAGTAATTTATAAAATCAACATATAAATACATAAGAATTAAGCATATACATTCTTTTACTTTAGTACAAAAGAAACGAAACATCCCAAGGTGAATGTCCTAGGCACAATAGGTTTAACTCAATATATTCATCATAAATTTTTATACCATCAATAAACGAAGTTTTTTAATAAAGTTGACTTATTAACACAATAATTTGGGCAAAAAATAAAAATAAATCCTCAAAAAATGATTAAACTATAATTGGAAGAACGTTTCCCTTACAACAATACTTGAATGATTTTAATCCCAAGATTTTTCTTGAGAAAATTAGCAAAACTAAAAATTTCTTTAAGGATTTTGACATTTGAATAATATAAAAGGAAATCTTCAAAGTCATCATTTCAAAATACTAAGCTAATAACAAGAAAATTTAGTCAACTTCATTATCTCAAAATAATTATTATTATACTATCGACAAAAATAATATTTCTCAAGTTGCTACAACAATACTTATTATAAAATAAGTTTAATAGGCTAGTGGTTTCACATAACACCAACGTTGGTACAAAACTGAAAAAAGTGTTAACTTTAGACCTTTACAAGCTAATTATGTTTTCAATATGTCTTCTTAAGACTAAAGCATATTAACACAACATGACGACTATAGAGAGTACACTATATTACAACATATTTAAGAGACTCAACAATGTCCTCAACAGGTCTCAACAAACAATAACAAAGAAATGATAAATACAAAGGTTAGAAAAAATCATGCATTATAACATTTATTATACTTAAGCAATTATAATTATACTGGTTACCCCTTGTTCAATTAACTGACAATTAATTGAATTAGAGCCTTTGCATCATTGTAATCCCGCTTAAAGATCTCGGATTACAATATACAAGTCTCTTCTACTTTATAAAGTAAAATAGTTGAACCAATATTTTCATAGTTTATGGCACAAGTAATATTTTTCAAGATTTTCAAAATAAATATTTAAATTATTTTCTTTATCACATAAATGATTATGTCATAATGTTATACCGACACAACTCAACATTAATTGCAATCCATTCAGCATTATTAAGAAAATAATTTTTTTTATTTGAAAAAATTACATGTCCAAAGAACAAAATTTGATTGCTACAAAATGTTTAATTTTCTCATTCGTCAAGTTTCACAAAACAATACAAGCATTCCAGGTTGCTTAAATTGATTCGATAAAACATTTGACAATGAGTAATGTGATATTCCAACTTAAAACTAATTAGTATCAAGTGAAGTGACTTAACATGTATATAAACTGCACCGAGAAGATTGAGACAGATGATGTGAGACTCTTAACACCCCATCCACAGATGCTTAGACGGAATAGGCGAGCCTAGCATAATAGGTGATGGAGATGGGATCTTGGCTCTGATACAATGTGAGTGGAGTGACCCAACATGTATATAAACTGCATTCGAAAGATTGAGGCAGACGATGTGAAACTTTAACACTCCCTTTCATAGTTGCCTAGATAGAATATGCGAGCATAGCAAAATAGGCGACAAAGATAGGATATTGGCTCTGATACCATGTGAGATTCCAACTTAAAACCAATTGGCGTTAAGTGGAGTGACTCAACACATATATAAACCACACTTTGAAGATTGAGACATGCAATGTGAAACTATTAACAAAAAACTTTAAATATAGAAACATTCTTTAAACTTTTTTTATATCCCTATTTATCTATTACTAACATGGTATCAGAGAGGTATTATCATCTATGACCTATCCGATCACTATTCTACTGCATAGTTCTCAAAAATCTAGAACTTTGATGTGTGTGTGTGTGTGTGTGTGTGTGTAAGACATATCTAGTGAGATAATGCTTTATTATAAGATGGTGAGATGAGTAAATCTTAATCATACAATCATACATGAATGGCCAATATTAAAAGTTACTTAAAGGTCATGTGACCAATTAAAAATGTCATACACATTTATGTTATAATATTGACCATTCATGTAAGATCCAATTGTCAAGATTTACTCATCTTACCTCTTACAATAAACATTCTTCTCACCTGATACATTATATATATATATAAGTCACAACAATTTGAGTTGCTACACTATTATAATCTCGCCTAAAAGTCCCAGACTACAATGAACAAGCAGACTCTAATAAAACTTTGAATATTATGTCCTTAAAGCTAGTATCGAGATGATATTGAAAACTCTAAAGACACAATTATTTAATGCATTAAACAAAACATCAAAAATTATATTAATAAAGACAAACTGATAAGATAAATGCATTATTAACATAATTTCTAATGCAAACAACATTATCAACAAAAGTACACTTTGTCATAATGGTCCCGCGAAGGCAAGCTTACAACTATATAAAGTGCCCAAAACAATTATTAATATTTTGAAAGGAATTCTTAGAAACCAACTCTCACAATATTTACAAAATAAATATAACTGGTCTTACAATAGGTAAGTATGCAATTACAAAAAACTACAATAATCAATGACAAAATTGCTCATAGAGTTTCAAAACTTTCATGTCACATCAATCAAATAATTGTTGCACTCATATATGATTGCATATTTCAAAATAAGCATGAAGAGAGAAAAGAACACTTTGAGAACAAATTTCTCCATTTATGCAATTATACAATATGTTAATAAGCATATAAGTTTTATAACTAATATTAAATAGTGTGTTGTCCATCTTTGAGTATAGAGCCAACAAAAGTGAATGCTAAGTTAGAGAGATTCAGATCACTAGAACTTTATACAACTCTTACAAATAGCTTACAAAATAAACATTAAAAGACAATAACAAAATTTTATTGAAATAAGGTATACTTCTCAATTTTACGAAATATATAAAATTTAACCACAATAATGACTTAATATAAACTTGTCATTGCTTTAAATGTTTCTCAATAATCAAAATTATTTTAAATAATATTCTCACAATGACCATATTGAAGGAAATTTGTATAAATTTATAATGACACAATATACAACAAAATTAATCACATACAATTATACTTTAATTTTTAATAATATATATCAAAGGACTTTAATATTATCAATACTCAAACATTTAATACTACAATAATTATATGTAATACACGATACAATATCATGCTCTTATAACGACAAAATTATTTTAAGAGTAACTCTCAGAATTATATTGCACAATTTATATAGTTCAACAAACTCAACTAATAAAATTAGCTTTGACAATTAAATATGAACAAAATATGCTTAAATAAAAAAATTTTAATGTGTCAAATTAAGCTTATTCAGATAATCATTCCATAAAAAAATATTCTCAATAACAATAAAGACACAATTAATATGAATTTTTTGACATCAAAATAAGATCAAAATAATATATTTATCAATATCAATCTTCCTTATCACATAAAATTTATCTAAATAATAAAATAAACAAAATTGTCCAAACAATAGTTTATAATATCGTGGAAATCTGTCTCATTAATAAATGCCAAAAATAAATTGACCAGCCAAAACGTTAATCAAGATATGTCATTGAAACGAATCTCACAGTCATAGAACCGCACAATCACAATCAAGTAAAGCTATAATTATATGTTCAATCAAAATTAACCATTAGCATGATTCAAACCATCAATAAGAATTATAAACGAGTTGAACTAATTAATAGCATGAACATGGAAAGCATAAGCTAATATACCCAAATAATGCCGAATTCAACTTCATAATGAATAAACCAATCAAAGACAACGAAATTTAACTTGCAAGACACAACCAAAAGTGGATTTGCGACAAATCACGACACCGATGTCCCTTATGCTTGGAAAATCACACAAATTGATAAAAGCCTTCATGGATTACTAGGATTTCACAACGAAATTGACTCATAATTCATCCAAAATAAATTTAATTTGTTCATCACAAGAAGCATTTGCAGTTATTCAATAATTCTATACAATCATAGTCAAAATTAACCTAACTTTGATATCAATTGCTAAAAATTTTATACCAACACGAATAAAATTAATGGATCTACCTTTAACATAAATCTATGACATATATATAAATAAACAATAATTAAGATTTATGATATAAAATTACCTTACACCAAAGGAACAATCTCATCTTTGATGTGACACTATTAGAGAAAGATAGTCAAGAATTCTTATTTTCATAGAGGAGATAAAGTATTTTCATTTTCTATATGTACAAAACTCTTATAGTCTCAATAGGATAATTACAATATATATATGATAAGAATATAGATCTCTTATCGTATTAACTCAATATAAATTAACTTATTCATCATAAAAATTCATCATAAGAGCCACAAACTCAACAACATTATCTACATGAATTTAAGTGATTATAAGAGTCTAATAAAAAAATTGATCACAAATGATTTAAACAAATAGATATTCCATAATATTTGTCATTTAATTAATTTGAATTTTAAAAAATTGGTGATTATGCTAGTTTATACATATTAAAAAAATCGAACAAAATTATTATATGTTCTTAATGCCACGTAAAATTGTGATTATATTGTTCAAATCTTAACATTGTAATCTTCATTAATAATGAATCAACTACTAACTTATATATTTATTATTTTTTATTTTTAAAAAATAAAAAATATGGTTAGATAATAAACATGTATAAATTAGTGGTGGACTCCATCATTAATGAATGTTAAAATATCAAAATATGAATAATGTGAACCGTTTGAAAAACACATAATAATTTCTCATTGTTGATTGAAGAAATTTAGTTGAAGGAAAAATACCTTTTCTGTTTCCCAGTTTGTAGCTGATATTGGCAAGTTGTGGGTGGGTCTCTCCTCATTGGCTTCCCTGTATAGCGTGAATCGCACAACAGCCAACCTAATTGCTGGATGTTCTGCCATCCTACTGCCCAACTCTAAAACCTTCCTATCATCTGGTCCACCAATAAAAAGTATGCACACCCTCTTCCCTGCAGCAGCAGCACTGGTCTCGGCTCCTAGGTTGGACTTCCTTCTACCAACCTCACGGTTGACAAGCACTGCAACAGAGCAGGGTGAGCTTTGAAGCACCCTCTGATTCACTTCCCTCCAGTCCTGCCCCATGTTCTCTATTGCCTCTTCATCTTCCCCTCTCCACCTTTTGTGGAAGGGCAGTATGATCATTGCCACACCCTTCTTTTCTGCAACATGGCATATGTCCTCGTGCATTGTTGACATTGCTGAGATGGCTGTCAAATGATACACAGTAACTTTACCTACTTGACCATAAGCCTGGAATGCTGTGGCAATTTGGTCATGCATTGCTCCTCTTTGGAGGAATCGGTTGATGAAGGGAAACCCATTCTTCCGGTTGCGTTGAACCATCAAGATGGAGGATGAACGATCAGTGAGTTCGACGAGTTGCATGATGTACAGTTTGAGCTTAGACTTCTTGTTTGCTCGAATGGATTCAATGAAGTTTATTAGTGAGGGTATGTTGCCAGTTCCGTGGATGCAAGCAAGAATGCGAAGTTCCTCTTGCAAGTCTGTCAGAGGTGGCGGTTGTGGCAATCGACCACGACAGATTTGGGAATTAACAGCACGTGACGGTTTATATATGGCCATGACCGTTGGGGTTGTAATGAAGGTGGTAAAGAGAGCCATGATCACCAGGATGGTAAACAACTCATCGTTAAGGACCTGCTTAGCCATGTAGTGCAGTCAAACTTAATCGCGCAAAAACACAAGGGAGGAAACAAATAATGTTATTACAATCTCGATATTCTGACATTACTTTTACAACATTAACATATCAACATTTTTTTCTCATTTAATCACCATCATTCTCATGTATTATAAAAAATGATATAAAGAAATAATACTGTGAAGATGAAGATTTTCTTATCATAGATATCACTAGCCACTAAAGTTATACAAAGTTGATTAAAAAAAATAGTTTTATTATTTCGGTACGAATAAAGCAAGAGATATATGCTATATCTAAAAAAAGAGGTCTTCCTAAAATTAACAATCTTCTTTAAATGGTACATATGTGTGTAACAATCATATCCAAAACTTACGCAAAATCTTGTAACATTTCTTAGGATTAATAAACTGAACTAATAGTGTTAAACTTGAAACTAATATTCCAAAAACATGTTAAAATTAATATTCAAAAACAGAGGAAAAGTAATTAGCGCAGCTTTTTTTTTTTTGTTTGGTCTACGCGCAGATCTTATTTATTACATTGAAATTAATACTGGACTGTACCTAGGTCTTGGCCCTGGCCCTTCACCTTAAATATAACTAGGACAAATCAACCCTGTGGATCGTGCCTATTGCTTATGGATAGAAGATTTAGTTTACAAACTAACCTGTAGCTCAATCTTTTAGTTATTTTACGAGCTGGGGATGTGGATCATACATAGGTCATGGCCCCGGCCCAGCACCTGAACTTTAGCTGGGACCAACCAAACCAACCCAACCCAACCCAGATCCAGATACTCACTGGTGGGAAAGCTTATGAGTATGCCCGCCTGTTATGCGGGTGGGCTAGGGTAGATCCCTGCATTAATTTTATTTTGAACAGTATTAATTAGGGTCAACAGCTGAGAAATTTTGTGTGTTCTTTTGGAAGAAGAGTTTTTCTTTCTCTAAAATAATCTAACACCATTAAAATGATATTAAAATTTGTTAGATCTAAAAATTTAAAGTAATGAAAACAAAAATGAGGTTTTTTTTTATATATAAAAAAAATAATCTAAAACAATTAAAATGATATTAAAATTTGCATAATTAATAAGACTCTTAAAAAATAAATGATAATGACGAAGAAAAATTCCCTCCAACGAAGAGGAAAGAATCTCTCCGATTGCTGGTGGTATTCAAGTAATTCACATGCAGCAATCATTTAAAAAATAAATAATGGACCATGATTTTATGTTGGTCAAAGTAGGGCAGCTAGGTATCCTAGCTAGTTTCCCTCAGAATGAAAGTCTCTTTCAGCAATTATTGTCAATAATTTATTTGGGATACCCTGAACCCAAAAAGAAAAAGTTTATTGGGGAAAAACGTGGCCCACTTAGAAACAAACAAAATGAACAGAACTTTTCAAACCGCATCGGAACCCAACAGCCCGATTCTGGAATATACCCTTACAAGCATAGAGACGAATACAGTCACAAAATATAGATACGAAGACGTATTAAATTTAAAAAATTATAAGATATAAATATAAATTATATATATATATATAAAGTAAATTAAAGAATTTTTTATATATATATATAATTATAAAATTAAAAAAAATTATTATTCATTAATATTATTTTTATAAATTTAAAATTTAAAAATCTTAATATATATCATATGTGTTAATATTTATTATTTAATAAGTTTCTCTAAAAATATATATCATAATTTCTATTGACATATTTTAAAAAATCTCTTAAATCAACTTCTCTTAATAGAACTAATCATATAGAAATATATGTGCATAAAAAAAAATTTAACTAGAGGAAATATTGATATGAGACAAACTTTCGTGACGACAAAGTGGACGACTTGATACCAGTAGAAGTAGAAAGAACAGATAAAAATAATAGTGTGCGAAAAAATAAAATTTAAAAATTTAATAGTGACGTGTAAAAAGATAAAGTTTAAATTATTAGTATATGAAAATAATAATTTGGGACGTCAATCATGTGATTTAACTCAGTAAATTATGATTTATTAATTAAATGTTAGTCATAAAAATTATTTTTTTAAAAAAAATATTAATAAACCTTGTTCAAAATCATATTTTAGATGTATTTAAACCTATTTAAAATATATTTAAATTAAAAAATAATAATATTTTTAATCAAATACATTTAAATATACACAACACATATATCATATAAATATCTTTACGTAACTAATATAAACACATATATGATATATACAGATATGCCTAAAAAGAACATATTCATGCTTCATTGCTCACAACACAACAGATACAGTCATCCTAAGATATGCCGATCTAATAACGAAATATCTCTTTCCATCATTGCAATAATGAGGAGCAGGTGCACTGAGAAACCTTCAGCAAAATACCACCTTTATCCTCATAAATGGAGGTGATCACAGCATTTTCTATCTTATGTTTTCTATCTAGCCAAATTATTGTATGATCATCTTATTCAGGTACTTACTTGAATATTTGAGTATCTTTTCAAGTGTCACCACCACTGTCCGACCTAGCAAAAATGGTACATGCATTTTCAATGACTCACTGAGTATTTTATCATCAATTTACCCATTTAACTTTATGTAATGTATTCGAAACAAACATTTATTTTATCTCTTCGACCTATGAGATTCTAAATCAAGGTACATGCACATGACTCACTGAGTTTCAGGTAGAAACAAACACTCTTTATGAGATTCTAAATCAAATTGAGATTTCATAAATTGTTAAGTAAAGCATAAAGTATAAAGAGAAAAGTGAGGCACTGATTAAAGCAAATTGAGATTTCATAAATTGTTAAGTAAAGCATAAAGTATAAATAGAAAAGTGAGGTACTGATTAGATTAGATGGAAATTGGAAAATCGCCTTTCAGTTCCATTGAAGGGATTCTGTTTTTACTCTAGTCTATCAGAAATGAAGCCGAGTTTGTTCTTCTGCATCAGTGTTTCCTCGTCCTTAATTTAGTGAAATGTTTTATTACCCTGAATATTTATCATTATAATGGTGAGGAGGGTTAGGAATATACTCTTTATTATATTTTTTTAAACATATTTTTCAATTAGATTATATCATATATTAAAGTATAAATTTAAATTTGATTATATATTAATTGAGTTAATTATATATTAATTGAATTAATTATATGTTAATTGAGATTAAATATATATTTTAATATGTGATGTAATTTAATAAAAAAATGTATTAAAAAAATGTAATAGAGAGTATATTTTTAATATTTTTTTTTATAGTGGTTGAACCTTATGAGATGTGTTTGTCTTAAATGATGATTGCAAGTATGAGAACGATACCAGGGTTGGAAAATTTAGTTTAAAAATAAGCAAATTCAAAAGGAACAGTGAATAGCGAGGAAGAACAATTGGCGAATGTGGACCTCTCCCACACCACACAATTAATCAGCAATCCGCTGATCAGTCCAAATGCATAGGAATCAGGAAAAAGAAAAAAAAAATGATTTGTCTGTGTGATTTAATAATGAATTTAATTTTGATGTATTAATCGTGTAATTTTTTAATATTATTATTTAATTATAAATTATTATATCATTACAAATATTGAATTTTCACACTAATTTTTTAATAATACATTGATACAATTTAATATTTTACATACATGAGTTGTTTTATATATTTTATATTTAAAAATTTATCTTAAAAGCGGTCTAATGAATATTGGATAGCATATTTCATTTTGGAAGAAAATTAGACAGCCTTTTTATCAATAATTTGTACTGAAATGATGAAAGATACTTTTATGGTACGAGAATTTTATGGTATTTAATTTTTTTTAAAATATTTTATTTGTTATTAATTATTTTTAAATATTTATCATAAAATCAACATTAATACTTGACAATTCAACGTGAGCAGTGTATCCTTCGTAATATCATAAAGATTCCCCTGAGTCTATACATATATAAGTAGTTTTAAATCAATAAAAAAGTAAAGATAAGCACTTTGTGTTTTTTTAGGAGTGTTCAACATATTATTTATCACATTTTTTTAAATATTTTTTTATTGAATTATATTACACATTAAAATAATATTTAAATTTAATTACATTCTCCTCAAACTTAATTATATGCTAATTAAATTTAAATATTATTTTAATATATGACATAATTCAATAAAAAATATATTAAAAAATATAATAGAAAATATATTTCCAACAATTTTTTTAATAAACACGCCATTTTATTTGATTAACAACCAGGCCAAGCCCAAACTACAAGAAACTAATCTATCGAAAACTACAGAGGCAGCATCATCAAACGATAAGCACTTCATTAGGATTTACTAAATAATATTTAAGAATAACCTTGTATATTTTTTAGACGCACATCATTACTAAAGTTAGGTATGCTTTAATGAAAGAAGAAGCAAAAATTTACCTTC
This sequence comes from Ormosia emarginata, assembly GCA_029884605.1. NCBI lineage: Eukaryota > Viridiplantae > Streptophyta > Magnoliopsida > Fabales > Fabaceae > Ormosia > Ormosia emarginata. Next base: position 17,751,803 of record JAQQTP010000080.1, on the reverse strand, counting down.
TTTTCTTTTCCAATGTTGAGAACGATAAGCTCCACCAACCCTTTGGTGTTCATCAACACTCCAAGCGTCAAAGATTCCCTCACTGGTATCATGCACATCATGGCCACCACAAACGTCCCCAAAATCTTCCCCGCGCATGCCGTGGATATAACCAGCAACAGAAGCCCCCATGCCTCCACACCATGCAACTTAGCCACATTTGTTTTCAACCCACTTGACGCAAAGTACAAAGGAAGCAACAACGTGGACACAAAGTCCTCAATCCTCGTTGTTATCCTGCTTGCAAACTCACCCCCTTTTGGTATGGTTAGCCCAAAAACAAACGCCCCAAAGATTGAATGTATCCCTATCAGGTCTGTCACGAACCCTGATAACATCACCCCTGCAAGGGTTATGCATATGTAGGCTTCGTCTAGGACTTCGTGTTCTCGGGAACACTGACTTGCAACCCAGTTCATCATGGGTCGGATCAGGATCAGCATGAAGGCAACAAACGCCACACCTATGACATGTTTGGTTTTGATTATTTTGTAGAAAATAATCGTTTTCTTTTTTTTTTTTTATCAAATGATTATAAATGATTTTTAACATAAAATAAATTAATTTAAATATACACCTGAAAGGAGTACCCAAATAGATGTGAGGGGGCTGTTTTTGTGTCCACCACCGGCTAAAGCCACCGCTAGGGCCAGCAAAACCCATGCAGCGATGTCGTTGAAGGCTGCAGCGGCCATGGCGGTTTCTCCAATTTGAGTTGTCAAGAGCTTGAGCTCCGCTAAGATGCGAGCGAGCACAGGAAAGGCGGTGACGGAGAGAGAAACCCCCATGAACATGAGGTGCTGAACGTAGCCAACCTTGTGGTTTTCAAAGTGGACGGCTCTTTGGAGGATGAAGGTGACGCCGACGGCGAGGAGGAATGGCAGGGATATTCCGGCGATGGCTATGTTGAAAGCTCGTTTGCCGTGGCGGCGAATGGTGCGCAGGTCGAGCTCGAGACCCACTAGAAACAGAAAGAATAGGAGGCCAATGCTTGCTACTGATTCGAGTATGGGAGTGCTCCATGGAGGGAACACTGTGTGCATGAAATATTTGCTGCGGCCAATAGCAGAGGGTCCTAGAATAATTCCACCCTGAGATATTAATCAAACATGTTATATTAAGTATAATTTTTTTTTTTTTGTGGATAAAAATTTAGAGCTAGGGTGCCCCATCTTAGTGTGAGGGCAGACTTACATACTCAATGAACATTTATAGGAATACCCATTAGATTCAAACACTAACCAATTTAATTGATGCGACTCGCTTAAATACCAACTGTGTCAACGTTGTTGGTATATTAAGTGTAATTTCTCTCTTGAGGAAATGTGTAACAAAAATGAAGGAAATAAAAATTATAAAGTACCGATTAATGATTTTAACTTACAAGAATCTCGGCAATAACTCTGGGTTGACGAAGAGGTTTGAGGAAGAAGGCCAGGGTGCGGCTCACGAAGAGGACAACGGTGGTTTGAATTATCAACAACGGAAAAGCATAGTTCAAAGGATTATCACCCTGCCAGGCTCCATCCGACGATGTTTTGATGGTGCTCATGTTGAGCATCATGGTTATTGGTTAATAAATTTCTAAGAGTGCTGTTTGCTGTTAGAAAATGGAAACAAAATTAACTATATATCAATATATGAAGTTGGAAACTCGGCATGCTGAAGTGTAAGAGAAATAGGGCTTTTATGGTGGAGTGGAGACAAGGTCGTTGGGTGCGGGAGTGCACAATACAAACATATCTACTAGTATTCTATGTAATCAAACATACTGTCGAATAAGGACAAGCGAAAAAAGTGTATCTAAAATGAGATTACTTTTAAAGGAAATAAAAAAGAGTGTATTTAATTTTAATTTAATTTAAAATATATTATAATCTTAATTTATTAATATTTAATAATAAATATATTCTTATTTATTTATTTTAAAGATAAATTTATTTTAAAAGATCCTTATCACATATATTACCTTAACTCTTAAAAATTCTTCTATATTTGTGGCTAATCATTATACCAATATCAACATCAAGGAATAAGTGTGCACTTATCCAATTGGCGGAGAGTAATCATAAAACCTAGAAATATCTATATCGGTGTCAATGAACCATAGTCATACAATTAAGCTGGAAAATTTTACGTGAAACATAAACGAATTCTACTATATCTCGTGTGCCTTGATAATATGTCAAATATGTTGATTTTGACTATTAAAAATGTGCTTTCCTGTGTTAATTTGCAACTGATTCTAATAATTGTGTGAATAATTTTTTTAGAAAGAATAATTATTAAATTACTAACTAATTGTAAGTACTTAGTGGATGAAGATTATGAAGTGAAGGTGAGATTTGTTAAGCCATTAGACTAATCTCTCATTAGTCACTAGCCACAATCCAAAAAGTTAAAAAGAAGTAGGCAGCAAGCCACCAAAAAAGCAAATGAAAAGAATAAAAGGCCTGTGGAGCCCACGGTCCAACCACAATGACAAAGTATTAATGAATTAAAAAAAAAAAAAGAAAAACAAATGTACCAGAGAGGGAGAGCTTGGACACTTACGCCACAATCCAATAAGTTAAAAAGAAGTTGGCTGCTGGGCCCATGTTTACATGAATGAAAATTAGCAGCGAGTGGAGAAGTTCTTGTATACGGAAAATATTACTTTACTTAAATTTTAACATGTAATATTTATAATTATATAGGTTATTAAATTAAAAAATATATTATTAAATTAAATATAAATAATTAAAAAATATTGTAGAATAATATTCTTATAATATTTTAAAGTTTCTCTCACAAGTGTGACCGTGAAGGTCTTGCAATGTGAAAAGGTTGCTGTGCTATTATTTGTTTGAATAATGATAACATCACATTTTTTAATATATCATTTTTTATATTATTTTTAAATAATTGTGATTAAATAAAAAATATAATCAATAATATAAAAATAATATTAAAAAAATAAAAATATCATTACTGTACTTGTTTAAAACGGTACACCCAAGTCAAAACCTATTGCTGAGGTGGTGATGAAAATATTTGAAAGGCACCCAATTGTAAAAAGGGGTAAGAGCTGCACGGCGGGTGAATGCCCAAAACAGAGAACGTCTTAGCAGAACATGTCGCAGATAGGAAGAAGAACAGCAATGGACAATATTACTAATATATTTTTGTGTCTTATTGTGATTATGCTTTACTAAACTCTCTGTATTAAGAAAATAATGAAACCCTGATTATTATTTTTGCATTGACTATGTTAAATTGCTATTACTTAATTTAGAGATTTATTGGTTATTGTTTACTTTTCGTAACAGGCGATATAAATGGATTTCTAGAAAATTGTAGTTATGTTTTTCTTATGCTTGAAATTTATGAGAGATTCTTAAGTGTTCATGAGTGACGAAATTTTTTTACTCTATATTATTGAATGCATGATAAATATGATATTAAAAATATAATTAAAATGAGAGATAATGATATCTTATAAAATTAATGTGACACATATTTAATAGTATAGAATAAGAGAAATTTCTTGTTATGGAATCATCTAAGAATTTCTCTAAAATTATTTGTGTTATCTATTTGTTATCTAGACTTTGGATATTTTATTGTGATTTCTAGTTAGGGATGATAATGGGGCAGAACGGGACAGGGGCAGGTAGTGCTTCCTCCACCCCTGTTCCCGTCTTATCACGTGTACTCATTTGTGATTCTTACAAATAGGCGGAAGTATCTATGAGTATCTGTGGGTAGTTAATAATTTAAAATAAAATTTTAAAAATTAAAAAAACATAAATAAAATAAATTTTAATGCCACATATTACAACTTTGTTCAACAATCGAAGATTCTTATAAAATTAAAAGAATATTATAAATAACAAACTAAATTCAATTATATTTTGTAATAATCGGTTTATATAAATAACTATTACATAAATAATATTTTTTTTTTCAACAAGTTTTATCATTATGGACTCATTTAATAAAAAATATATTTTAAAATAATAAAAATATATGTATTTTTATCTCATCTCAAAGTAAAAAAAAAAATCATAATATATTATAAATATTAAATAAAAAAATATATTTAACCGGTTTGCGAGTACCCATGGGACGGGTACTATAATCTTCGCCTCCGTCCCATTTATTAAACGAGTACCTATCCCCCACCTTATTGCATATAATATCCGCAAATCTTCACGGATACGAGTAATTTTGTCATATCTATTTATAATTAGAGATATAGTTATTGATTTGAGAAGTCAGAGACAATTAGGAGAGTAAAACATGCAATTTGTGATTATTTTTAATGCTATGTTGACAAATCATCTATGATTACATGCTTTATCGTTGTATTTTTATAATAAAAATTATTTAGTTATAATAATTTGACATAATTAATATTAAAATTATCTTTATAAATTCTAAATCTTAATTATTTTGTATCTGGTTGAAACTCAATTTATTTCACTATAAGAAAAAATGAGATTTGCGAAGGATAAATCCATAACAAATCACTCAAAATCTGCAACAAATTAACAATTTGCGACAGATTCAGGACAGCCGCAAATACGGTCGATGCAATATAGTTTACGGTGAATTTTATTTTTTGCAGCAAATTTGTGGCGAAAAAATCCGCCGCAAAACTCTCCAGTAACATGCCAAATTGTTGTCGGAAATGGGCTAAAAATTCACCGCAAATTTGCGGTGGATTTTTCCTTGTCTGATTTGCGGCGAATGTTGCCACCGCAATTTTGCGGCAGATTATCCGTTCAAAAATTTACCCAAATTTGCGGCTGATATTTTTGTAGCAAAATTCACCGCAAATTTTGTTCAATATAAAAAAATTAAATTAAATATTCAAATCCACAATATAACAAAATTCACTCAGACATCAATTTTAACTTGTCAATGCATTTAACTAATCCATAAAACAAACATAACAAATCGCATACAACATAACTCATTGTTCAAATTCAACATAACAAAGTTTGTTTAAATACAAAATTTAATAATCCTCATTATCATTGTCATCTTCATCATGATCATCTTCACTATTTTGATTATCTTCTTCTATTAGTTGTAATTGTTGGTTTGGTTGAGTGTCAATGACTTATACATATAATTTCAACTCCTTAACGTGATTAATATATGTAAACATAAATTCATCAATTCATTCCACGAATAATGAATGAACTAAAAATACAAAAAATAAAATGTTTTACTACATCAATCAAAATACAAAAATCAATTAATAAAAAATATTACAGCTATTACTTAACTTAATTAATAACGTACTCAGGAACTTGACTCGACATAGGCCTTGAGGATAACAATTGATTTATATGCATCACGAATACACTTTATTAAACATCCTTACTAAGGTCTCATCACACTTATAAAGGCATACAAGAAAGGTCCCCACACTTAGGAAAGCTAGTTTTTCCCAAAACAATATTTTGGCATTTTTCTCAATTTCAACCCTTGACCTTTGCTTAGTAAAATGAGTATAACTTGAGTTACATATGTCGAAACTAAGTGAATTAGGTGTCCTTGGAAAGCTAAGAGAAAGAGCTACAACTTTCATGAAGAGTACAAAAGCTAATTCTCATTATATCTTTCTACACGGGCCGTGTTGTTTTACACGGCCCCCATGTCATGCTCTGTCTGCACGTTTCCACTATATTTGAACTGGCAGAGAGGGACACCCCTCCCCCGTGTTTTCTGACATGGGCTGTGTTCTTGGGATAGAAGTTTTGCAGAATCGTGGTTATGGTTCCTTTGGCCAAAATTTTAGATTTTTGCCACTCCAATCCAGTTTCTAGATGAGTTTATGTCCCAAATAAGTTCACAAACATGAAGGGAACATAAAACACTAAAAGATTTCTCCAAAAATGGATCAAAACACTACAAATCTCATCCTTGGTTAAAAACCTAAAACTCTAAATTCTCATCATTGGTTATTCAAAACCTAAAACTTCAAATTCTCATTTCAAACGGAAAATCATGGTATACAAGTAATGAAAAACTGTTCTCATACCTCTAGCAAACCAAATCATGTTATTCTCAAGTTTTCTAACAAGATTCAAGCCAAAACAAACAAAAACAACTCGAAACCCCAATTCCCACATCAAGTCACAACTCAAAAACAAGATGAAAGGAATAGGAAAGTGAGTTAAGAACAAGGTTTTCCCCTACCTCAAGGTCTTGAAGATAACGAAAGTTACTCATGGAAGCTTCTATCTTGAAAGGGGAAGAGAGAGAAGGGAAGGGAGAAAGGGGAGAGAATTAGAGAAAGAATACCATCTGAAAAATGAAAATAACAGAAGGAAGAAGATGAAGTATATTTAATTTTGTGGCGGATTTTTTCCAGAAAAAAAATCTACCGCAAAATGTATTTTTTGAATTGCAGCAAAATTTGCGACAGATTTTTCTGCTGCTAATTATTTTAATAATTTATTTAAAATTTTTTATTATACTTATCAAATTTTACGACGGATTTTTCCGCCGCAAATTTAAATTTAGATTTGCAGCAGATTGTTTAAATATTTTTTTAGAATTTTTATTTTACTGATCTATTTTGCGGCTGATTTTTTTGCCGTAAAATTATTTTTGAATTGCGACAGAATTTACGGCGAATTTTTTTGCTGCAAATTTAAATTTAAATTTACGACGAAATTTGCGGTGAAAAAGTTAACATTTATTACGAATTTTTAATTCTAATTTTCGTTTTGCGGCAGATTTTGCCGTCGCAAATTTTTTTTTGAATTGCGGCGGATTTATCAGCTGCAAATTTTTTTTATCCAAAAAAAAAATTTGACAATAGAAAAGTTGTTGGAGAATTTTAATGGCGAAAAATCCACCGCAAAAATTCGTCACAATTTAATCCGCCTCAAGATCCGTCGCAAATTGGGTGAATTTTAATCCATTGCAAAATCTGCCACAATTGCTGTGGATTCGAATCTGCCGTAAAAAATCTGCCACAAATTGACTATTTTCTTGTAGTGTTTATGTACTTTTATTTAATTTGCTACTCATTTTAGTTATTGATTTTATTTTACATTTACATCTTTATTTTATTAATTATGTAATTAGTTTAGGAAGAATTTTTAGTATGTAAAATTTAACTCTAAATTTGATATAATTAATGTTAAAATTAATTTTCGTAAATTCTAAATCTTAACTATCTTGTATCTGATTGAAACTCAATTTATTTATTTACTTTTATTTAATTTGCAACTCATTTTAGTTATTAATTTTATTTTACATTTACATCTTTATTTTATTAATTATGTAATTAGTTTAAGAAGAATTTTTAGTATATGAAATTTAACTCTAAATAGTCATCCTTGTTTTTGCTCAATCATACTACTAAACAATCATACTACTGAATAACTTGTACACACTTAAAAGTATTTTAGGACTTTTTGACAAGGTCACAACATGACTTGTAATCATAATCATAATCATAATCATAATGTCTTACAATCTTAGGTTGTTTTGTCTAGACTGTGGCCTAAATATATGGTTCACTAAAACACAAGTGCACACATATTATTGGTACCCGAGACTGTAAACATATGATTCTTTCTTTGTGTTTTAGTTTTTCCCTTTGGAACTCTGAGAAGCCAACTGATGACTAGGTGTCGTTTACTGTACATGCTCCCCAACTTGGAAACCATCTTATTAATATAAAAATTCTTATTTAAATATGAAACACAATATCACATATTACCTGCTGGTCAGATAAAAATGTGCAACTCATTGTACTGCATAGTAACACACAGAAAGTTTGATTTTGCAATAAAAATCTTCCAAACAAGTGTAACAGAGGTGGCATAAAAATCACTTGGTTGAAAAATCTTCTCCTTCAGGTAAAATTATTTTATGATTTCAATGTAATAATTACTTTACATTTTATTTAATATATTTTTTTTAACTTTTGTTTTGAGTAAAATAGAACTCGTTATCAAATCTCCAGAATTAATTACCAGAGAAACAAAATATAAAGCTGGGAAGCAGTATTTTGGAATCAATCAAAAGCCATTTTAATATTTTATTATTTGATAAGGTTAGATATCATTCACACATAATCAAATCAACCATTTTTGGCACAATCTTCTGGCCCAAAGTGCAGCTTCTTTAACTTGGTATCAAGTCATGGGTGCACCGCTGATCAAAATGGTGTACAGTAAACGCCGTCCTAATGACTATATTGTCTCTGCGATTGCCACCACCTTCTATCCAAAACTAATCTCGTGAGTATTGCACATCTTCACAAAAAGGGTTTGGCTACTCTAAGTGATGGAGAGAAAAGTAAATAATCTTAATCATGAATAAAAAAATTAATTGTTAATATTATATGTACATGTATAATAAACTATGGATATGTTACAATTTGCTTCCTTGATTTTCTTAGCAATAATTAAGACTCCTCATTTTATTTTCTAAACAGAACCCTCACTTTTTAAGTGCCAAATTCTTCACAAAGAACATTATTTTGACCAGGCTAGTTTCATTCGTAAGAGAAAAAATGTACGGAGAGATCGAAAAGCTCCGAACTGATATGTAAGAGTACTAGAGGTGTCCAATTGTGGCAAGAAGATTTCAGAACTGCATCAGAGAATAATATACATTAATGTAAAGGCTTGGAGTAGTTAGTAACCTAGTATTTCAAATTCCACCATACCAAATAATCCAAGTTCTATACGAAAGAGAGATTCATTCTCCTGTACGAGACGTTTTTTTAGGACAAATTAAACTTAAAACCTAAATCGACGGTTAAAGCATGCAATGCTTCATCTGAACACGGCATTAACTATTGCTCTCCATGTGAATGTCATTTGGGTCTGAAATTTTGACAACTAACTCAATATATATTTAGTTAAGAGACATTTACGGTGATCTTGAAATGTTTAGGAGTATCGATGTTTTAAGAATTTTTACTCATTATAATCAATTAATTAGTTTTTTTAAAAATTTTATTATTACGTATATAAATATTATAAGTTAAAATCTATAAAAAAAATTATATATACAATTATCTAAAATAAAAAGATAAAATTGATCTAAATTTTTTGTATGCGAATTTATTTGTGTATAAATATTAATAATTAAAATTTATAAAAAAAATTATATATAAAATATCAACTATATTCATTATCTATTAATCAGATAATAAATAATTAATCTTAACTATTTATTTATTTTAAGAGTACTGTAAACATTTTTATTTAATTAATCCTGCCTTTATTGCAGTAGAAAAGGGTGAGCGCCCTCAAGCTCCGAACACGTGCCTTGGTCGTGGGTCAAATTTTGTGCTAACAAGATTTTAAAACTACACGAGACAAAAATAGTGGAAGCAGTTGGTGTTGATATCAAAATCCACCAAGCACACTGAAAAGCTCACATCAAATGAAGTCTCAACACTCCCGTTAAGGATAAAATCACAATACTTGAATTGGATAAGAATATACTATATTTTTTAAGTGCAAGATACACAAAGTACATAGTAATTGAATAACTTTTGATGAAAAGAATATATTCCATTTAGGCAATGAGTAATGTTATTCATACGCCATATTTTTATGTTTCTTTCTTTGCACCTTTTATTGTCGGAAAAAAAAAAGATGAGAAAATGTTTTTTTTAAGTGCAAGATACACAAAGTGGATAGTAATTAAATCACTTAATAAGGATAAAATCACAATACTTGAATTGGATAATTTTTTTTGTTAAGTGCAAGATACACAAAGTGCATAGTAAGTAAATCACTTTTGATGAAAAGATTATATTCCATTTAGGCTATGAGTAATGTTATTCATATGCCATATTTCTATGTTTCTTTCTTTACTTCTTTTTCTTGGTGAAAAAAAAAAACGAGAGAGAAACTTATCTTTTCATTATCTTCCTTTTTTTTTTTCTTTTTGAAAGGAGAATATGTAAAGAGAGAGGTGTAAAATTGTGGTATATGAATAAAATTACTTTTAGACAATAATGAAAAGCAAGGGTTCTCTAGTTCTCAACATTCCAATAATTTCTGAGTTAATTTTTTTTTAAAGGATTCAGATGCGAGTTTTGTTCAAATGTTAATAAGCTACCTTTCACTTTTAAGGTTAAATTAATGTAGGTATCTATGTTATTTGTGAATTTCTAACAAGTCTTTATATTTTAAAAATTTGTAATTGAATCCATATTGTTTTTTGAAAAAATATAGTCTGGTTCCTACTATTAGAACACCATTATAAATTTATAGCTGTCGCAACCGAGATCGCGACGGGACGACCGAAAAAAGATTAGTAATTTTGAAAATCAATGGAGTCGCCACCAATGTTTATTTTAATTGGGAAAACATTAGAAAAACCCTTAAAATAAAGCAAAACTGGTCTTTTGGAAAATGAGTTTGGGTTGAGTCGATTACGTAGGGAAGGTGTTAGCACTTACACCGCCTGCTCCAAGAACGATACTTAAGTCAATTGTGCAAATTTTAATAATATCAAATTTATTTATTTTACCCTTTTTGAAAAGACTTTGTAACTATTTTATTTTATTTATTTTATTTATTTTTATTTTTTTTAAGGAAAGAAAAGAGAAATAACTAAATTATGAAAATTTATTTTTTCGGCTTGACAGAATAGAAATCCTGCTCCTACGTATCCTCGGGTGCAATGAGGAACTCAAAGTCACGTAGTTCTTTATAAAATAAGTCAGTTGATTGATTTTAATTAAGGAAAAAAAAAATTTGAAAAGAGATTTTATATATTTTTTAAAAAAAAAACTTGCACAGATTCAAGGTAGAAACCTGCTATTTCTTAAACCCTTATGATCCAAACGACATTGAAGATAAGCATCCGTTATTCAATCATCATCATTGGTCATTATATTTATTAAAAGATATTTTTTTATTTTTTTTATTTTTTATATTTTTAATTTTAGTTTTTTTTTCAAAAGGAGTGCAAAAAGACGAATAAATAAAATACAATTTTTTTTAGTCAAATAAGTAAGAACTAACATGATTAAATATAAGCACTACGAAACAACTTAAAGCAAATTTTATTTTTTATGTTCTCAACGATGTTCATTTTCTCCACTTTTATTTATTTTTATATTTTTTCCTTTTTTTTATTTTTTTTATTTTTTGACATTTTTTTATATTTTTATATTATCATCTTATCCTATGTCTTTTGTCTCTATATTTTTTAACTTTTTTTCTTTTTGAATAAATCTCCAAAAATAATAATAAATAAAAAAAAATCTAGCTTTAGTCCAAAAATAAAAAAAAAAACAACTCACTAATTAAACATTCCTCTAATACCTTTTTATTTTCAATTTTTCCTTTTTATTATTATTATTATCCTATTCTTGCTAATAAAAAGACCAACCCAGTAAAGTGGGCTCGTAGCATATTGCAGCCCATAAGCTCTCACTCATTGTTCTGTTATCATATTTTTGATTCAAAATTAGTCACTTGAAGAAAGTTTCAGAAACCAAGTAGTAAAATAACAAAAGAGAAGGTGATAGAACCTCTGGAAGGGTGATGCCATAAGGGAGAGATGGGCGGCGCGCGGAGCTTGCTACAGCGGGGTGCCGGCGGCTGGAGGCTTTGGTCAGAGGTCCTGGTGGAGGTGAGTGAAGGTTGATGATGGATTGATTTATGATGGCTGTAGTTTGAAAGGTTGAAGGTGATGGTTTGGTTGGTTATGGTGATTATGGAGGTGATGGGTTAGAAGATGGAGGTTCACTGAGTTGACTCAGTTAGTTGTGGTAGAAGGTGATGAGTTGGTGGGGTTTGTTTGTTGGAGGCTTGAAGGTGATGAAGGTGAGAAGAAGGTTGATGAAGCTTGGTAGAAGAGGTTGATGAAGCTTGGTAGAAGAGGTTGGGTACGGTTTTATTGTGGTAGAAGGTGATGGTTGCTGAAAAGAAATGAAGATGGTGGAGGTTGTCTTGTTGTGCTGAGTGGAGTAAAAAATGAAAGTGTAGTGTGTGTGATACGTGAGTGGAGGGTGCAATTTGAAAAAAAAGAGTGCAGAGTGGTTAGACGTGATGGGTGCAAAGTGGGTGAGTGCAAGTGAGTGGAAAGTAGTGTGTGTAGTGGAGTGAGGCATGGGTGGGGACGTGAGAAGTGAAATGAAGAAAAAGAAAATGTGTGTGGGGGTGAGAAAATGAGCAACAAAATTTTTTATTTTGCACAAATAAGAAAAAGTAGGATAGAAGTAAATAAAAATGAAAAAAAAAAGGTGTGATCACAACATTGCAATTAAGCATCTTTTCACTAAAATATTAATCAATGATCAAGTAATAAAAAAAATTTATGGACAAAATTGGGTATCAACAGCTAAATTTATGGACAAAATTGGGTATCAACAGCTGCCCCCCTTTGCTTTACATTTAAAATAAATGAGAAGCAAAGGAATTGATTCAATTTTGTCCATGAAAATTTTCATTTCCTTTTCTTTTTCTTCTTTTCTTTTTCTTTCTGTTTCTTTTTTTTTAGAAAGCAGATTGACGCAAAAAGCAACGAACATTAAAATGAGGTAAAAGCTTGCGGAGTCGGGTATCCGTCGAAGCTTGACAGAAAACTGAAAAAAAAAGCAGGAAAGGGAAAAAGCTTGCGGAGTCGGGTATCCGCCGAAGCTTGGCAAAAAACTTGAAACAGAAAGAGAAAAGCTTGCATGAGTCAGTTATCCGCCGAAGCTTGGTAAAACTTAAAACAGAAGGGAAAAAGCTGAGTCAGTATCCGCCGAAGCTTGACAAAAACTTAAAGCAGAAGGATAAAAAGCTCATGAGTCAGTTATCCGCCGAAGCTTGGTAAAAACTTAAAACAGAAAAGGAAAAAAGCTATGAGGTCAGTTATCCGCCGAAGCTTGGTAAAAAACTTGAAACAGGAAGAGAGAAAGCTATGAGTCCTGTTATCCGCCGAAGCTTGGTAAAAACTTAAAACAGGAAGGATAAAAAAGCTATGGTCAGTTATCCGCCGAAGCTTGACAGAAAAAGGGAAAAAACTATGAGTCAGTTATCCGCCGAAGCTTGGCAAAAACTTAAAGCAGAAAGGGAAAAAGCTTGCGGAGTCGAGTATCCGCTGAAGCTTGGCAAAAACTTAAAACTAGAAAGGGAAAAAGCTTGCGGAGTCGGGTATCCGCCGAAGCTTGACAGAAAACTTAAAAAGCTTGCGGGGTAGGGTGCCCGTCGAAGCTTGACAGAAAACTAAAAAAACTTGCGGGGTAGGGTGCCCGTCGAAACTTGACAGAAAACTTAAAAAGCTTGCGGGGTAGGGTGCCTCGTCGAAGCTGACAAAAACTTAAAAAGTTGGAAGAGAAAAAAGCTTATGAGTCGAATTATCCGCCGAAGCTGGCAAAGACTAAAGTTAACGGGTATGGGGACCCGGAAACTAAAAGACAATGGGCGCGGGGACCCGAAAAGCTACAAAAAGCTTTTGCTCTTTTTTTTTTATGCCTGAATTGATGCTTGATGCAATGGATATAGGATGATGCAATGAAAGTGCAGCTTGAGGACAGTGCATGTAATGCCTAGGATGATGCATGATGTAATGGATGCATGATGATGCAATGACACATCAGAGCTTTAGCTGGATCACTCTTGGCTCCACAACACCCTTAAGAACTTCTTCCCATAGTAGGATCCGAGGTTGAACAATAGCGAAATTTGCTTTATGATTTGTCTGGTTATTCTTCATTTTCTCATCAATGCTCTTAAAAGGCCTTGAGCCAGAAAACTTTATGCAGTGAGCCTTGAGCCCAAGAACTTTGTGCAATGAGCCATGAGCCAAACGCTTCTTGCAAAAAGGGAATCATTGCCAGTCTCATTTTTTTTCAAATTTCTCTTCATTAGATGTGGCTTGCATAGAAGCTTCTGACTTTCTTCCTCCAAAGATTCCTATGCCACCGGACACACTTCAATCTGAATTATTCATTGAGGATGTCATTTCCTTCATTGATTGAAATTTTGGAGTTCTTTTGGCTTGAGTTGTTCAACAAGAAATTACCATCAGATGGTGAAGTTGTACCATTGCCCTCATGTTCACCGAACTTGAAGCATCATGTACTAGATATGCATGGATTCAAAAGTGAAACAGGAAAGAAATTTACTAACTGAGTAATTTCTTGACTGACTTTGGGAGTATGACTACACAAAAAGCATTTACAAAAGACACAAGAAATGGAATAGTACAAATGCCAGAAGGGTTTTTTGCCCTAGTTTGGATATGATTGATCTTTACTTGACAACTGGACATCACGACCATTCTTTTATCAGGTATCTACAAAAAAAAAAAAAAACTACCCCAGTGTAAGGTATCGAAAAAAGAATTTGTCTCAGGGTAAACCATTTAAGAACAAACCTGCCCCAGTGTAAGCCATTCGACAGCAAAAATTGTCCCAGTGGGGAACTTGAGAGATTTTTTTGTTTTGCCTAGGTGTGCGGCAGAATAGACCTAAAAAAAATGCCCCAGTTTTAGAGCTAAATTAAAAGGAAAGAGACTTGCCTCCAATGCAGAGCCAGCTTAAATCAAAAGACTTGCCCCAACATAGGCCAAATTGAGCTAGAGAAAAATGCCCCAATGTAGGGTCAGATTGAACCAAAAGATTTGCCTTAGTGTAGGTCAAATCGAGCTAGAGAAATTGCTCCAGTATAGGGTCAGCTTGAACAAGGTGAAAACTTGCACTAGTGTAAATCTTTTTTCTTTTTTTCATCTTTCTTTTTTTTTTAGACTGCCCTTGCGGGTTTTCAGTCTACCAAGATTATTTTTTTTAGGAGCAATGCACTAGATACTTGTATGAGTACAATCCTTTTGTCTCGAAATTAAAACTTGTGAAAATGAAGGCAATCATTCATTGATCAGAATGGACTTTTTAAGGATTGTAATGTGGCCAAGGCTAGCGGTTATGAAATGAAAGATAAAAGGTTCAAACAAGTGTTTAAAGATTAAATGGGACTAAGGATCCTTGTTCAAATTTTAAGCTTTGTCACTTGCCTTTGCGCTTTCAAATATATTTTTTTCTCCTACTGTTCTCCATTTTATTTTCTATTCCTTTCAGTTTTTCTTCATTTTCTCTTTTTCATCATGCTTCAAAATAGTCACACTGACAATCAACATTTATTTTGTGTTGTCCCCTAATGTAAGGGTGATCCTTGTCCAGGATTTATTGAAAAAACTTTCAAGCTCAAAATGGGACAACGAGAGATAATGAAAAGAAAAGATGAATTCTTATGAAGGATAGTGAAAGATGACCAATCTTCATTTCAAATCTTGAATGCTCATTTTCAAAAAAATTTAATTTAGAGACAAAAGGATAATACACACCAAGTAATTACTTATTTGCTCTTTTTATTTTTCTCTTTTTTCTTTCACCTCTCCTTTATTTTTTGTTTTTTTGTTTTTTTTTTGTTTTTGCAAAGAACACCTGCACATGGGGGCTTCATGACCATCAAATTTTTGCTAGCACAAGAGTCTCATAGGATTCAAAAGAAAGCAAGCAAAGGAAAGAAAGACAAGAAAGACATGACAAGAACACGAGTGCTAAGAACATAGGAAAATGAAACAAGGTATGCTGAGAGATCCATGCAAATCCATTACATTAATGCTTCAAGAAAGTTTACATAAGTTCAAAATCGGAATGAATCACCACTAAGTTGAACTTCCCAAGGTTGCCCCCGATTGACCACTCCAAACATTCGCTCCTATCACGGATGAGCATGCCTAGAAACATCTGACACTGCTTGCTGGACTACTGCTTAGGTAGCCGTTGTCATCCATGAGTTTTCCTGAAAGCCCATTGATCCATTCGGCTTGAAGTCCACCCTTAACCAGTTCAACTTGCTTCTTCATCATCCATTTGATGCAATTTTCCCTTTTTCATTCCGCTCTCAATCCTTTCACCGATTATCACAAAATCTGAAAAATTCGATGACACATTCCTAATCATATGATCATAGAATGGCACGTGAAGTGTATTGGTGAACATATCAACCATCTCTTTCTCTGACAAAGGGGGTTCCACTTGTGTAGCTATTTCCCTCCACCTTTGAGCATATTCTTTGAAGGTCTCAGCATCCTTCTTAGATATGCTTTGTAGTTTCATTCTATCTGGTGCCAAGTCAATGTTGTATTTATACTGCCTTACAAAGGCATCAGCTAAATCCTTGAAACTCCTTATATTGGTACGCTCGAGACGCGTGTACTAATTCGAAGCTGCCCGCTTAAACCGTCTTGGAAGAAGTGGATTAACGACTTGTCATCATGAGCATGAGAAGCCATTCTCGCGATGTGTACATGGTCAAATGGTTCTTTGGGCAAGTGGTCCCCTTGTATTTGTCGAAATCTGGGACTTTAAACTTCGGTGGAATCACCACGCCTGGAACAAGGCAGAGCTCAGTAGCATCCCTGATACCATAACAACATGGTCTTTCAATGACCCGTAATCTCTCTTCTAGGATTTTCAACTTCTCTTTGGACTGAGTGTTTTCAGCAGAAGAATTCAAATGGTATTGTTGTGGCATGAAAGTGGGGACAAAATGCTGTAATGGTGGGGTTCCACTGATACCAAAGTAATGGGCATGTGGTTGAGTTGTGCTCAATGGATTGAAAGCAGGTCTATTGCTGTCAGGGAAATTGATAGCCTGCGGCGGTACAAAGCCGGAAGGGAGGCCATATGGTAGGAAGCTTAGCATCTGAGCTTCTTGAGAACTTGTGACTGAGGGTTGGGTTGTGTTATTTGGATAAACGATGAGTGGCATCACAACTCCTTGAGAATTAGAGCCTTGATATTGCATAGAGGTTGGAGAGAAACCAGGAGGGCGAAGAGGTGTGGCCGGATGTCCTTCGTTCGCCACCGAGGGATTCCCATCTGTGCTCCTTATACCTTCCATGGATTGTAGCATTTCCATCATCTTAGACATTTGATCTTTGAGCAGATTTACCTCATTCCTCAGCTCTTGAGTTTGTTCTCTTTCGTCCATGATCCTAACTTGGGAACAAGTCTTGTAAGGGTGTCGCAGAAGCTGCCTTTCTACCAGTGTCTACCCTTCTGCTTGGGGGAAACATGATATGAGTATGTAATTATTAATATGGACTGAACAACATGCATGTATGCGAAGTATTGGCTACTGATGCAGCTGATTTTTTTTATTTTTTCTATTTTTTTATTTTTTTTAAAAAAATGTTATGAATGCCATGATATGATTTTTTTTAAAAAAAGTTATGAATGTCATGTAATGCAAGATGATGATTCTAATTTTTTTAAAAAAATGCAAGAATGAATGAAAATGCAAAATGATTATTTTTATTTATTTTTTCTTTCTAAGAATGCTATAAATGACAGAAAAATGTAAGTCATAAAAAGGATGCATGAATGAATGTCATGAGAAAAAGATAAATAAAAAAAATGATGCTCCCTTTGTGCCCTAATCAGGTGGAACCTTAGAAGTTAGATTTCCTTAATGTCATGACTCTAATTTTGGAAGTCACTATGTTCAATCTATCAGTGCAAGATTTTCGGAGACGATCTAAACTTCTAAAAAGTCATGGTCCCCAGATTGTCTCTTCATCACACCAACACTTTGGCTAGCAAGAGTCCTCAATCCTCACCCATGATAGGTTACAAGCGGAAAGAGTTCAATTTGAGTGAGGGATTTTCATGTGCACATTCGGAGACCAAAGGTCTCTCAAAGCAACACTACTTCACCCTCTATTTAATCCTACAAGGTATTGAGCCCGTGCATAGAGCTTGTGTGTGAGGTAAGTGATAGTGACGTGTGTGAGGAAGCATACAAACCTCGCACAACAAAATTTAAAAAGACCAAAAAACTACCCCCAACCTCGCAAAACATATATATACAACAACCAAAAGAATCATCTACCCTAGGGTTTCAACAAATAAGTACAAAAATATATACAAGTTAAAAAAATATACACAAAATAATGCTAGCAAATATTTACACCAAAACATCAAACAAAAATTATTTACAAACAAATATGAAAACAAAAAAAAACAAAAAGGGTGAAATAAATAAATAGAGATTATTAAAAATTTGCACAACTAACCACAACAGGCCTGACTCTCCAAGTAGTCCCCAGTGGAGTCGCCAGCTGTCGCAACCGAGATCGCGACGGGACGACCGAAAAAAGATTAGTAATTTTGAAAATCAATGGAGTCGCCACCAATGTTTATTTTAATTGAGAAAACATTAGAAAAACCCTTAAAATAGGCAAAACTGGTCTTTTGAAAATGAGTTTGGGTTCGGGAGTCGATTACATGTAGGGAAGGTGTTAGACTTACACCGCTGCTCCAAGAACGGTACCTTAAGTCAATTGTGCAAATTTTAATAATATCAAATTTATTTATTTTACTCCTTTTTGAAAAGACTTTGTAACTATTTTATTTTATTTATTTTTTTATTTTTATTTTTTAAGGAAAGAAAAGAGAAATAACTAAATTATGAAAATTTATTTTTTCGGCTTTGACGAGAATAGAAATCCTGCTCCTACGTATCCTCGGGTGCAATGAGAACTCAAAGTCACGTAGTTTTTATAAAATAAGTCTGAGTTGATTGATTTTAATTAAGGAAAAAAAAATTTGAAAAGAGATTTTATATATTTTTTAAAAAAAAACTTGCACAGGATTCAAGGTAGCACCTGACTACTCAATAAACCCTTATGATCCAAACGACATTGAAGATAACATCCGTTATTCAATCATCATCATTGGTCATTATATTTATTAAAAGATATTTTTTTATTTTTTATATTTTTTATATTTTTAATTTTAGTTTTTTTTCAAAAGGAGTGCAAAAAGACGAATAAATAAAATACAATTTTTTTGAGTCAAATAAGTAAGAACTAACATGATTAAATATAAGCACTACGAAACAACTTAAAGCAAATTTTATTTTTTATGTTCTCAACGATGTTCAGATTTTCTCCACTTTTATTTATTTTTATATTTTTTCCTTTTTTTATTTTTTTTTTATTTTTTGACATTTTTTTTATATTTTTATATTATCATCTTATCCTATGTCTTTTGTCTCTATATTTTTTAACTTTTTTTCTTTTTTTTTTTTTGAATAAATCTCCAAAAATAATAATAAATAAAAAAAATCTAGCTTTAGTCCAAAAATAAAAAAAAAAACAACTCACTAATTAAACATTCCTCTAATACCTTTTTATTTTCAAATTTTCCTTTTTATTATTATTATTATCCTATTCTTGCTAATAAAAAGACCAACCCAGTAAAGTGGGCTCGTAGCATATTGCAGCCCATAAGCTCTCACTCATTGTTCTGTTATCATATTTTTGATTCAAAATTAGTCACTTGAAGAAAGTTCCAGAAACCAAGTAGTAAAATAACAAAAGAGAAGGTGATAGAACCTCTGGAAGGGTGATGCCGTAAGGGAGAGATGGGCGGCGCGCGGAGCTTGCTACACGGGTGCCGGCGGTGGAGGCTTGGGTCAGAGGTCCTGGTGGAGGTGAGTGAAGGTTGATGATGGATTGATTTATGATGGCTGTAGTTTGAAAGGTTGAAGGTGATGGTTTGGTTGGTTATGGTGATTATGGAGGTGATGGGTTAGAAGATGGAGGTTCACTGAGTTGACTCGCTTAGTTGTGGTAGAAGGTGATGAGTTGGTGGGGTTTGCTGTTGGAGGCTTGAAGGTGATGAAGGTGAGAAGAAGGTTGATGAAGCTTGGTAGAAGAGGTTGATGAAGCTTGGTAGAAGAGGTTGGGTACGGTTTTATTGTGGTAGAAGGTGATGGTTGCTTTGAAAAGAAATGAAGATGGTGGAGGTTGTCTTGTTGTGCTTGAGTGGAGTAAAAAATGAAAGTGTAGTGTGTGTGATACGTGTGAGTGGAGGGTGCAATTTGAAAAAAAAAAGAGTGCAGAGTGGTTAGACGTGATGGGTGCAAAGTGGGTGAGTGCAAGTGAGTGGAAAGTAGTGTGTGTAGTGGAGTGAGGCATGGGTGGGGACGTGAGAAGTGAAATGAAGAAAAAGAAAATGTGTGTGGGGGGTGAGAAAATGAAAGCAACAAAATTTTTTATTTTGCACAAATAAGAAAAAGTAGGATAGAAGTAAATAAAAATGAAAAAAAAAGGTGTGATCACAACATTGCAATTAAGCATCTTTTCACTAAAATATTAATCAATGATCAAGTAATAAAAAAAATTTATGGACAAAATTGGGTATCAACAGCTAAATTTATGGACAAAATTGGGTATCAACAATAACGATACTCTAATGATAGAGATCTAATTATAAGTTTTTGAGACTATAAGACCCAATTATAAACTTTTGAGATCCGTACTCTCAAAACTTTTTAATGAATCCTTGAATCCAACCTAATTTAATGGTAGGAATCAAATTAAATAATAATAATAATAATAATAATAATAATAATAAGGACTTAATTACAAACCTTTAAAATATCAAAACTTAATTAAAAGTCCTCAAATGATGTAGCAACGTACATATTAATTTAACCTAATTTTCCTTATGTTATCTTGGCTAATAGTTCCTCTCCAGAGGAATATTTGGATGGAAAAGTTTTGAAGAATAGAAAGCCCAATCTTAATCTTTGATTTTTTATTTTTTTGGTTTTTTTGTTTGCAATCTTTAATGATTGAACGTATTTTTTTAAGGACTACTTTTTTTTTCAGCAATCTTTGAAGTTTGAATGTATTTTCTTAAGGACTTCAGTTATATTTGTCTCCAATTTGGCCCAAAAACAAAGTTAGTGGAATCCATGTGCAATGGATCAAGAATGAAGAGGGTCCTTTGAGGGATTAGACCTGCGCCATCTAATCATGAGAGCAAAGAGGGAAGAGCCGAACATTTCATATGTCCCATCGTACACTTCCTTTTGTTTTGGTTTTTAGTCCAACGACATACACTGTTTTTTTTTTTTGGGTATGAAAAGCGTAGCTTGGAATTCATTAATAAACAAGCCCACAAATACACCGGCCCAAGCTGAGAATTGCCAAAGCCCACAAATGCACGATTGGCCTGAAACATAATGTAAAGAGGCTTATCTACTGACATCAGCAGCCAGGGCTCGAGCAAGTTCCATCGGCAAGGACGAAATCCATTTTGCAGGGAGTCTTCTCTTTCATTCCCTTCCCGCTTGATCCATAAGAACGCACAGGTATGGAACTCACTCCTTCCTCATTTCTCTCACATCTTGAATAATTGGATCTATCTCCCATCTTGGATCTGAGCCTGTACATGCTAGAATAAGTTCCAGGCAGTCTGATTCGAAGAAGTCATGCCTAATCCAGAAATTGCGAGACTCATGGCTTCTATGATGGCAAGAGCTTTGGCTACTAAGGTTGACTCTGCTACGATCTGGTTTGTTGCCCCAGCTTCAATTTCTCCCCTCGCATTCTTTCCTATGATCCCAATGGCTCCACACCCCCTAGCTTCGTCAAAGGACGAATCCATGTTGAATTCGGGGATACCTTGCGGTGGGGGTCTCGAGACACCAGGCAAAGCTCTGTTCTTTTGATATTGTGGATTCTTATCTTGTATGCAGTCTTGCTGTTCTTTTGATATTGTGGATTCTATTTAAAGCTATAATTAGATTTGGGTTTATGTGTTGATGAATGATAAGTAATGTTAGCTATTTGGCTCATGTTCTGTTTTATCATCATTTCCCCCGTAGATAGCAAATTGCTCATCGAGCCAGAGATCAACACGCACTACATTATCAGGTGTTGGGTTGCACTGTACCTTCCATCCAAACCAAACAGGTTTAGTCCAAGGGCATAGAAGGGTAATGTGCTCAATAGCCTCCTCCTCTAGGTTGCATACTGGGCATATAGGGGATTGTGCTAGTTTCCTTCTAAACATTACACTTCTAACGGGTACAGCGTTATGACACGCTTTCCACAAAAATATTTTTATTTTGTGTGGGACCTGTAAAAGCCAAATATTTCTCCATAACTCCGGTGGGTTATCACAGAAGTGGAGGTTGGTGGGGGAAGGGGTTCAACACTGTTTTAGGGTATTTGATATGCAGTTTTGACTGTAAACTCACTTGTCTTCGTGTATGGCCAAATCAGTCTGTCTTGTCCATCTAGCCATATGATTGCGGTTTGTAGGACTTTCAGCACTTGATATGGGGGAATTAGGTTGCTCATCTTCCTCCTATCCTAGCTGTGATTCACTTCATCTATTGAGTCACTCAACTTTTGGGGACTGCTATGAGGTTGCCCTTGTATCAGTTGCCTACTCGAACACCATTTATCCTTCCATAAATTGATGGTTTTACCATCTGCAATCGACCACCTCCCTTCTTTCCGTAGAAACTCCTTTCCTTGGAGGAGACTCACCCAAACCCAAGAAGCATTTCGTTTTCTGGTTGCCTCTAGGAAACTAGAGTTGGGGAAATACAGCCCTTTGAGGACCTGTGGATTGTTGAGGACCCTCCACTCCTGTTTAGTGTGGAGAGCTGTTTTCATGATGGTTAGATCCTTAAAACCAATGTCCCCTTGTTGTTTGCTACAAGTTAAAGCCTTCCAACTTTTCTAATGTATGCCCCTTTTGTTTTCTTTGTCTTCTCCACCAAAATCTAGTAATTTGGCTGCAAATGGACTGGCAGAAGTTCTTAGGGAATCTCACCACAGATATGACATATGCTGGGATAGCTTGGATGACAGCCTTTATAAGAACCTCCTTTTCGGCTTGGCTCAACAATTTCTCCTTCAATCCCTCTAGCTTTGACATGACTTTTTCTTTAATCCATTGCAATGTTCGCCCATTTGATCTTCCCCACTCAGCCAGCATCCCCAAGTATTTGCTAGGAGAATCCCAAATCTGGATGTTGAGGATGGCAGCATTCCGGTTCCTTTTATTTGGTGGAATATAGCTCCCAAATATGATACCAGACTTCTCCATATTTACCTTCTCACCCAAAGCTTTAGAGAACAAATTTAGGATGTTTGCAATCCAATAAGCCTCCCCTTCTTTGGCCTTCAAGAAAAGTATATAGTCATCCGCAAAGAGGTGTGTAAGGGTAGGCACATTGGTCTTCATTTTCACTCCCTCTAAGGTTCCATCAATGATAGCCTTTTAGAAGAGACAGGATAAAGCATCAGCAGCCAAGATGAAGAGATATGGAGATAGTGGGTCCCTTTGTCTCAAGCCCCTCTGAGGATGCAAAGTCTGACTTACTTCTCCATTAATTTTGTACTTATATGTTACTAAAGTCACACATTTCATGACACGATTCCTATCAATCCCATATGCCAGCAGTGTTGCCCTTATGAATTCCCACTTTATTCGATCATAAGCCTTGTTCTATCCAACTTAATGGCCAAATTTTCAGCTCCACCACTTGCTTTGTACTTGAGTGAGTGGATGATTTCATGGGCAATGGTAATGTTGTCCTGAAGCTGGCCTTCCTTTGATAAAGGCACTTCGGTTTTGGGAGAGAAGTTCACCAATGAAACCTATTAGTCGCTGCACAAAGATCTTTGAAATTACCATGTAAAGAAAATTGCAACAGCTAATGGGTCTAAGTTGGCTAACTCCCTCAGGGAGGGGCACTTTTGGAACTAGGGTGACCAGTGTCTCATTTACTTCTTCAGGGAGTTGTCCCTCGTTAAAGAAGACATCCACTGCTCTGCAAACCCCACTTTTAACAGTATCCCAGTGGTTCTGAAAAACGAGGCCATTTAAGCCATCTGGTCCCGGTGCTTTCAGGATTCCCAAATTGAAAACTGCTTCATGGATCTCCACAGTTGTGGTAGGAGCGCATAAAACATCATCTCTGCAGTAACCTTCTTGGGAATGGCTTGCAAGCATAGGTCCAAGTTCTGTACTCCTTCAGAGGTGTACACCTTGCGGTAGTGGTTTAACACAGCCTCCATCACCTCTTTTGACCCTTCCACCCAATCACCTGAATCATTCCTCAACCTTTGAACCCGGTTTCTATCACGTCTTTGAATGGTTGTGGCATGAAAAAACCTGGAGTTTCGATGTCCCCATTTCAGCCATTTCAGTCTTGACCTTTGTCCCCAAAACTTTTCCTCCTGACTCTAATACTCTGTAATTTTAGCTCTAAAGGATTTCATCTCTTCCAAGTTGTTGGTGTTTGACACCTGGTTTTGTAGCTTCAATAGCCTCTTTTTTAGGGCATTTATTTCCTTGTCTGCCCTTTTAAAAGTGGCTAAGTGCCATGCTGTCAGGGATCTCTTTCAGGATTTCGATCTCTTGAGCCAATCATCCCAAACATCATCATTCCCTTCTCCTTTATTCGATCCTTTATTGGCAGTTTGGTCACAATCAGCATGATCCTCCCAGAATGCTTCATATTTGAAGTCCAACGAGCCAGATCTGCCTTGAGAAGCAGTGTACAAGACAAGGGGGCTATGGTCTGAGCTTATTGCAGGTAGGCCAACAACCATCGCATTTGGAAATGACATCCTCTAGCACCAATTTGCCACACACCTGTCAATCTTCTCCTTAGTTATAACTCCCTCATGCTCATTACTGAACCATGTGAACTTGCATCATTTGACATCTAGGTCCATTAAACTGTGTTCCTGAAGAACTGTCTAAGTAGTTCCATTCGGTTAGGTGGTTGTGGTCTTAAACCAGATTTTTCATGCTAATAAAAGATTTCATTGAAGTCTCCAATACAGCACCAGGGGCTATTCTGATTAGTTTAGAAGCTAGCAATTCTATCCCATAAGTACCTCCTCTGTTGGAAAACAGGATTAGCATAAATAAAGGTATATTCCACACAACTCAACTCTTTGGTGTCAGTTACAAGAGTATTTGGATATAATTACTGGTGAAACAAACTACTTCAATATCTACTTTCTTATTCCACAGCAAACACATACCTATTGATAACCCGTTCTCTTCAACATAAAATTAGGAATCAAACTGTAGAGACAACTTTAACCTTTCTATTCTTTCAGTCTTTGCTTTTGTTTCCATATGAAACAAAATGGTTGGCTTGTACTCTTTACATAGGCGTTTAAGCTCATTTACTGTCCGGAGGTCACCACTTCGCAACAGTTCCAACTTATGGTAATCATGGCCCCTGGTGGGGCAGGTTAAGGCCTGCCTCCTCGGCCATATCAGATAAGAAACCTTCCCCTCGCTGTTGTTTATGTTGATACAGCTCTATTTCCCATCCCAACTATTGTTGTTGCAGTTGCTCCTCAAGCCTGCCCCTTTTTGCTTCTTGTTTATCTTCATGAGATTTAGTCTACAGGTAGGATAGGGGATTAGGGACAACATCATCCCTTCCTCTTTTTATAGTTAAGTTCCTGCTTACTTCACTGACCAGCTGCATTTCATATTCCTTGTCTTCCTCATCTGATTTCTCTTCAATTCCAGCTTCATCATCACTTGGCAGTTCCACATATAGGAGGATCCCTCCTCCTCCCTTTTCTGGATGTTGTTTTCTGGGACTCCATCATTCCACCCAATCCCCGCAGCTATTCTTAGTCTTTTCCAAAAAATAAGCTCATCATACAACCACCTCCTCCTACCTCCACTTGTCTCATGCTTCCCTAATTTCTCATTTTGCAGCTCAGTCTGGGTTGCTGCTGTTTTGGGCTGGTTAGACCTTACCTGCAGCCTAGTCTCGAAATACTCTGTTGGCTTTGGCCCATTTGAGATTAGAATCTCTTTTTTCTTGGCAGAACTTCCCAAATGGACTATGGGCTTGGGAATGATCAATGACTTTAACTTGTCTGGGCCCTAACCACGCCTCAGGCCTAGATTTTGGATCACATTAATGGGCTTAGGTCTTTCTATCTCTTTTTTGTTCTCTACTGTTCCCAGTTGAGGTCTTGGTTTACTGCCAACGTTCCTACTGCTGACCTCCTCTCCCCTAAGTGGTTACTATTTTGTCTTGTAGATGGGACATGCTTTCTACACACTCAGACTTGTCTCCTGCTGGCTCCTCTATCTCTGCAGCTGCAGCATGTTCAGGACTGCCAGCCTGCACCATTGTTGGGAATGTTGCCACTAACCTTAGACTATCAGTTTGTCCCATCTCACCCCCTTTCCTCCACGCGCTTCTTGCTGCCTTTTTTGCCCACACACTTTTTCTTCTCTAGTCTCTTTGGTTGTCTTGAACTTAGCTGAGTTTTCAGCAGCTATGGCTGCCATTGATTTAGCTATAGGAACTCCCATGTTAGGCCCATACCTTGGCCTTGTTGAATCCCAGGCAGCCATCACCCATTCTTCCCAGCAGCTCTTCTGTTCATGGCCTATCCTCCCAGACTTGTAGCAGAGATGTTACAGTTTTTCATATCTAAAGAACACCCATGAGTTTAGGTAGATCTTTTCTTGGTAGCGAAAACCCTGTGGCTAGGGGTTTAGTAATATTGACTAGGACCCTCACTCTTAAGAAGTTTCTCAAGATGAGTCCTCCCCAGAAGGGGTCTTCCACTTTAACTACATCTCCAATCCTTGCTCCAATTTTTGCAGCATTTCTGGTCTTTAGGGTGTCCACGTTAGCCCATGAATTTGAACCCAGAAAGCCACTAAATCAAAGTTCACCTTAAAAATAGACACTTGTGGAGACCAATATTGTAAGCTGATCAAGTGACCCATGACATGCCATGGTCCAGCTAGCATGATCCTTCTAGCAGTTTCCTCCTCTCGGAAGTTGAACACGAAGCAGTTCACTCCCATATCTGTGATTGCCATTCCTTCAAGATTTCCCCAGGCTTTTAGTATCATGGACTTGACTGTATTTTTGTTTAGTGCTTTTCCATGCATGATTTTCCCCACTAGAGTCCTTTTTGCTAGACTTAAGGTCTCTCCCTCATCACCTTCCAGCTGCAGTGTATCATCCTCAGGACCTTCTTCAGCATTAACCAGCTCGTGTTGGTTATGGGCCATGACTCCCTTCCACTTGCAGATTAGCTGCAACAGAGGACTCTTACCCAGCAGCTCACACCAACTTCCTTATGCACCACCTAGTAGCACTCAAAGATTTCTTTGCACGCCAGCTCTCAGCCACACACCAACACTTTGGAAACAAACCCTCTTGCTGCAGGGAGACTGGACTCTCCCCATGTATTTCCTTAGCTAGGAAAGACACTCCTACACAGGAGAAGACACTCCTACTCTACAGGAGAACAGAGTAGTGGTATACGAAGGCTCTTGACATCATACACTGCTTTGTATTGGCCTTATTTTACACCAAGGCCCAATCCTGCATAGTTGGCTAAGCCTTAGATTGAAGGCATAGACCACATTGTAGAGTTGAAATATGTTATACTTGTAACTCTCCACACCAAAAAAAAAAAAGCCATGCGAACGATATTTTGTTGCTTCCATTTTAGGAAATAAAATAAAAATTGTTGTAGCTTCATGCACTTGTATCGTTGGTAGAGATTTTGGAAGTAAAAAATTGAGTTCACAACTTATTACACGGTCACACCCATAAAATAATAAAAAAAAATCCGAGGTTTCTCTTTTTTTTTTTTCCTTCCTTGATCGTACATAAATAGATAATATAATAAGTACGAAGAATTTGATGAAGCTAAATCTTCACTTGAACCAACAAGGCCTCAATGAATAGCGATTGCGAACAAATGGGATCACTGTTCAGTAGTTCACATAAAGTCAAGCTTGTATTTGTATTTTGGCAACTAACAAATTCATACATGTACAACCATAGTTGAATCCGAATTTACTGTTCATTTTCAGAAGCCAAAACTAGCATGAGTATGCAATATACAATTTGCCGAACGCAAAACCAATGTGCACCAGCTTAATTTTTATTACACTTGGCCCACTCTCCCTTCCATCGAGACTTCATACCTGCCGCGTAGGATAGTTGTTGCTTAGTGGCTTTGCCTCTCTCTGGCTTACCAAAATAAAATAAACTAAAATTATTACAGTATATTGTCTATCCTACTAGACGAATACTCATCTTTGAACTTGTTGTACCCACCATGCACCTTGTACACGGGGGCCTCCTCTGCCAACGCCACATCGTGCTGTTGAACCACCAGCACCGACGAAACCACCCCGTGTCCCAATGACGCTAGAACGTTTCCTACAGGGCCTAACTCTGCGTGCTCTGCTTGCCCCTCCGCTAGTTCCGCCACCATAGTCGAAGGAAACCGACCCTTCCCAACAATTATCAAATCGTAATCCTTATTTCTCCCTATTGCCAACACCTCCTCCACGACGTTCCCACTCACATTTTCAATATACTCCACCATCCCATCCCACTTGCTTTGGAACTCTCCCATTGCCCTCTCATCTAGCTCCTGTAATTAAGTAAAGTAAAATAAAGTTAAGCCAATAAGCAATGTATTCAAAATTAGCAACATAAGAATAAAGCTTCTTGTAAATCGAGTGTGTAGTGTGTAAACATCTGCTAACACTTGGGGTATGTGGTCTGCAAAAAATGAAATGTGACCAACTATAATGGGAAAACTATATAAATGTAAAGTATGTAGTGTGCAAAACAAGAAATGTGACCAATTATAATGTGAAAACTATACGGATATAAAGTAATTATATGTAAGTATGTACGTTGCATTATTCGTTGTGCTTGTGAATAAGTAAATTCTTTTGGAGTTTTACTTTTACCCTTTCTTTTTGGCGGTTCTTTTTAGCGGTGGAGAAGTTATAGCTTTTCTCGCTGCTATTGTTGGGTGAGGGGCGTAACACAATGCTGTTACCATTAGGGATGGCAACGGACGGGCGCGGGCGGGGGCGGGTAGTAGCCCCCGTCTCTCGCTTCTCGCCCCGTATCCGCTAGTCTTCTTTATAATTCTTCCGCGGGTAGAATGAAGATTTGGCGATATCCGCGGTATTAAATAAATTATAAATAAAATTAATAAATTAATAAATAAAATAAAATAAATTAAAAAAGTATAATATAATAATATTTTAATTTATATAATAATTTTTAATAATTTTATATAAAAAAAATTTATTTTTTTCGCGAATACCATGTGTTTCTACCCCGCCCCTTGCCCGTTATTAAACGGGGATAACTTAAACGGGTATTTATACCCGCGGGAGAAATTAAACGGGTATTACCCGTTCCCGTCACAGATATTACCTGCGGGTACCCGTACCCGCGGGTAAAATTGCCATCCCTAGTTACCATCCACCCCATCTTTCTCAACGAACCTTACAACAGTCACTCTAATTGCTGGGTGCTCAGCCATTCTCTCCCCCAACTTCAAGGCCTCGCGATCATCGGATCCACCAAAGAACACAATACATACCTGTTGGGCCACAGTGGCATTTGGGCCCAGAGTCTGAGACCCGTTGCTATATCCTCGGTCCACAAACACAGCCACAGAGCAAGGTGCATTTGTTAGCACCCTCTGATTCACCCCTTTCCACCCATGGCCCACATTCTCCAACACCTCATAAGCCCCACTATCCTCGTCCACCTCTGGACCATTCTGTATTCGTTTAATCGGTCTCTTATAGTTCGGCACATATTTTCTATATGGCCGATCTAAGGGGCTGTGGACCATTCTGGGTCCGATAAAGTAAGCCCGATATAGTGGTAGGCCCAACATAATAGATTGGCGAGATTATGTACTCGGTAATGTCCGACCGATGTATAACGGGCAAATACAAAGAGGTAATTTTGACGACCTAATTAAATTAACCAACCACTATAAGCTTGCATTTAGTGAATAGATTATGCCTTCGGACTTTGAATGTCTTGAACGGCGGGAGTTCGATTGATCGGGGTCGAACATCTATATAAACCGGCCTCGTGACCTAAGCATGTTCCATTCTTTAGCCTAGTACATACCGGGTAAACTTGTGACACGATCTTTATCTTGATTGACTAGCCTGGTTTCTTAAACATCCCTAGCGGCACCTGTTCGGAAACAAGAATAAGGTCGCCTCTCTAAGAATCTAGGTTCGGTCAATATCCGGAACATCTGGCGCCCACCGTGGGGCTAAGTAAAACTTTCCTACTCCACAACCCTTCGTCCTTTCGCGGCCCATCCAATCACCTTATAGACCTAAAATGGCCAGCGTTGGAAAACGGTGTCCTGAAGAATGAATCAAGGAAGCAACCACTCAATACAATGGAGATGCTCCTACAAGCTATTAGAGATATTAATAGCCGAATTGATCAAATGGCCCGGACCAGGGGATCAACGGAGGATTGAGCAGTGGAAGACCGGAGGGAAAGAATTCCGAAGAAGATATTCGAACGGGGATTTTCAAAGACATACCAAGATCCTCGAACAAATGATCATGACGGAAAGAGACAAGCAAATAACCCACCGGGTTGATCATCCTTTCTCCGACTTCATTATGTCAATCCCGCTTCCCGGGGATTCTGACTCCCAACGATGGAGCTTTACGATGGGACGTCTGACCCACAGGAACATCTGACGATGTTCAATTCTATGATGCTTCTAAATGGAAGCTCGGACCCGATCAAATGCAGGGCTTTTCCGACAACTTTAAAAAAATCCGCTTTGCTTTGGTTTTCAAGCATTGAATCAGGTTCGATTTATGATTTTTCTGAATTATCTGCTAAATTTCTTAACCATTTTTCTACGAGCAGGACACATCAGAAGACATCGGCAAGCTTAATCAATCTGAGGCAGGGCCGAGAAGAATCTCTTAAAGATTTCATGAGAAGGTTCGGGGAGGAAGCTGTGCAGATAAGAGACCTCAATCCAGCAGTTTCTTTGCATGCTATCATGGCTGGCTTGCGGCTGGGACCATTTGCAGACTCTCTGGCCAGAAAACCGCCTTTAGACTTGGACGAGTTGAGGAACAGGTCTACAGGATACATCAACATGGAAGAAATCGCTCTCGCCAGGAAATAAATGGAGCAACGTTTTTTCGAACCAGAACGCAGAGAAAAAAATAATCCCAATATTTCTATCAAACCAAGTAGTCATGACCTACCATATAACGGATGGGGAAAGGAAATAAGAGGCAGACACTTACAAAGGAATGGTCGGACATACGAAAATGTGCGTGCAATAACGGATAGAGTACAACCTTGGTTTAATGAGTACACTCCGTTAAATTCTGGTCGAGATCGAATATTCCGGGAGATATACAACACGGGTCTAATCCGTCTCCCAAAAAATGCCGGACATCAAAAGACACCACCTGGCGTTGACAAAAGTAAAAGGTGTGAGTTCCATAAAACTTACGGACATACCACAGAGGAATGCATCAGCCTAAAAAATAGGATTGAGCAACTCATTCGGGAGGGACATCTCGGAAAATATGTTTATCGCCGAAGAAGTCGGAGCAGGGAGGCAAAGGCAGGAGGTCAATCCGACCGAAGGGTACCAAGCCCAGATTTGAAGAAAAGGTCTGAGGACACGAGCTCCGGTAACCGAGACCAACCCGTCAGAGGGATCATTGACTCAATTGCAGGGGGATTTGCCGGTGGAGGGAGCTCCAAGTCATCTCGGAAACGACATCTCCAAGCAGTAATGTCCTTAAGCTACCCTTCCCCATTACAGCACAAACAATTCGATGATGGACCGGTCATCTCTTTTTCAAGCAGTGATTACGCTGGGTTGGACGAAAACCTAGATGATCCGATGGTTATATCCGTTATAGCAGGGAACTTTCAAATCAAGAAAGTCCTGGTTGATCAAGGAAGTTCGGCCGATGTTCTTTACATGTCCACGCTTCGAAGGTTGCAGATGTCGGAAGACGACTTAACTCCATTCAACGGAACTTTGATCGGGTTCTCAGGGGAGCAGGTAAATGTCAAGGGGTTCATCGAGCTTCGAACGACTTTTGGGATAGGTACTCTACTTAAAACTATTCCTGTAAGATATTTGGTTATAGACTGCTATACTCCTTATAATGTTATCCTTGGGAGACCGTCCCTAAATCTTCTAGGGGCATCGTCTTAACCCCCACCTAACAAGGTGAAATTCTCACTCTCTAAGACTGAGGTCGGTATAGTACATGCAGATCAGAAAGAAGCTCGGATTTGCTACAACGAAAGTTTGAAACCCAGACAAGATGAAAAGACTCATAAAACCAACCGTAAGCGACCGATACATAGCATCAACATGGCCGAATTGGACCCAAGGAGTGATGAAAAAGACAGGCCTCAACCGATGGAAGAATTGCAAGCAGTACCATTGGGTCTCAAATCCAGCCAAGTAACACCTATCGGGGCCCATTTACCGACCGAACTTAAAAGAGCTTTGGAGGAATTATTAAGGAAGAATGTTGATATCTTTGCCTGGACTGCAGCAGATATGCCTGGAATTGATCCCGAGATCATCACCCATAAGCTCTCCTTAGACGTAAAGGTAAAACCAGTAGCTCAGAAAAAAAGGAAACTAGGATTGGAAAGACAAAGGGCTGCGACCGAGGAGACGAAAAAACTTTTGGAGGCAGGCTTTATAAGAGAAGTTGAATATACCACGTGGTTGTCGAATGTTGTCATGGTGAAAAAGTCGTCAGGAAAATGGAGAATGTGTACAGACTTCACTGATCTGAACAAAGCTTGTCCGAAGGATTCCTATCCTCTTCCCAGCATAGGCCGACTAGTTGATGGCGCCTCCGGTTATCAGTTCCTTAGCTTTATGGATGCATACTCTAGATACAACCAGATTAGGATGCACCCGGACGATGAACAAAAAACTGCTTTTATCACTGAGTTTGGAAATTTTTGTTACAGGGTGATGGCCTTTGGCCTTAAGAATGCCGGAGCGACTTATCAACGACTGATGAATAGAATATTCGAAAAACAAATTGGAAGAAACATCGAGGTCTATGTAGATGACATGGTCGCGAAAACACCTGAAGGTGGAGATCATTGTTCTGACCTATCTGAGTGCTTTGCCCAACTGAGAAAGTATAACATGAAGTTAAATCCCGAAAAATGTGTGTTCGGAGTTCAAGCTAGAAAGTTCCTTGGCTTTCTCCTCACCAACAGAGGAATAGAAGCAAACCCGGAGAAATGCAGAGCAATAATGGAAATGAGAAGCCCTGCAACGATTAAAGAAGTGCAGAGATTAACAGGACGGATAGCTTCCCTCTCTAGGTTTCTTTCTAAATCGGCCGACCGATCTCTACCGTTTTTTCAATGCCTCAAAAAGACCAAAAATTTTCAATGGACGCAGGAGTGTGAGCAAGCGTTCAGTGAACTGAAAACTTTCTTGGCGACTCCGCCAATTTTGACAAAACCAGAGTCAGGTGATGTTTTATTTTTGTATATTTCTGTTTCTGATAAAGCCTTGAGTTCTGTATTGGTAAAAGAAATAGGAAAGGAGCAACGACCTATTTATTTCGTTAGCCGGGTCTTACAAGGACCAGAAGGTCGCTACCAAAAAATCGAAAAGATGGCATTAGCGCTAGTCACAACGGCTAGGAGGCTCCGACAATATTTTCAAAGTCATTCAATCATTGTAAGGACAGATCAGCCGATCAGACAAGTACTTCGAAAACCAGAGCTTGCCGGACGAATGATATCACGGTCCGTCGAATTGTCGGAATTCGACATTCAATATCAGCCAAGAGGACCTATCAAATCCCAGGTACTATCTGACTTTTTAGTTGAATTATCTTCCCCCTTTCCTCAAAATGAGAATAATGATACTTAGATTCTTTTTGTCGATGGAGCGTCGAATGTCAAAGGAAGTGGAGCTGGAATTATTCGGAAGGTCCGAACGAATTTTAATTGAGCAGTCCACGAAGTTTAATTTTCGGGCGCAATAATCAAGCCGAGTACGAAGCACTCATTGCTTATATAGTATTAGGCGTTGGGGGGCTACTAGGTTAATTGCAAAGTCGGATTCCTAATTGGTAACAGGGCAAGTAAGTAGCGAGTTCCATACTAAAGATCCGCAATTAGTTAAGTATTTACTCAAAGTACAGGATATGGTTAAAAAGTTTGAACAATTCGAGATTGTTCATATCCCAAGAGAGCAGAATATCCGAGCTGATCTCTTATCAAAGTTAGCCAGCACAAAAGGTCCGGGAAACAACCGATCCATTATTCAAGAAATGCTTGACCGACCTAGCGTGGAAGAAGAGGAGATATTTTCAGTCGACTACAATATAAGTTCCTGGATGAGCCCAATCGTCAAGTATTTGGAAAGCGGTGAGTTACCAACTGATGAAAAGAAAGCAAAGAAATTACGACGGACGGCAAGCTATTACACGATGATAGGAGGAGAGTTGTTCAAAAGAGGATTTTCTCTTCCCCTCTTGAAGTGCATAAATCAAAATCAAACGAAATCGGTTATGGACGAAGTTCATGAGGGAGTTTGTGGTAGTCACATCGGAGGACGATCGTTAGCGGGCAAGGTTTTAAGATCGGGAATGTACTGGCCTACTATGAAGTTTGATTGTCTGGAATACGTTCGGAAATGTGACAAGTGCCAGAAATTCGCCAATCTACATAAATCCCCACCTGAAGAATTGCACAGCATTGAGACTCCATGGCCATTTTGCCGATGGGGAGTTGACCTGTTAGGTCCTTTCCCTACAGCTGCCCGACAATTAAGGTACATTGTTGTTGCCATTGACTATTTTACTAAATGGATTGAAGCCGAACCACTTGCTAGTATAACTTCCGAAAAGATTAAAAAGTTTGTTTGGAAAAATATAATATGCTGTTTTGGTTTACCTTATTCAATTGTATCTGATAATGGAACACAATTCACTGACAAGAAATTCTGAGAATTTTGTATGAGAAATGGAATTAAACAGGTATTCACCTCGGTAGAACATCCACAAACTAACGGATTAGCCGAAGCATCCAATAAGGTTATATTACTCGGGCTACGAAAGAGGCTTGACTATGCTAAAGGCCTTTGGCCAGAAGAACTTCCGAACATTTTGTGGGCATATCACACTACACCACAGTCGTCAACAAGAGAAACCTCATTCCGACTTACTTTCGGGGCGGATGCTATGATCCCAGTTGAAATCGGGGCACCAAGTTTTCGAAAGTCAGCCTTTAATGAAGAAGTAAATGTGGCAGTCAGAAAAATCGATTTGGATTTGTTAGAAGAAGAAAGGGAAATGGCACACATTCAGGAAGAAGCTGCGAAAGCTCGGGCAGAAAGAAAATATAATCGGAAGGTGAAAACAAGAAAATTCGTGGAAGGGGACCTGTGTCTTTGCGCAAAATTGAAGACTCCGAAACAGCGAAGGAAAGTTATCGGCTAATTGGGAAGGACCTTTCGATACTTAAAGATATTGGCGGGGGAGCGTATAAGATCGGAGATATCACTGGATGTCCACTTCCAAGAACTTGGAATTCGGCGTCACTCCGAAGATATTATAGCTAAACTCTTGTTTTTTCTTTTACGGACTTTGTATTGCAAGTTAAAGGTAGTGTACTCTTTTTTCTTATCAGGATTTTTTCCCGATGGGTTTTTTCCTGAAAGGTTTTAACGAGGCCTACCGTTAACTCATTAGTTTACTCAAATAAAGATCATCATCTTGAAACTTAGTTTGTACAAGAATGGCCTTCGAGCCAAATCCGGTCAAAGTCACCGATGCCGGTCATAGTCACCGAAGAAAGTGGCCTTCGAGCCAAATCCGGTCATAGTCACCGAAGAAAGTGGCCTTCGAGCCAAATCCGGTCAAAGTCACCGATGCCGGTCATAGTCACCGAAGAAGTGGCCTTCGAGCCCAAATCCGGTCAAAGTCACCGATGCCGGTCATAGTCACCGAAGAAAGTGGCCTTATAGCCAAATCCGGTCAAAGTCACCGATGAACGGTCATAGTCACCACCGAATTCGAGTAAACTCATTTATTAACAAACAAGACCTTTTAACAATCCATAATGTTCAATCAAATCTCTTTAAAACACTTAAATGATGTTTCAAGGGGCATAAATTTTGGTGTTATAGCCGTTAAATGTTATAGGCAACGTTGATAAGCATTAAGATATTTTTTGAAATTTAAAATAATAAAAACACATACGGTATCTAAAATTCATTGTTTTTAAGACCATAAAGTTATACATTGAAATTTCAAAATACTTAAGATTCTGTTCCCTCCTCTTCATCCTCATCTTCATCTTCAACGATCCGACCACCGACTACCTTGTGGAAGGGACCCATCTCCCGAAGCGATTGTCGAAGACTCGTCGGATTCAAAAGCTTGGCTTGTTGGAGGCAAGTATCAAAACCAACGACTCTTTGGTTTGTAATTTCATCTTTCAATCCCTCCAACTCAGCAAAAAACTTACTTTTCTCTCCCAAGGCTTCTTTAAGAGCTCGGTCGACTCCTCCTTATCCTTTAGGCGGCCGACAAGCTTTCTTCGAGTTTTTCTTTTCTTCCTCCAGAAGCTTTACCGAAGATTCAAGAGAGTCGACTCGGTGAGCCTTCACTTTTAAAACTTCCATTTCATTTTTTAGCTCGGAGACTTCGGCATGATGAGCCTTCTTTGCTTTTTCCATTTCTGAACGAAAAAGAAGGTTGTTGGATGACACTTTCTTTTTTGTTTCTGCTACTTCAGCCTCAGCAGACCTAAGTACACTAACAGACCGAAGAAGTTGTACTTCGGCCCATCGTATTAGCCCAATATCACCAACCTTGTCTTTGCGTTCCTTGTCGTCCGGAAGAGAAATATGATCATCTATCAAAGACTCGAAGGGAAAAGAAGTTGACCATAGGGAAGACTTGTCTTTTCCAGCCGCAAAACCGCTCAGCCCCTCGAAGGCCGTTTTTAAACCCGAGTTCTGCGAAGAGCCTTTGGCTACTGATGTCAAGGCAGGTTGTTTCATACTTTGCTCCAGGACTTCTGACCGACGTCTTTTTCGAATCATAGGATCCGAGTTTGTATCCGAAGATTCTGGTTGAGGATTAACAAGTATAGGTTCTGGTCGGGAACTGGAGTCATCAACATTTCTTACCGCCGAGGTTCCTTCGTTCTTCAATTTCTTTAGTCTTCGTTGCATTTCGCGAACAGTTATCTTAGGAGCCATTTTTTCTGAAAAAAGATTAAAATAGTTAAAATACATTAGTAGAAATCCAATATCGGCAAAATAGTAAAAATAAATAAGACTTACGCATTATTTTTTGTAATTCGGTTGGATTGTTTCCAAACTTTACCAAGGAAGCAGTATCCAGCACTGAAGCTTCTTCCAAAAAGTCGACCAAAATTCGGTCTTCGGGTGGTAAACTTCTATACTCTATACCCAGTATGGAAGTCGGGTTAGCACGCCAGTATAAGGGGAATTTTTCTATCCCATATTCGTCCAAGAAGAATGATAGGTCTTTTCACCCGAAAAAATTTATTTTTAAAATTCTTGTACGACGAGTCTAAAGCAAAAAATAATCTTCTACGGGGGTGATTGTTAATTGATACCCAACCCCCTTTACCGACCCCCTTGCATTGAAAAAGGGAAAAGAACATGCCGATACTAGGTTCCCGACTTATGAACCGAAATAGTACTTCGAAAGCTTTGACAAATGCCCAGCTATTTGGATGGAGTTGGGTAGGCGCGACGTTTAACTTAGTCAGGATTTTACATTGAAAATCCGAGAAGGGAAGACGAGTCCGACGGCGGGTAAAAAAGGTTTCATATGCATAAATCCAACCTAGGTCGTCATCTTTTCCTGGAGACATAAAAATCCTCTCTTCAGGTCGGCAATGTCGGCACACAAATTTGGTCTCGTCTCCATTAGATGCCATCACTATACATCTTCGGAGGATGTGTATACTTTCGGTCGAGTTAAAATCTGAGCAGTAATTTTTAACAGCGGATTTAACCCAGTTGTATTCCTCCTCGGATCTTGGAGGTGACGTCCGACCTTCAAGATCGGGCGTTCCTTCGTCGATTGGGTTTTTTCCTTTGACAGTGGGTAGGCCCGTTATATGTTGACTGGAAACGCCCACCGGAGATTCACCCAGAATCTCTACAGATTCACTATCACTACTATCGCTTCTAACGGACATGTTACTACTTACGATCCTAAATCCTAAATGGAGGCAATTTATACAGAGTGAAAGGGAAA
Source organism: Ormosia emarginata (assembly GCA_029884605.1). NCBI lineage: Eukaryota > Viridiplantae > Streptophyta > Magnoliopsida > Fabales > Fabaceae > Ormosia > Ormosia emarginata. Next base: position 17,713,828 of record JAQQTP010000080.1, on the reverse strand, counting down.
GGTGAGAGAAGTACCTGTTTTTGGAAGGCGAAATGTGAAAAGCTTCGTTGCAGTGGAACTTTGTGAGGAGATAGTGAAGGGCCTAGGAACTTGATTAAATACGCTTGATGAGCAAATGAAGAAGGATTCCAGAATGGAGGAAGGAACAACAATGAAATGTTCTGAAAAAGGAAGCAATACAGAGGGAGATGAAACGTGGAGTGTTTTTGGGAAGCTAACGGTTGGACTTGGAAGAATAATGAGAAGACAGTGGAAGAAGGGCTTTTTTAAATAATGGCTAGGCCGCCACAAATCAATGGCAATAAAGTCAAGAGAAACGAAAGGATGTGTTCTCACCCGTCAGATGAATCTTGCGCTCAGGATTGATCCTAGCCAAAATCAACGGTTGGAAGGCCGTTTCAGTGAAGATCAACGGTGGTACGGCGGTTACTGGTACAGTTGCTTTAATGGTGCAATAATGAAACTGACACTTGAGTAATAGGTGAATCACACGTGGCACACATCCTTTCACTCCTGGAACAACTACGGGTTATACGAGGCATCTTGAACAACGAGTCCTAATGTACCTGAGCAAAGTAGGATTGCAGGAAGCTAAGTTTATCTTTTTGGTTTCTAGTAATCGATCAAAGTCGGTAAGGTGATTTTTTCGCTTGATATTGAATACGATTATTATTTGGCTCTTTCTACCGAATCATTTTTGCACTCGGCATTTTAATCGGTCTCTTATAGTTCGGCACATATTTTCTATATGGCCGATCTGTAATGTGGACCATTCTGTATTCGTTTAATCGGTCTCTTATAGTTCGGCACATATTTTCTATATGGCCGATCTAGGGGGCTGTGGACCATTCTGGGTCCGATAAAGTAAGCCCAATATAGTGGTAGGTCTAACATAATAAGCAGACTTGAGATTTATGTACTCGAATGTATCCGACCGATGTATAACGGGCAAATACAGTGATAACAGCCATTTACCGACCTAATTAAATTAACCAACGACTATAAGCTTGGCATTTAGTGAATAGATTGTAACTGAATTCCAATGTTCGGACTTTGAATGTCTTGAACGAATAGTTCGGATTGATCGGGGTCGAATATCTATATAAACCGGCCAAGACTTAAGCTGGCATGTTCCATTCTTTAGCCTAGTACATACGCCATCGTAAACTTGTGACACGATCTTTATCTTGTGACGATTGAAACATCCTGGCACCTGTTCGGAAACAAGAATAAGGTCGCCCTCTAAGCAATCTAGGTTCGGTCAGTACCCGGAACAACCTCCATCCTCCACTGTTTGTGAAACGGCAAGATGATCATAGTCACCCTCTTTTCCTCCGCCACATGGCATATGTCCTCATGCATGATAGAAAGAGAGGAGATAACAGTGGTGGGCTGGACCGAGGCTCGATCCAATTGACTATAGGTCTGGAAGGCCCTAGCGAGTTTATCATACCACTCGCCATGGTGGAATCGGTTAAAGAAAGGGAAGCCATTGTTGCGAGCCCGTTGGGCCAAGATGATGGAGGATGAACGTTCTGTGAGCTCCACGAGGTGCAAGATGAAGAGCTTGAGGAAGGACTTGTTGGTGCAATGGGTTGAGTCAATCAGGCTGATGATGGAAGGGACGTTGCTCGGGCCGTGGACGCAAGCCAAGACTCGAAGCTCATCGGCGATGACGTCATGCTTGGAGCAAGAGGAGAGGTCATCCCGCTTGTTGTGGGTCTTGGTGATGGTGCCTCGAGCTGGTTTGTAGATGGCCATCACTGTTGGGGTTGTAATGAAGGTGGTGAACAGAGCCATTAGTACCAAGATTGCAAACATTTCATCGTTCAAAACCTGTAAATTAACAGCATACAACTGAATGTTATGGATAATAATAATTGTAAACTGAAATAGAAGCAAAGAAGGGACACTATACCCTATTGATTAGTATTTGAAAATGTTTGGCAAAAATTATACAACCTCATAGGATTAATTGCGCATAATTCTTTATACGGCTCCATCTTTATTTTTAGGGCCCGTTTCATATGCAGGATATGATAAGGTCTAATTGTAATAAGTCTAATAGTATAAAGTTTGATAATATTTAATATTATCTAATGTTTTGCATGATATTGTATAAGATATTGTGTTGTAAAAGAAAGAGATTTCTATTTTCAAGAATAGAGAAATGAACAAATGAAAGGGGAGGCTCGCGGTGGAGTTCTCGACAGGGATGCTGTCTGGGTCGCACGTTGATGCGAGCTCGACGCATGTCATCTCAGGCGAGCTGGTCGATGGTGGTTCGATGCTTTAGGATTGGGACGCGGTGGTGACTGGAAGCTTGTGCGTGGGTTGTCGAGGTCACGCAAGATGGAGGACGACAAAGGAAATGGTGGCGGAGCGGACCTGACAAGGAGGAAGGGGTTCTCTGTGTTGGGTCGTTGATATGGTGGGGATCGATGGTGGCTTGGGGTGGATGTTGGCAACAATTGCTATGGGTTTCAAGTTCTTGTATGGTGGCTCTAGTTCCTGATGATTGATGGTAAACGTTATGTGGTGGTGGCTTGACTGGAACAAGGTGGTTTGACTATGGAGGTTTAGAGTTTGATATTTGTTAGTTTATATTGCAAAGGGTGGTAAAGGTTGTATGATGGTAGCTGCCATAGAAGCTTATCCATCAAATCTTAATCAGGTTTAATATCACATTTCAAGACCTGATTAAGTTATATGTTATTTTAATATATAAGAGAGATACTGAATAAGTTTCTACAATATTGTAGTCATACCAAATAATTAATAAAGTTATAATGTATTATATAAATTTATAATGTTAAGTTTTATACGTCGTGCAAAATGTGCTCTTATTAAAAAAAGAAAAAAAATGCATGACTTCTTAAAGTCTAGTCGTGCATATAATTTAGATTTGGATTTACATTATTTAATAGTTTTTATTACTTTTTATTAGAGGAAAAAATTGATTGAGTTGGATTAGATTTGACTTTACGTAAATGTTTTGTAATGTGTTAGACTGAATTTAGCATGTTATTTATTAGGTTTTGTTTTTTAGCTCAATCTAACTAATTTATGAAAATATAAAAGTTTGACCTAACTCAAAAATCTATTTAAGAGTCTATATTACATGAAAATATTTATATAAGTCAAAAAATTTAAATTTTTTAATATTTAAATTGATATAACTTTTAACAAAATTATTATATTCTATATAAAATATATATTATACTAACATATAATTAGTAAATTATGTAAGTATTACAAATTCTTAATTACATATATAAATATTAAATAAATAAATCTGCTTAGAAGGTTAAATAAACTTTTTTAAAAATTAAAATCTTAATTTATATAATTAAATATATTTTTTAAAAAACTAAATAAGTTAGGTTTTTATAAACAAAAAATAAATTATATTGTAGGTTTCTAATGTACTACTTAATTTATTTTTACCCTTACTTTTTTATGCAGTAAAAATCATTACCACAATTTAACAGCTTCTACTTTATTTTTTTTATCACTGTAGACTGATAAAATAATTTTTTGTCCTAAGCTATGATTAGCAATTTGACATCAGCCTCCAGTGTTCATTCCCTATTAAAATTAGTCAAATTTAATTATTATACTCTTGCCACGTCGGCAGCGCTCATTTGGTTTTTCTGGCTGCTCTTGAAGAACCCACGTGTAGAGAATGAGGTTGTGAATTAGATTAGGCATCCCAGTCATTGTTGTAAGTTAGAATAAAACATATTTAATTAGAACTAACGCCGTTAGATATTTAGTAAAGCAGGTTATGATTTATATTCTAGTTGGCAAATTTTTAGTGAAGGACAGGGAAGGGGATAGAGAATTGGGACAGAGGATTTTGATCCCAAACGGAATTATGACAATTCTAGGTTGGGAAGACTTAGCTAAAAAAATGTTAGGTTGGCAATGGCCTATCAATCATGCAGTGTGTCACACATTGTGTGCTGAAAATTTGGCAGACTACATTTGGTTTGCCAGGGCGTGGCCACTTAAGCAAGTCAAAGTTGAGAACTTATTGTATTTTTAGAGAAAAAAAAAATTCTTCTATAAAAGATTTCAATTACTTATTTCTTTTTTTTATTCTCATTTTCTCTTCTTCTCTTTCTTAAAATCAAGGATTAAAAACCTTTTAAAAGGAGAAAAATATCCTCCTTTAAAAATATATAAGAAATTTTCGGCAAAGTCATATTGTGTGTGCCAGTGAGGTCATTTTCAATTGGAGCAACCTAGACCCATCGATTGTTGTTTTGACTCTGTGGTGAAGTCTTTTTTTAATGGGAAATGATTTCAGAATCAAATTTATGCCACAATTATATAGATAAAGTTTTTGAATTCATGTTTAGAAGGAGAGTTTTAAAAAAAAAATTATTTTTAAATTAAGATAAATATAAAATATTTATAAACATAAATAAAAAATAATTAAAAGATTATGTTATATTTTTTAATTTTAAAAAATTCTTAAATATAAAAAATATTTACTCAAAATAAAAAATAAACTATTCATTCATTTTGCCTCCAAAACCATCTCATCTAAAGTTCTAAACATACCCTAATAGCCTACCGAATCCTTCCCCAGGTCATATCTCCCCAGTTCCCACCTATGCCCCAGTGAGGCTGCAAGCTCGCGTGAGATACTCATTTTATTTATATATTTCGACATATTAGCCTTAAATAATAATAAAGTATCTATTACTCACCTATATATTTGTTATTTTAGTTTTAATTTAATTTTTTAAAATAAAAAATAAATAAATAGTAGATTTTATTATTACTTAAAACTAATATATCAAAACATGAATAGAATAAAAATAATCTTACTTAATACTCCAAGAATATATAATATTTTTTTCTATGAAGATTCTGTCTGTAATAGATTCTTTTTTATATATTGAGTTTGTAAGTATTAATTAATTATCAGTCATTATAATAAATATTAAAAATTAATTAAATATAAAAAACTAATAAATATTTGTGATCCCTTTAAACTTTTGGGATATATAGGTCATCGAAACTATATAATAAGGAACAAATCTAGATGATGCTAATTTGTTGGAGGAGGTTCTAATTTGTTTTTAAAATAGATAAATAAAGATGTATTTATTGTTAAGTTTTAATGAATTACAATTACAATATATTTTAAATTACATTAAAAATAAATATACTCATATTTATTTATTTTAACGATAAATTTATTTTAAAAAACTTTTTCCTCACTCGTTAACTAAGGAGGTAAAGCCCACAACCTAACATTATTGAATGACATTTCGTCCCACAAATTAGTGTATGTTTAGTTTACCATTCTTCAACTTTAAAAGTCTGTTTGTCAACTCAAATGGACTTTTGTCATTTTTTATAGATGTTTGATTGATCATTAAAAGTCTGTTTGCTAACTTGATTTTGGCTCTCACGAAAGTTTGAGTTAAAATAATTTTTTTTTACTTTTATATTCAATTTCATCTCAAATTCATTTTTGAGATAAAAATTTTTAAACATAAATCACGTTACTAAAAATTCACTTTCAACAAAATTTAAATTTACAAAATTAAATTGACTCAAATTTAAATTTAACAATTATAATCTAAACACACACTTAATAATTACAAGCAGGAAAGTAGAGGGAATGAGCTTCGTCTTAGTTCTAGATGAAAGGCAGCATCTTCTATGCACCCTCAATGTTAGGGAGCATCAATGCTCCTTGAAGAATAACCATTGATTTTGCCTAAAATTCCATCAATTAATAGCAGCAATCAATTACCCACTACCTGATCAAGAGGTTAAAGCTTGATAAATTATAAATTATAAATTTGGTCTGTGAAAAGAAAGAAATTATGTGTATGTAGTTTAAAAATAGTTTAAAAAAAAAAAAGACCTAAGAAGTTAAAAATTAATCCCCAAACAACAAACACAAACCCCAATCAGTGGGTTACATTTAAATGATTGATACACCGAATTGACCCACACACCACTCATCCATGTTCAATTTTGCTTGCATCAGATTGGTTGCGAGCAACAGAGGGTGATGCAGAGACGACTGGTGCTTCTGTGGTGGGTTGTGGCTCGCTGACAGAGAGAGGTGGTGTGCGTATTAGGCTCTAATGGCCACTTGATGGCCCTACTTGAATTAATGCATTGGAGGTGCATTGTGGTGGCTCAAGAGCAGGTTGGACATTGGTGGTATTGAGTCTGTTGTGAGGTTCACAATTTGATGGTGTTGGCCTGGTGGGATTGGGGTTCTGTCAAATGATACGTTACTTGGAAAAGGAAGGGCAGTGGTGATTGAAGTGGTGTATCAAAAAAATTTCAATTCATTTATTCAACTACTAAAACTATCCCCTCAGTCAAGGGAAAGAAAGAGTTCTTATCCAAGCAGGGAACTTTTTTATGCCAAAAATCATACATGATATGTGTGTGTGTGAAAATCTAACGAAAAGGTAGATTTTTAATCCATTGGTGTGCTTTGTTTTCATCAATTAACAAAGAAAGTTTGAACATTTATCAAAGAAAGTTTGAGCATTTAGAGTTGATTTTTGGGTTTGAATCTACTATTCATAATCATCTTGTCTTTAAACTTTTAATGGTTTAATATATTAAAGGGTTATGGGGTACGAGAAAAATGGAAACACAGACAGAAAGAGATAGGAAGAAGAAGATGAAATAGAAAAACAAAAAAGGTTGGGATAATTTCTGACAGGACTAAAATGAAATTTGTCTTATTTTAAGCCTCACTTTTTAATAGTGTTAACCTGTTAAAAATTCATTCACTTTTAATGGAGAATATGTTGTATTATAATTGGGTATATTATTTTAATTAAAATTTAATATTTTTATAAATTTTTATATTTTATAATTAATTTTATGATATTTTATAAAAATATAATTAATTTTATTAAAATTTATAAAAATATTAAATTTTAATTGATTTAATATATTTAATTAAACTGTACATCAATACACCCGTAACTTCGTTGGGTGCATGTCAGATTTCGCCGCAAGATGAAGAAAAATAATAGATTTATATTTTTTTTAGGTGTATATATTATATATATATTTTTTAAATGTGTATAATTAAATAAAAAACTAAAAATAAAAAATATATATAATAAATAATATTAAATAAAATATAAAAAAATATATAAACTATTTATTATAAGAATATCGAAATTACTATATGAATGTTGGAAAAGCTAGACTTTTTTTGTGTTACATTACTTTGTTATTAATTAATCTTTTCTAGTTCTAGGAATGTCAAGTGAACACGCCATCATTCAAGAGAAGTAAATAAAGTGAATCATTAATCAGCCGATATTTCAAGATTTTTTTTTCCTAGAATATCTTTTTGCATAATAAAAAAGAAATTAATTTCTTTAGATATTTTCAAGCGCATAAAGATTTTTTTAATAATATTTTTATATACATAATTTTAAAAATTAAATTCAAAATTATATATTTAAAAATTCAAATCCCTTTTACTTAAATTAACACGTAGTTGATATTTTTGGACCAAAAAGTTAAAGGAACTAATTAATTATTCACTTTCTTCAACTTTGCAGGACATGTTCATGTTACTAACTACTTGTGCACTAAAAAGAGTAATGTAGGATTTGGATAAAGGTGTAGACAACATTCACTTATTTAAGAGTTAAAATTTTGATAGAATATAAATGTATTGTTATTTAAATATAATAAAATGGTAAGAATTACTCATTCATTCAAAATTTAGTAAGTATATCATTTTATTTTATAAAAATTCTTTAAAAAAATTCCCATTGCATAACATTTTTTAATTGAGTTTTGTTAAGAAATGTCAAAACACTTATTAAGAAAATTAAAATAAAACATTTTTTATGAAAACAAGGTATTTAATATATTAAAAATTTAAAAAAATTATTATTTACCTTCTTTTCATTAAAAAAATTATTTTAACTTTTTTAATAAATATCATTAACGTATTAGTTAGTAAAACCTTTTTAATTTTATTTTTGTTTTAAATAATTTAAACCATGAGCCAGCGGTCAGTTAGATTTGATGAAAGCGTTGAAAAAGTGGAAAGAGAGAGAAAAGAATAAGCTGACCTTTTTGTCCTTTCCAATGTTGAGTACGATGAGTTCCAGGAGGCCCTTGGTGTTCATGAGCACGCCAAGTGTCAGCGACTCCCTCGCCGGAATCATGCACATCATCGCCACCACGAAGGTCCCTATTATCTTTCCGGCGCACGACGTCGATATCACCAGAGTCAGAAGCCCCCACGCCTTCGCGCCACGGATTTTTGCCACGTCAGTCTTCAACCCGCTAGAAGCAAAGTACAGCGGAAGCAGCAAACCCGAAACAAAGTCTTCAATCCTCTCTATCAACCTCTCCGCAAAATCACCACCTTTTGGAATAGTCAACCCGAACACGAACGCCCCGAATATCGAGTGGATCCCGATCAGGTCCGTCACAAAACCCGACACCATCACACCTGCTAAGGTCAAACAAATATAAGCCTCGTGCTCCGAATAACACCTCCGGGCGACCCGTTTCATAACGGGTCGGATAACAACCATCATGAAGATAACAAAACTGACACCGGAGAGAAGAACCCAGAGAGACACTAGAGGGCTCTTGTGGTTTCCAGCGAGGGCCACAGCGAGGGCGAGGAGGATCCAGGCTACGACGTCGTTGAATGCGGCGGCTGCCATGGCGGTTTCACCCAATGGGGTGGTGAGGAGTTTGAGCTCGGCTAGGATGCGTGCGAGCACAGGGAATGCGGTGATGGAAAGAGCGACGCCCATGAAAACGAGGAATTGGCCCAAACCGACCTTGTCGGCGCCGTCGACGGTTTTGCGGAGGACGAAGGCGATGCCGATGCCGCAAATGAAAGGGAAGGAGATCCCCGCTGCGGCGATGGTGAATGCCCTTCGGCCGCTGCGGCGGATGGTGCTCAAATCGAGCTCGAGACCCACAAGGAAGAGGAAGAAGAGAAGGCCTATGCTGGCCACGGATTCAAGTATGGGCATGCTCCATGATGGGAACACGCGATTCATGTAGGTTTTGTTCCTTCCAAAAGCAGATGGACCTAGCAGAATTCCACCCTACACAAATTCAACAATGTCACTTCAACATTACAAAAATTCAATCGCTTCACTTTGTTAGTTATATTATTATTATATGCTTTAAAATTAGTCATGTGTTTATATATATATATATATAAAGTAAAAACAGATGTGTGTGGTAGTGGAGAGTGAGAGGGAGATGTATGTACGTAACGTACGACAATTTCAGCAATAACTTTGGGTTGGCGGAGAGGTTTGAAGAGGAAAGCGATGAAGCGGCTAACGAGGAGGATCAAGGTGGTTTGAACTATGAGGAGTGGGAAGGCGTAGTCCAAGGGATTGTCACCTTGCCAGGCTCCATTCGAGGACGTTTTGATGGAGGTTATGTTCAACGGCGCCATGGTTAGTTTCCGTGAGTATGGACAACTTTTTTGTTGGGAGCAAGTCGAACAAGACTTTTTATGGATAGTGAAGTAACGTGGAAGAAAGGAGTCCAGTGAGTGTGTGAAAAGATGCTCCAAGCAATTTTTGGAGGCACGGTGGTAGGTTGGGCGTGTATTTATAGAAGAAGAGAAGCACTGGGTTCAACTTCGTAATGGATGCATGCTAAAGCACCTTGTGTGCGTGTTGGTTTATCCATCTATGCCTCTTTATGTCACACATGTCATATTTTCTTTTTCCTTATTTTGCCAGAAATAATAGTGTAAGTTCGATACACAATTATATTATTGATAAATGAAAAATGTCATTGATAAAATGAAAAATGTCACGTATAATGATAATAATTAATAATCATTAGATGAAAATGAATTTAATTTTTATATGTAAATTAATCCTGCCTCATATTTTATTAATAATTATTCAAAATAAAATTATGTGAGTTACCCGAAAAAGTAAATAGTGGTTGATTACTCTGTGACATAGCATTAACAATTCAAGGAGGAAGAGAATCATGAAAATTTACAAAAAATTATTTTAACGTTCAAGTTAAAAGTTGTTCAAAAAGGATATTATGCAATAAAATTAATACATACATTTGTTCTTTTATTGAACTTTTATATAAGAACATATCAACGTATAAAAAGTGAAAGGAATTTGTGCGTATCAATATGTATCACATTCTGTCCATAATAGCGCAAAAAATTACTATTTTTTACAACCTGTTCCATATTTCTGAATGGAGTGGTATTTTTTTTTTTCTGTTAAGAGAAACATACTTAGTGGCTAAATAACTCTTTTATATCACACATCTAAAAGAAAGTCTGACTAATCGAATTACTCTAATTTTATGGATGCATAACTGGTCTAGAACAATAACAAAAATTTTCACAATTTTTTTAACTATTGAATATTTAATTATAACAGACTATCCTAATAATAAGGTAATTTGATGTTGTACAGTGTATTATTTGGGCACTTAGGCATTGAGTTGTGACTTGACAATTGACATGAGTGTGCGGCCACCGTTCCTTGCGTTGAGTTGAGACTTGACATGAGCCGAACTGTCGAAGAACATGGCTGTGGAGTCGTTTGAAGCCATGTTATCAGAGGAAAATATTGCTACTTCTGTTAGTCAGGAAATAGAATGGTTTGTAAAGTGAAAGGCATGGGATATGATATTTAACACATACTTAAGTCTCATTGGTTACAGTGAATTTTTTGTCAGTATAGATAAGGTGTTCTTTTTAATGCTTTATCTTTTAATTTTTCTTGTGTGTTTTATAATTTTTATATTAAAAAAAGAATATTTAAACTATACATTTTTATTTATATCATATCACTTCACATTTATATAATATTTATTATTTCATTACAATTGATCTAACTTTATTTTATATACACTACTATTTTGATTCTACTCTACAAACCGATGTTAGAGCTTCTTTCTTTTTTTTTTTTTTTCTAAAAGAAGATGATTTACTCAAAAAACAAAAAAATGTAACATTAAATTACATAATTATAAGTTAAAAAGAAGATGGAATTAAATACCAAAGTCATTTTTAACTTACACTAACATTAAATTAACATAAAAGTAGATTATAAAAAAACTTAAAAAGAATCAATGAAAGATTCATTTTAATTAATCGATACATAAATTAATTAGTTAGTTTAAATTTAAACTTTTATTTCAAATAAGTTAATATACTGATAAATTAAGATAAATTATTATTCTTATTTAAAACACTAATTATTCTTTAGTAAAAATTTTATATTTGTTTATATATTTAAAATCCATGTTTTCTATTTAATATATTTAGTTATATTATCATAAAATATATATAATAATTAGGTATAATTAAAAAGTTTTTCTAACAAGTGTCATAAAATTACTCATTAAGAAATTTAAAATAAGAAGTTTTGCATGAAAAATAGAATTTTTTCAATTCTCAATACATTAAATACTCTACTTTTCATATAAAAACTTTTTATATTTAATCATTAACAAATGCTCTTAAAATATTCTTTAACAAAATCTTAATTAATAAATATTTTATTCTAAATATGAGGCATTTTTTATATAATATTTTTTATTTATCTCAATTTTTTTCAACTACTAAAACCCCAATCAAACCACTGACAGGGTAATCCCATCTTTTAATCGGATTGACTTTCTAGCTATTCAAAGTCATAAAACTATGTGTCGCATATGTCATATTTTCTTTTTTCCTTATTTTGCCAGCAATAATAGTTTAAATTCGATACCCAATTATATTATTGATAAATGAAAAATGTCACATATAATGATAAAAGTTAATATTTTATTAATAACAAAAAATTTCACAATTTTTTTAACTATTTAATATTTTTTATTTTGATATAAATAATGACAATGAAGTTTAAACCTATAACTTCATATAAATTACCAAAGTCCATGTCCAATTCTAATGGTTTAACTATTGAAGATTTAATTATAGAATTTAATTTTAATATGCTACTAGTTTAAAAATTTTGTACAATATTATTTAATTATATATTATCACATTATTAAAAAATTTTAATTTATATTAATTACTTTAAAAATTACATATGTTATAAAATATAATTAATTAATAGTATAAAAAAAATATCAAAATTAAACCCTTAATTATAACACACTATCCTAATAATAACGAAATCTGATGTTGTACAGTGTATTTAGGCATTGGGCATTGGCGAGATATATATATATATATATATATAAAAGAAATGTATCTAGTAAAAAGAATTTTTATTATGAGAAGATGAGAGAAATAAATTTTGACTATACAATTATACATAGATAGTGAAGATTAAAAGTTATTTAAAAGTCATGTGACTACTTAAAAAAATCACATGTATTTATATTCTAATTTTGACTATTCATATAAAATTTAATAATTAATATTTACTCTTCTCACCTCTTATAATAAATACTCTTTTTATCATAGTAAAATCCTCTATGTATATATATATTAATTCAGAAACATAGTGATTGCGAATGGCATAAGAAACGGAAGGAATAACATCCAGGAACATGCATTGAATTTATTGGTGGCATTAATTAGGTCAGAGTAGAAAGTATATAACTGTATTTACGTTAGCGCAGAATCAATTATTCAATTATTTAATTCACTTTTCAGTTTCACTAACTTTATTCATTTTAATATTCAGTCACTTTTAAAAATAACACACATGATTATATTTTTTTAAATAATTTTTTATTAAGTTAAATTTTGGACCAACCTAAATTGGACAAAAGAAAAAATTTTAAAATTAAATTTTATTAATCTAATCCATACATATCATTGAGTTATTCAATTGATCTATCAAACTCGACTTAGTTTAATACTTCTAATATTTAGTAAAAATGCTTTGAAAAATAATTATCCATGTCATTAAATACATAAAATTATAAACATTTACTCATATCATTAATTAAATGTGTACAGTCTGATATACTTCATAAGTTTTAAGATAACTTTCACTTTAGAGAAATTTTGTTTAAATGTATATATCGTTTAAGAAAATTAATAAAATATTAATTATAATTTTTAATTCCTTGTCTTTTGACATATCCACTAAATAGAACAATAGAACATATTAATTGAGCATTTGAGTGATAATATTTTTAGTATTTTAATAAAGAGATATTTTGTCAAATAAATCTATAATTTTTTTTTATAAATTACGCTATTTAACATCTTTCTTAATTCTTATGCAATTACATTAAATGATAGATACTTTGAAATACATGGAATAATATTTATTATTATTATTATTATTATTAGTAGTAGTAGTAGTTTGTTATGTAAAACAATTAATAATACCAATAAATGCATAGGATGAGAGTGTTGATAAGAAGCAAATTATTAAATAAAAGTGATAACATATAACAAAATTAAAATTAATTTTAAACATTTTATTTATCTATGTTTAAGAATTTACTAAAAAATATATTTCATGAATACAACTTATCTAAACTAATAACTAATTAAACATAACAATTTTTTTAATATATATTATAAATTTTAAATATTAAATAACCAGTGCATTACATGGCTAAGATAATTAGTGAGCATCGATTGTTGGGTGATTTATGATATCTTTAAATTTAACAATTTAAAGATAACAATTTTTTAATATCCCCATTGGTTTAACATAATTCATAACAAAATTATTTGCATATTTTATCTTATTTATAATAACGTATAAATTATGTTACTTTTGTTATAAAAAAATCCTCAACAATTTAAATTGATGTGTTGTGATTGTTTTTTTTTTTTTTTGACTAATTCATAACAAAATTATTTGTATTTTATCTTATTTATAATAACGTATAAATTATGTTACTTTTGTTATAAAAAAAATCCTCAACAATTTAAATTGATGTGTTGTGATTGTTAAGAATATTTTTTAATCATATGATAAACATATTTAATTTTTAACTTGTTAATAAAGTAAATATAATTGCTTACTTAAACAGAGTCTTGACTTATAATTGTTAGATATCATAAACACAATTGATTTATATATTTCTTAGCTAGAACTTAGAACAACTACAATTAGGTTATCACCAAACAAAAGCCACATGAGAAGTACATTTTATTTTATAAAATATAAATTTAAGTTTGGGTAATATATGTTCGAGTAAAAAAAAAAAAGCCTACTTTTTCGTCCCCATCCATGGGGCTTAAAGTCGTAAACATCAATATCAAGGCCTAATATTTGTTGTGTAAAATTTTTTGCAACTTATTATACCACTCCTTCGATAGTTTATTTAATTATTTTAAATTGTGAATTTATTGAAAGACAATTTAGATTTTTTTTTTGTATTATAAAGTTTTGTTACCCCTTTTTTTTATGCGAGTATACTATTATCTACTATTCTAATCTTTTATTGATACTTCATTTATTGAGGTTCACTTTGTTAACACAAGAGGAGTTAAAATCATGAAATAATATAGTTACATACTATTAAATGTAAGTGTAAAACTCTTTTATTGTCATATGCATCAAAATTAATTTTTTTTTAGAAAAACTGATGCCTGGATAATAAGGTTACTATATTTATATACTTATCATGCATTCATACATAATAGTCTATATCTAGCTAGATAGAGTCAATAGTTTACATTCATTTGGAAAGGTAAATCTCTTTTCTTATCTGCGTCTTGAAGAATAAATTTGCCTTTATATATTTAATTAGAGTACATTCACCTTTATAATCCAATGGTTAAGACACCGTCGTCTATGTGAATTAAAAGTTAAAACTTAAAGAGAAAAAAGACACCTCCCTAGATGTTTTCTTTTATAACACTTCCAACTGGTCAACCCCCTACGTAGGCTGAAGCTCAGAGTCGTAGGTTTACATCCATTTTTGTTGGTATACAATAAACATGGAACTTGCTTGCTAGCTGGGGAGGATATTCAGATTCGAATCAGTTTCGTCCTCGTATGAAACCGACGTGTTTCTTCTCCAGTCTCCACTCTCGCCGCTGCCATTGAGAAAATTAGACCATGATGACTACTACGACATAGCGTAGTGAAGTAAGTAGGAGTGTTCAATATATATATAGGTCAACTATCGCAAACAGAGTTTGATTTGTACTGGGAAAATATGGTTCTTTTGGCGTAATTTTCAGATTTACTACTTGCAGAACCATCATCTCTACTCCAGTCCAAACACTCTTGACTCTGGAGTATAAATTAACAATTAAGTCAGTTAAAAAAGTCAATCATGAGAGCCAACTATGACAACTTGTAAACAAACAATTTCCGAGTAGTATAGTGAAAGACATTAACTTCATTGTAATAATCAATTAAAGGGCTTAACTTTAAAACTTATTAATCAAAGATTTAAATTTTAATTTAATTATT
This sequence comes from Ormosia emarginata, assembly GCA_029884605.1. Taxonomy (NCBI): domain Eukaryota; kingdom Viridiplantae; phylum Streptophyta; class Magnoliopsida; order Fabales; family Fabaceae; genus Ormosia; species Ormosia emarginata. Next base: position 17,698,439 of record JAQQTP010000080.1, on the reverse strand, counting down.
AATTAAGGATCTCAACTTTGATAAAAAAAAATGTTAATAATATTTTTTGATTGGAAAACAAATTTTAAGACGTATATGTCATATGTTTTGGTCATATTATAAATTATTTTTATTTATCAAATTGAATATTTTTGTTTTTTAATATTTTTTATTAATAAAAATATATTTTAATTTTAATAAAATTGAGGTTCTTAATTGATAATAAAAAAGTTCAAACCCTTAATTTTATCATAAAAAGTTTAGGCTCTTAAATTATACTTCATTCCAAGTACAACTAATTAAATCACTTACATGCATGCAAATCTAATTAATATAAGACTTATTACTAATTTGTGCTAAGAAGTAAGAAAAGATTTTGTTAATAAGTCACTATCGTCGTTTCACAATATCTATCTTTTAAAGTTTTTCCACACAAATTAAGAAAATTATTAAATATTCTCACTTTTTTTAAAATATAATTTTATTTGATTAAATTGTCCTCTCATTCCATTAATGCTCTCTTATTATACTTAATGAAGATACGAAGAGACAAAATTATAAAAAAATTAATCTCTTCTTAATTTTCTAAAGTGACAGTTAAAATAAAATAAAACTTACTCTCTAAAACGACATATATTTTAAAATAGAATGAGTACTTAAAGAGTTATAATCATAAATAGAGACTAGTTGATATGTTTAATAACATTAATTACACAATCAATTATACATTTTCTTATACTCTTATTAATTTATTTTTCGATAAGATTTAGAATTTACTATGCGAGCCTAACGGATAAGGAGAGGGAATCTCGCTACTTTCCATATATGTCTTTACCTTTTACCAACTAAGTTATTAATACGTTACATACTCTTCTTATTTGGTTGAAGATCATATGTTTTCATTTTATCTTTTTATTTTTCCATCAATAAAAATATATCCCTTAAACATATTTTATTATGCTAAAATTAACTGACATAGCTCTGATAATATTATTGAGGCATAGGAGACAATTCATACTATGAGAAATAAGATCAAGAAAGGATTCATGACCATTAATATTGACATTGAAAAATCATATGACCCCCTAAGTTGGAAATTTGTGAAGCAACTGAAGATATCGGCATCCCTTTTATAATATTTTGTCCTGTTGTTTTATTATTTAAATTATTAATTAATTAATTAATAATGAATTCTGAAATAATAAAAATTACATACTACAGTGTAAAATCTCATTATAATAATATAATGATAGATTCAATGGTTCTGTTTTACATGCTTTCTCTAAATCTTTTGGAGCATCCAAACTCCATGAAATTTACTTGCTATCACAAGTAGTAACTCTATTTGACTGAATTTCTTTTGGTTGGATGGAGACTTCCCCTTCTACCCTTTTTGGTCTGTTCGCTGTGGGGTAACTTCGCTCTCTACCCTCTTCAGTTTGTGTTTATTTTCAGAGAAGATGAACACCATAAATTCTCAAATAAAATATATCCATTCAAAAATTGATTGATTGATGATCAATTTTTTTATCTAAGGAACTCAGATCAAACACCCCAACATAATTCGAATAACAAAGTTAATAAATCTAAACTTTAGAAATCAAAGGAAGAGAATTGACAGAGAAAGTATATACCCAACGGCTTTTTGTTCGTTCGTTCGTTGTTGTTGTTCTTCCAAGGAAGAGAGAAACCCTCGAAGAGTAAGAGAATGAGTTGTTGTTCTTTTGGTTTCGGTTTATGCAAGCGATGAGGTCGAGGGAGTGATTGGCAGTGATGCTAGGATGGCGACGCAAGCTGCAGTAATCAGGAGTAGTGATGTGAAGGACGGCAACGCGAGTGGCGGCGGCTACTGTTGTTGAGTCGAACAATGACTTCTCTGATGTCCTAATGGCAGAGGACGACATTAATTCTGCCGACATTGTTATGGAGGGTGGAGGAAATCTAAACCCCAAACTTATCTATTATTCAGGTTTTACTACTAGAAATTTGAATTTTAGAGACCGATTTTTTGGTCTCTAAATCAAGAAAATCGGTCTCTAAAATAATTAGAGACTGATTTAGAAACTGATTTAAATCGGTCTCTAAAAGTCTCATCGCTAAATATTAGAGACCGATTTAGCGACCGATTTGTTAGAGACCAAAAAAATTAGTCTCTAAATCGGTCTCTAATTTTCGGTCAAATATTGGTCAATCATACTTAAAAAAAACACATTAGAGACCGATTTTTTAGAGACCGATTTATCGGTCTCTAAATAAGTCTCTAAAAACATGAATATATTATATATTTTATAAAATCAGTCGCTAATTCCGTCTCTAAATTATCAGTCTCTAAATCGATTTCTAAAAGGCTAAATATATTATATATTTTATAAAATCAGTCACTAAATCAGTTTCTATTTATAAAAAAAAATTGCCAGAAGAGAATTATTATGGAGTTATAAAAGTCAAAACAAACTACTTTTTTTATATCAAACATGATTTTAGATCTTAATCCATACAATCAATTATACAGAAAAATTCAAAAAATCACATTTTTATCATGATATGTCTATAAACAAAAGATTAAATCGTTGATTAAATTATAAAATAACTAGGCAACAAATGATCACATGCTAGTTTGAAGTAAGTAACAGAATAACAATGAGTGCCAGAACTGCAGTGGTTCAAGACTTCAAGCTCAATCCATTCAAATAGGTCTCTACAAAATAAGCAATACAAAGAGTTAGAGAGAACAAGATGCACCAGTTTAATGCCAATTAAAGTTGATGATGCAATTGTGTAGAAGATCATGACCATATGGAAAGAGCATAAGACTTTATACACCACACACAGAAAATAGAGAACACAAATACTAAAAGATTGAATAATAAACCATATTTTTTGTTTGTTTGTTCTAACCATATTAAGAAATTTACATCCAAAAATATATATTTTAGAATCCAAGTGTCATATGATGGATTAGAATCCAAAAAAATAGCTCATATCAATTTAATAAGACCATCAAATTAATTGAATCAAGAATTAATTAGTTCTATGATGGATTAATTAGTTTTAGGACTAGTATTTAGGGGAAGCAAGCCAAAAACAATAGTTTTCTTTCTTTCTTTCCCCCCCACTATTAAAGTATTCAATTTCAATTTTGTAGTTGTTGTTTGTTATCTGTGTTACCTTTGTATATATTTTTTTGGGGTTGCCTTATAGTTTCTGTTTGTTGTTGTTTAAACACTTTATATAACTAACATTGGCAATTTAAAGATTACTAGGCGAGATTGAGTTTTTGAGGGAATGGTTAGAATTTACCAAACAGTAGGTTGTTGGCTAGGGTTCCCCCCTCATCCACTATTGAATGGTCAATTTTAATGTAAGAAAACTTATCTAAATGATGAGCAGCTTGATTAGATTGCCTATGAGCATACTGGATCAAAAACTCTCTAAAATTATCCATCAATGTTATTATATCTTGCAAGACCATTCCAATATCTTTATTATCAAAACGAGATTTTATTTTATTTTAAAAAAAACAATTACAACTAGGTATAAATCCCCATAGATGCAATGTGTCCAAATAATTATGACAATATACATACTCTACCCAACTTTGACATATTGCATATCAGGTAATTGAGGAAATTACAAGAAGATAAATATTAATGAGAGAATAAAGCAGTGGTAATTTGATTTGTGAGACAAGATAATTTGTCATTCAAATTCTTATTGCAAAGGTCAGACTAGAAACCTACGAGACCAAATTGCTCTAACAGAATTGGTTCCAAACAATTAAATGAAAATAGTCTCCTCAGATAAGAACTTGAACTGAAAGTTTACTTTGCATACAATCAATGCAGTTCTCTGAACATAAACTAGGCATTCTCGCAAAGTCTAATTGATCAAAAACTAGCATCGACCAGAAAGGAAGAAGAGCATTACTTCAAAGTGTAGGCACCGCCTGCTTTCACTTTATCACAATCCTTGCATCCCCATATTCCTACAGCTTTCCTCTTCACAACATATTGAAACAAATAATTAATCATCAGAATTCAAACCTTTTGAAAAGGTTCAATCTAACCTACTAAACACCTTGGTAGAGGATATGTCCTATAGACATACAAAATAAAAGAAGGTCTACCTTTCCACAAAATTCACAAAAAAAATTTTTGTGTTGACTAACTTCCATCTTCTTAATCTGCTTCCGCAGACTAGCCCCATAACGGGTACCTAATATAAGAAAAATAAGCAAAAAGGTTTCTCAAGAATTAATCCAAGCAAATTAAATATATTCTTGATAAGGCATTTTCAATGACCTATAAATAAATCCAAAATTGTTGATGTAAAAATAATTGTGCCCTATAAATACTTCAATTAATGAATCATGTAAAAAAGAGTAAGTGTGGTCAGAAAATCTGGTTGTACCCGTTTCACCTCATGACAGATAACTTCTTTGGGATCACCATGCTTTATCCATGCTTGATAGGTCACCTACCAATATTGATATATTTAGCCCGTGGAGAAGAGAAGAGTATTATAAAATTATTAGGGTGACAGAAAATAAACTTTTAAAACCAATTTCACTTAATATTTAACAAGAATGTAGGGTAATAAAAGCTACATAGAGAAAAAAGAGAAGCTAGAGCATGTAGAACAAAAAAACTATTACCCCAATTTCATGACACCTATTGACGAAGTATTCCAGCAGATGAATCCCTCTAATCCTATCTCTCTGCTTCATGCTCTTAAAATCTTCAGACGGCGCATAGATACTATCCATGTCATCAAAACCTAGCAGAAACAAGAGACAAACACCATCATTAGGTTGCAGGTCCTTTTATTTTGCTTGGTATAATATAAACGTCTTACTAGTTTTATGAATGGTAAATTTTAAAAGATTATACCTTCACGGGTGGAGATACTAGTAAAAACAAAAAAAAGTAATAAAGACAAAATAAATTCCCTTCCCTTCTTTCTTACTCATTCTGGCCAAACCGCAGAGCTCTCTTCCTCCTCATACCTGTGCCTCTCCTTCCCATTTCATCAAAGGCACTTTCACCTATATCTCCTCTTTTATCAATATATCACCAACACAGGCTTTTTCATAGCTGGAACAAGGCATGCTCCCCACACCTGGTTTGACTGGCTTTACGAGCTCCAGCTATAAGACAGTAAGTGAAGAGCCTACCCTTCTCATCCCTTGAACGTTTCCTCCACCATCTCTTGTAGAACAACCCTCTGTCTGATGAACATTAGAGTAGCATCATGCCAACCAACCACCCTTTACAAATCTAGCCCAAGTTGTTTTTGTAATTTCCTCTTTTTTCGCCTTAAAACATATTTTTCAGTACAAGGAAAGAGGTCAATAAACTAAAATCTTTCTTTGTTTTGCTTATTGACAAAAACACTCTTGACAGCAGGACAGGTTTGCTTGTAAGAAAATTATCCTACAAGTTTTGTGCCTATTCACAACTCACCTAAACTAGCATTCATGTTATTTAGTTGAAAAATGTTGACCATATAAATGAGAAAAGACTTGTTGATTAGAATTTAAAAATCATGAAAAGGTAACTAAACGCCAAGGGACAATCAGGATGAGCATCCAGCATGCATATCAAATCATTTGGAGCATCCATGCTTCATAGCATAGAATGAAATTACATTAAACAGGGAACCCAGAAGAAACCCAGAAAAATGCAAAGCAAAAATCACAATGAGTAAAGAAAAAAATAGAAAATGACGATGAGTTTACCTGAGAGAAACAAAAGTAAGATACCACAATAATTCTGAATACAGATCTTTCTTGCCAAACCTTGTAATACTCTGTGCAATAGTGTTATCTCCCTTTACTTTTTCAAGTATGATAGAAGCAAGTTCCTAACAAGAATGTAAAAGGAGTAAAATCAGTACTTTATTCAAATGTGCTAGCAGTAAGGAGTAAGGACATCAATGATATGTTTACTTTCTAGAAATACCTTGTTGGCATTGCTCTTTAGAAGGGAAAATTCATTTTCCTGCCACGTTGCGCAGATAGAATGACAGGATCTTTGAATAACTTCAGAAAACACTCTAAATAGATCATCCATACCAACAGATCTGGAAATACTTGAAATATTATTAACCTGCAAAACGAATTTAAAACCATTGATAACAGTATAAAAAAATTGCAAAAATAGCTTACACCTACTTAATCGCATTGGCATGTGTTTTTTAGTTCAGAAGTAAACTATACAGGGAAAAAAATTAGCAATAAAATGTATAGAGAATCAAAATTTGTGACTGATTTTTAATTTCAAGAAAAAATATGAATTGCCCAGTCTTGAAAGTTGAAATTAAGCTCAAAACTGTTGATCCATCTATATACTAGAAGAAAGCAAGAAATGTACTAAATGAGTTGCTGGGATATTACAGAAAATAGTTACATAGCATTTTTTAAGATTTCTTTCAAATAAATTTTGTAAAGAAATATATCACCCACTTTATATATGTTCAGATTCTTGAACACTTTTGCTCAAGAATAAAGTATGGTATCTGAGATATATTTTTCCAGAAAACACACTTCTGCATTGTTTGTTTCAAGAGAAAATGAGTGGAAAGAAAATGAGAAGAGAGAAAATGTGAAGATTTTAGCATTTTCTTTTATTTGGATGAGGAGAGAAAAGAGAAAGGAAAGAAAAAAATAGTGGTGGAGTCCACTAAAAAATTTTCTTCTCCCTTATGAGAAGAAAATGGGAGAGAGAAAGATTTTTTTTTAAAATTACAAATTTATCCAAAAATACTTATATTTATTATATTACAATAAGGGTATATAAGTCTTTTAAATACTTACATTTTCTTTCCTCTTCCTTTTCTACACAACTAAACAAGAGAAATTATAATTTCTTATTTTCTATCTTTCCTTTTTCTCTTGATCCAAACCATAGAAGAGAAAATATACTTTTCTCATCATTTTCTCTTCTCTTTATTTTCTTTTTTTCCATTTTCTCTCCTCCAATTTTATCTCTGCATCCAAACAAAGGGTTCAAGTATTTATTAGAATAAACACAATGCTCATCCCAACTAGTCAAAATTCCAGATTAAGTATACCCAAATAACATATATATCCATATCACAATATTGAAAGGAGAAAATAAAGACAATGCCAGCCTCTTCCTCAACATGCTAAAAAGTAGCCCAAAGCAACCTTAACTTTACAAATCGAACACAAGATCAATCAAATCGTAACGCTACTAATCATCCCATTCACTCAATCAACCAAAAAAAATTAAAAAAAGAAAAAGAAAAAGAGAAGAAAGAGAGATTACCATCTTCATCAGGAACTTGAATGACGCAGGACCAGATCCGTTGCTGATTGAACGGTGAGAGCGGATCGCGTGGTGCGGCTGGGACGATAGATCTAACTCGCGACGAGCTGTGCGACGGTGCGGGCTGGGACGGTGGATCTGACTGGCGACGGGCTGCGCGACGATACGGGTTGGGTACCGATCCGATCAGGCAGGTCGCGGATCTGGTTCGACGATTTGGTCAGACGGTGCAAAGGATAGGGAGAGGGAGAGGGAGAGAGGCTGAGAGGAAGAGCGCCAGAGTGATACTGAGAAGGAGAGCGCGAGAGAGAGAGCCTAAAAGAGTTAGAGAGAATTGCAAAGTGAGATTTGTTATTATCATATCATTTTTTAGCAACTGCATTTTTGGTCACTATCTTTTTTTTTAAATTTTTTATTTAGAGACTGGAATTTTGATCTCTAATTTTTTATTTTATTTTTTTAGAGACTGAAATATCGGTCTCTAATAATAAAACACATTCTTATTCTTTTTATTATTTTATAGCATAATTTCAGTTTCTAATTCGGTCTCTATAAAGACCGAAATAAATCAGTCTCTAAAACTCAAATTTAGAAACCGAATTAGACGCCAATTTTTTTTTGTAAATTTTTTAATTTAGAGACCGAAATATTAGTCTTTAATAATAAGACACTTTTTATTTTTTTAAATTTTTTATAGCATAATTTCGGTCTCTAATTCGGTCTCTATAGAGACTGAAATAAATTAGTCTCTAAATCGGTTTCTAAAACCCAAATTTAGAGACCTAATTAAAGATCAATTTTATTTTGATAGCAAATTAATTTTTTTTCTTAATCAACATTTATTTCGGTCTCTAAAACCCAAATTTAGAAACCGAATTAGAGATCGATTTTATTTTAGTAACAAATTAATTTTTTTTCTTAATCGGTCTTTATAGAGACCGAAATAAATCGGTCTCTAAATTGATCTCTAAAACCTAAATTTCTAATAATGTTATAAGTTTTATTCACAGTCATTAATCATTTTGAATTTATTATCAATGGTGTATACTTGATGGAGAATGAATGTTCCAAAATATTTTGTGAGTAGGTTAAACGTCACCAAATTCAATATATTAATGTTTGAACTTAGATTGTAACTAATCTTGAAATTTGATTAAGGAACGCCTTGCTTAACAAATTAAAATGAGAAGAATCTTACCCATTAAATTTGAAAGCTTACAAAGTACAACTTGTGCTTTCAATGAGTAAACGTGTCGATTTTCGTGATGTTGTTAAATAAGAGTCTGATCCTTTTGCTCAAAGGTACTTTAGACCTTCTGTTTATACAATTTTCTCTTTAACCTTCCTACGACTGGTTTTCCTATTCAGTCACGTATACACAGATTCTCCAGCAAATGCTCTGGTTCATGGAAACTACGGTCCTGAGTGGATGAACATCCAGTCACAAGATGCCTGCAAAAGTGACCGAAAGATAGGCAATCTGCATTCTTTGTGAACCACAATTTCTCTTCAACTAGTCTACTAGCACCGCGTTCCCCCTCTCTTCTTAACTTGCTATCTCTTTGAATAATTTCAGCAATCAGCAATATTTAAAACTTCAAATTAATACCCATCATAATTATTCTTAGGATAGGTTTATCCAAATATACTTCCATGCACCTATTGTGCCCTAGATAAATGCACAAATGTGGAAATATTACATATGAAAATAGAGTAGTGCTACATATAGTAATACAAAATCAGTTAGAATTTTGTCAGAATTTAAGGGTGGTTGTTAGATGATATAAAATGATATGAACCATTCATCTATCTAAGAATAAAAAGACATGCTAACTTATATTCTGTCAAAAATTCTATCTGAAAAATTCTTTCAGTTTAGCCTTTTTCAAGAAAATATAGAAGGTCAAAGCCTACTATATGCTTGTGACACAAGGTTCACGTTATTGTTCATCATTTCAATGGGTGTCCTTGCCTATCCTATTCAAGAGTGCAAATATTAAGCCCACTTTTCTTGTAAAGTGCTTAATTAACAAAATGCACTTGGAGAACATGGTATCCGTGACTGCTCGTCGACCACGAAAGGTGCTCTCACGAGTTTTCCTTTTCAAATTATGAATAGATGGATGCACATTATTTTTTGTCCACACAAAAGGAAAAATGTATCATATTGAATAATTAGTTATGATTCACAAAAATCACTTGCTAATTAGTTTGCATTACTTTACCAAAAAAAAAAAAAAACACCAGTTTGCCATTTTAATCCATCAAAACGTGACTCTTTCGATCATTCTCTATATCCCATTTTTTTATTTTTTATTTAAAAAAAGAGGTGCTTCTAAATAGGATAGGCGAAACAAAGCCTAAATAGGCTTAAGAATATCATGTAAAACGCTTATTTGAGTCTGATCTGTTATTTATTAAATTCTTTTTTTTAGGGCTTGACATGATGTATTTTAAAAAATATAAAATCTTAACCTAACTCAAAAATTTATTTAAAGACTTACATTATATGAATAATTTTATATATATTAAGAAATTTAAACTTTTTAATTTTTAAATATGTATAATCTTTAAAAAAAATATTATATTCTATATAAAATAAATATATTATATAATATATAATTAATAAATTATGTAAGTATTATAAATTTTAATTATATATAAATAATAAATAAATAAGATTGACTAGTTGTCCATTTTTTTTAAAAAAAACTCAATCCTTAACATACATATTAAATAGACTTTTTTAAAAGTCTAAACCTAATTTATTTGCTAAATTAGTTAAGCCAAATAAATTAGACCGTAAGTTCAAGATTAGCCTCACCTATTCCTTCTTAGTATCTTACCACAAATTTCTCAATACTTATTATTAATTCATTATATCCCTTGATTGTTTTTTGTTTATTGCAATCAATCTGATTGGAGCAGGCAAATTAAGTAGGATCCATGTTAGTTGTGCTTGCCATATTTGGGTTCTTATATTTGTGCCTATCAATTATTTCCATAGTTTACGCTTGGTGGATATATTAGAATTAACCAAAACACTATAATCGTTCTTGATTTGCAGCTTTCACCATTATATCACTATAAGCATATATATATGTGTATCTAATTTCTTTGAAACTTGAACAACTTTTACATATATACATGCTTGAAGCAATACACGAAACAACCCCTCTCTTCGATTCATGGTTGGAAAAAAAACCGATGCATGTGATTCTTAAATAACCATAATGGGTTCAACAGCACCACATGAAATATGCTACAGGTTAAATGTCACTACATGTTATCACTCAAGCCCATTCCAAAAGACAAAGTTATCTGTTTGGAAGAATTCATTGTTAGCTTAATTGGACTTATCTACTGCAATAAGCACTTCTATTTTGAAGTTCATTTTTTTTTTCTTCTGAAGTATTTTACCAAAATAACTTTTGAAAATTATGTAAGCTGTTTTTGACTTATTTTCATTAGTTAAAGATTGAAGCTTATGAAATTTTTCAGTTGCAAACGCTAAAATAAACTTAGGCGATATTTGTTTTTATAATAATTTTTTAATAAATTAACCTTAATAATTTATTAAAATTTCATTTCTATATAATCACTTCTCAAAGTTCCTATCCAAATGCTATTTAACTTAATTTAGACTGTACTTATCACATTAGAGCTTACTGAACAAATACTTATCTAATAAGTACTTATCCAAAATAAATCTTTATCTTTGTTCCATGTTGGACATAACAACACACTCTAGTGTAAGATGTATGCAACATATTGCAAGTTTTGGAATTGAGGCACAATCAAACTTACAATTTTGGCACCACTTTAATAATCATACAATCAAACTTAGTAAGTTAACTGATGTCATGATTGAAGAGTGTGGAAACTAAGTGGGGACTTAAAAATAACGCAAATCAGGTTGAAAGTTCGATGCCTAGACTCCAAGTCTTCCACGTCGCTCCTGTGACTTTTAAATATAATATAAACATAATTGCAAGGGTTGAGATAGGCCCATATCATCGTCTTGCCTGAATATACACAATGTAATAAGTTCAAAAGAGTGATTCTATGATGTTTTACTACCATGTCTGTATTTATAAATAGCCAACCAGTCCAAACTCCAAATCATTAATACGCGTGAGGAGTGGATTGGTTCTAAGTGGATGGGATTCTGATTTCATTGACCTTCTTTACCAGATAGGAGCTAGATGTCATAGAAAGTCATATGATATTAATATTTATATTATCTATGAGGAAGTTATTATCATCACAAGACAGAGACCGAAAAAAAAAAAGTACTGTGGCATAAGGAGAGAAAAAGAAGCAATATATTTAATATTATGCCTTCATCAAGGTTGAGTGCATTTGGGAAGGCAGAATATTAACCCTCATTGTTTAAAGTTTAAACCACATTCATTGACTTAATAAACAAACAAGACAATTATAAGTTATATGTATTACTAATTTAGAAAGTTTCCCGACTATGGAAACAAGCATTAAAAGTATACGCGTAAATAAAGATTTGTCATCGTTATTGAGTATTGACGGTGATTGATGGATGGTTTTACAAGTTATAAGTAACATGAAAAAGAAAGATTCTGCTAAAAGAAATGCAGGATTGGATTATTTTCTTGTCCTTGATGTCAAGGTGTCCCAAAAAAAAAACATAGAAGTTAACATCTTCCTATTATTGATGCGTCTTAGTTGTCTCACATGATATGTATCATAGTTATCAGCTTATTTAAGCAAGTAATTGCCTTGGATTAGTCAGCAAAACTGACATGGCTATCGCAACAGAAGTTAATTCACACCTTGGATTCGTCAGCAAAAACTGCCATGGCTTTCGCTCAGTGGATTTAATGAGATTGTTGTTTAGTTTTATTATTTATTTTTCTTTGATGCAGTGATAGCATGAAGGTTTGAACCTGTAATACCCTGTAAACTTCATATGGATTGAAAGAAGAGAACTAATTATCATAAAATTTCAGAAGCCAAACCTGCTGAGTTGCACGTTGGTACCGATTTTGTAAAAATTAATTGGATTATTTACGGCTTTTAATCTATATTCTCTTCTCTTTTCTTGCTTAACAAAATGAGAGCAAGTTATGAATATTAGGGATGCAAAACAATCGGGCTGGGCCAGATTCACAACAACATTCGATCTTATTTAAGCTGTGTAGCTATGTTTAATATAGTTTTAATGTTATGAAGGACCTACAAAGACTTGGTTGTCATAGGCCCTGTTTTATAATTTGAGTTTAATTTGAACCCATTGTTAATGTAAAATAGTTTTATACTGTCATTCAATTATATGTTATCACATGATTAAATAAACTTAACTATAATAATAACTAATTAAGAATTCAAACTTGTTTCCATTTTTCATGATATGATAATATAATTTTAGAAAATGGTACAAAAAGTCTTAAAATCCTTATAGTTTTATATGTATAATTATTAAAGAGCCCATTACTAAATTAAGGCCCAGCGAGATTATTAAAACAGGCCTTCTTAGGCCTCATTACAGAGAATATGGACTTTAATACATAGGTAGCATGCAAACGGAATTTGCAGAGCTATGACCTTATGGTGCTCGGGTTAATGTCAATGTGACATCTATGTACTCCACAACATAAGTTAGACCAAATTCAAGCACTAATCACCGTTTTCAAATATTTTGTTTAGACGAACTATAGAGTCTGATATCACTTATTAGAAATTTTATATCTACATGAATAAAATTTAAGATTCAACTCTAACCTCAATCAATAATAATAATAATAATAATTAAAATGTAAGATATAGAATTTACTTTACACCCCAAAAGAAAAAAAATTAAAATAATAAATTTATGAATCTTCCCATTTATATACTATTTATTTAACTTATTCTTTATTAATGTAAAATTTCAACATTTATACTTGAATTTCCAACTTTCTTGGCATGAGTTATATACAATGATTTTCTCTCACTATATACACTCACAATTCAATTCAACCCATCAAATATCATTCCCTTCTTTGATAACCAAAGGTGCCAAGCTCTATAACTCCCTTTTCTGTCCTTGCCCTCAAATCCTTCAACTTGAAATCACTCGGCCACTCAATCTTGAAACTGAAGAGTTTAGTCTCGGATGCAATTGAAAAAATGACCAGTATTTTAAAGGTTGCTGCTCCCCATTTCTGCTCATACACATACAGAGTTATATAGCAAATGCCTGTCTATCTATATATAATCTTGAATATGTTGTATTGATTTGTTTTCTTTCTTTCTTTTTTTTGCTTTCATCTTCCTTCTTGGTAGGAGCTGTTTTCTGGGGTTGTTGACCTAAAAACGATATTACTTGGTTTATTATGATAGAAGCGAAATATCAAAGGTAGTCGTCAAATATAGGACAGTCTCCAATTGTCGTGCAAGTGTTCGGAATGATGTCACATTTAATGGAGTATTACTTCTAAAAGTACCGCTTAACAAATTAGTTCTGCTAGAAGGTTCATTCTGTTGTTCATACTGCTCTATATTTGTTTTTCGTGTTCAATATTTGTCAAGAGATTGATAATTTGTTCTCCTACCAAAGCGTGCTATTAGTCATCATGAGTTTCTAAATTTAGACTCGTTAGAAATGCAATGTATAGTATGATAGGAATCTGCAGTGGCATGGCCATATGGTAAATATTTGCTTTTATGTGCTCACTACATTTTCTGTTTAACAATGACTAGGGAGGGGTTGGCGGCATCAGACAAATGCACAGCAGTGGCCGTGAAGAAAGGAAAGAAGCCAGGAGGATTATGGAATGCTTTCTGCAGAATATCTTGACGCTGATTTAGACAAATATCTTGCAAAAGCTAGGGAAAAAAACAAGTTAAAGGTGGATTCAATGCACTCATAATTCATAAATAAACAGAAGTCGCTTGAGGTAGATGTCATATCAAACAACACACAACAATAACTTTGGGTCAGAAATTTTTTTCATTTTTCTGATCTAGAAACTCAGGCTGCATGATCTGGATGCTTTTCATTGGTGTGTACCTTGGACTGAAATGTGAAAAACGCCTATAGTCGCATTACAATGCTGCTACAATTGGGTACAACTACCGAAGATGAGAAAATGTAAAAATACATCATGTCTAAATTAAACGAAACATTAATTGTATCCAGCAGAGACGAAGCATTCTCAAAATTTATCAGCGAAAATGTAACTAGTAAGTCACTAATCTACAATTTATCGGAGGAAATTCTATCACTTAGAATTCAACGGTGGAATAATGCACGACTGTGTAGAGGCTTTGCAATAACAGAATTTCAATCATTTAAGATTAAAACTCATATGGTAATAAAACAACACACTAATTGTTCCATTACAACTCAAACAGATCTAACACTACACTTAAAGCAAGGAGCCTAAAACAAGAACATAAATCCATACACCCAAATTGACCAACATTTACAACCGAGGCCAGCTGTCACTAATTGAAACACCTAGGTTCAGAAAATCTAACCACCAAAACCGTAGAGAGTCCTGCCTTGCCTCTTGAGGGCGTAAACAACGTCCATGGCAGTAACGGTCTTCCTCCTAGCGTGTTCAGTGTAGGTGACGGCATCACGAATAACATTCTCGAGGAAGATCTTGAGGACACCACGGGTCTCCTCATAGATGAGGCCACTGATCCTCTTGACACCACCTCTCCTAGCCAAACGCCGAATCGCAGGCTTGGTGATGCCCTGGATGTTATCGCGGAGAACTTTCCTGTGCCTCTTGGCTCCTCCCTTTCCCAAACCCTTGCCTCCCTTTCCACGACCCGACATCTTCGATGACAGAATTTGTTGGAGCTAAGCACTATCTTTCTTTCTGATTTCAAGGTTGTTGCGAAATGAGATGGTGTGCCAGATGGTTGGGTTTATATAGAGGCAACTTTCCACGGGTGGGATTTGTGTTTTTCTCTTCTGCCCTATGGTGAGAGCGATCTTGGCTCTTGATTGTAATATCATCCACGGCTACAGATCGTGATCCGCGTCATCTTGCTTAGTACATTCTGACCGTTGATTGTGTCAGATGGACGGTATCTGTTCTTGAATGCTGAAATGCTCGAATCGCTCGTTCTTTTGCAGATCATTGACGTGGCAAGGTTATGGACTATGGAGATTAGGGCCGTTTATTGATTGGGTATTTGAGTTGGATAAGGTAAATAAACTTGCTCAAATTGTACAAACTCATTATAAATAATTCAATAAATATACATAAATTTACCATTATAAATATAATAATTCGAATTCAATTCTCAAATTTATGTAATCTAATTATAATTTGTTAACACATGAAATCAAACAAAAGTTTAAATTTATACAAATGATGATTTGCTTGGAAAATGTATACAAACAACGGTGCATCAAATTCAGATAGTCAATTGTAAATGTATATTAATATATTATATATTATATATAGTATAATAATACTAAAGATTTTGTTAAAAAGTGTATTAAAGACATTCGTTAAGAATAAAAAATAAGAAATTTTTCATGAAAAATTGAATATTTAATTAAGATGATAAAATTTTCATACATTTAAGAATTTCCGCAAAAATCACCTCATTTAAAAACTCAAATTTAGAAAAAAAAAATTCCGTAAAGATGAGAACGAGAATAAAAATTTCTCTGAGGCAGATGTAAGAACGAGAACAAGGATTGTATCCCTTTCTCTACAAAATTATCGTCTTTGAAAAATTATTAAATTATTTTTAATAATTATATTATAAATATGTATTAATATTTTATTTTTTTTAGAAATTTTTATCTATATTATTTTTATATTAGTTTAAAATTTAAAAAAACAAAATAAGAATCATAACTTGTTGTTTTAATTTGTCAATATTATTATAGATTTAAATTGAAAATGTTTACATATTTCTATACTTTTTTCATTTTTCTAAGTTTTTTTTTAAAATTTTTAAAGATAATTTTAGAGTTCCTACGAGTTCCCGTCTTCTCACTGAGAACAAAGGCAGAGCTGATTTTTTTCCTCGAGATGGGTATCAGGGGCGAGGGCAAGAGAAAATTGAGGAGTTGAGGACGAAGAGCAATGAGGCACTATCCGCCCCTGTCCAATGAGAGTGTCATCCCCATATTTAATGTATTAAAAATTAAAAAAATTATACCTTTCATGCAAAGCATCCTATTTTGGATTAAGTTGTGTTCTGTGGCACATATCGCAATACTAATTTTCTTTTTTATTTTTGTAGTTTTTTTAAAGTAAAAATTTAGGATAAAGAAATTCTTTATTTTAAGATAAGGACAAACTATTAATTTCAGTATGTTGACCAAGTGAACTAACCCAATTGGCGCAAATATTTTTTTTTTCTTCTCAATACCTTGTTTCATGCTCTTGAGAGCTTCTTTTGTTTAGGCCACTAAGTAGGAGTGAACAATCCGACCTGTTAATCCGTCAATTCGTCAACTCGATCGATTCGATTTGATCCGATCATATATATTTAGGTTGATTTGGGTAGATGGGTCAGTTCAGATCAGATTCAATAAATTCATCTAATAATCGATTTGAGTGACAAATTTGGTGAACGAACTCGCTAACCCGACTCGATGACCTAAATACGACATCGTTTTGAGTAATTTTTATTAAAAAATGTTCATGGATCGGTCTAACCCGACCAACACAATTACCCGATCCGAACCAACTCGATTAACATCGGGTTAGTTTGGGTCGGGTTACGCGAAAAAAAATTTACAAAACCCGACCCGAACTCAATTAATTAATTTGGATATTTTTTTTTCCCTAAACTCGACCCAACACGATCTGTGTGGGCCCATACCACTGAGTATGGTCAAATGTGATGTTGTTAAACAAAATTTTACATTCCATTATATTCCAAAAATTATGGGCACAACAGCTACAAGTGGTAGCTTAAGCTTTGTGACTAATAATAATAAAGGGATCGTTAACTGTATCAAAAAAAAAAAAAAAAAAGATGGATCGTTTACGCTTACATCTGTTGAAGAATTCCCCAACAGCATAGTATGATTTATCCCTTCGGAGACTGAAACCTCTTCATTTAATTTGGATGCTTCCAAATATAAATTACTGAACTTTTGCTCAGACAAAACATTTTCAATTGTTCGATATGGTGACATCTAATATATACCATCTTAAAAAAGGTATAGTATATATTTTAAAAGTTAAATTATTAATTTAATATTATATTAATTTAAAAATAGAAATTAATTATATAAAATTTGATAAATCGATTAATATTAAATAAATTATTTATGAAATTTTTTTACTTTTATTCCTTTTTCTCCCTTGAAGTGTCGTAGCATCATTTTTCTATTAGCAATATAAGATGGGAGGGCGTAGGAAAGACATTATTCTTCGTTTGAGTTTCTTTATCATTTATTAATATTTCGCTTTCTTCTTAGTTTCTCTATTCTTTGGCGGGTATTGTTTTTTCACTAACAGGTTCTTTTTCTTTGTTTTGAGCGAACAATTTTTGTCAAAAGAATTCTTCTCATCTACAGACTGATTCTCCTACAACGTTTAGCTTTTTCTCCCCAGGAATCTTATCATCTCCTACAACAATTGGTTATCTTCAACATCAATACCAAGAATTAAAGCGTTGTCTTTCATCACAAAGAATCATCATGAACAGTCTTTCCCAATTTGGGATTGCTCACATGATATTCTTTGTGATGATGTTCTGATTTCTTTTAAAATTGTTTTGTTTTTTAAAAAACTTTTTTAAATTTTTTCAACTCGAAAATTTATTTTTGTTTTTTAAAAAAACTTTTTTTAAAATTTTTTTTAACTTGAAAAAATTTAAATTAGAAAATACTGTTCACACGACATTTACGCCAGTAACTTCATCTTTTTATTTATATTTAGAATCTTATATAAAAATATATATTTTTTTATAAAAAAATTTTTTTGATGGCATAACTAATTTCTTAAAAATTAAATTTTTAATATTTATTTTTTTATCTTAATTTATCTTTGTCTACTTTTTAATACTATATAAATATATATTGGACAACTAAAACATTATTAGTGAAAAGAAGTGTCGCGACATCATCACAAAGGATCTTGCGTGAACAGTGCTCCCGAAAACGCATCGTTCACGCCATGATCCTTTGATGATGACAATCGACACTTCTTTTTTAAATTTTTTTTGTTTTTTAAAAAAAAAATTTTAAAATTTTTTTTAACTCTCTTTTAAAAAAAATTCAAAAAAACTTTTTTTTAATTTTTAAACCCAATTTAAAAAATTTGAATTTGAAAATACTGTTCACGTGACACTTTATTTTGTCAAATTTTAACTATCACTTGCTATAAAAAAATTACTTTTACTAAAAGATAAAATCAATAAAATATGATACATCATAATATCAACTAGTGTATAATAACATTCGCCTCAATTTTATATCGGTTATTTGCATATTTTGTCCAACGCGTTACCGTACTCCACCCGTCCTCCTTCAAGATTTACTTGTTATAAAAGGGTGTTTTTTTTTTAATTTTATTATTATGTATGTATAAATATTATTAATTAAAATATATAAAAAAATTTATATATATAATTATCTGTAAAAAAAAAAGATTAATTCATTTTTTTGTATGAATATAAATGTAAATAAATATTATCAATTAAAATCTATAAAAAAAAAATATACGTGCCTGCTACCTGTTAACTATGTAACAAATAAATAATTACATCCATTTTTTATTTTTAACAATAAATCAACGATTCTCCATGGAAAGGAGTATCATACGCAACACGAAAGTAACTTGTACTTGGAAGTAATGTTGAATTCTCCTAAAATTGAAGCATATATATAAAGCATGCTTATAAAAATAGCTATTCGCTGAAAAGACTGGCACAGACAAGATTTGTTGATAATATACCTTGAAAGTTATGCTTAATTGATCTTCACTTTGTTTTTTTTTCTATATAAAAGTTTAGGATAAAAGAAACCTCTCTCTACACTATCTTCAAGACAAACTATCAATTTTAATAAAAGTTTGAAGTGAGATTGCAAATTAGCTATTGTTCCATACTTTATCCGAGGGGTTGGTCGTCAGAGAGACCCAAGTCGATCGTCCGATAATTTGTTGGTTGGAGGCAGGGTCAAATATTAGTAAAGGCATTCCGACCGATCAGTCTTGGAGTCAAGATAATGATAAAGACATAAGTAGAAAAAAGTGAACATCCATGGCTTAGGCTGTCAGGCTGGCTTATATAAACATCTGAAGGATTGACTCTCCGATGCGCCATTCCATTTAGGATTAGAGCGTTATGTTGGTGATTCCGAGCGTTATGTTTGGTCATAATAGTGTAAGACGTTATGTCTGTTGATGGGTTGTTCCCATTCGGGTATAGGCTGATCAGATTTTACATAATTGAGTCTAGCTTATGGCCTGATGTCAATTGGGACAGGACAATTCACAACCCCCCAGCTTGGTCATCTGTGAAGATGGACCAAACTTATAAGTGATCAGATGTCAATTGGGTCAGAGCGGTTCACAACCCCCCAACTTGGTCAAATCACAAAATGAATGGCTGAGTTTTTTCGAGTTTTTTTTGTAATTTTTAAGCTTCGTTCTTAAGTAACTTTTGGAGATGAGTGGTGAAGTCTTTTGTGGATATATTTTCCCGGCCATAGATATGAATTTTCCCGACCTGACTTGATCTTGAGTTTCTTTGATTTAGATCAATTTTCAAAAGCATCATGGTTTGACCATGATCTCGGATAGTTTCACATGTCTTCAATTTTTTTTAATGAAAGACTTTGACCTTAGAACGGACCCAACATCGGCTCTTTGGTTCATGACACATTTCAAAACCTTAGTTTAATTTTTCAAGTATACCTTGGATGATAAAAAACTTGGTCGGATAATAAACTAAGCGGTAAATGGTAATCGGGTATCTAAGATAAACCTCAGATAATTCAATCATGGTCGGATATAATAACTAAGTGGCCTTTGACGCATTTCATAAAGTATAACTTGGATATTTCAAAAACTCGGTCAGATAAACTAAGTGGTCGTGAAGACTTCAAACGTATTTCATAATATGCTAACTTTACTTTTACTTCCAAAACAAAATTTAATTAGGACATCTTGGTTTTATGCTTTATTTTCAATTAATGGAGTTGTTGGTTTTATGCGACTTCTGACGCATTTTGCTCGCTTGGCTTGTTATCACTTTCCGTCTTTGGCTCTCTTGGCTGGAAATCACAGATTTTTTTGTGAACAGATTTTCCCGTCTTCGGCTCGCTTGACCAGTTTGAACGGATTTTTCCGTCTTCGACTCACCTGGCCGAATTGAACGGATATTTCCGTCTTCGGCTTGCTTGGCCGGCTTGATCGAATTTTTCCGTCTTCGGCTCGCCTGGCCGGTTTGAACGGATTTTTCCGTCTTCGGCTCACTTGGCCGATTTGATCAGAATTTTCGAGGCCTTCGTCTGGAATTTTTCAAGAATTTGTTGAGAGTTTAATCTAATTTGTCTTAATCCTATCATGTGAGTAATTCCGATAATAATATGTAATTGAAATTGATGAAAATAAGTTTTCATACTTCGGTAAGGTTAGTTGTGCCAAAATGTGATGAAATTGCTCTTTTATGTTATAAATCTTGTCTTTATTGAAAATAAAAGCCTTATAAACTTGTTTTATCTATTCTCTACTACTATTTATATTATGCTTTATTTCGAAATATTTAAAATAAAATAAAGAAGACCTCTAATCTAAAATATTTTCTCGTATTCTAAAATTATCTTGGCAATAAATAAAAATTTAATGCTGCCCCCAAATGAGGAAAAAATTTAAAGCAATTATTATAATAATGCAACACAAATATGCTATGTGTTGTTGATGCTAACGTCTTGAACGAACAATATGGTGATTAGAGTTATCAAACTCGCACTATGTCAGGGAGATGTATATATATATATATATATAATATATATATATATATATATATATATATATATATATATATATATAATAAAAAGATCACGTGCCTATACATTTCAACCAAAGACAAATAATAGCAAACTGATGGCAATTGAATGTCATATAATAATATCATGAATTTAAGTATTAATTAACAATTAACACCAATGAACATGCCATACAACAATGGTAGATAATGTTTTCACTCAAAATTGGAGTATAAGCTTGAAGGAATTACGTGATAATTATTGTCATGTAACTCACACTATTATGGGGAAGAAACTAATATCATTTAATCAAAGAATATTATTGTCAATATAATATCATTAATATTGAATCAATGCTCCAGAAAATAACATTCTAAGCAATAATTATTAATAAAAAACAATAATATATAAAATAATGGCCATTAATATGTTAAAATTTAATAGAAAATAAATTATCTTAAATGTCTTGTTTATAATATGTTCTTATAAGTAATATTTTTTTTGGTAGAGTCTTATGAGTAATATTTGAATGCGTAACTAACAAATAATTATGTGTTATTAAAAAGATATAAATTACAAGAATTGATGAATTTTAATGTTATGATTATTGACTCCTTTTCACACTAATATGATATTAAAATGCATGAGATAAAAGCACAAATGAATGACAAAAACCGTGAAACCGTGAAACAAATAAATGCATAACCGCATATGATAAAAGCATATGTTATGGTGATAAATGCATATGATATTATCTTAAAATGAATGATAAAAGCATTAAATAAATGCATTTTCAAACACGGCAGTGAAACCGTGGCATAACCGCATAAAGGAAACCTTGGAGACGTTTAGAAATTATATGCTTGTGTTGTATGTGTCAATGAGTCATCTGTAATGTTTTTCTTTTAAACCGTTGGTTAAGAAGTAAAAATGCATAATGACAAATTTGAACAAAAAGAAGTTTTAGCATATAATCTTTCTTAAGGTATTTTATCAAACCCTTGGTTGTGCGGATTACCTTTCTATAACTCGATAAAGGTGACTCTGTCAGGGGCTACTGAAAGTAGAGCCAAGTTGATCAAATGTATCGCCATAAGCAAGACCAAAATGATAGCCTATGCAAGAGGGGTAAATGACTAATGTAGAATTCACACAGCTCATGCTTCTTAGCCTTGCTACACGTATCAACACATAAAAGGTTCAACTTTGAAAAACTTGGTGCTTGTTCAGTTATTAATACTCGTGCCAAAAATTGCTAACGCAATGAAATTAGAAGGAATTATGTCAGGAGTGACAAGAAAATTACAAACAACGAGGAAAATACACAAAGGAGAAATGGTAATTAAAAGCAATGATTCAGATGATGCTACTGCCAAGCTAAAATTGATACTGATGAAATAAAATAACGAAAAATACTCCCTGTGCCTTTTGCATTCCATGTGAGGTGGCCATGCATGGTTGACGCTTGGTATTCAACTGATGTGTGAAGTTAATTTGAGAGCCCTCAGTTGTGAAAAAGCGAGGAACTTATGGTAAATCATTCTAAATTGACAAAACTCTCGAACAGTGGAAGGATCTGCTTGTGGTTTCCAGTGGGGTGGGAGAGTTTTACCTTTTTCCACAGACGGCGCCAGATGTTCCATCCTCTACCTGAGGGGTTGGTCGCCAGAGAGACTCAGGTCAGTCATCCGACAATTCGTTGGTTGGAGGCAGGGTTGAATGTCAGTAGAGGCATTCTGACCGATCAGTCTTGGAGTAAAGACAGTGATGAAGACATAAGTAGAAAAAAGTAAATATCTTTGGCTTAGGCTGTCAAGCCAGCTTATATAAACATACGGAAGACTAACTCTCCGAATGCCTTCCGTTCAGGCCATTTAAGATTCCGAACATTATATCTGGTCATTATGACGCGAGACATTACGTCTGGTCATAATAGTGCAAAACGTTATGTCTGTTGGTGGATTATTCTCATTCGGGTATAAGCCAGTCAGATTTTACAGAATTAAGCCTAACTTATAGCCAAATGTCAATTGAGTCAAGACGGTCCAGTTATTAAAAGAATTAATAGATTTGAAGCCAAATAATCATCAGTTATTATGAGCACAAAATTGATCAAGTGAGCAGCCCCATGGGCAATTTATCTTTACACCCAAAACCTCCGATCGTAACTTTTGAATAGCTCATGAGTGCAAACTAGTCACTAGAAAGTGTCAACGGTCATACAATATCGGAAGCGAAATAATAGGGTCAAGGCTTCCCCGATTTACGGTCACACCCAACTTATAACAAGGTTATCCAAAGTTCCAGACCTTTCCAAATTAATAAAAAAACACATATTTCAAGAAACTCCACTCAATAAAGTGATATGCAACAACAACAACAACAACAAGCCTTTTCCCACGGTGGGTCATTACGTGGATCGACGACGCCATTGTGTCTATCATAACCAAGTCTTGAAAAAGCGTTCAAATCTAGATCTTTTAACCGTTTCACCTATAGTCTTTCTTGTTGGTATTCTCCATCGATATTTCTCATTCTAAGGTACACGTCCAAACCACCTGCCTGCGAGATTCTCCCATCTTTTCACAATAGGTAAGCTCTCTAACTTCCTAATCCTATCTTGTCTAGTATGTCCAATCCAATTGAACATCCTCATCTCCGCGACACGATCTTGTGCTCTTGTTGGCTTTTTCTGCGCCCAACATTCATTGCCATACAACATTCTGAATTATATAGATTTGAGCCAAATAATCATCAGTTATTATGAGCACAAAATTGATCAAGTGAGCAGCCCCATGGGCAATTTATCTTTACACCCAAAACCTCCGATCGTAACTTTTGAATAGCTCATGAGTGCAAACTAGTCACTAGAAAGTGTCAACGGCCTGGCAATATCAGGCCACTAGCAGAAATAATAGGGTCAAGGCTTCCCCAATTTACAGTCACACCCAACTTATAACAAGGTTAATCCAAAGTTCCAGACCTTTCCAAATTAATAAAAAAACACATATTTCAAGAAACTCCACTCAATAAAGTGATATGCGTTCTGCTGGTCAAGCTTAATAATATTGATCCCTACTCTTGTGCTTATCAATTGAATGAAGAACTTATCTAAGAATAGCATTATCAGCAGCCTCGCGACTAGTAATAATGCATCTTGGAGGGAACAGACTAAAATAGGAAGGGGATCTTCTAAGACCTAACAGGCTAGTACCAAGGATTTTGGTAAGGACTTTCGAAATAATATTACATAGACTTACGGGATGTAAATTGTTGATAGTTTCCCTAGCAGAAACTTATGGGACTAGGGGATAAAGATCATGTTTAGCCATCCAGGGATTTCCTTTGAAAGGAAAGCATACTTTATACACCTTGAAACAGAGCTACCAACCTCAGGCTAGAACTTTTGGAAGCCAGGGTGAAGACCATCAGGGTCAGGGACTTTACTAGGTCATAAAAAACATCAAGGCTCGAAGAGATTCCAAGTCAGAGATCTTAGTCAAGTAGATACTACTCTCAGTACCAACCCCAATGCAAAAAATAAAAATAAAAATAAATTGTATACCTCAACGCAAAAATTCATTGAATATCCAGAAAAGGATTAAATTAACGTGTCTTGCACCATAATTTATACAGCCTTTATGTCAACAATATCATCAAAAAGTTGGCAAAAACAACAGACTCATGAAGTACGGAGACTTTTTTTTACCTCTATCCACCCCACCAAAAAAAAGAGGAAAAAAAGAAAATTAAATATCAGACAAACCTGTCAAACCACTATGAAACGCAGAATTCCCCAAAACTACCACTAATGCCGCTTGCATTCTGCAGTCCTGGATAAATATAATACAAGTGTGCGTAAAATATTCTTGTTAATCATTACCTATTAACATCATATCATATCATATATAAGAAATACCCATATTCACTCCTTTGCAAAGAAGGCACGAAAACGAGTATATCCAAGCATCCAGACACGGGAGAAACCTTCAAATTGTGAATGACGAAGAAAATAACACCTAAACTATGTCCGGGAGAAATTTCCCAGAAATAGAGCTACTTTCTTGAGCCCTCTGCAGATGGACCTTCAATGCGTAGTTGTTCAGCTGCATTAAGAAAAAAAGAAAAAAAAAAACCATTAGAAGGCCGGCCATACCTTTCGCTTGTCCCCTTAATATTGTGCTTCTAAGCAAGGACCCTATTGTTCTACTTCTATTATTATACAAAATTCCATCAGATTAGAAAAATGGTTTGGAGCAAAATTATCTATGATTTGTTTGGAAAACAAAACTAAGGAGGAACAAGAATCAAGTAAACAAGGCTTGTTAGAGTTTTAAAAGAAGAGTAACACTATTTACATGACTCTTCTAATTAGTAATCACAACTGCGCACAGCTGCACTTATGGCTCCGTGGGAGTTTAATTACAGCACTTACTTGTGCACAATTGTGTTGTCAGCATTTATGCAAGTAGTAATTTTCAAAATAAAGCAAGTTCAATTTGTTTTTTGCTAAGTGAATGAGGACAGATTCATGTACGACCAACTAAAACTATAACCAGGTAAAGATATCACCTCTAAACTTTGTACTTTTTCTTGGTACTGGTTTAGTACATTCTTCAGTTGCTGCACTCCCTTTGTCTTCTCCTCGTACTCTAAATTGCGTTCATGTTGGATGGCAACTGCTCTTTTCAAAATTTGGTTGTCATTTAACAAGCTCTGCAAATGTTCCTTCAGAGAAGTATGCTTCAGCTGCACCACGGACACAAAAGCAATGAGGGTGAATATCTGTGAAAAAAACCACTACTCTCCACCTCTTTTAACGGGATGGGGTGTATTTTTTTGAATTTGGTGTTCCAATGAAAAGCATACGTAGATGCTAGACTACCTCCTCTGACACTCTTGCTTGTGCACTTATACATTGTTCAAAAGCCTCTAATAATCTGGCAGCACGTCCCCTAGCATCATCAAAGTCTGTTGCATTCATCATCTCATTCACAAATAAATCTACCCACTTCATCCCATCTGTAGAAAGTCCACAACTAGCTGTTGAATTGACACAATTTTTCCCTTCAATTGTCTCCTCCCACATTCGACTACCTGTTGAATTTGAACAAGGCAAAGCAATCTGAGCTAAATATTCTAATGAAAAAATATGCAAAAGCTAAGTAAACAAGCAGTCAAAAAGAGAAGCATCCAGCATGCCTTACATGTAGCTTGATTTTGATCGAAAATGGCGTCGCAGTTTCCACTCACAGCAGAAGTAGTGTTTTGTGATTGATCACTTCCAATTCCATGAATGTCTCCAGAGGAAAGTGCACCCAAGCACTCGATGGCATCTTCAATCTTACAATCGTTATTCCTAAAGACTCTTTCCACAACCTATTATGAACAAAAGTTAATATCGCCAAAGTTCCAATTTGACAATCACCCTCCTTAAAAAATGCAAACAAATGTTTGGTAAAGTATGAAATTCAGTCCTTTATCTTCTCGCCCCTCATTGCTATGCAGTTACAATATACAAAATAAGAAAAATTACACACACAAAGAAAATCCTGCTTTAAAACAATGCACACACGGATCAAATGAAACTACGGAATATAGACTATGATTATGCAAACTTCTAGCAGCTTAAGTTTGACTGAAGTGTTCTAGAATCTTCGAAAAGTATCAAGCTGCATCTGTTATGGAACTACTAATATGAGAAAACAGAGCCACTGACGCACCTCAGGGTCCAAAGCAGGGAACATTTGAAGCAACACTGAAACAGAGTTATCAGAGCCAAAACCGGGTTCAGATCGGTTTGGAGAACCGTAACTAGATCTTCTGGATTTCTTGGCGGAAGAGCACTGCGGCGGAGAAGAAGATCCGAAGATCTCTTCATAGCCTACCCTCTTCCCGCAAACCCCCGTAGACATGGCCACCTTAACCCTTTCACAGTTTCACTCGACCCACCAATACAACCCTAGCACTGTTATTGTGTATCAGCACAAAAACAAACATAAACCAGACAATATTATGGGTCTTTGTCTGAAACTGTGGATGAGGACAGAGACCCCCCAGACCCACAAGTTGAGTACATTTGTGTTAGTTCAAGGCTGTGTTTTGTTGTGTGTCATTTTTTTGTTTTGAGTTACTATTTGCTGGGTGAGTTGTTGAGATACATATTACCAAAAGCTAGGGTTTGATGAAGGAGGCTGTGACTGTGAAGGTGGTGGTGGGGTTGAGTTTGATGGCAATCCCTGACTTCAGAATCATGTGGCCTTTTATAGATCGCCTTTTCCAAAGTTTACAGTTACGGTAGATACAAGAAAAGTACTACTGGGGAGAGAAAGTGGCAATGGCAAGTTGGATGTTGGAACTTCTTCATTTTCCCTTCTTTGTTTTTATTCTATTCTTTTTTTTTTTAAGGCCGGTATTGTATCGGATCAAGAGCAGTTGGAGTTGGATCAATTTGTTGCTTCTTTGGGCTACTACAGGCAGTTGTTATTATGCACCCTCTTATTTTTTGGTGCATGATACATTTTTTATTTTATTTGTAATAGTATTTTTTTTTTTAACAGGATTTTTTTTTTGTTTTATGTTTTTTTGTTTTATATTTTTTCTCACATTTTCATCATTACTGTTGCCGTCTGACAACTGTTACCATTGGCCGGCCATATTGGCCACTAGCTGTTTATCATTAATTTTTTAAAGTTATACTTATTTATTTTTTAAGTTACATAATTATATAAATAATATCAATTAAAATTGTATTAATTTTTATATTTTTTTATAAATAATTGTGCGTATTGAAAATTCTACAATTTTAACTGAAAATATTTACATATAATAAAGTTTGTAGAGTTTTTAATATGTACAATTATTTATAAAAAAAATATAAAAATTAATACAATTTTAACTGATATTAAATACACAGTTATGTAACTTAAAAAAATAAATAGTATAAGTGGCCGGTAGCAGCTAGGGAGGGTGGCCGACCGGAGATGGTGGCAGGCCAGAAGTGGTGACCGGAGTTGGCCTGTCGGAAGTGGTAGTCAGAGTTTGCTGACCGGTAGGTGGCCGGAGTTGTCGGCCGATTGTTGGAGTTTGTCGGCTGATAGTCAGAGAGCCGGCCAACGACAAACATGGTGATGGTGATTAAAAAAAAACTTTAAAAAAAGATTTAATAAGTTACAAATTGTTGATCTTAGTTGTTAATATATTTTTGAATACATTTAATGATTAAAATTAACCAAATGTATGATACACCCTCCTTTTAGAGGGTGTATATTAGAATTTTCCTAAGAACACATGGGAACGTGAATAAAGCCAATGCTTTTCTTTTGGTTTGGAGGAACATACAATACATGTACATTAAACTAGGAAATTTACTTTTATGGAAAACAAGTTCCTGCCACTGGGCCTTAGTCTGACTAGTATATGGATCATAGGGCTAGGCCTTATGCCAAGTGATCCGCGTCAAGACAAAACGACTTGACTTACTAACCCGAGCCCACATGATTACCAACAATCAGAGTCCGACCCATAAAGTCTGAGGCGATTAGTTTAGATAACTCATATTTGAGTTGAATAGCAACCCGTTTTTGAAAAATGTACCCATACCATACACCTATCATTCTGCGAATGGGCCAGACTGACGGAATTCTCTTCCTCTCTTGACCTATCATGACATCAAGGTGCGATCCGCACCACCATGCAAGCAGAACCGGTGCATATCCTAGGTTTATATATAGGAGGAATCTTAACAGATTTTAGGTTATGTTTTCTTCTGATGAAGCCTACACATTTTTGCTTGCCCACCTCATTCATACACTGATTTAGTATTTATTGGGTAAAATGCATATTAGCTTTCTAAATGTACAATATTTCTTGAGTAAAATAGATATTACCTCCCTCTTGAATTTTTTTGTTATTATTGCTTAATATAATGTTATTTGATTTTAAATGAAATCATAATTTTTTTTAGTTAAATCAAACAAAAAATTAACCTCTAAACACTTGAAATCATACTTTAGTAGGTTAACTTTTATCATTTAAGAACTATTATAAATGATGTTGTATCTTTCGGTGATTAATTTGACCATTTGCTTTATTTTTTACCTAAATTTCTTCCTTGTGGTTTCGTTACAGTTGTTGGCTATTGTGACAGGCAAAATGGTCAACCAAATGAACACTATTCAGTTGTGTTGGAGCAATAGAGCTTAGTAAGGGAAAAACAGAGCGAGACCGAGGAAGCACGACAACACTCGCCCGTGTGGGAAAAGAGACAAAGGAAAGGGGAGTCACCCACTGCGTCAAAACTCTAAAGGTAAGCTCAGCTCATTCTCAATTTCGTTTCTGATATCTTCGTTATTCTCATGGTCATTGACGAGATCGTTCCCCAGTTTCCATTTTCGATTTTTTTTTTCTTTTAAATTTCATTTCGCTCATCATCACAAGTTTCCTATGTCAATACTGATTCTGGGTTTTCACATATGTTTGCACTTGTTTGCTTGATATGCTTCATTATCAGTTTTGGGAATGTGAATGTTAGCTTACAGCTAGAACTTCATAAACATCAAAGGTACATAAAATTTCAATTTTTGCTATACTTATGTGTGCTTCCAAAAGCTATGTGTTGCGGTTAAGGAACTTCCATTAGAAAATAATGAAAATGTTGAACTTATTGTATGGTTGGAGGATTTTGCTATACCATCTACATGTTATTGGTTAATTCGTAGGGCTAAGTCACTTCTAAAGGTCACTTTCAATTCATAGTGCTAGATTTACTATGAACACAGAACGCTGATCTTACGACAAATTTCTTTCAAGTTTGCTTCACTTGAGGGATTCTCCTTCATAAGTAGTTCTTTTACTTCACTCTCAATCTTTATTGTTTCTCTCATCAAGCTGCTAGTGCAGAATCCCAAGCAACTGTAATGAAAAAGCATCTCCTCATCTTTGTTAGTATAAGTTTTGTTAGCCATCTCCTCCAGAAGATGGAGGAAAGAGTCTGTAATGCTATCGACCTCTTCATTTCCAATCCTATATGCGTCAGCATTGGGATATTCTCCTGACTCAATGTTGCAAGGAAGATTTATATTCTTCATCCTGATTATCAGGCATTTCAGCGTGGGGCCAACTTTGGTCTTGAAAAGCTCTATATTTTTGTTCACTCGATCTTGGAGCTCCACCCCAAGGAGATCGTGCTGTGACAATGACAATTGCGTGACATGTTCCATTGAGTATGCCACAAAAAGTAAGAGATCTACCATCCTTGATAAAGATTCCCGCATCTTATTGTAGCAGGCACCATGAAATGGCAGGAACCAGAAATTTGGCTCCAACTCAGCTTCTGCTATAAATTCTTTTAATTGATGCACAAGAGATTTCAGCTTCTTCTGCCCTTCTCTCAATGCTTGAAAACTTGAAGATGTCGTCTCTCTTTCACTAGGAATACTGCCAATGCAATCTTGAAGTGTTGTCAAGCACTGGGAAAGTTCAGATTTTGCTAGAGTTGCCGCTCTTGAGAAACATGAAAGCATCTCTACAATGATGAAGCAAATGAGTCCTATTGCAGCCTCGGTGATTCTAGCAACTGCAAACTGACTTGGGGGGCCATAGTGCTTCCTACCAAGGATTAATAAGGCCCCTATAACTGCTGAAATCGCACCAGCTTTGCCATACATTCTACTATGCCTTAGAAAAGAAGAGAAAACGACCCATGGTAAAAGAGGTAAGAACCTTAAATCCACAAATCTTTGGAGAATGAAGGCCCAAAGGACCCCGTAGATTGATCCCATTGCTGTTCCTTGTCCTCGTGCATTTGCAGCTGAGAATATTGGTTGCCGTCTGGTCTCGAAACTGATGGCGATTGTGAGTCCTGACCATAATCCATTTTCCTTGTTGTATATCAAACCAAATAACATAGCAAGGCCTAATGAAAGCGAGCACTTGAATGCAAAAGCAAAGTTTTGTTTGCTGGGAATCACATTCATAACAGCCTCTCTGATCTTTCTGGACTTCCATTGGGAATCACCACTTTTCTGAGTTTTTCCTACCATGTGGTCAGTTTTCTTTGCAATGGGTGAGTTATCTAGAAGAAGTAGCATACAGTATAAAAAGAATGAGGTTGGGAGATCTTTATCGGCTATGGAAAGGTTTTTGTTCAAAATTTCTTTCTTGATCTCTGCAGTGGTCGTTTCATCAAAAAGAGCAAAGCACTTTGCATCAAAAAGAGCAGAGCACTTAGCTTGCTGATCTAATTTTTGGCTGAATTGTTTTCTGAGCTCCTCATCAATGACACCTCCAACAGGAAAAGTGCAACTTGATAAAGCAATGTCCATCCCTCTTATAGGTATCTCCAAGTCTTGCAGTTTTTCTTCTGGGTCAATGTAATGGGGATTGAAAATTCTTATTTGAGGCCTTTCCCAAAGCACGCCATCCTGTTTGTTGAAAAAACCAAGACCAAATATTTAGCTCATCTGCAACTGCTAGGAAATCAGTTGCCTGAAGACGCAAGTTCAGTGTTGAAAGACATGCTTTAGGTTTATGTTAGCTTACCAGGTTACTTCTGATACTCTGGTGAAGCTTGGCTCCTACTGTGGAGAGGGACTTAGCTTGAGTGAAGAAATCAACAGCAGTTGAGCAGTCTGAGGCAGAGATGGCCTCTATATTGCATTTTAACTTCTCAGAGGTATTCTTAGTGTATAATCGGTAGAACTTGCTTGCCTGAAAGCAAGAGAAAATGCAAAGTGTTTTTTTGTCCTCTTGGATGAATGAAACCAATAATTATAACAATTTGCACTTTTACGACATAGCAGGGCATCTGCAAGGAACTTCCAATATAAATATGCTATGTTGAGCTCTTACAATCTTGTATATGGACAGGGATACAGAACAAATGACACTCTCTAATCGTTAGTGATTGGGGGAATCGGATATAATTGATTGGGCAGCTGTCGAAGGCAATAATACAGGAATAAATATATTATGTTGGGTGTACACTTTTAATTTGCTAATATGCTTTATCTTCTGAATCAGTTCCTTTTGTTCACATTGTCTACTAACATACAGTGTAGTTCTCATCCTTTCATTTTGTTAATCCATATTCTATGTTAAATGCTAAGCATGTGCACAGGGACACATTCACTTGGAGGCAAGTGTACTTTGGTGTTCCTACAGTTGTCTGATAACTTGCTTTCAGAAATTAGTTCACAAAATTGTCGCAAGATAATGTTTGATGTTAGGTTAAAAAACAAAAGGAAAAGAATTATGAAAAACTGCTAATGATTTCTGAAAAGAATCATAAAATTGCTTGTAATATTAAGATTTTTCTTAGTAATGTTAAACTTGCTCCTAAAACATTGTAATATTTGGGAAGTGTCAAAGATATTTGAAAAAATAAAAGGAGGGGCGAGGGTAGGGTGAACAATCATTGACTTGCTTCTTATTCGTTCAGTTTTCTATTTTGTTCCTCAGCCTGCCAAATGACGGGGTAGACTCGGCCAAATTCCCCTTTCTCTCTCACAAACACGTGCAAACATCGCATGGAGACAAGATTGCTGATTTGTAGGAATTACTTAAAAAAATTTGTCATATGTCTGATAACTATACATATATCAAAAGTTACATTAAGAAATAGTTTGTTGACAATTTCCGAATATAATAATAATTTGGTTGTGATAGTAACATGTTAAGATTTTTCTTACTAGTCTGAAATTAATATTAAAATACTGTATGTGAAAGTGTCAAACGTAAAAGGCAAATTAACATTAATTGGGTTGTTTTTCATCCGTTCGTTTGTTCCTCTGATGCTAAATGATGAACAGAGTGAACCAAACGTCTCTCTCTTTATGCACACAAACACTTGGAGACAAATTGGCTTACAATTTTGTCGAAAATTGCTTTGAGAACTTACTTAAAATGTTATTGTAAGATAATGATCTTATCATCATATACTATATATATTTATATGTTAGATAAAATTTGAAAACTGGAATAATACCTGGAAAAAGTTACAATTTGATTGTAATATTAACATCTTTATCTCAAGTACCAAATCTGCTACTGACACGCTAATAAAATTTGAAAGTATCATAGATTTATCAAAAAGAAAGAGAGAAGTGGTTGCACAAAGGACATGCCAGAAGAAGAGTAATTAATTAGTATGATGATCAATTATTTGTTATGTCTATACTACTTCTGCTTCTCTAACGAATTGTTTACTGTGAAATATGTATGGAATATTCATGCTTTGTGTGGTCTGTGCATTGAACACCAAAGGGAAAACTATGCATGGCTATCAGATATATGTATAACTTAACACAGTTCAAAACATTTTTCAAGTACTAAATTCAAATTCTATATAGCATGATTTGCAGATAAAACAAAGTTACCTCATAGTAGGCGAGCCTCAGCCTAGGATATGGGAACAACATGGCCAGCACAGAAGCCAGAGCTCCAAGGGTTGTGGAGGATGCCACATGAATAGGGTGCATGGCCACTCCTGCTTGTGCACCTTTTATCACTGTGCTCACGTAAACAATCACTAGCTGTCCAAATGCAATCCTCTTAGTCATCAAGTGGGTTGATTTCGGCAGCGCAACCACGAAGGCACAAGCTGCCACCGCCAGTGCTGCCACGTAGTTGGTGAAGTTGCCAGGTCCTATCACCTGCAGGCTAAATAGGGAGAGGATCATAGCCTGGAGGGTTGCAATAAGGACATGCCAGCAACCTCTTAGGGTGTCACCAAGTGTTGCATCTGACACTATGAGGATTGTTGTCAAATAAGAGTAGGCTGGGAATTCGAGGTAGCGCCTGAGAGGTGCAGGGCCATAGAGGGAGGTGCAACCTACTATGGTGCATGCCAAAGTAGTTCGTAGAGCTGAGCCTAAACGAGCTCGCCACACCTCTGCCCTTGTGTTAGCAATTGTGGTTGCTTTTGACATAATGAGGAGGAGGCTAGGTAATTTGAAGCACAAGAAAGATTGTGACATGGGAGTAATTCTTTTTTTTTTTTTTGGTATTAACTTGGGAGTAATTTGAGGAGTGAGGGGCTTTGTATGAAAGTGCAAGCCAAAGGGTTTTCCTAATAAACGGCAGGCCTACGAGGATGAGAAATAGAGTGCAACGACTGCATTTAAACCAAAGGAAGCAAGACGACCCAATACTTTTTACCTGCCACTTTTTTAACATATTATGTTGATTCTTTTAGGGGAATGATCAGTCTTTTTAATTGCCACATTTTTTTTACGTTTGGAATAAAGTTCTTACTTCTTAATGGGAAATAAGTAGTACTTATGCCTAAGGATGTTCATGAGTTAGTTTGGTTTGGATTTATTGGGAAAAAAAATTCGATCAATCTTAATTGAGTTGGTTTGGTTTGATTTTGCAAAAGTTTTTTCTATTAATCCAAATCAAATTAATTCAACTAAAATCGGGTTGGTTTAATTTAATTATTGAATACCGTTTCAATAAATTAAAAATAAAAAAGGCAAAGTTATTTTGATGGTAATTTTGTAATTGTTCCTTCTTTATAAATCCTTATTCTATGTATCCAAAAAAAAAAAAAAATCTTATTCTACCAACAGAGGATCGAAACTGCCTCTTCATCTCGTCATCTCCATCCCGTCAGTCGCCCCTCCTCAAATTCATTTATGCTTTTCTCTGATTATTGCTTCCTCATCTGTTAAGCATAGTATCCTTTTATAGAAACTTTCAAGCCCTACCTACCTACCCCTTTTCTTTTGCAAGCTATTATTGGGATAATTGTTTTTAAGCTAAGGATTGCAGTACGAGGAGAGTGGCTGCTATCCACTTCTTAAAATTCATTTCTTCTAGTTCTTTAAGATAAATACATAATCCAAAAAGATTTAAGTAAATAATTTTTTTGATATAATTTCATAGATTGTGAGTTGGACAGGGAATTTAGAGTGATACCAATTAGGATTTATTTGATATTCGAAAAAGTAAAGTAGACAATTTTTATAATATCTAATTGATTTATGTATTGTTAGTATTTTTATGATTAAAGAATAGTACAAAGAATCTCCAATCAAGTTACAATGTTTGGGCTATTTATTATTGAATTAGAAAATATGATATATTTGATATTAAAGTATATTTTGAAGTCATGTGGTGGCTACTGTAACTGTTCTGAAATTCTGTGTGGCTTAGGCTAACTTATGGTTTGCCCTTGTTATGTAGTGGTCATGGACCTTGAGTTTGGGTCGTGACAAAGTTGATATTAGAGCCTTAGTTTTGTCCTTGTAGATAATGGAGCAAGTGCCCTATGACCATGTTTGTGACTATGAAGCTGACCATTTTCACAATTGGGACACTATGAAAGGCTTATTAGGATGCTCTTTCCTTCTTTGTTCATTAGTTTTATCCTATTCGTCCCCTTTTTTCTTGTTATGATATTAGCCTTTGTTTTAACCTAATTTATCATAATGACCCTATTGATAGTGTTAGGTTATAAGTAAAGTTATGGCTTATGTTAATAGGCAATGTTTGTTAATAGTTTTGGTAGTGAATCTCATTTATTGTTTTAAATGGAACTATATTGTAAGAGATAGATTGGGAGAGTATACACTTCGGTTTGAAAGATCTATTGGTTATTGCTAAGACATTCAAACACAAGGAAGTTTTTATGGATACAATGTTAGCTTTTGTTTGTGCAAACTTAATATTGATTAAAGAAAAATTTTGACATTGAAATTTCTAGAGATACATAAGGGTAAAGGTAAAGATACAAAATGTTACCCGAATTATAGTAGTGTGAATTTGAATCTATAATATGAGTATAAAAGTGCTATGTAGACAACACAAGTAAAATTCTTGATTTTTTGGATTATTGTGAGTACTAACGCTTGATATTTGAGATTTTAGTACAAATGGCTTAAAGTTGATAAAAATTCTTATATGTAAGTAATATTGTCTTGAGGAGTAAGTAGGTACTATCAAACTATTACAGAAAGTGAGTGTTGTGATGAGTAACAAATTGAAGTCACAGAAATTAGATAAGTTTTTAGCTATGACTCGACGGCAGAATTATCCTAAATTAGCATTACGATTTGAAGGCTTTGCAAATGTCAGTATTATTGATAATTTAGTAGAAATGTGTTGATGCAGAAAACGAAAAATGTACCCATTTGCTATTGATTCTTCAATCAGAGACATCATATTCTAAACCTTTAAATTAAAGGTGAATTATAATGTTGAATAATTCTAGATATACTTGCTGGAACTTGAGAAAAATGATAGGAAGATGTGAGACTAGATATCTTAGGATTTTGAAATAAATATTAATCACAAAATTTTATAAATGTTTAGTTCTGTAGTGATGGGTAAGATAGGCCTAGCGATTATTACAACGTGTTTATGTATGTCATATATATGTCAGGGTTAGTTGGCTACGTTTGGAGATAATTTGTGTATATGATAATATTGGAATTTTACTACAAATTGACATGTGATTGACTTGTCCAAAATTTTATGGTTAATTTTGAAATTTTATTACATGTTAGGTTGAGGCGTTTGTGATGTATAATAGATTAGGATTATTTATTATTTTGATAATTTAGAATTTTATAAATAATTATGTTATTTAGGGATTTCATATTTTTATATTTTTAGAGATTTTATCTATTTTATAATTAAGATTTTAGTTTTAAAGAGATTCTATTAAATCTCAAATCTTATCTTTAATTAGTTGTATTTGATTTAAATTTGATTTGTTTTATAAGAGGGATATAAATACCTTCCTATCAGATTTTAGAAGACGATTATTGAATATTGATTATTGAATTTAGTATATTATATTCCCTACTTTGAGACTGAGTCTCTTGGCACCAAGTGTCTTTAGAACCCCGATGGTTCATTGTTCCTTTCTCCATTGGTCTTACATCAATTTGGCATCCGAGCCTTGTTGATCCCAAGCTTTGAGCTATTTGAAAGTAAAGATTTTTTACAGTTAAAGTTGTTCCGCTGCTTACCCCTCACCAAATCTTTGTCAAAAAACTAGCAGAATATGCGTTTCCTTTGCCGATATATACACAAGTGTACGGACGTCTTTAGAACACTATCATTCAGACCTCATTTTAAACCATGACCACCACCATAAGAACTTGAAGCCTTTGATCTGCCAGCCACCAAAATTCCAACGCTAAAGGACGCCACACGTGTGCCCATGCATTGCCTGAAGTTCCTGTGCATGGTCTTCACACGCTCATGCCCCGCCTTAACCTCCTCTTTTGGAGAATTACCAGTTTTCTACCTCTCCAGAGGAGAGTCCCCTTAGAGGAGGAGAATGATGTATACTAGATTAGGCTTATTTATTATTTTGATAATTTAGGATTTTATAGATAATTATGTTATTTAGGGATTTTATCTTGCTATATTTTTAGGAATTTTATCTATTTTATAATTAAAATTTTAGTTTTAAAGGGATTCTATTAAATTCCAAATCTTATCTTTAATTAGTTGTATTTAATTTAAATTTGATTTTTTTATAATAGGGTTATAAATACCCTCCTATCAAATTTTAGAAGATAGTTATCGAATATTGATTTTTAAATTTAGTCGATTATATTCCCTATTTTGAGACCGAGTGTCTGGCATCGAGTGCCTTTGGAACTTCGATGGTTATTTGTTCCTTTGTCTATTGGTCTTACATCAGTTTAAAATGCTTTTGTAAATTTCTTGTAATCAAATTTTGAGTGTAGCTTTGTAAGGGAATAAGTGAAATTATCTTGACAAAATTGAAGAAAAAATTGTAAAAAAGTATCTGTCAATTATGTGTTTTATTCTTTGAGCCAAATCGGTTATATACATAAGCAAGAACCAAAGATTTCATATTATCTCTCCTAACTCTACGCCTAACAGTATAGCCAAATTGGTATGTGCCTATCAATCAGTAAACAGATACTGATATCCTAAATTTACATCAGCAAACAAATATCATGGAGATTACATTACAGATATTTACATGGCTATTAATGACTTGCTGAATATAGTCAGCCCCTAATACCCCCCTCAAGTTGGAGCATGAAGATTCTGAATGCCCAATTTGCCAAGTAAGAACTCAAACTGTGATTTGCCTAAAGCCTTTGTAAATATATCCGCGAGTTGTGTATGAGTAGGAACATAAGTTGTTTGAACATTGCCCTTCAGAATTTCATCTCTGACAAAATGGCAATCCACTTCAATATGCTTAGTGCGTTCATGGAACACGGGGTTCTTGGCTATGTGTAATGCGGCCTGACTGTCACAATGAAGACGCATGGGTGTGGAATGCGTGATGCTAAGGTTGGACAGAATACCTTTTATCCATTTTAACTCACAAGTAGTAGCAGTCATTGATTTATACTCTGCTTCGGTGAATGAGCGTGACATAGTGTGTTGTTTCTTTGTCTTCCAAGAAATGAGAGAGCTACCAAGGAGCACTAACCACCTCGTAATAGATCGCCTGGTCAATGGGCAACCTTCCCAGTCTGAGTCACACCAGCCATAAAGCTGTAAGTCACAAGCACGGCTGAGGAAGATGCCTTATCCCGGATTACCTTTCAGGTAATGCACCACTCGTAGGGCAGCTTCCCAATGTTCTTCCCTTTGCTGTTGCATGAATTGTGAGACTGTATAAACACTATAGGACAACTCAGGTCGAGTGAAGCACAAGTATATAAGTCGTCCTACTAGGCGCCGATAGTGCTCTGGGTTTTCAAGCAAGCGACCATTAGCCAATGGTAACCGATGGTTCTATTCCAATGGGATACCGGCAGGCTTAGCTCCAAGGAGCCCAACTTCAGATATAATGTCTAGAGCATACTTGCGCTGGTTCAGAAAAATCCTGGTGGAATGTCTAGCAACTTCTACTCCCAAAAAATACTTTAAGACACCTAAATCTTTCATGTGAAAGTAGGTGTTTAAGTATATTTTAAACTTTTGAATGACAGTAGGCTGATTTCCAGATATGATTAGGTCATCAACATAAACAAGAACCACAAGCTGCACATCATTATGCTGTAGGGTGAACAAAGAATAATCAAGATAAGATTGTTTGAATCCATAATCCTTTAGTGCAGTAGATAGTTTGGAAAACCAACATCGTGGTGCCTGCTTTAGTCCGTAAAGTGATTTTTGCAGCTTACATACCATATTTGATTGTTGTACGTGAAACTCGGAGGGCATTTTCATGAATACCTCTTCTTGAAGCTCACCGTGTAGGAATGCATTGTGCACATCCATTTAATGAAGCTCTCATTCTCTTGCTACTGCCACTGCCAAGACAATACGCACAGTCACCATCTTTACAACTGGTGCGAATGTTTCAGTATAGTTAACCCCTTCTACTTAGTGATTTCCCAAGATCACTAGTCGTGCCTTGAACTGTTCTATCGTTCCATCTGAGCGATACTTAATCCGATGTACCCATTTGCAGCCAAGAGCCTTCTTTCCTGGTGGCAAATGCTGCACTACCCAGGTTCTATTCCCTTCGAGAGCTTGTATCTCGTCCTGCATGGCTGCTCTCCATCTAGCATCTTTGACAGCTTCATGAAAAAGTACTGGTTCCTTTTCTGCAGTAATGGCTGCAAGGAGATTTCTGTGTGGCAAGGAAAATTTATCATAGTTCACATAATATGCTATAGGATAAAGCGCACCTGGATTATGTGTTGGGGCAGGTGAACTGGTGGGAGGGCTTAACTTCTGAATTGTGTGAGTAAGATAGTCATGCAAACGAATAGATGGACGTTTGACTCGGCGTCCCCGTCCTAGTTGCTCATTGTCATCTTGCATACTTTGAGTTTGCATTACTAGGACTGCATTATCAGTTTCTCGTGGGAAAATTTCTGCCTCACCAAATGCTTCTTCATTTCGTATGCCCCCCCTCACTTCAATCCTCATTTCTTGCTCAAAATTTTCTCCATCAAGTGCATCACTGTCACTCTCAGTACCTCCGTAATTAACTTCATTAACAGCTTCAACAGTAGTATCTTGCATAGTAGGCTCGCTTAGTCTAGCAACCTCTTGAGCAAATGGAAACATTGTTTCAAAAAACTCAACATCTCTTGACACAAAGAATTCGTTTGTTTCGAGATCATACATTCTCCAACCTTTCTTTCCATAGGGGTACCCAACAAACATACATTTTCTGCTTCTACTAGCAAATTTGTCTCCTTTCCTACCTTGATTGTGTGCATAACATAACGATCCAAACACTCGTAAGTGATCATAGGAAGGTGCCTGCCCGTGCAACACTTCATATGGTGTCTTTCGATTTAAAATTGAGTTTGGAGTGCGATTGATTAAGTAGCCCGCTATCAACACGCACTCTCCCCAAAATTCAATGCGAAGATTTCCTTGAAAGCGTAAAGCTCGTGCTACATTTAGGATATGCCGATGTTTCCTTTCTACCCTTCCATTTTGCTGTGGTGTCCCTGTACAAGAGGTCTGAAAAATAACACCCTGTTCAAGAAAATAGTTCTTTATACATGTGAACTCCGTCCCATTATCACTTTTAACAATTTTAACTTTTCTATTATACTGCCTTTCCACCATGGCAAAAAAATTAGCAGAGTACGTGTTACTTCTTTTTTATCAATTAACAAAGATATCCACACAGTTCGTGAGCAATCATCCCAATTGTTAAAAAATATGAAGCACCACAAAAAGAAGGAGTTCTATATGCTCCCCATAAATCACAATGAATTACTTCAAATACATCAGCAGCTTTATGATCACTTAAAGAAAACTTTTGTCTAGTTTGCTTAGCCCATTGACATACATCGCAGGCTTTATTCATTGACTCACTAATTGTGCCACAATTGACACTAGGAATTAACTTGACAGTCTTCAAAGAAGGATGTCCCAAACGCTTGTGCCATAGTTCCAGTTGATTCACTCCATCTATTTTGAATGCCTTCACACTTGGAACTCCTCGAAAGAAGTAGAGCCCATCTCTTCGTTCACCCACACCAATCAGCATGTTCGAAGTGCAGTCTTGTATAACACACAGATTAATAGTGAACTGAACAATACAATTTGATTCATCAATCAATTGCGGTACAGATATCAAATTGCAATTTAGACTGGGAACATAGAGCATGTTTTCAAGTTTTAGACCCCCATCAAGTTTTATTGTTCCCTCCTTAGTTGCAATGACAAGTTGTCCATCTGGCAGTCCAACAGGACATCCAGATACTTCTCACAAATTATATAGCTTCTTCAAACTGCCTGTCATATGATTTGATGCTCCGGTGTCAATAATCCATGAATTATCTTTATGCTTACTTGTTATTCTTTCATTTGTGTTTTGCTTTGAGTTGTTTAACATCTCCAGCAATGTTCGCCACTGCTCATTAGTCAAACTTGTCAGTCCATTACTTTTTGTATCAGTAGCTGTCCCAATTGAACCGCCAGCAGCTGTTCCTATAATTTGTTCCAACAATGTTCTCGCCCGTTCGTCTTGCTTTCACCTCGTGGACAATCACTCCACCACTCTGGATAGCCGATCCACTGGAAGCAGTTTACTTCATCGTGCTTTCACCTTGTGGACAATCACCCCACCTCGTGAACATATCGTTATTTTGTTCTTTGCTTCACCACATCTCTTCATCCTAACACCTGTTTGGACAGCCAATCCCATAACCTCATTTCTTTCTTCTTTAGCACGAGTTATGGTTCTCATTCGTTCCTCCTCTATTAGCGTGGAATATACCCTGTTCAAGGATGGCAAAGGGTCTGTAGCGAGCAAGTTGGAACGGACTGTCCCATAAAGCACATCATTTAACCCCATTAAGAATTAATGAACTCTTTCTTCCTCTTGTCGTTTTTCCAATTTTGCTACAATGTCGCACTTGCAACCTCCACAAGTGCAGGTCGGTATCTGTTCATAATTGGCCAACTCATCCCATAAAGCCTTCATCTTTCCATAGTAAGCTACCATGGTCATGCCTCCTTGCTTGCATTTTGCCATATCAGATTTCAGTTGCTGAATTCGAGGTCCGTTCACAACTGAAAACATTTCCTTAATGTCTTCCCACAGGTCCTTTGCATTTTCCATATATGAAATTGTCGAGCGCAGGCTAGGCTCGACAGTGTTCAAAATCCATGACACCAACATGGATTGAACAGTCCACCAGTCCTCCATTTCGGATGACTTTTCCTCTGGTTGTTTAATGGTTCCATCAACGAAACCCCATTTTCTTCTTGCCCTCAAAGACGTCCGCATAGCTCGAGCCCATTCCTCATAGTTCTCACCTCGCAGCTGCACCTGTGTAATCACGTTTCCAGGGTTGTCGCTGGAGTTCAGGTCATAAGGTGATGGGTTTTTCCTACCGGCATGAGGTTTCGGTTGCTCTTGATTTTCTGCCATAGCAACCGCCAGGTGTGGTCAAATTCCTAGGGTTTTATAGCTCTGATACCATGTAAAAAGGTATCTGTCAATTCTGTGTTTTATTCTTTGAGCTAAATCGGTTATATACATAAGCAAGAACCAAAGATTTCCTTTTATCTCTCCTAACTCTACGCCTAACAGTATAGCCAAATTGGTATGTGCCTATCAATCAACAAACAGATACTGATATCCTAAATTTACATCAGCAAACAAATATCATGGAGATTACATTACAGATATTTACATGGCTATTAATGACTTGCTGAATATAGTCAGCCCCTAATAAAAATGAAAAATGGGATTGAATGTTTCTTGAGCTAATGGTTGTTTAGAGACCCAAAAGTTGA
Source organism: Ormosia emarginata (assembly GCA_029884605.1). Classification (NCBI taxonomy): domain Eukaryota; kingdom Viridiplantae; phylum Streptophyta; class Magnoliopsida; order Fabales; family Fabaceae; genus Ormosia; species Ormosia emarginata. Next base: position 17,655,509 of record JAQQTP010000080.1, on the reverse strand, counting down.
GTTTAAAGAATAAAGTTTTTAGGATATACCTAAGAACTAGGTGAATATATATATCGGAAGTTCATGGCAAACAAATGGTTAGTTCACATAGGTTAATTAAATTGGAAAGTTTCCAATATTACAAATTTTGAATTTGTTCAAAACATTATAAATGTTTCAAAATTTTGGATTTAGATTGGGTATCGAATGATCTTTATTAAGCCTGAATTTTGGCTAAGGAATAACTAAGAACTAAATGGTAAAATCTTGAAATTTCAGTAATTTTAGGAATTTGTAGCTATTTTAAGTTTGATTGATGATACTAGTTAGCAAATCTGATTATGTCTTTGGACAATTTGACTGATGTTCGAAAACAAAATTAGTATGAGGACTATATAGGTTAGTTTGGGGATGGAACTTCCCTTAAATGAAGTTAACATAAGTATGGACAACGTTAGAAGTATTGAAGATTGAGTTCATTAATTGTTAAATTGGCTATCCGTAAAAAAAAGTATGGTGGTTAGAATATCACTATTTGAAAATTTTAGATTTTACTATTGTTTAAGGTTTATGTTTAATGGTTTGAAGTTAAAGTTTTATAAATGTAGAGAAATGTGAGGCTTTTAATAAAATAGTTAAGCAAATGCCTATGTTGTTTGATACATAAGGCTGTTTAAAAATATTTTCTTAAATAAGAAATAAATAAAGCAAGATCATGATGTAATTTGAATGTATTGTGATTATGAATTTAATGTTAATTATGGACAAATTTAGAAATTTAAAGCCTAGAAACTTGATTATTGATTAAAATCAGAAGTTAAAAGGAAGTGATTAATATGTGATATATCAGAACAATTTTAGGGTTTTCTTTTTTTCTTTTTCTTTTTTTTTTGTCAATAAGGGATCAAAGGATATAAGTTCCTTAAGAGAAACTTGAGTGTGTTATGGTTAATACACTAAGTTCTAATAGTATGTAAACTATGAGGATCTTAGTGAAAATAGAAATATAATTTTTGAATGGATTAAATTGTAGAGTTGATCCATCAAGATAAAGTTGTGAGCATGTTGAGGAGCATACTTCCAATTAAATGTATGCAATAAGTTATGTTTCAAGTTTTGAAAGGAAATACATTCATGACTCTCAAGTAAAATTTCTATTGAATCCAAGTATGAAATCATGGGAAGATTGTGCTACTATTAAAAAGGAGAATTTTGATTTTGAAACCATGTGATTGTGATAGGATTTATAAGGAAGGTTGAATTTCGTCTCATAGGTTTTCAAGCAAGGAAAATGAAATAAATTAGAATTTGATACTCATTCTAAGAGACCATGGACATGTAAATAGTAGAGCAAAGACTTATATGTTATCATAGAGGTATGATTTATGTATATCTTGAATTGGAGTTTTAAGTGGGTTGTTATGTTCCAGTATATTTCTAGTTTGGTCAGTGTTTAAGTTATGAATAATAGATTAATAAGAGATCTTAAAGGCCAAGTTTAATACTTGTATAAAAAATAAGTTATTATTTAGAAGATTTGAAGATGTAGTAGACTTTGTGCTAATGCTAAATGTGCTAACAAGTAGAGATTCAGTGTCAAAAGCTAGTGGGCTTACTACAACAAATAGATATACCTAATTGAAATAGGAGAAAATTCCTATAAATTTTGTGAGAGGGTTACGGAAGACAACCAGGGGTTATGGTTCAATTTGGATTGTTGTTAATTGATAGGTTAAGTTTGCATATTTATTGTTTTGAGGATAAGTCACAAAATGGCTTAGTATATGAAACTATATTTGGATTATCTAAGCATAGTTTGTACTTTTTGTCATATCTTTACCTCAATTCAATAAGCTCAGATTTTAGAGCTTTATAGATGGCTTTGGGACTCAATGGGATTTGGGTATAGTTGTTCACCCTTAGACTAATGTTCAATTAGATAAAACTCTTTAGGCTATGTTTGACACACATGATAGTATAAAATTTGATAGTATAAGATAGTAAGATAAAAGCTAATAGTATAAAAGATCTGATTAACTCTTATACAACCAGACATTTGACAATAGTATAAGAATCCTGATAGTATAATAATTATTTAATTTGACTATAATACCCTTTAGTATAAACAAAAAATCAGGATGTTGTGTGTTCTTTGTCTTCTTCCCTGTTCTATACCAATCTCTTCCCCTTCTTCAATGGAAACCCAGAACATAGGAAAAAACTTGTTGATGCCTTTAATTTCAACTGGATCCAATTATAACCACATCCTATTTCATCACCATTTTCACCAAAAAAAAAAACAGCCACAGCCCCCCATCTTTCACCATCATCACTGTGACCCATCAACAAACCAGCCGCCTTGACCCATCAACGAACCAGCCATCGTGAAACACCACCAGGCCAAAGTTGGAGATCTGTGCCCATAGCAACCGGAGTCATCGTCTTCTAGTCGCGCCGTCCACCCAGAAGCTCGGATCAACAGCGACTCACGCAACACCACCGACCCAACATTGTAGATCCGTGGGTACAGTGACTGGAGTCGTCGTCTTCCAACCGAGCCATCCACCCAAAACCTCGGATCAACACGACTCGTGCAGCACCACCGTGCCAACGTTGCAGATTCGTGGGTACTGCAACTGGAGCCGTCGTCTTCCAACCGAAGCCAATGTTGCGCAACCATCTTCGTCCCTAGCTTCATCGCACAATGAAGGCAGGTGGGGAGCCAAAAGATTGGGGAAGAAAATATGAACAAGGGAACTTAAATGGGGAAGAAAGGGTGGGGTTGGGGTAATTTGAGTGACAGGGATAAATGGAGGGTATGGTAAGAAGAAAATTCTTATTAGGTCTTATCATGGGGTGGGGGAGATGATATTATTATCAGGTTAGAGTAGGATAAAATTCATTAACCTGATTTCATTATGCTATCAGGTTAGTATACCAAATACTTGATAAAACCTGATAGTATTAGCTTATATTATCAGGTTCTTCTTATACGATGCACCAAACACAACCTTAGATGTTAAAGGACATGCTTTGTGCTTCCATTCTTAATTTTGAAGGTAGCTAGGACTAGTACTTACCTTTGATAAAGCTTGTTTAAAATAAAAGTTACTTGTGTTGCTTTCAAATGGCACTTTTTAAGGCCTTTTATAGGAGACGATTATATTTGCCATTGGTTGGTTTAAAGTTAGTGAGTCTAAACTCTAGAGACTTAATTTAATTCAAAAAGAAAATGACAAGGTTCAATTGATTCGTAATATATTCATAAGTGCTTAGAGTATACATAAATTCCATTCAAATAGAAGATGCCATCCTTTGCAATACGGAGTGAGAGATCATGTGTTCTTACACGCTTTACATATGAAGGGTACCTTGTGGTTCGGCAAGAATGGAAAACTAAGGCTGACTTCATAGGTAGATTTGAGATTCTTGATATAATTGGCTAAGTGGCTTATTGCTTAGCATTCTTGCTTGATCTTTTGGGAATTCACCCAATTTTTCATTTTTTTTATGTTATGAAAATATGTTTGTGACCCTTCTTATGTCATATAGCATTATGCAGCTCAGCTTAATGAATGTCTTAGCTATATGGAGCAACCAGTGGCCATCGTAAATAGACAAATTAAGTGATTACGCTCCAAATATGTTGTTTCGATGGAAGTCGTGTGGTAAAAACCATCTAGCAAAGGAATGATTTAGGAATGAAGCAACTATATGCGAAAAGTACTCATATTTGTTTGAGGCATAAAGTTTGTAGTAGATTAAAATTCGAGGACAAATTTTGTTTAAAAGGGAGAAGAATGTAACACACTGTTTCAATAAATTGATTTTTTTAAAAAAAAGGCAAGGTTATTTTAATGTTAATTTTATAATTGTTCCTTCTTTATAAATCCACTTTCTACCATCAAAGAATCGAAACTTCCTTTACATCCCGTCAGCTACCCTTCCCCAAATTCCTTTTTGTTTTTCTTTGATTATTGCTTCATTATCTTTCAACCATAGTATCCTTTTATCACCATTTTGTAATTTAAGCGAAAATTTCAAGCACTGCCCACCCATTTTCTTTTGCAAGCTATTCTTGGGGCAATTGTTTTTTATCTAAGGATTGCGGTATAAGAAGAGTGCTTGTTACAAACTTCTTAAAATTTGTTTATGAGGCTCTTTAAGGTAAATACATAATCCAAAAAACTTAAGTAATCAATTTTATTGGTATAATTTCTTAGTTTGTGAGTTGAATAGTGAATTTAAGGTAATGCCAATTAAGGTTTATTTGAGATTTAGAAAAGTAAATTTGGCAATTTTTATGGTATCTAATTGATTTATACATTGCTGGTATTTCTATGGTTAAAGAACGGTACAAGGAACCTCTAGTCAAATTGTGCAATTTTTTTGGGAAAGACCCAATTAGGAATCGATATGTACTGTGAGTGGTTCCTACATGCTATACGTCTTTTTATACTTTATCCATTTTAAATTGTTTTGTTACTAGATTTTGAATATAGTAGAGCCTTAGGGCTCTTGGGACAAGCACATATTTTAGAAAGCTCACTATTTACTTTCTACAGCTGATAGTTTTGATTATCTTGAAATGTTTTAATATTGGTTTTGGACCAAAGATGATAAATATTATGTGCAATGATTTGTGGTAATAATAACAACTGTTATGGATAATGGCTTATGCTAATGATGGTAATTTATATAAACACTGATTATGCTTATGGAAAAGAAAGTTAAATTATTTGAGTGGGTTTTCCAATATCAAAATATACTCTACTTGAAATAGATTGATTTGCTTGATTTGTGATAGATTTTATATTTTGATCACTTGAAAATTTATTTTTCTTGAAAGATGCATTATTGCATATTATTTTAGAAACTTGATATTTATTTTGTTTCATTAAAAATTTATTTTCATGAAAGGCTTATTCTTATATTTTTTTTATAAATTATATTTTTGAGCGAAGACCTTGTTGGAACACTATATCTAACAACAGTAAATATTAGCCTTAATGCACCTAAGATTGAATTAGGTCCTATCTAGCAAGGTATATGCTGACTCTGTGTGCAGCACAACACATATGAATTAGTTATGGTTTTAAGCTAGACACTCGTCAGTTCAAGCCTTGAGCTTGTTCGATGGTTAGTTTACCCACAAGCTTTGTGTTCATTATATTTTAGTTATGCCTAGTGGATTCTCTCATATGGACATCATTTTAAATGTTTATAGTTTATCAATTAAATGATTGAAATTTGTTTCCCATTAATTATTAAGTTTTTTCAATTGGATTTATGATGAATTGACTTGAATTGTTTTATTGAAAAATTATTTTATTATATGATATGGTTACTTGATAATAAAAGGCTCATGCCCCGCTTATCCTGTTTCTGTTATAGTAGGTAGTAATTACTCACTGAGTCTTAACTCACCTAAGTCATGATTATGTTTTTAAGATAAAGGAAATGAGGTAACTTCCAGATTTACTCCTCTGGTTTGTTTGAGGGAGTCGGATATGATTACCATTGATGAGCCCAACACATTGTTTGTGTGAGGATATTTAAGTATTTGTTTTATTTTATTATAAATCTTATTTGAATGCAAAATGGGCAAATACTTTTAGATGTGTTCTGATATTTCTACAAGCAGGATTCGTGATAGAGTTGGAGGTTTAAATTAATGTTTTGGCAAGTTACAATGTTTGGACTATTTACTATTGAGTTAGAAAATATGATATATTTGATATTAAAGTATGTTTTGAAACTCTGTGGTGGCTATTGTAACTGTTTTGAAGTTTTATGTGGCTTAGAGGCTTGTATGGCTTGAGCTAGCCTATGGTTTGCCCTTGTTACGTGCCGGTTATAGACCCCAAGTTCGGGTCGTGATAGAGAACTTGCAATGCACCAAAACCCATCCATTGAAAACTTTCATCCACCACCACTAAAACCACCAAGTTTACTACTAGTACTTCCTTCTATACCACTAGTACCACCACAACTTAATCCATCAAGATCCATCGAACCTAAGCCTGCCACAGTCACCACCACCCAACCTAGAAGATGGCGCCTGATTTCCCTCTTATGCAGGTCGATGAAGAATAAGCAAGATTGCCCACTGACACTCGTTGACAAAGAAGAAGCAAGAAAGATCAAGTGTAACTTGTCGCTGTGAGAAACTAGAGACGTAGAAATGAAAAAAAGTTTTTTATATTTCTGCATGTGTTAAGTACAAAGAACTTTACACCTATTTATAAATTTAGGACAATACATATGTAGTACTAGTACAATGTACTTGACTCACATTTCACCCATGACATACATTTTACATATGACACATATCTTACATATTTTACACATTAACATCCTCTCTCAAACTCAAGTGAGTGTAGAGGGAACCAACTTGAGTTTAGAAACTAGAGTACGGAACTAACTAGGATGATGAGCTTTGGTGAATAAATCAACAGGCTAATCAAGAGTCTCAATAGAGATGAGACGAAGAGCACTACAAAGAATGTGTTGACGAATAAATTGACTATGAATCTCAATGTGTTTGGTGTGCTCGTGAAAGACATCATTATGCGCGATTTGAATAACACTCTGGTTGTCATAGTAGAGAACAGTAGGAAAAAGATGAGAAATGCCCAAGTTTTCAAGAAGCCAACAGATCCAAAGTATATCAAAGGTGGTATCAATTAAGGCACGATATTCTGCTTCGGTACTAGAGTGAGCAATTAGGGTTTGTTTCTTGATATGCCATGAGATAAGATAATCACCAAGAAAGATATAGTGACCAATAGTGGAGCGATGATTGTAACACCTTAACCCTTAATACAGTAATATATTTGCAATATAACCAGAGTAAAGAGAGTTAAGCATGTCACTTTCTCTTAATACTACGATAAAAGAATCCATAATAACCATACATGCTATTACAGAGAGCCAAGAGGGAAGGCAAGTTAGATATATACATTATAGGCCTCAAATGGCTTATTGTTATATGCAAACTTTACACAAACTCAAAGTGATATAAATAAATACATGCTTTGTGTCTAAAGAAACAAAATAAACTACTCTAAGTCTTTTGCTTCATCTTCTTCCTCTTGGAAGATTCTTGACCTGGATTTATCACAGAAACAAATAAACGGGGTAAGAATTCATAATTATCAGTAATCAATTTAAAACATGTCATCATGATAAGTCCAGCTGTTTCGGGGAAAAATAAGTCATATACAAACTAGAAAGGTGGCTTAAGCCAAAAATAGTCATTTCTCTTCCTGAGGCAGTAAGTTCATTCATTTACAAAATAAGGTTTAATCATCACATAATCAACCAAATTCTATGAATCGAACTAACAACAACAACAACAAAAAATTATATTGCAATAGATAAATGAGACTCTACTCATTACTATAAGAATATGTGCATATTCACTATGTAATACTCATAAAGTAAAATATAACCCTATCACACTTCGATACCCATAAGAGAGACAAATGTCTATACAATTGTCAAATAATGCAATGTATAATATGTGTTATGATTATGCTTAAGAAATATCCTAAAAGAATGCTTGTGCATGTTTTTGTTTTAGAAAGCCATGATACTTGCGCAATCCCAGGAACCACGTTCCCTTGTATTTTTCTTAGTAGGATAAACAAACAAGCCTTTACACTACCTGGTAATAAGTGGATTCTTTCCCTTCACAATAGTAAAAGTACTGATACCACGCTATGTACTGGTAACCCTGACCATAATAACCCTCTAGCTACAAGAATTTATGATTAATCCTTGTTCTCTGACCAAATGGTTGTGCACACCATATAAAGTCACAATATGTAGGAATAACAAGTTTAATAAAAACATGCAAAGGTATTTTCAAATCACATTTGAAACATCACGAGGTTCACAACAACCAAGTGAAAAAAACAATACTAATAACTTAAGACTCTAGCTTATCTTATCATATAAGGTAGCAATATCTATGTCACTAGCATTCTTATATCTAGTACCTCACATCATCACTTCTCAAGTGATTTTAAAACAACCTCATGTGCTCAAGGTTCAAGACAATACCTTATAACATTTTACAATACTTTGGATGCCCAAAGTTTCACCAAAATCTCACATATGCAAGGTGGTAATTTCCTCGATGAAATACTCCTAAAAGTGTCCCAAAACACTTTAAAAAGCATATATAAGGGATCCCAACCAATAAGGAACCTCATTCCCTTCATAAAGAACACCCTAAGTGTTCTGTTTTGGGTGCTCAGGCGCTAGCCTTCTAGCGCTTAAGTGTTAGAATGACAGAAACTTTCTGCCCATTGGGTGCTCAGGCACTCAAAGTTAAGCGTTCAGGCGCTCAAGTGGCAGAAACTTAGCCTTGTTTCTCCTAGCCATTGGCACTCAGGCGCTAGTGCCTAGACACCCTACGCGCAGCACCAAGCTGTGCTGTTTCTGGATAGTGGGCGCTTGGGCGCCCAACTCTAGCACCTAAGCGTCAGTGCACCAGAATCAGAATTTCTGTTCCATTAGACTTCAAACCAGAAAACCAACTCCCAAAAATAGGTTCTAAGTATTCTCCAACACCATTCATGGTAACTAAGCTCCAAGAAAACTATCATACTCCCTATAAACACATCACCTCATAGGAAAAAGATCAAAACAACCATTCACCAATACCCATTTTCTCAAACCATGGATATGAGGTTTCATGGATGTACATAAGTTTCAAAGTAGCAACCATGCACTTATCAACACAAATTGATCCATAAATCAAGTTCTCAACCAATTCAACCATCTCAAACCATGGAAAGACCATAAAATCCCATTTTTCTAACCCAAGATGCATCACTCAAGCATGAAGTGAAGAAAAGACAAAGGTTAAAGTTAAGAACAAGCACTCCTACCTCTTGTAGCAAAGATGATGATCAAGCTTGTGATTTGCCCTTAGTTTTCCTCCTCTTCTTCTATTCTTCTTTTCTTCCTCTTCCTTTTCCTTCTTTGATTTCCCTTTCTCGATTTTTGTTGCTGCTTCACGATAGAGAGAAATGAGAATGTGAGGGAAAATATCAAAGAAAAGTCAAGAAAAAAGGGTTGCAATCGTGGAAGCTTAAGGCCATTGAGATATTTTGCAGACACATTATATCTCTTAGGAATACTTTAATCTACCAGAAACAAGTTTCCTAACTTCTATAAGCATTAAAATAAATCTTAGGATTCATCTCAACCCTAGTTTCATCAATACTACAAAATTTCATATCGCAGTAAAGTCAATCCGGTATTAAAAAGCTCACTCAGTGTAACTCTAAAAAATTAACTACATGGGATTTCACACATTTGTGACCTAGAGACAAATTCTCCATATTGATTTCCATTACCTGAGCAGTTTAAGCCATTTTCTGAGCTAAACAACTATTTCTCAACTCACTCAGAAAGTCACAAAATTAAACAAGAATGTTAAGTAAATATTATGCTACCTCTATAACTAAATACAAGTCTAACATGTTTAAGAGAATGTTACAATGTTCAATGGGATCACCTTCTTAATCAGCGTCTAAATAAGCTTGTAGAACCAATGAAGAGTCAACAAAGAAATGAAGACCAAGAAACAATGTACCCTTAATATATCGAATTATCCAAAGAACAACAACATGGTGGGTGGAATGTGTCGCAACTATGAATTAACTAACCAAATGCACAACATAGGAGATGTCAGGTCGAGTAACTATAAGATAGATTAGGCTATCGACTAATTAGCAATATAGGGTAGGATCATCTAGGAAGGTGCCATCCTGAGGAGTAAACAGAGCATTTTGTTCAAGTGAAGTATGTTCAATTTTACTATCTGTAAGTCTAGGTCGAGAAATAAAGCCCGAAGCATACTTAGCTTGAGTTAGGAACATGCCATCACTATAAAATAGTACCTTAAGCCCCTATAAACAACTCAAAGACCTAAAATCTTTCATCCTAATTTTTTGACTTAGGAACCGTTTAAGCTCAACAATGTTAGCAGTGTCATCACTAGTAATAATCATATCATTAACATAGAGGAGCAATATAATAGTACCTTGATTAATCTTGCGAATAAAGAGAGCAAAATCATAAGCACTAGAGGAAAATCAAAACTGACTGATAATGCTGTGGAACTTAGCAAATGAAGCTCGAGGTGTCTATTTGAGGCCATATACAGCTTTCTGAAGACGACAAATCTTATTTGGTGGACAAGTGTAGTAAGGGAGTGGATGCATATAAACTTCTTTTTCTAAATCGTCATTGAGAAAGATATTTTTCACATCCATCTGACTAAGAATCTATTTTTGAGTAGCTACAATAACAAGAAGAGTGTGTACTGAAGTGATACGAGCAACAAACCCAAAGGTTTTTTCATAATCAATACCATACTCTTGAATAAATCCCTTTACAACCAAGCAAGCTTTGAAATGCTTAATAGAACCATCAGAACAAGTCTTGATCTTGTATACTCATTTATATCCTACAAGTGTCTTGATAGAAGGAAGATCAACAAGGTCCCAAGTATTAATATTCTCTAAAGCCTATAATTCCCTTTGCATAACTTGTTGCCAATGAGGATCAGTGGAGGCTTCTTGATAGGATTGAGATTTATAAAGATGAGGCATGGCAAAAAAAAACAATGATAATCACGAAGATAGGTGAGTTTAGTTCTTACTCGAGTTAGATGCTCAGGGGGACGAGAAATAGTAGTCTCAAATGCAAGATCAACATCTGGGACTGCTTCCTCAGGACCTGCATTAGAGTCACTAAAAAAATGACCAATAAAAGGATTAATGATGAGAGAATTCAAAGTGGAAGGGATGAACTTGAACTTAGACAAGGAAGAGAACATGATGTGTTCCCAAAAGACAACATGGTGAGATATACCAATGTGTTGAGAGATGATATCTCAACAACGGTAACTTTTTTTTGTGTGTGCCATAGCCAAGAAAGCAATAGAGTTGAGCACAGGTCTCAAGTTTAGTGTATTCATATGGTTGAAGAAGAATAAAATAAGCACAACTAAAAACCATAAGAGAACTGTAATCTGGAGGAGTGTTACAGAGACACTCAAAGGGAAATATATTACCAATGACAGAGGAAGGGAGATGGTTGATGACACAAACAACAGTGAGAACGGCTTCACCCTAAGCACGCTCGGGACAATATGAGGAGACAAGCATTGCTCGAACAGAGTCAAGGATATGACGATGACTTCTCTTAGCGCGACTATTTTGTTAAGAAGTGCTAGGACATGAGTATTCAGAGAGAGTACCTTGTTCAGGAAGAAAGTTCAGAAGTTTTGAGTCACGATACTCCATGGCATTTTCTCGACGAAAAACTTTAATAACTTTTGAAAATTGTGTTTTGATCATTGTGGCAAAATTGATATAAATTTGAGACAACTCATGATAATTTTTCATTAGATATATCCAAGTAAAATGAGAATAATCATCAATAAATATCATAAAATACTAATTACCTCCCATAGTTGGTGTGGGAGCAAGCCTCCAAATATTAGAATGCGCAAGATCTAAAGGAGAATAAAAAATAAAAGTATTTTTGTTGAAGGATAATGTATATTGTTTAGCAGTTTGACAAGAAGAACAATGAAAAAACTCATTAGTAACTAAACCTAGAGTCCCCTAAGATATAAAAGAATGTAATTTGCCTAGTTAATTATGAGTAAGACGTTAGTACCATCACTGAGTGGAGGAGGTGGTAGACGCTGCACAAAAATTCATTGTAAGAAGAATATGAAGTTTGGTGAGCTCAAACAACCTTCTGACCTTATATCCAATCCCTATGACTTATCCCGTTGATGGATCCTGAACAGGACAATCAGAAGAAGAAAATGTGACTTCATAGCCAAGGTCACATAATTGCTCAATAGAAATAAGATTGAAGTTTAATTTATGAATGAGATAGGTATCAGGTAAACTAAGAGTTGGCAGATAGACAAAACCATTATGACTTATGTTCATAAGAGATCTATCGGCAATATATATGGAATGTGCAATATAATTAATGGATAGGGATGGAAAGAACTGAGATGTAGATGTCATATAGTTACCACAAACAGAATCAAAGTGTCACCTAGTATTATGTAGTATGGTGGATAAGGCAGCATTAGTATTACCAGAATTAAAAAGTAGTTGATTAAGAAGAAACTCAAGATTACTAGCAGAAAAAGCAGTCTAGGGTGTGGATGGAGAAGTTGGAGACTCATTAGCAACATTAGCAACAAGTATAGGCTTGGAAGAATTGAGATGAGGTTAAGACCTGTTCTTATCTGACCTTGGAGGATGTGTGGGACAATTCCAAATCAAGTATGTTAGTTTCTTATAGTGTCAGCAGCAATTAGAGGCATTAAGCATAACTAAAATAGGCTGAGAAATGTCAGATTTCTCCATTACAACAAGGGAAAACTATACTTTCAAGGTTGAATTGATGAAAAAAGATCTCAAAAATGGAAAGACCTCATCGAAAAACATTGGGAAAGGTCAAATGACATGTTAATAGTGTCACGTCAGCAATGGGATCCAAGTCAGCAGGTGCGCATCAGACCAGTAGTGAATCGGGTTCGCGGGTCGCCAATAGATCTGGATCCTGGCACATGAGGCTTCAAACGATGGCGAGACTTCGACAGTGATTAGATTGAAGGTCGAAGAAGACAGTGGTGCCAGCGTTGTTAATGGGAAACATCGGGAAGGCTGCGTACTTGAGAAGGTCGATAGTAAGGGGCTTCTAACAGAGAAGAACGACAAAAAATGCCAAAAGATTTTAGATAAGACCAAGATCCTAAGCTCTAACACCATATGAGAAACTAGAGACATAGAAATTGAAAAAGGTTTTTTGTATTTCTGAATATGTTGAATACAAAGACCTTTACACCTATTTATAAACCTAAGACTATGCACATGTAGTACAAGTACAATGCACTTGACTCACATTTTTCACATTTTACATATTTTACACATTAACAGTCGTAAGTCACGATGCCATATCAACTCACAAGTCATACTGACAACGTCCCACCTGCTGTCAGCCTCTCATGGCGTTGAGCTATTAGTCTCTCACAATAGGTAGGCGGTAGTGGAGCAGTGCAAAGCACTCTCCTCTAGCGGCGTGGTTATTTGGTTGGGTGTGATCTCTCTTAGGGTTCTAATAGGGGAGTCATGGAGGAGGCAAAACACATAATATAATTTGCCAAACAATTAAAAAAAAAAGGTTGGTCAGGTAATCGAGTTAAGTAATCGGGTCTCAAGTTTAAAATTCACAAATCCAAGAATTGAATCAATGAAGATTAATTTTGATTAGATTTAACCTAATTAAACTAGATTACCTGAACCAGCCCACTCTTAATTGGTTTAGTTTGGATTTTCGAGTTCATCTAATAAATTTGATCCAATAAACATCCCTACTTATGTCAAAAGAAGAAAAATAAAATAAAATGTATGATATTTGATTCGTGATAGTGAGTCTAACTAGAACAATCTATTTACCTCATAAAATTGTTTAGATAAAAAAATAAAAGTAAAAAAAATTAAAATTAAATTAGAGAACATTGGTTCAAATTAGTGGGATCCCTACCATAAGCTATTGGTTGCCTTTATGCATTAGCAGCACAATTGTCCAAAATAAAATTTAATAAGATTTTGCTTTAATTTCCAATTTATTGTCAATATATGCAGACCAAGCATGCAAAGTCTACTATGTAAGTTGTAATTCTTGATGATTATAGACATGAACTAAGAATAAAATAGGATCTTGGAATCTGTAATTTTCACACATTTCACTCAAGACAATAGTTGTGTAGATAGAGTTACTTATCTTAATCCATTATCAAGCTTTTGAAATCTTTGAAAAAATTCTTTAATCACGTTGAAGATTAGAAGAAGAAGTTGTGTTTTTATCCCTTGGCTTCCTCTTCTTTTATGTTAACATTAGTGATGGTGAAGGTAACGTAAAACTTGATAAGCAAATATAAGACTAATTAATTTCTAATGAATAACTACTTAATAACCACTGCCATCAAGTGGTTAGTTATCATTAGAAACCACTTCTTAATAATCAACCAATCAAAAATTAATTCTTTTAATATTTATTTATTTAAATCAATTTAAGATAATATTATGTAAGTCACGTTATGTTTTACTGCTTGATGTTAAATGCCGTACACCTTCAAAACTAGATAATCCAATTAATGCATAAGTTACAAATCATTGACCTTAGCACTAAAATATATTCGTGGCTGGCTAAGCAACACGGTGAGATTTAACTCTTCTAAAATGTCGGGTGCACTTTAAAAGTAAAGTGTAAAATTTTAATTATTAACAAAAAAATTAAAGAAATATATTATAAAACATGTATGATGTACAATATAAGTAAATATATCTTATAAAATCTTAGATCTTCGATTTTCTCATTAATAATTAAGATCGATCTCGCACTTCCAAATTCAGTCAAGTAGTCTAAAAAAAATTAGTATCACTTGAATTAAGCCCCTTTGTCTACACACCTACTAATTTACTTTTTGATATGTTGCTTTTATCGCCCATTTTAACTTGTCTTTATAATACTCCATACCCATCTATTTTACCCTTGCTCAACATGAGAAACCCCCTACTTAAAATAAGGTGGAAAAAAAAAAGAAAGAAAAAACCTTACCCGCATCCCAAGGTGATATTTTGTCACATAATATTAACAATATTGTTATTCGTCCAACTAAAATATATTTAATTTTATCTAATATACTCATAAAATTATTTTATATTTTAAGATAATACTATAATTATATATAATATAATTTGATATTTTTTCATATTAATATATAATATAAATATGATTTGTATGATATACATAAAACATTTTCTAATATTAATAGGGTAGCAATTGAATGTGGAATCAGTCCGAATCCCCTTTTTCTACAAATTGTACACTTGCACAATGTGTAGACGAACTGGAATAAGATAAGGGGCAGAACTACGTGTGTTTTGAGGGGAGTTATGGCTATCCCATATTTTTTAGTTTCTTTTATTTTACATGTAATTTTTTTTTATAAAAAAAATCTTGAATTCAGCCCCCTCATCAATGGTGTTTGTTCTCTTTGACTACCTCATTTAAATTGATCTAGCTCCACCCTTGCATAAGACTTTCTTGTTGGCCTAACAATTAATCAGACACTCAGCAAGTAGCTTAACTTTCATGACCCATCGCATCTTTATTTTTCTTTTTTGATACAACATCTTTATTTAATCTTAGATAAAACTGCATGCCAAGTTCTCTTGGGTATGTAAGTGATGTTACTTTGTTATCAATTGTTATAATATAAGTTATTACTAGTATTTTTAACCTCGCAAGGAGCAATATGTAGAATTTTATTTTAAAGAATTTTATTATTAAAAAAATTAAACATATAAGTAAATTTTTATATAAACATATAAGTAATTATTACATTTTTTAATTGGGGATAAAAATGATAATGATAATAATAATTATAATGATAATTATTCAGTACTTAAAGAAACATTACAGACAATCATATGATAAATCTCTTGATCAACTTATACTATCTCATTAAAGCTTTACTAATAGCAATTTTCAGCTCTGATACCAAAAGTAATAAAGATAAACTGTTAAAGAACATTAATTAATCCTGGACTTTTGCCCCGTTGTTTATCAAACAAAAAGAAAAAGAACATTAATTAATCTTCATCTCTCTTCCCTACATCAATTAAATAAGAATACTGTAAATAAAATACAATAATTAAGTTAAGAGAAAAACATAAGATATTAAGATCTTACCATTTTCAATGTAAGTTTAGTTTTATATTTTAAATGCAAAATAAAAAATAATGACTTGAGCATGCCCTGTAAAAAAGAAAGGAATGATTTGAATTAATAATTTTAAACATATAATAGTTACAACGTAAACAAAATCAACAAAAAGATTTAGAATAAAGAATTACGCTGGATTTATATCGTCTAAAAACTTTTTTTTATATATAAACAACATTTTTTGTTGTATGACAGCGATTTCTATTTTCATCTCAAATCAAAAATTTTAAATTATTCTTGGATCTAACTCTAGAAACCGTGACATAAAGCTTTCAATGAATAAAAGTTTTGATTATTGTTATTGTTATTATTGTTGTTGATATAATAAATTATGTTTCAATTGATTTTTTTATTTTTTTTGTAAAGTCTTCACTTGTGAATGTAGTTTTCAATCCTATGCAATGTAATAAAACTTTTATTTATGAAGTTATTAAAAAAAATTAAAATTTAATTTGAGATAAAAAATATTATTTTTGATCTGGTAAAAAAAAAGTTTTACGAAAACTAAATCATAATCATAATTAAATTGAAAGAGAAACTAAAAAATATAATAAAGGCAATGACTGCAACAATTTTCATTCCTTCTCTACCTTGATAGGTTTCTTCAAGTTGGAGGTAGACATCTATGCAACCAAACTTGGATTACCTTCTTTGACAATGACATCCACATATCTATTTTTTTTTTCAAAATAAGATATTAGTACTTTTTTTAGTACAATCACTAAAAATAACTCAAAATTGCAAGACTTATTTCTTTGTTCACACTGGAGTTTCATAATAATATAATCAAGCTTTATGTTTATTTAATAACTTCAGAAAAGTATAAATTCCCAGCTACCAGCCTGCCATTGGTTTAATATTCTAAAAAAAAATAACAATTAAGTTTTACAAAAACTAAATCATAATTAAAATGAAAGACAGACTTAAAAAAATAATAGAGGCAATAACTACAACAGTTTTTCATTCCTTCTCTACCTTGATAGGTTTCTTCGAGTTGAAGGTATACATCTATGCAACCAAACTTGGATTAGCTTCTTTCTTTGTTAACACTGTAGTTTCATAATAATTTAATCAAGCTTTATGTTTATTTAATAACTTTATAAAAGTATAAATTCCCACCTACGTAGCAACCTGCCATTTATTTAATATTCTAAAAAAAAAACAATTAAGTTTTACAAAAACTAAATCATAATTAGAATGAAAGACAAACTTTAAAAAAATAATAAAGGCAGTAACTTCATTAGTTTTTCATTCCTTCCCTACCTTGATAGGTTTCTTCCAGTTGGAGGTAGACATCTATGCAACTAAGTTTGGGCTACCTTCTTTGACATTTACATATCTAATTTTTTTTAAAAAAATAAGATATTAGTACTTTTTTTTAGTACAATCACTAAAAATAACTCAAAATTGCAGGATTTATTTCTTTGTTCACACTGAGTTTCATAATAATATAATCAAGCTTAATGTTTATTTAATAACTTTAGAAACGTATAAATTCCCAGCTATCAGCCTGCCCATTAAAATGACTCACGAGTCATGAGAAAAAGGAGAGAGAATTCATCTGCAACATCGATGGGAGATGCGTGCAGCTACATTAAAGCAAGCAATAAAAATTAATGAAATTAATGGGAAAGTGATAAATAGCTATATGACATAAGCAATGATAAATTAATAATTAAAATTATTATTTTTATTTGTTTAAGTGAATAAATTTCAAAAACTTTCTTAAAATAAAAGTTTTAAAATTTTGAAGGGAAAAAACCTCACAAATAGATGACATTTGGCAAAACTTTTCTTGTAATAACTTTTAAAATATATATAGTATAAATAATCATATAATATATAAAGAGAATGTATATGATTTAAAAATTATCATATATCTTTTTTATTAGTAAGTACATAGTTTGATTTGATGACATGTGACAAATAATAAAGCTAAATTTTCGTCATCTGTCATCTAATGTGTTCATTTTTTTCACATGTAAAATAATGTAACCAATGTCACATTTACAAAAAAATATAATAGATAAATTAATAAAAAAAATCAAATAACTCTAAATCGAAATTATGTTTCAGCTTTCTAGTTTTATCTTTCTCAGTTTTCTGGTAATAATAAAAAAAAAAGAAATTCTAATTTTTTGAATGAAATACAAATGTATGATGAAATATAAAAAGATGCATTCTTTGGACGAAATAAAAGAATATTTTGAAATCCATAATTTCTAACAAACTAGGACTATGTTAAAGCCCCAAAATATATATCGATTTTCTTCTTTGTTGTGGTTGCTTGAGAAAGAAGAATAAGAACATAGGAGATGAATTGTACCTATGAGTAGAAGTTCAAAGTAATTTTTAAATAAATGAATTATTTTAAGAGTGGCGGCTAATGACCTCCAAATAACCTCTAGGTTGAGAGTAAGAGTAGTTGAGAGGTTAGGGCATTATTCAAAGTATTTTTATTGTTTTTGTCAAATACCACCAATTGTCAATTTCTATAATTAGTAAATTTTTGAATTTATTGTAAAATTATTTACAATTCCTCCCCATTAAATATTAGTTTCGATTTATTTTTAATAAAAATCATGACATACAAAAGAATATAATTTATCTTCTTAAATTTTCTCATAATTTAGGGAATAAATTAATATAATTTTCTCCGTTAATTTCCTTCTAAATTTTAGATTCAAATCAAGTAAAAATCATTCAATCAATTATCATCATTGTCATTACTATTAAAAATAAATTATGCAAACTATTATAAGTAAACCTGAGGATACTATTAATTCATTTACCCAAATTAATTCATTTAGTAAAGTAAGAATACTCTATCATGCAATTATAAATCAAAATATATAAATGAATAAATATAAATTACGACATCATATATATGATAATAATTAAAGTATCAAATTAATTGTTATTATTACAATCTCTTAAAAAATATTAGAAAAAATATGCAAAAAATAAAAATCACAAAATAAATTTTTTGACATTAATACACATGTTTCATACTTTTAGAGTCAATTATATAATATAAATTCAAATAAAAAATTATTTAACATAAATTAGAAAAAATTAGTACTTTCATAATTTACACATTTCATGCATTCGTAATCAATTTTATATCAAAATAATAATTATATTAATTACATTAATATAACTAATTCAAATGTATTTAATAATTAATAATCACCAATATTATAATTAATAATCAATAATATTATAAATTTTAAAATTCATAGTCAACATTTTAAAATTAATAACATATATTGTCAATCCTAATAATTTACTTAATTATCATTATCTACATAATGGGGTGGATTCTTTATAAAGAAAATAATGAAATTAATAAATATATGTTTTGAATATTACTTATAATTTAATAATATATTTATAACAAAATTATTGAAGGACTCGCTATTGTTCAAAGTAATTTTTTAAATAAATATTTTAATTATTTTAAGAGGAAGTAAACTAATGACAAATAAAATTATTAGACTAATTAAAATAATATTTCAAAACAAGTAATTATTCGCCTAATTATTCATAAGACTTAAATTTATATGTTTTGTCTAAATTTCAAATTGGTCTCATTAAACCGACTATGACTTAGCCGAGAACATATGACCTCTAATTTTATCATGTGTCTTCCCAATCAATAATTAATTACATTATTTTCTTGACATGTAACAAGTATAGTAACTAATATTCTGTTATATGTCATTTTATATATCATTTTCTACTATATATGATCTAATATGACAACATAAGACATGTAATAAAAAAAAAATATCACATGTACAAAAATCAAATAATAATTTAAAAAATAAAATTCAATAACCAAATAATAAAAATAAAAATGAATAATAAAAAAATTACAACTTCTCAAATAAGTAAAAATAATAATAAAAATATTTTATACGATTAAAAAACTTCCACCATCCCCCAAAAAGAGGAATATATTGTCATTTTTCCAATACAATATTGACATGTTTGTATCGTCGATATACATATTCAAATATTAAAAACTCAATAAGTTAAAATGTTAATATAAACTCCTTAAAAAAAATAATAATATTAAAAATTACATAAGAAAAGAAAGAACAAAAAATGCAAAAGGAATGAAAAAAAAAAAGATAAAAATTAAACTAAACTAAAAAAATAATAGTTTATATGAATAATTTCTTTTTGATTTTATAAGATTTCATCACAGTTTAATTTTGATACTATACTTACTTAGAGTACAAGAACTTCCCTTCTTAAGTGCGTTTTGAAATTAAAAATATTTTAATTTTATAAATATTTTTTAAATATATAAATTGTTTTATAATGTTATATATTTAAAGTCTTTAGTATTTATATTAGAATGAAATCTTTTTATGAAAATATTATGTATTTTTAAACTAAACTTATAAATATATTTTTCTTTATGAAATATTACATATATTTAATTTAATAAAATTATTTTTAATTAAATTATATTTATTTTTGTTATTTAATTCTTAAATTTACGCATACATCATGTAATTGTCGCGCAATTGTAACGGCAAAAATCTAGTAAATATATTTAAGATAACATAGTAAACATAGATCTTGCTTAGTATATGATGTGTTAAATTTTTATCCAATTCTTAAGCTTTTGCCAAGCAACAAAATTATCAATAGTTTTTAACATTTTGTTTTTCATATTATCTATTACTAGAATTAATCTATATTTTATATAGTTAAATTGCCTCGAGAGGAATTTAATAATATTATTAACTATATATGAATCTTAAAAGAAGATAATGAATAATAAACTTAAAAACGACAAACTTTGAATGTGCCTAAAATAAAAATTCATCATGTAATAGTGATAGTATATTGTAAAATTGCATAGAGAATTAAAAATTTATTTTTAATATAAATATTAAATATCAAATAAAAATAAAGATTAAGTTAAATTTCAAAAGAAAATAATATAATAATGAAATAAAAAAACAGCAATATTACTATGTGCGTGATAGTGAAAAAAAAATAATCAAGTAATAGTGATGATAGCATACAAAAGAGTTATATTAAAAAAGTGAAAATTTATTTTCAATAAAAATACTAAATATTAAGAGTAAATATGCACTTTAGTTCCTGAATATTTCGTGATATAACATTTTAGTCTTAAAAATATGACACACATTTTAGTCCTTCGCAGTTAAAAAAAATAACTCTTTAGTCTCTAAAAAAGATTAATGTGATAGGGTTTTAAAACTTTCAAGGACTAAAGTGTATGTTATTTTTTTTTGTAGAGACTAAAGTGTTATGTCTCAAAATATTCAGGGACTAAAATGCATATTTAATCAAATATTAAATAAAAATTGTGTTAAATTTTAAAAGAAAATAATGGAATAATAAAATAAAGAGAAAATAATAAGGAGGTGTATGTGTCGATAAGAAAAAAAATAAATCAAATAATAATGATGGCATATAGTAAAATTAATATTTTAAAAAATGACAACAATTTTATAGAGTAATAGTGGTAAGAAAAAACACACAAATAGTGAATTGAGGTAGTAAATAATCTCGACGTGGTAAGCAATCTCAACCTCTTGAGACGAGGACACGTTTTCAAATCTCAAAAAAATAACTCTTATGAAAAAATCGCATAATCCTAATGTTCTTATAGTTTAATGAAGATTAGTCCCATGGGCAAATCAAATAAGTCAAATATGTAATAATATCATGTAGTTTCACAAAAAAATATTAATAAAAAATTAATATAAGACAATTACTATGAAAAGTTTTTGGAAAAATTACTTTGAGAATTAATTTTTAATAAAATTAATAATATAAAATAACCCACACGGATAAGAGATAATTAGTTTATTTTATTTATTTACTTAATTTGCTGAGAAGATAACTAATTTATAAAATAAAGTGAACCCGCTCATCTTTTCTTTTATATATATATATATATGGGGTGAGAAACCGCCTAGCCATTTCAGAGCTATTAAAATTGTGAGCTACCTCCACATCGTTGATCGATAAAAGCTTTCTGCTTAAGATTGAATGAACGTTTTCAAGTTACTAATATAAAAGAACAAGATAATGAATACGAAAAGCTTTTGCTGTTTTTCTCACTGCTAAGGTTGCTTGTTATATGAAAAATGTTTGGTGTATAATTAAATACTTATAATTTTTGTTTATCATACTTTTGTATAAAAAAATATTAAATTAAATTATAAACGACTATAACATTTATAAAATATAATATAAATTTATGAAAAAATTAAAAAAATTTAAAATATTTGAATTGGACAAATAATGGGGTCGTTGTTATATTGAACCTTCTGGCTTTTCTTATGTCACACAACTTGTCAAAATGAAAACATAAACAACTTTATAAATTCCTTTGACAAAGAAAGTCAAATTTAAATTCATTTGATCCATGTTAATTTTTGGATATAAGACTTGTCAACCTAATTAATCAATGAAAAATGATGACACATCATTTTTTATACATCTCTCTTTATATCATTTTTAAATAGTTATAATTAAGTAAACAAATAATTAAGAAAAAGTAATGTAATTAACGATATAAAAAATAATGAAAAAAATTATATAAAAAAATGATGTAAAAAAAAAAAAATTGTTAATCAATGACTAATAATATACATCAACTCTCCAATATGATTAATTTATTATTTGTTGTCTATACTCTCCCCCACACACACGCGTTTGTCGTTTACACGAAAAAAATAGATTGTACTATATAATATATGGGGTTTTCTCCTGTGCCCGTCCCATCAAAATTTGTGTTTGTATTCATTTATTAAATAATTTTTTTATCTTGATTGATTTTTATTTTTATTATTATTTTTATTTTAAGCTTGACTTTAAATTTTTTATGTTACAAATTTTAATTTTTTAAATTTTAATTGTTTATTCTACATTTCTTATTTTTTATACATTTATCTATTGTGTTATTTAACTTAAGAAATAAAATAAGAACATGTCACATAATTATAAATACATGTATGAACTGACTTATCAAATTATAAATTATTATCAATAAAATATCTTATAAAATCAATTAATAACATTATATCAAGTTAGGAAGGTACTATTACTTTTGAAAAAACAAAGATACAAAGGATTCCCATAATATATTTCTTAGGAAAAAAGATGATATTGCCTCAATAGTTTCTGGCTCATTTTCTTCTGAGTTGTATATCAACAAAAAACAGAATGATATACTCAACGTAGATAACAATAAACAAAGTCACAACAACTATAAATTTCGTTGACAAAAAAAGTTAAATTTAAATCCGTTTGATCCATGTTAATATTTTCATTAATCAATAGCCAATGATATACATCAACTCCCCAATGTTTATTTTTTTTTTGTACAACCCCAATTGTAATTTATTATTTGTTGCAAGTTTGTACTCTCCCTATATATACAATTATGTTTGTTGTTTAGGTGAATAAACAGATTATAGTACATTTAGGCAAACAAACTGAGGACCAAAGTTAACTCTAAAAAAATAATTGTTGAAAAGATCTCTTAATTACGATTGTGTTTGAGAATTAATCTTATAATAATGTTTATTGAGATATCTAGTAAAAAAAAAGGTAAACAAATTGCTTCTAAAGTCTCTGGGTCATTTCCTTGCGAGTAGTCAAGTGCCAACAAAAAACATAATGATATACTCAACCTACGTAAAAATAAAATAATTTAGTGAAGATCATCTTGCTCATTGGAAGGGTTTTGCTGCGAATTGGGATGGACCAAACTCGGTAACGTGTCAAATTCAAACAAAACTCCTTCAAATCAATTTCAGGGTTTCTCAAGTCTGAAACTCTACTTTTTCTTATACATATATATACAATCCACGCAAGGGAGCAATCAGTAGGATTCAGCTTTTTTTCTCCTTTTTTTTTTAAAATATTTTTTACTCATATATACCCAAAGTATATAATCTTTTCAATCTTCTCACCTCTTTTCCTTGCCTCCAATGCATACCTATAAATAGAATGTAATCAATATGGATTTGAATGATATTAATAATGATTAATTAATAATATTAATTTTAGTAATTTGTTTCTATAGGTAATTTTTTATATTATTTTTATATCCTTAATAATAATTATATTTATAATTCATTCTATCTTTTTCATCGATTTTTAATAATTAAATAGCATAGAAAAGATGATCTGGAGTCAATTTGCAACAATCAAATTAATGATGTTAAAAAAGCTACTTTTTCTTTCTCTTAAAATTTGAGTAAAATGACGATATACTTTAATTTTCTGTAGAAAATGCTAGTCTAGATATTTATGACTTTTTTTAAACAAATTGTTTTCATAATTTTAAATTAGAGACAATAATTATATAAAATCCTCTTAATGATTCTAGGAATCAAAATGCTGTATGATAAAGATTGTCTGATTGAGTCTATTTATATGACCTTTAATCATTTGATCCTACCCAAACCTCCGTAAAAAAAAAAAAAGTAACAACCATAATCGAAGCTAACATAATTCCCCCATCACCAACTCCATCCAATTAAATAGTAATCCTTGTTAATTAATTGTCTTTAACCCATTATTATGGGTAGACCCCACCTGTGATAGGTAATAAAATCTTTCATAGTTTCTTCTCCTTTGTTTTCCAACTTTCATATGCTCACCTATCACAAAGGGAAAATCCGCGGGGTGTGAAAAATCAAATTAACAACTTCTTTATTAAATATCAGTCTTCGTATTAGTTATATTATCTTTTTGTTATATAATTTCACTTTTTCAATTATTTTTTAATAAAAATAAAACCGTATTTGCCAATTTAAAAGATTCCATGATACAATTGTAAACAATGCATGCCATACAATTGATCCCTATATTTAAAACAACAATTCATTTCTTTATGCCTTTGAAACTTATTCAAGGTCTGAATTTATATTCTTTCTTTTCTTTCCTAATAGGCAGCTACCAAGAAATACATGTTACTCATTACTCTTTCATTTTTCTTCTTTTCCGTTATCATTATATCCACGGGAATATAGCTAATAAAATGAGACAAACTATCACTTTATCTCCACCAGCATGATGCAGATAGTATATATCTTTCAAGCAATAAATTAAAGTCCTATCACTACAAGAAATTTGCGATTTAACGATGAAAATTTGCGAGGGAAAATTTCTCTCGCTAATCCCTCGTTAATTAGCGAGGGAATTGCGAGGGATTAGCGAGAGAACTCTGAGTCCTCGCTAAATTTCAAAAATAAATCTGAGGAGTAAATAACGAGTTAATAGCGTGGGAATTGCGAGGGGTAGTTTCCCTCGCTAAAATCAGCGAGGGAATTGCAAGGGATAGTTTCCCTCGCTAAAATTAGCGAGGAAATGCGAGGGATAATTTCCTCGCTAAATTTAGCGAGAGAATTGCGAGGAAAATTCTCGCTAAACCTAAAAAAGTGTTAGCGAGGGATATTTCCGTCGCAAATCCTCACGAGAACACCGATAAGTTAAAATAATTTAAAGAATTCTAAATTTTTGCATATAGGACCTTCCTCTCACTCTCTCACATTCACTTTGACATTCCCTCTCACCATGTGTCTCTCGTTCTCTCCCTCTCACTCTCGCAGAACTCCACCCACACAACAAGAAATTCTTCCTCTTCTTCTTTCCCCCTCACTCACACTCTCACTCTCTCTCTCTCTCTCCACACACTCTCTCGTGCTCTCCCTCTCCCTCACACTCTCTCGTGCTCTCCCCTCCCTCACACTCAAAGCTGCCCGGATCTCCTTCTTTGTCTCCCTCTCATGCTCTCTCTCCACCGTCGTGCCATCCATCGTGCAGCGCCGCCACCACTGTTGCGTGTGCACTCCAGATCCGCCATCACAAGCTCGCAACCTCTACCTCTGCTCCACAGGTAAGCCTTTTTTTATGTGTATCTAATGGTCTGTTGTGTAGTTTATCTCTTGATAGCTGTAAAACTAGAGCTTCGTTAAATTTTTTATGTTCCTCTTTAATCATGGAAGGCATATTCCTCCATTATCTCTCTCTTGATAATGAAAATCTTCCGAGTAATCAGAAAGAGACTGCAAAAGTTTACCCTGGACTTGTAATTGACTATCTTTCCTCAGTTAATTAGGGTGCTTCCTTTTAATTAATTGGGAATGGTTCTGTTTCACTATTTTTTTCTCGAAATGTTGTATGATAATTCTATAACCTAGGTTTGTTATATATTATTTATTTCTTCATGTTGCTTGGATCCTAACTTTGATTTATGGACGTGGTGCTAAACCAGGAAAATATGAAGGCTGGCAAAGTTTACTCAATTTAAGTGTCAATATCCTATACCTTACAACAAACAACTTTCCATGAAGTTCTATTCAACTTCAGTGGCTCCTTTCCTTTTTATCATAGTTATTCTTTTTATCACCACCGTTAGCTTCTTTTCCATTGCCTTTTTTCTGTTTGAACATTTAGCCTCGAAATAAAACAATGCAATGTGTCTCAAATTTTGAATGCATATGACAGGATTGTTTCGAGATAGAGGAAGTAATATGTAAAAGAAGCTCTTTTTTTCCCTCTTTTTTGTACCTTGACTTTGTTACTGAGATAGCAAAATATCACAAATTCTCGGCTCCTTCCTTTTTTTTTTTTCTCTTCACGATGACTTTCTCCCTTTCCTAATACGATATACATGATAAGTATGTTTAGATGGAAGCAAAGTGATGGTGCTCCCATCGTATTTGAGCCTGCAAGGGAAAAATTACATCACCTTTAAAGGATGAGTTTTCTCGATCCTATCCACTGCTTCCTTATCGCTTTCTTTGTCCTCCTCCTGCACACCGATAAATTTCACTTTAACAAAAAGTGTTTAGCGTAAACAATATTTATGGCAAGAAAAATTACTTGAAGCAGCTATTGTTATTGTATGCATATGGATGCCAAGTTAGAAGACCTCCTCAAGTATACGAAAAAGATTGTGTAAAAGAGAAATGATAGAAGATAATTTTATGCATAACCTTCGACTTAATTATATCTTGATGGTCTAGGAATGATATTCTTAATCAGACACCTAGATTCTCAAAATGGTTGATATTCAATTTATTGCAAACTAGCCTTGGTAACATAGATAATGCAGTCTTGTTGGAACATTTATATGGTCAATGTTTTAGAGAAACCTAGGAAAGGATAACCTTTTTCTAGGTTATAGTCATTGGCTCTGCATGAGAAAGTTACTTCTCTAATTTCCTTTTATATTTGTTCCCGTAGGAAGGACTTCACGCAACAAGAAGTCAATTTCAGGTGTATATACTATATACGTGTGCAACCATGAAAAGCAAGCTTCTGCCATAGTGACTCTCACTATATATTTTTATTGGAACACTTGGTAGAAAAGGCAAAGGTGGAAAGATAAAGGTAAAGAAGCAAAGGCCAAAGGATCAATAATTGTAAAGTATGCAAACTGGTAGATCATGGTTGGTGTACTGTAGATTGGCCTTTAGGTTTCTTCTTTGCGACTCAATTCAACCTAGCTTTGTTTTTTAAGGAAGATTTGAGTGCATGGGAGAATATGAGACTGAGCAAGCTTCCACTGAAAGGCAAGAGTCCAGTTGGTGGATCTCCGAAAGTGAATCTGTTGTAAACCTTTCATAGTCAACTAATAATCTGCTACTTCTAATTAAAGAAAAATTATAAAATAGGATTGCACTAGCTAAGGTTTTCTTGCACTTATTTAAGTCTATATTTTAGGTAATGCACTTTATCTCAACCCATCAGATTGCAATTGGTGAAACTAGCTAGAATGGTATACTAATAAAAGATGGTTAAGTTTAAATTTTACACAATAATCAATGGGTAATTGAACAATTGGCAATACCTAATCAAAGGATACATTTAGTAAAGAATTAATGGTTAGAACTTCTGCTTAGTAACAGAAAAATAATTTTTTTAGCTGAACTTCTGCGAGATTGAGATTAAGTCTATTAACACTTTAAAGCATGCCTATATTTTTCTTTAAAAATATGGTTCTGCCTAATATTTAGAACTATCTGTTGGAACTATCTGTAACAATCAAGAATATTTAGAAGCTACAAAAAAGCTTCAGTGACTTATTTGGTACCTGAGTCAAGAAGAGAATTACAAGCTTAAATATTTACTGCTTTTGTGAACATAAAACTGTTCTATTGTATTGAGAGCAAAGCGCTTCATAGGTGTCTAGGAGAAGTTTTTGTTGTGTTTAGCACTTAGCATAATAGAGGATCATTGTGTATGCTTTTGTATGCTCATGTGTTAAGTGTTGCATTGCATGGGTTTAGATATTTAAAATCTGCCACAGTTTGGACAGATTGTCCTACTCAATTAACAAAAGCTTTTTTGAGTTTGTTTAAAATATCTGTTTTGGACAACACGCCATGCATGTTTAATGCCTTTTAAAAAACCAGAATATGTTGATTTTTTATAGGATGCTAAGGTTCTTATTCCAATCAATGGATTTTATGTAAGAATATGTTGGGTATATCTGTTTTTCTTTTCCTTCAGTTATCTTCTTGAATGGCATCACCTTTCATTTGGTGGAAATGGTTTAACAAATTTTTTGATAGGTAATACTGGTTTTTCCTCACATTGTGAATCTTCCTTTGGAGAAGTTCCAAGCAGCACTTGGTCGCGTATTGCAGGTATGCTTCATTGCTTTATAGTTAATGAGTTGCTAATTCTAAGTTTCACTTCTTAAAGTTTAAGTAGAGCTAGAACCAAATACATGGAATTTAAGGTTGGGAACATTGTAAATTGCAACTTCACAAGATCGGCAGAGGCCAGAATTATTTGAAAAATTGTGATAACTAACCACTTCATGCATCTTTTTGGTAAATTTTGGAAATAGTGAAATTAAGGAAGATTTGAGTTAGGAAGCATGGACCCTACTTGTATGCTTACAGGTAAATAATAGAGCCCACTCCCCACGAAAGTGACCAAGTGGAGGAAAAATCAGGAAAGTACAATAATAAAAGCGGCATGACATAGCAACTTGCGACTTTGCCAAGATTCTAGCTCTTAGCATATTTTAACATTCAAAAACTACAATACCATCATTGGTATATTGAATTTTAAACTCATATGAATACACTAACTGATCATAGCAATAAATACACAGATTTGAATTGGGTAAAAAATAATTCTGCATTTCCTCTAATGAAATATTCATTTGAACCAGATTGACGAATGAGTGTACAAAGTCCAGGTTGGGCATGATCTCCCCCAAGCCTGAGTAATTATGAAATGTGAACAATTAATTAAATTAATGATCTTTGAATGTACTATCGCATCTGCAGCTTTAGTACATTGGTGACCCAATATAACACATTTATCCTGAAGCTTTGCTAATGTAGGTGGTATATTCCTACAAAGCCTCCAGATAAAGATCCTGACTTTAGGAGGCACATGAAGCTTCCAAATGCATTTCCATAAAGTTGTGAATCTGCCAAACTCAGAAAACTGCTCATACCCAAGAGTGCCATTTTGAACTTTTGAATCAATAACTCTAGTCCACTCACTCTAGTAGGCGCTTGATGTGACCACGACAAGTGTACCGGATCGTCAAGTAATAAAAATGGTGAGAAATCGGATATCGTTCTCAGGGCGTGAGCGTGAGCGCCTAGGCGCTGAACGTCCAGAACGCATTTGTTGTCATGAGCGTGAGCGCCTAGGCGCTTCGTTTTGAGCGCCTAGGCGCTCAACATCCAGAATGTCTCCTTTGAAGCTTTAAGGGTGCTTAGGCGCTCATTTTGTAGCGCCTGGGCGTTAAGTGCTCAGCAGACTTGCTCTTGATCTTCCTTGGAGGCTTTAAGTCCTCTCTTCTTGAGTGCTTTACTTTGCCACATTGACTTTCATCATATTTCTCTTGGTGCCTACAATCAAAACAACAACAAATGAGCTAGAGCACCAATAATTCTAATCAAAATGAACTCAATCTAACAAACTAAGATGGATAAACTAAAAAGACAAAATAAAATTGTTTTAAGGTCAAAACAACGTCAAAAGTTAGGCTTAAGCAGTGAAATCCCCTCAAAAGGCTTTGGAAAAACAGATAATCTAGCAGATTATCAGCGCTCTTCACTGAAAAGTGCCCCCTGGCAACTGGCAACCAACACGTTGTATCCTGATGATGACTCTGACTCAGAGGAATGGAAATAATATAGCTAGCTTCATTTGGTGAGAAAAGAGAATTAATTAGGGGTTCATTCCATCTTTTCGAGTCATCTAACATAAGTTGGGAAACAAATTCAGTATTCTCCAACTAGACTAGGTAGCTATGAGTTTTAAAACTCCCCTACTTTGGTATCCAAGGATACTACCACTTCTTTATATTCTCACCACTTCCCACCCTCCAAATAAAACCTTGCTCCAACACCCTCCTACTAGCCACGATACTTCTCCATGTAAAAGATGGGTTGGACTAAAGAGCTGCTGACCAAAAATCTCCATTAGAGAAATACTCAGCTCTGATTAATAACACTTTGACGAAAATATCGAACTTACTTTTACCCAATTCAAATCGGAAACTAAATTAATAACTAAATTAAAAATTAAAAATTAATTAATATTGAATAATTTTAACTTTTTATTAAATTTTTAAAAATTGATTGAATAGATTAAATTTTAAATTTAATTTTCAAAATCAATCAAATTTATTGAAACTAATTAATATTATATAATATATTTATTTAGTAAATTAAAAATTGATTTTTTTATTTAAAATTGATTCAAAGTAAACTATAAATACTCCTACTTACCATAACCTTAACATATTGTAAACTTCATTGAGAGAAGCTATATATCTTCTACTGACATGAAATAGAATAGCGTGGGTAAAATGAATATAATCCTCGATTAGTGAAAATTTCATGTTTTATCATGGAAACTCTTTATTAATGTATTGATTATGTGTATATATGTATCTATTGAATGGATTGTGTAATTGAAATGGTTGCATGTTTCTCTATTGAAGTAAATAGTAGTTTAGAAATTCTGTGTTGATGTTACTTGAGCACTCTCTAGTTCATGAAAATCTCATTTTTCCTTAACTCAAATGCTCAAGACTCTCTCACCTTTATTTTTGTAATTACTTGAGTTATTTGCCTAACTTGCATATGACATAAAGACATTGGTATTTTAGAGGGTTTGCCTAATTACTTTTGATATGTGTTTATCATATATTCTTCTATATGTGATTACAGGTAGGCGAGTTAAAGCATCCAGTTTTCTTACAGAGATCTCATGCCAAAGTTCATAAGAAGAAAGATGGAAGTTATGTCTCTGAGCGCTCAAGGAACTTCATTGTAGGTGTCTTTATAATTTAAGTCATTTATATTTGTTAAGTTATTGAATTTTTTGTTAATACTCTTCTTGTTTTGTTATTTTAGGAGTCATATGACACCGCGATGTCAGAAAAATATGGAGAAAACTCTTCCACTCATCCTATGGTTGATCCGCATGTATGGTTGGATGCAGCGGGTCCTAACAAGAAGGGACGAGTGCATGACATAGGTAACAATTTACACATTAACAATAACTCCATGCATGCTTCATCCTCGGAGGTTACGGGTCCTTCTCGCTCTACACCTTTGACACAAGACATAATGATATACTCAACCGTAAATACGGTAAAATGTAAGTGCAAAGCAGTGGCAACAAATTGAATGGCATCTTTTGTCCGGACTCAACTAGTCCCCATGTTTGCGCCCTTCCTATCTACGATTCAATCAGTAAATGTTGCTCCACAAGCACCATTGCAAGGTGAAGCAATTGGGGAGGGTCAAGAGGATGATGATTATGAAGACGAAGACGAAGCAAACTTAGATTGATTGCGTATTTCTGTTTATTCTTGTTTTGTATGACATTGTATAAAATTTTGAACTTATAATAACTTTGAATCATTAGTAGATTTATTTTGGATTTGTATTTTGTTGTTTTTTATTATTTTTGCTGGATAATCTTGATTGAAAAGATTTACAGGTATATTGGATATATTAAAAACGTATTTTATTAAATTGGTGAAAAAAAAAACTAATTTGCGAGGGATTAGCGACGGAATAGCGAGGACATAATGTAATTTGCGAGGGAATGAGCAAGGAAATAGCGATGGAAATCAGCTAGGGATTAGTGAGGAAATAGCGAGGGAAATTAGCGAGAGATTCGCAAGGGATTAGCGAGGGAAATTAGCGAAGGATTAGCGAGGTATTAGCGACGGAAATCAGGGAGGGATTAGCGAGGAAATAACGAGGGATTAGCGAAGAATTAACGAGGGAAATCAGCGAAGGATTAGCAAGGAAATAGCGAGGGAAATCAGCGAGGGATTAACGAGGGATTAGCGAGAGAATAGCGAGGGATTTTGATTGTAATAGATTCAAAATTAGTGCGTATATTCTTTATGTAGCGACGGAATTTCCCTCGCAAATTTGCGAGGGAATACAGTCACCAGTTGTTTTAAATTTTGCGAGAGATTCGCGAGGGATTAGCGAGGGAAATTTTTGTTATTAGCGAGGGATTAGCGAGAGAATACGTTCCCTCGCTAATTAGTGACAAAAAAAAATCGACGGACTTTTCCCTCGTTAATCCCTCGCTAATCTGTCGCAAATAATATTTACGAGGGATTAACGAGGGAAATTTCCCTCGCTAATTTACTGATTTCTTGTAGTGTATTTTTCATCACCCGAGGAAATTATATATGTCATCAAACATTTATGAAAAATTAGTGAAGCTGATTAAATATTATACATAATGAAATTGATCAAACAATATCAATTATCAAAATTTAAGTATACAAGAAGTTCATAGGAGATGACTGCAGCCTGTGAGCCTTAAAAAGTTGGTAATTATTTCCTTCATCTGTGTACTCAATTGCAAGCAAATGGTTCTGCACATTAAGGTGGATTAAAATGAGACTTCAAGAACTGTGGAGAAAGCTCCAACAAACAAAAGACAGATAATTCTTGCAAAGAACAAAATTCATTCATTCATCCTTTGTATCACAATCACAACTAATATGAATATGACAAAAACAAATATTCAAAGACAGATTCTTGTTTTATTGATTTATTGAGTTTTGTGTTCCTCTTCTAATGCCTAAGATTTGTCCTTATTAAAAATTAAAAAGGACTTAGGGGAAAAAAAAAGAATTCAATTTATATATGGCTACTGTATATCAACATAGAGTTTGTCTTGGTGCCAACTACCATATATTTATAAAGATTTTCTCATTTGCATTAAAGCGAAGAATACAATCTGACCAGCAATAAACACAATATTAAACTCCAACTCAATACCTCAGGCAGCATATGAAGTCTCTCAAACAGAAAGTAAAACCAATAAATGTAAGAAATCCAAAACCATATTCAATAATCCGCCCAAGCAATTCAATCATAAAGCATCACAATATGCAAGAAATGCATGATCAGTTACATGAAGCCTCTTAAAGACGGAAAAAAAAAACACCTGAACAATATCTGTTGGAGGAAAGATATTGAAAACTCTTAAAAGCACGAAGTGTGAAACATAACAGAGCTTTGGTTTTGTATTCCACTCTCGAACATAGCCAAATAATATACGAAGCTATTCATTGCCCAAGCCCTGAAGTGCTCTATCTATATGATCTTCAGCTCCTCTCTTCCTGCAGAAAATTCAATTAAGTGTATGCCAATCGGATTCAGACAACAAAATAGATTACTGCTAACCTGTAAATTTCTGCAAATAACTCAAAAAGCCTACGGGGCCTCTGCAGTTCAAATGCAATTTGGATTGCTTCAGTATAGTTAGCATCTGAGACAGTATTCTCTAACTCTTGAGCTTTCAAAACCTTGATTTGGATTTCTAATGTTGATGCAGGAAGAGAATACTCTATGGGGCCTGCGCAGTTCACAGCAATTTGGATTTCTAATATAATTTCAAATGCAAAGGAAATTAAATTAAGTTTTGCATACGAATGACTAATCTTGTTTTAAAAGAACTTCTAAGAATACTCATAACTTCCAGTTTCACCGGTCATCTTGCATACATCATGAGAACTCTGGACCTTGATAAGCTTACTCAATCCAAAATCTCAAACTTTTATATGGTCAGCACTAAAATTGACTAAAAGAACATTCTTGAAATTTTAGAAAATAAAGTTCAACACTGAATACAAAGGCTTCTAAATTCCGGCTGCATGTTCTTAATGACATAAAATTTTGTCAATCTAAGATAAAAGCAAATTTTGCTTCAATTCATTATAAGTAATACATCATGATATACTATCTGTAGCAGGTAAACCATATTAATATTTCATATATATGATGCAAATAACCAACTTACCTTGGCTTTAGGTCTCGATGAATTATAACATTTGGTTCATTATGAAGTTGATAGCCGTTGCAGGACTAAGGTTCATTTTCATTTTGTTTTAAAAATAATTGATATAAATACTTGGAAATTTCATGCTATCTTGATAATACATATATCTAAGCTGTTTAGAACAATAAAGAACAAGCAACAACTTGAGAATGCTAGAAACACACACAACAGATAAGATGTCCTACGACTTCTATGACTTTGAATGAAGAATTTCCAACTTTACATATCTCACATTTTAGGAGAAGTTATCACAGATAGAAAGAGGAACACAAACTAATGATCTCTAACTCCAAGAACCAAGAGAATTATCCAAATATGCTGAGGCTTTTAAATCCACCATTATTCTTTTCATATGTTAAAGAGAAGTGATTGAAAAAGAAGGAAATAACCTATGAACTGTAAATAAAAGAAAAACCAAGAAATTTAATACCTTCAGTTTTATGAGCATGAGAAGGAACATGGCCAACTGGCGAAGTTGATGACTTATCCTCCAACACTACCTGAAAAATGCACTAATAGTGTCGGAAACTTAGACCATATTTTCTTGGAAGACAATTGAAATGCTTACTTTGGAACCACCACCCAGCAACAACTGCACAGCTGCGCCACCCAACCCCAAACACAACCACCGTCCAGCCACTGCCCAAAACCTGAAACCACCCCATCCCAACCACTGCGACCACCGGATCTGTATGCGCCCCTCCAATCTCGTGCCCGAGTTACCGTCGCAGCCACCCAGTACCTACTCGCAACCAACCATTGCCCCTCTCCGGCCCAGATCAGTGAGCCCAGCCACCAACGCCTCCATCCGCGCCACTCCGCCGCTGCTCAGTGCGACCCGTGAGCCAAACCCAGAATAGAACCACCCAACCGAACCACCACGCCCTGATTATCGTCCCAGATCTCAATGGTTTTGGCGGACGTAGATCTAGTTCCTTCTGTAATCTAACGAAGAGAGGAGAGAGAGAAAAAATATTTTTAAATTAGATGGACTAACAAATAAATAATTATAAGTTAAAGGGGCTTTCACATAATTTACATAAATAACACTTTTTACCTCATTATCAAGTAACCAATACTCAATCTTGACCATCCATTTTCATTTTTGTGCATCTAACGTCTAATATAACAAGGATCATAAATGGATCCTAAATTGTAGGGTCCATATTAAAACGACCCGAACGAACAGGAAGGCAGTGTTTTTATTTGGTATTTGGTATAGCTAATTGTGATTTCAGATTTTGCAATTCGCGAGGTGAATAAACAACGTTATTATTTTTGAATAATAATATACAAAATCACAAAAGCACTGATCGCTCACTAACTGGTCCATTGGAAGCCAAATTAGGGCGAGAGACCAAAAACTTAAAATATAATAATCTCAAATTTTCTTAGATTAATTTAATATCAAATTATGACATGCACGATAATACATATTAAAATCATAAGGTTGCTTGGAAAAGATGATGATGAGGTAGTCATGATTAAAACAATCATGAAAAGTAAGGGAGAGAAGAGTTATTCATATCACATAGTAGTTGCTCACGCATCAGAGGCAACATACATACTAGAGTGGTTAGGAATAGATGTCTCTCTCTGTGTATAAATCTATATCAGAGCAGGTTAAACCTACTCATTATAGTAAACTCACACACAGGACCCAATAACAAAACTCACCTATGAGCAACACTTAATAACAATATGCTCAATAACAATATTGATCATAATTTGTGTTAAACGACATGTTCTAATAGTTTTGACATCCAATTAATCTAGATTTTATAAAATTGTAATATGATTTATACTAATCCACATAGAATTATTCTAACATTGTCTCACTTTGACGACATAAGTCATATTACTTTATTTCAATAAGAAAATAATTCTTCAGATTAATCAAATGACATGTGACCATAATAAGATGTGTCATAATTGAGCTAACACTCTTAACTAAAAGGTCCAATACGAGACTACAGACACCTTAACAATGTCAAAAAACATACTCGATAAAAGTACTAACATTATACATGCAAGATGTTCATATCTCAGTGACCCAACAAAAGTGGCATACGATAAATAGGAAAGCACAACAAAATTGCATGTCAATATGTGATCAAAGTACAATTCCTAACAAAATTGCTCAAGCATTCATCCAAAATACTTTATAAGATTTAACAATATTATCTCATCGCAACAACAAAATAAGACTCGATCCAAAATGTCTCTAAAATATGTCATTAACACAAACAAATAATACTATACAAAATAATGATATTAATATCGTATGGCAACGACAATAGCAACACAAGTATTCAAGGTCTCGAGACACAACAAAATGAGGTCACTACAAAACCACGAAACAAACTTCCACTAATTCAAAACATAAAAAAGACCTCACTTTGTAGTTTGCTAATGAGTCATACCAAGTTTGCTTAAGTATCTCCATAGTACGAAAATAATATCAAAATGTGCACAAACTGGAATATACATTAAGTTGCCAACAGTGGAAGCATGTGAGATGATCTTTATTACAACATTTTGTTTATCATTTTGAGGACATTGAGTATCAAACAATCTCTCACCCTTTTGAATAAGTAAAGTACAAATTGAATTTATTTAGAATTCTTTCAATCTCATATACTATAAGTTCTATCATGTGAATCTCAATGCTTAAAACGAAAGAGGCATCACTAAGAACCTTATCAAAATATGTTGTCAACATCTACTCCATCTCATATACAAAATCAATATTATCATTAGTCTAAAGTATACCATCAATGCATATAAGACAAGAACAATGAATTCGCTCCCACTATTCGTAAACTATCAGAACTAGCTATATTCTCCTAAAAGAAATAAGATCAAAATCCTAATATAAAGAAACTTTTAAATTACTAAAGTGAATAAACGACTACAATTATCCATAATAGAAATTAAAACTAAATTCCTTCTTATAGAAGGTACACTAAATAATTTTTAGTATATAACCTCAAAGAAATTACTAATATGTGCTCTACTTTGACACTAATTATATTTCCTATTATGATCATCATATCCCCTTCACTCAGTCTCCTCTTGCTTCTCAACTCATTTCTTATTCTCAAGCCAATTCTTAAACCTCAAACTATCAGCTTGGTTATGTCCAAATATGTGCAACATTTGCATTTGTCATTAAAGTGATACTTAGGTTTGACAATAGAAGTCTCACTCTCATGCTTGGTCTTTGTCAACAGAGAGAGGTAATAAGCCTTTTAGATTATTTATCAAACTTCTTGAATTTATCACCAACAGATTTGAAAAATTCCTTAGTATTACTAGTTTCAGGAATGCTCTCTTTAATGATTTTATCCACGATATACTTTATGGTCATCAAACAAACTTTATTGGAGCGAGCCCATCTTTCGTGTTTTGTTCTTTCCGCAATGGATGACATATTAGTGGGCCTCAAAGACTCTTCCTCATGTGAGAGCAACATCAAGATTAGAGATAGCCACAATCAGTTTCATAGATTCTACCCACTCTTTATAATTAGTCTCATTCAGTTTTATCATAGCATTTATTTGCATAGATAAAACTAAAAATCGATATATTGAAGGGAGATTTTTCTTCAAGCACATTACTATTATAAAATTGAGCAAAAAATCACAATAGAGCTCTCCCATGTAATTGTAATCTCGTCTAATGGTCCCGAATTACAATACATGAGCAAACTCCCAAGACATTAAAATCATGTCCATAAAGCTGGTACCGAAAGGATACTAAAAATCCTAAGGACACAACCTTTTATACCTTTAACTAATAACTAGAAATTATATTAAAAAGCATTTTCTTAAAGCTAGTAACAATAGGAGACTGAAAACTCTATCTAGGTGTAGAAATAGGTCAGACGACTCATCAAGGGCCTATAGCTTGACTTGTTTTAAAGCCTAATCTGGCCTAATCGGTTTAATAAAAATGTTAGGTCAAGGCTTTTTAAAAAGCTTATTTAATTAAACAGGTCAGACTTTAAGTCTTTGAAAAAGTCTTTTAGGCCTAGTGGGTTGACCTATTTAATTATATATATTATTACTTTATATATATTATGATATTTTAATATTTATATAATATAATTAATTTTATAAATAATATAATGTTTTTGAAAGCCTAAGCCCGTTAGCCTAGATAAAAGCCTATACCCATTAACTTTTATTGTTGACCTATTTAAAGGTACAAGCCTATTTAAAGGCTTTATTATAAAATAAACATTTAAATAGACTTTCAGGTCAAGTTAGACTTGATTGTAATATTAACATCTTTATCACAAGTACCAAATATGCTACCGACACGTTCAAAGATTTATCAAAAAGAAAGAGAGGAGTGGTTGCACAAAGGACATGCCAAAAGAAGAGTAATTAATTAGTATGATGATCAATTATTTGTTATGTCTATACTACTTCTGCTTCTCTAACGAATTGTTTACCGTGAAATATGAATGGAATATTCATGCTCTATGTGGTCTGTGCATTGAACCCCAAAGGGAAAACTATGTACGGCTATCTCAGATATATGTATAACTTAACACAGTTCATAACATTTTTCAAGTGCTAAATTCAAATTCTATATCATGATTTGCAGATAAAACAAAGTTACCTCATAGTAGGCAAGCCTCAGCCTAGGATATGGGAACAACATGGCCAGGACAGAAGCCAGAGCTCCAAGGGCTATGGATGCCACATTAATAAGGTGCATGGCCACTCCTGCTTGTGCACCATGTATCACAGTGCTGACGTAAATAATCACTAGCTGTCCAAATGCAATCCGCTTAGTCATCAAGTGGGTTGATTCTGGCAGAACAACCACGAAGGCACAAACTGCCACTGCCAGCGCCGCCACATAGTTAGTGAAGTTACCAGGTCCTATCACCTGCAAGCTAAGTAGGGAGAGGATCATAACCTGGAGGGTTGCAATAAGGACATGCCAGCAACCTCTTAGGTTGTCACCAAGTGTTGCATCTGACACTATGAGGATTGTTGTCACATAAGAGAAGGCTGGGAATTCGAGGTAGGGCCTGAGAGGTACAGGGCCAAAGAGGGAGGTGCACAGGGGCGAAGGCAGGATTTTAATCTTAGGGGAGCAGAGATTAAAGATTAAATATGTGTCTCTAAATATTTAAGTTAAAAAAATCTAATTATCATATAATATAAATATAAAAATAAATTCAATTCAATTCATAATCAACATGCTTTAAATTAGAAACATTTATAATAAACACAATTGAATATAAGACAATTTTAAATACATACTTATAATTTTTAAGTTGTACTTGACGCTATTTGATAGAATAAAAGTCATCTATTATTGCATCTGTAGTGAATTTTTCAGCAATATCCTTTTTAATGTAAATAATCATGTAATCTGTGAAAAAATCATATTTCATCTTAATCCGCAACCTTGTTTTCATAGTTTTCATAACTAAAAAGACATGCTTAGTAGTTGTTGTTGATACAGAAATAGTCAAAACAAACCGAAACAATCTATCAATCAAAGGATAAACATTTAGTTTTTTATTAGAGGGACCAACAAAAAAATATACCATGTATGTATAAGAAAAATATTCAATTATTCAAAGTTGAGGGGACCATGGCTCAAACACATCTCCCCTGGTTCTGTCCCCGGAGGTGCAACCTACTATGGTGTATGCCAAGGTAGTTCGTAGAGCTGAGCCCAGGGACGGATACAAGGGGGCGAGCATGGGTCTCGACCCCCTTTTCTCATTAGTTTCTTTTAAATATTAATAATTAAATTAAATTTATTAAAAAAATAAAAAGGTAATTATATTAATCTTTTATAAAGTTAATATTTATTATATTAACATTCTTATTTAAAAATTATACATACATCCCGATTTTATATATCATTATTATATCCTAATATCTTTCTTTATTTACAAAATTATATATACCTATTCTACTTTATGTACAAATATTATACTAAGTCTTATTGAAAATACAAAAAAAAAAAATATAAATATTTCTTAAACAAAAAATGTGTCAATATGATAAGCACTAACATTAAGAGAAGTCAAGATAATTATAGAAAATATAAAAATGATGAAATTTAAAAAAAAATGTATACTTAATATGTATTTGACATATGATTCATAATTATTTTATATACATTGATATTATAATTTTAACTCATTTTTCTATTAATTTTTAATTTTTATATAATAAATCTACTAATTATTTTATATACTTGATATGTATACTTTATATCCATTTTATATATATATATATATATATATATATATATATATATATATATATATATATATATATATATATATATATATATATATATATATACACACACACACATATATAAACTTAATTTTACTTATAAATAACGATGTAAATGACAAATATTATTGTCATACATTTAATATCTAATATAAATATTTTTTTTTACTTTTTTCACTTTATTCATAAATCTTCTATATATTGAAAGAAAAATATTTATTTAAAGTGAACAAATAAGAATATATTTATTCTAATTTAAAATAATATATTTTAATTTTAACCTACTAAATAATTTAAAAATAAATACATCTTTATTTATTAATTTTAAATTTTTTTATATTTAATAATATAATTAATAATTTTTAACTCCTTCACTGAATATTTTTTGAATATGTCCTTAGAGCCTAAACGAGGTCGCCACACCTCTGCCCTTGTGTTAGCAATTGTGGTTGCTTTTGACATAATGAGGAGGCTAGGTAATTTGAAGCACAAGAAAGATACATTGTGACATGGGAGTAATTTTTAATTTTGTATTAACTTGGGAGTAATTTGAGGAGTGAGGGGCTTTGTAAGAAAGTGCAAGCCAAAGGGTGAGGGTGTGTGGTTGTTAAGAGGCCTAGGAGAGGCATGTATGGGTTTTCCTAATAAACGGCAGGCCTATGAGGATGATAAATAGAGTGACAAGTGACAACAACTGCATTTAAACTGAACAATAGTCCAAAGGAAGCAAGACGACCCAATACTTTTTACCTGCCACTTTTT
Organism: Ormosia emarginata; assembly: GCA_029884605.1. Classification (NCBI taxonomy): domain Eukaryota; kingdom Viridiplantae; phylum Streptophyta; class Magnoliopsida; order Fabales; family Fabaceae; genus Ormosia; species Ormosia emarginata. The sequence continues at coordinate 17,614,272 of JAQQTP010000080.1, read as the reverse complement.
TAACATTTGATTGTTTTAGTGGAATATTTTTCTGACTAGTCTTTTTAACTGCCAACTTTTTTTTTCACGTTTGGAATAAAGTTCTTACTTCTTAGTGGGAAATATGTAGTACTCATTCCTAGGATTGTTCATGAGTTAGTTTAGTTTGTATTTAGTGAAAAAAAAATTCGATCAATCTTGATTTAGTTTAGTTTGATTTTGCAAAACTTTTTTTTTTATCAATCCAAACCAAATTAATTTAACTAAAATTAGGTTGGTTTAGTTTGAATCATTGGGTATCATTTCAATAAATTAACAAAAAAAAAAAGTTAGGCAAAGTTATTTTTACGGTAATTTTGTAATTGTTCCTTCTTTATAAACCTTTATTCTATGTACCAAAAAAAAAAATCCTTATTCTACCAACAGAGGATCGAAACTGCCTCTCCATCCCGTCATCTCCGTCCCGTCAGCCGCCCCTCGTCAAATTCATTTTTGTTTTTCTTTGATTATTACTTCCGCATCTTTCAAGCATAGTATCCTTTTATCACCTTTTTATAATTTAAGTGAAACTTTCAACCCCTACCTACCCCTTTTCTTTTGCAAGCTATTCATGGGATAATTATTTTTAAGCTAAGGATGCCGGTAGGAGGAGAATGATTGCTACCCACTTCTTGAAATTCATTTCTTTAGTTCTTTAAGGTAAATACATAATTTAAAAAAATTTAAGTAATTAATTTTATTGATATAATTTCATAGTTTGTAAGTTAGATGAAGAATTTTGAGTGATATCAATTAAAATTTATTTAGGATTTATTAAGAAAGACCCAATTGGGAATCAACACATATTATAAGTGACTCCTACGTGCTATATGTCTATTTATGCTTTAACAATTTTAAATTAATTTTGTTATTGAATTTTGAATATAGTAGAGTCTTAGAAATTCTTGGGACATTCACAAATTTTTAAAAACTCATTATCAACTTTGTACAATGGTATAAGCTGATAGTTTTGATTATTTTGAAATGCTTTAATATTAATTTTGGATCAAAGATGATAAATGTTATGTGTAATAATTTGTGGCAATAATGGCAACTGTTATGGACATTGGCTTGGGCCAATGGTAGTAATTTATATAGACAATGACTATGCTCATGAAAAAGAAATTTAAATTATTTGAGTGAGTTTTCTAATGTCAAAATATACTCTTCTTGAAATATATTGATTTGCTTGATTTGTGTCAAATTTTAATTATAATAACTTGAAAATTTATTTTTCTTGAAAGGTGTATTATTGCATATTATTTTAGAAACTTGATCTTTATTTTGTTCCATTAGAAATTTATTTTCATGAAAGACTTATTATTACACCTTTTTTTTAAAGACTTATTATTACACCCTTTTTCTTATAAATTATATTTTTGGGAGAAGACCTTATTGAAATACTGTATCTAACAATAGTAAATATTAGCATCGATGCACCTAAGTTTGGATTAGGCCCAATCTAGTAGGGTATATGTTAACTCTGTGTGTAGGCCAACACATATGAGTTGGTTATGGTTTTGAGCTAGACGCTCGTCAATTCAAGCCTTGGGCTTGTCAGACGATTAGTTTACTTATGAGTTGTGTGCTCGTTCTATTTTAGTTCTGCCTAGTGGATTCTCCCACATGGACTGCATTTTAAATGTTTACAATTTATCAATTTAATGTTTGAAAGTTGTTTCTCATTAACTATTATGTTTTTCAATTGGATTTATGATGAATTAACTTGAATTGTTTTATTGAGAAATTATTTTATTATATGATATTGTTATTTGTTAATAAAATACTCATGCCCCACTTATCTCGTTTCTGTTATAGTAGGTAGTAATTACTTACTGGATCACGACTCACTCAAATCGTGATTATGTGTTTTTAGATAAAGGAAATGAGATAGCTTCCAGTTCTACTCATCTAGTTTGTTTGAGGGAGTCTGATATGATTACCGTTGATGAGCTCAACATATTGTTCATGTGGGCATATTTAAGTATTTGTTTTATTTTATTATAAATCTTATTTGAATGCCAAATGGGCAAATACTCTTAGATGTGCTCCATTATTTTTGCAAGCAAGATTCATGATAGAGTTGAATGTTTAAATTAATGTTTTGGCTAGTTACAATGTTTGGACTACTTACTACTGAATTAGAAAATATGATATATCTGATATTAAAGTATGTTTTGAAGCCATGTGGTGATTACAATAACTGTTCTAAAATTCTATGTGGTTTAGAGACTTGTGTGGCTTAGGCTAGCCTATGGTTTGCCCTTGTTACGCAGCAGTTATGGATCTCGAGTTTGGGTCGTGACAAAATTGATATCAAAGCCTTAGTTTTGTCCTTGTGGATAATGGAGCAAGTACCCTATAGTAGGGCCACATTTGTGACTATGAAGCTGATCATTTTCACAATTGGGACACTGTGAAAGGCTTATTAGGATGTTCTTTCCTTCTTTGTTCATTAGTTTTATCTTGTTCGTCCCCTCTTTACTTGTTATGAGTTTGGCCTTTGTTTTGACCTAATTTATCATAATGACCTATTGATAGTGTTGGGTTATAAGTAAATTATGGCTTATGTTGAAAGGGTCTCTTAATCATGATAGTGTATGAGAATTATTGTTATAGTAATATCTATTGGGATATCTGGCAAAAAAAAAAAGGCAAACAAGTTGCTTCCAAAGTTTAATGGGTCATTTCCTTGTGCGTAGTCAAGTGCAAAAAAAAAAAAAACAGAATGATTTACTCAACCTACGTAAAAATAAATAATTTAGTGAAGATCATCTTGCCCATTGGAAGGGTTTTGCAATGAATTGGGATGGAAAAAACTCAATAACATGTCATAATCAAGGTTAATTCTAATGTACACTCTTCAAAGGAGAGTGTACGGTACACCTTATTAATCTTGACCGTTGATTGTGTTGAAAAACACATTAATGGTCAGGATTGATGACATGTAATTTGTTGTTTTTTTTAGTTTTAAGTTGTTTTTTTTACCACTGCCACGTTTGCCACCGGTGGTCACCGCCGACGACCAACCGACCACCTCCAGTCTAGCAACCTTCCAGCAACCTCTGGCTACCTCCGGCCACCTTCCGGCGACCACCTTTTTCAAGTTATACTATTTATTTTTTTAAAGTTGTATAACTATGTAAACAATATTAGTTAAAATTGTACTAATCTTTATATTTTTTCATAAATAATTGTGCATACTGAAAACTCTACAGATTTTATTGTGTGTAAATATTACCAGTTAAAATCTATAGGATTTTTAGTATACAGTTATTTATGAAAAAATATAAGAACTAGTATAGTTTTAACTGATATTATTTTAATTAGTATTATTTACATAGTTATGCAACTTAAAAAAATAAATAGTATAACCTAAAAAAAAAGTGGTGCCCAACTGGCAGTGGACGATTGCCGGCCAACAAAAGTGGTGGTAGTGATGTATAAAAAAAAGCATAAAATAAAAAAATTAAGAAACAAAAAAAACCTGCAACAACAAGTAAAGTCAAGGGTGTATGGAACACCCAAAGATAGGAACGTGCACCATAACACTCGCCCATATTCAAACAATAACTCTGATTTTTTTACTATATTTTTCTTTCACATCACTTTTTACACTATTCTTTATACTATTGATTACATCATTTTCTCTCTAATACTTTCTTTCATTTAATCATAACTATTAAAAAGTGTGATAAAAATAATATAAAAAAATAATATGATATCATCATTTTCCTTCAAACAAAACTCCTTCAAATCAATTTCAGGGGTTATTTCTCAAGTCTGAAACTCTACTTTTTCTTGTTTCTTCCCATATATATATATTCAATCCACGCAAGGGAGTAATAAGGATTCAGCTTTTCTTTTTCTTTTTTTTTTCTTTTTAAATCATTTTTATTCATATATACCCAAAGTATATAATCTTTTCAATCTTCTCTCCTCTTTTCCTGTCTCCAATGTCTACCTATAAATAGAATGCAATCAATATGGATTTGAATGATATTAATAATAATTAATTAATAATATTGATTTTGATTAGTTACGCAGCTTCCGCGTTTCTTCGGTTTAGAGGGATAAGAACTAAAACAAGAACAAACACGCGTTGTGTTTAGTTATAAAAGCAGCTCCAAACCTGAAATCCAAGGGAGATAGATAGAACGAACAGGAAGGCAGCATTTTGATTTGGTATTTGGTATAGTTAAGATTTCGGATTTTGCAATTCGCAAGGCGAATAAACAACGTTATTATTTTTGAATAATAATATACAAATCACAAAGGCACTGATAGCTCGCTCACTGTTCCATTGGAAGCCAAATTAGGGCGAGAGACCAAAAACTAAAAATATAATAATCCAAAATTTTCTTATATTAATTTAATCTCAAATTATGACATGCATGATAATACATATTAAAATCATAAGATTGCTTGGAAAAGATGATGATGAGGTAGTCATGATTAAAGCAATCACAAAAAGTGAGGGAGAGAAGAGTTATTCATATTTCATAATAGTTGTTCACACGTCAGGGACAACACACACACTAGAGTGTTTAGGAATATGATTCTATCTCTGTATATATATCTATATCAGAGTGGAGTAAACATTCGCATTATAGTAAACTCACACATAGGGCTCAATAACAAAACTCATCTATGAACAGTACTTAATAACAATATGCTAAATAACAATATTGATCACAAATATTTTGACATTCAATTAATCTGAGTTTTATAAAAGTATAATTTGATTTATGCTAGTCCATATAATATTATTCAAACATTATCCCACTTGGACGGCATACGTCATATTACTTTATTTCAATAAGAAAATAATTCTCTAAATTAATCAAATAACATGTAGTCATAATAAGATGTGTCAAAATTGAGTTAACACTCTTAATCAAAAGGTCTAATACGAGACTATAGACACTTCAACAATGTAAAAAATCATACTCGATAGAAGTATTGATATCATATATGCAAGATACGCATATCTTGGTGACCCAACAAAAGTGGCATATAGGTAAATGGGAAAACATAACAAAATTGCATGTCAATATGTGATCAAAGTGCAATTCTTAACAAAATGACTCAAGCATTCGCCCAAGATGCTTTATGAGATTTAACAATATTATCTCATCACAACAACAAAATGAGAATGAATCTAAAATGCCTTTACAATATGCCATAACACAAACAAATAATACTACGCAAAATAATGCTATTAATATCGTATGGCAATGACAATAGCAACACAAGTATTAAAGGTGAGACACAATAAAATGAGGTCACTACAAAATCATGAAACAAACTCCCACTAATCCAAAACATCAAAAAGACCTAACTTTGTAGCTTGCTAATGAGTCATACCAAGTTTGCTCAAGTATTTCAAAAGTATGAAAACAATATCAAAATGTGCACAAACTTAAGTATACATAAAGTTGCCAACAATGAAAGCATATGAGATCTTCTTTATTACAATAATTTCTTTATCATTTTGAGGACATTGAGTATTAAACAGTCTCTCATCCTTTTGAATGGGTAAAGTACAGATTGAATCTATTCAAAATTCTTTCAATCTCATATACTACAAGCTCTATCATATGAATCTCAATGCCTAAAATGAAATAGGCATCACTAAGAACCTTCTTATCAAAATGTGTTGTCAACATCTACTCCATCTCATATACAAAATCAATATCATCACTAGTCTAAAGTATATCATCAATACATATAAGACAAGAATAATAAATCTGCTCCCACTATTCATAAACTATCAGAACTAGCTATAGCCTCCTAAAAGAAATATGATCAAAATCCTAATATAAAGAAACTTTTAAATTACTAAAGTGAATAAGTGGCTAGAATTATCCATAATAGAAACTAAAACTAAATTCCTTCTTATAGAAGGTACATAAACAATGTCCTCTTAAAACTAAATAATTTTTAGTATATAACTTCAAAGAAATAACTAATATGTGCTCTATTTTGACACTAATTCTATTTCATATTGTGATTATCATCTCCATTTCACTCGGTCTCCTCTTGCTTCTTAACTTATTTCTTCCTCTCAAGTCAATTCTTAAACCTCAAACTATCAACTTGCTTATGTTTAAATATGTGCAAAATTTGCTTTTTTTCATTAAAGTGATACTTAGGTCTGACAATAGAAGTCTCACTCTCATGCTTGGTCTTTGTCAACAGAGAGAGAGGTAATAAGCCTTTTAGATTATTTATCAAACTTCTTGAATTTATCACCAACAGATTTGAAAAATTCCTTAGTATTACTAGTTTTAGGGATCTCTCTTTAATGATTTTATCTACGATATACTATGGTCATCAAACAAACTTTATTCGAGCGAGCCCATCTTTCGTGTTTTGTTCTTTCCGCAATGGATGACATATCAGTGGGCCTCAAAGACTCTTCCTCATGTGAGAGCAACGTCAAGATTAGAGACAACCATAATCAATTTCATAGACTCTACCAAGTCTTCATAATTAGTCTTATTCAATTTTATCATAGCATTTATTTGCATAGATAAAATTGAAAATCAATATATTGAAGAGAGATTTTTTTTTTAAGCACATCATATTATAAAATTGAGTAAATAATCACAATGAAGCTCTCCCATATAGTTTTAATCCCGTCTAAGGGTCTCGAATTACAATACATAAGAAAATTTCCACAAACATTAAAATTATGTCCACAAAGCTAGTGCCGAGAGGATACTGAAAACCCTAAGGAACATTTAATGCTTTTAACTAATAGCTAGAAATTATATTAAAAATCATTTCCTTAAAGTTAGTACTAAGAAGATACTAAAAACTCTATCTAGGGGTGTAAATAGATCAAGCGGCTCATCCAGGACCTATGACTTGGCTTGTTTAAGTTTGGCTTGACCTAACCCGTTTAATAAAAAGATCAGGATAAAGCTTTTTAAAAAGCCTATTAAGTTAAATAGGTCAACCTTCAAGTCTTTGGAAAAGTTTTTTAGGCTTAACGAGTTAGTCTATTTAATTATATATATTATTACTTTATATATATTATGATATTTTAATATTTATATAATATAATATATTTTTAAAGCCTAGGCTCATCAGCCTATATAAAAGCCTACACTTGTTAGCCTTTCTCGTTGGCCTATTTAAAGATACAAACATATTTAAAGGCTTTATTTAAAGCTCTTATTGTAAAGTAAACTTTTAAATAGACTTTCAAGTCAAATTAAGCTTTTAAAAAAGTCAGGATATATCTTAAAAAATGGCCTATGTCAAGTAAATAAGTCAGACTCAGGCCTTACATTTAAAAAACATGTCAGACCCGTTTAAAATAAAGTCTGACCTAACTTGACTCATTTCCGCCCCTAACTCTATCGCATAAACACATCACTGTTAATTTTTGAGATTAACATAACAAAATAAAAATGTACTTTTCACAAAAAAAAAATGTATAGTATTTATTGGGTAAAATGCATATTACCTTTCTAAATGTACAAATGCATTTGATTGCAATAGGTAATGGGTGTGTTTGTTTGTACTTATTTTATAAGAAAAATGCTTTTTTTATTTTAAAAAAGGTAATTCTAAAATACGAACATATGTTTGGATATGATTTTGAAAATAAACATAATCTTAAAAAAAGTAGTTTTATGTTTTTTTTTCAAAAGCAGAAATGAATTGTTTTTCACAATAATTAATTATGGAAAGATGCAATAGAAGGGAGAGAAAAGAAAAAATATTTTTTATAATTATATCCAAACATAAAACTTCTATTTTTTATAAAAGATAATCAATTATTTATACTATTTTAGAATAACTTTTTTTAAAAAACTTACCCAAACGCATCTAATATTAAATCATGGTATAAATTGCTCAATAATATAAATGAGCACGGAAAGTGCAACAAATCAAAATAATTAGGGAGGGAAAATGCATTTGACCCTAAAAATAATTTACAATAGTTCGCTAAAAAATTAATTAAATTGTAAAAATTATATAAGTAATTATTATAAACATACAAGTAAGTGATTATTCATCTCAATTTTTTTTAAAAAAATCCATTTTAATCATTTTACATGTTTTATTTAAATTGTTTTACATATCATTCTTTGGCTCCATCACATAAACACTTCACTTAATTTTTGAGATTTAAAAAACAAAAAGAGTGTACATTTTACAAAAAAAAAAAATAGTATTTAGAATTTAATTTTAATACATTTTAAGTGTAAAATTTTTTACACTGTTAATCAATCATATATTATTATATATATGATTTTTAAAGTAATTATTATAAAATTAAATATTTTTAATGACATAACAATACATGTGATTAATTAATGATATAAAAAGTTTTTATACTAACTATGCATATAAATTAAATCATAGTATTTATTGCGTAAAATGCATATATGACCTTTCTAAATGTACAATATTTCTTGAGTAAAACACATATTACCTCTCTCTTGAAATTTTTTGTTATTGCCAAATCTTGTGTTATTTGATTTTAAATGAAATCATAATTTTTTTAGTTAAATCAAACAAAAATTAACCTCCAAACACTTGAATCATACTTTAGGAGATTAAGTGATAAAGAATTAAAATTTAAGGGAGTTAAGTGATAAAAAAAAAATAATTTTTCTAACAGTAATGTCGCATGGCATGCATGTGCCGCATATTTTTGTTTAATTTATTGTTTTTGCTTAAAACTAAACTTTAAAGGAGTTAAATGATAAAAAGAAAAATTCAAAGAAATAAATTGAGAAACTTTTATACTTGAAGGGGATATTAGATGTATTTCTCACCTATATGTTTCTTACTCGTGGCTTCCTTATAGTCGTTGGCTTATTAAATTTGGCTAGGACCAGTCGATTCGACCGGTGAACCGAAAAATCGGTCACCCGATCGGTCCGAGTCTTTTATTGGACTGGATATGCAATCGAACCAGTGACAAATTAGTTCACTCGGTCAATTTACGCTCTAAACCAGTTACTCGGCGTTGAACACGTCAGGCAAGGAGTTTCTTAACGTTGACAGAGGTTTGGTTGTGGGCGACACCCTTGCTGACGACGGAGATTTAGTGGCGGCAGTGGCTCGTCTTGTTGACAGTCATAGACGCAAAGGATTGAGTCGTTTCTCCCTCTCCCAACTAGCTATTATGTTTCAAGGGCGATGAGATGAAGTGAGGCAGAGCAAAAACTCGAGGTAGTAGAAATGGTTGAAACCATGAATCTGTTCACTTGAATGTTTTAGCACAGAGAATAAAAGGGGAGAGAGGAACGTGAAAGGTGAGAGAATGAAAGTTAGAGTTTTTTGGAGTGAGTTTTGTATGTAAGTGCTTTTGGGCCTTAAGCTTTCAGCCCATGTAAATATTTTGGGCCATATGTTTGTATACAAGAATCTCATTTTAAAAATAATTGCATTCACTGTGATATGTATTTTTATTTATACTAAATATTTATATATTAATTTAAGCTTTTTATTGAACTTTGACTCATTAATTCAGAGTGTTAGCCGAGTCAATAGCAGTTTAATAAGTACAGTAACTTTTAAATCAAATATTCTTATAGTAAATAATGTATATTTTTTTATATTTAATTTAATATTATTTATTATATTAATTTTTTTATTATTATTTTTTAATTATACACTTTTAAAAAATATATATATAGTATTTATATCTTTCAAAAAAAATATAAATCATCGTTATTTTTTTAAATAAATATGATTAATTATAAGAATTTAAATTATTATATAAAATAATAAAAATTATTATAAAATTTTATCAATTAATAATAATATTTTTATATATATTAAATAATAATTTAAATACTTAAAGTGATCGTTTCCAACTAAAATTACTATTCAGAGCGTTGCTTAGTAAGAGAAAAACAGAGCGAGACTGAGGAAGCACGATAACACTCGCCCGTGTGGGAAAAGGACACAAGGGAAAGGGGAGACACCCACTGCGTCGAAACTCAAAAGGTAAGCTCAGCTCATTGATTCTGGGTTTTCACATATGCTGCACTTGTTTGCTTGATATGATTCATTATCAGTTTTCAGATCGGGGTTTTTGTTTCTGTGTTCCTTGCCTGATATTATTTTATTTAAAAATTTCTTAATCTTCGGGTAATGGAATGGAAATGAAATTGAAGCAACCGATTACTTTTGTGAAGGATCTATTTTCAGTCATAAGGATTGAAGATTGTATTGGAAACAAGAACATTCTAAATAATATATAATGAGAAAATAAACGTTAATTGATCGAGTAACCACACAAACAACAATAGGATGCCTAAGTATCTTTTTTGAGCAACTGGGTTTGTTTACCCATTTTTTGTGGCATCTCCATGTTTGTGCTCGTGACGGTATACTGCTATGTCATGGCAGAATCAAAATTTGAAGGGAACTAGGATAAATATTAGATGTCATGTTCATGTTGTAGATTGAGCTGTTCCACAAATGAAAATGTAGCTTCCACTAAACAGTCTGACAAGAATAAGAAATCCATTTTGTGATTATCCCAAACCAGGGTATTGACATATATCAGTTTTGTTGATGTTACAGATGATTGACGATCAAGATCTGGGATTTTTTGCCAATTTTCTTGGCATCTTCATCTTTGTGCTGGTGATAGCATACCACTATGTCATGGCTAACCCAAAGTTTGAAGGAAACTAGGAACGCTTTGAAGTTGAAGATGTAGTTTTCATGTTGCAGACTGAGGTGTCTCACAAATGGAAATCAAGTTGATATAATTAACAACTTCTGTTTGGGAATGTGAATGTTAGCTTACTGCTAGAACTTTCATAAGTATCAACGGTGCATAAAACTTCAATTTTTGCTATACTAATGTGTGCTTCCAAAAGCTATGTGTTGCGGTTAAGGAACTTTCATTAGAAAATAATGAAAATGTTGAACTTATTGTATGGTTAGAGGATTTTGCTAGATTTACTGTGAACACAGAGTGCTGATCGTACAATAAATTTCTTTCAAGTTTGCTTCACTTGAGGGATTCTCCCACATAAGTAGTTTTTTTACTTCACTCTCAATCTTTATTGTTTCTCTCATCAAGCTGCTGGTGCAGAATCCCAAGCAACTGTAATGCAAAAGCATTTGGCCGTTAAGCATCTCCTCATCGTTGTTATTATAAGTTTTCTTAGCCATCTCCTCCAGAAGTTGAAGGAAAGAGCCTGTAATGCTATCGACCTCTTCATTTCCACTCAAGATCCTATATGCGTCAGCATTGGGATATTCTCCTGACTCAATGTTGCAAGGAAGATTTCTATTCTTCAAATCATTTTCAAGTTCCCTAAGAGACTTCATCCTGATTATCTCTTCAAGGCATTTCAGCGTGGGGCCAACTTTGGTCTTGAAAAGCTCTATATTCTTGTTCACTCGATCTTGGAGCTCCACCCCAAGGAGATCTTTCTGTGACAATGACAATTGCGTGACATGTTCCATTGAGTATGCCACAAAAAGTAAGAGATCTACCATCCTTGATAAAGATTCCAGCATCTTATTGTAGCAGGCACCATGAAATGGCAGGAACCAGAAATTTGGCTCCAGCTCAGCTTCCCTTGTAAATTCTTCTAATTGACACACAAGAGATTTCAGCTTCTTCTGCCCTTCTCTCAATGCTTGAGAACTTGAAGATGGCATCTCTCTTTCACTAGGAATAATAATGGCAATCCTGCCAATGCAATCTTGAAGTGTTCTCAAGCACTGGGAAAGGACAGATTTTGCTAGAGTTGCCGCTCTTGAGAAACATGAAAGAATCTCTACAATGATGAAGCAAATGAGTCCTATTGCGGCCTCGGTGATTCTAGCAACTGCAAACTGACTTGGGGGACCATAGTGCTTCCTACCAAGGATTAATAAGGCCCCTATAACTGCTGAAATCCCACCAGCTTTGCCATACATTCTACTATGCCTTAGAAAAGAAGAGAAAACGACCCATGGTAAAAGAGGTAAGAACCTTAAATCCACAAATCTGTGGAAAATGAAGCAACAAAGGATCCCATAGATTGATCCCATTGCTGTTCCTTGTCCTCGTGCATTTGCAGCTGAGAATGTTGGTTGCCGTCTGGTCTCGAAACTGATGGCGATTGTGAGTCCTGACCAGTATCCATTTTCTTTGTTGTATATCAAACCAAATAACACAGCAAGGCCTAATGAAAGCGAGCACTTGAATGCAAAAGCGAAGTTTTGGTTGCTGGGAATCACATTCATAACAACCTCTCTGATCTTTCTGGAGTACCATTGGGAATCACCACTTTTCTGAGATTTTCCTACCATGTGGTCAGTTGTCTTTGCAATGGGCGAGTCATCTAGGAGAAGTTGCACACAGTATAAAAAGAATGAGGTTGGGAGATCTTTATAGGCTATGGAAAGGTTTTTGTTCAAAATTTCTTTCCTGCTCTCTGCAGCGGTTGTTGCATCAACAAGAGCAAAGCACTTAGCTTGCTGATCTAATGTTTGGCTGAATTGTCCTCTGCAATTGAGCAAGACACCTTTGAGCTCCTCATCAATGACACTAACAGGAAAAGAAGTGCAACTTGATAAAGCAATGTCCATCCCTCTTATAGGTATCTCCAAGTCTTGCAGTTTTTCTTCTGGGTCAATGTAATGGGGATTGAAGATTCTTATTTGAGGCCTTTCCCATTGCATGCCATCCTGTTTGGTTAAAAAACCAAGACCAAATATTTAGCTCATCTGCAACTGCTAGGAAATCAGTTGCCTGAAGACGCAAGTTCAGTGTTGAATGACATGCTTTAGGTTTATGTTAGCTTACCAGGTTACTTCTGATACTCTGGAGAAGCTTGGCTCCTACTGTGGAGAGAGACTTGGCTTGAGTGAAGAAACCAACAGCAGTTGAGTTGTCTGAGGCATAGATGGCCTCTATATTGCATTTTAACCTCTCAGAAGTATTCTCAGTGTATAATCGGTAGAACTTGCTTGCCTGAAAGCAAGAGAAAATGCAGTGTTTTTTTGTCCTCTTGGATGAATGAAACCAATAATAATTATAACAATTTGCACTTTTACGACAAAGCAGGGCATCTGCAAGGAACTTCCAATAGCTCCAATATAAATATGCTATGTTGAGCTCTTACAATCTTGTATATGGACAGGGATACAGAACAAAGGACTCTCTCTAATCGTTAGTCATTGCGGGAATCGGATATAATTGATTGGGCAGCTGTCAAAGGCAATAATACAGGAATAAATCGATGATGGTGGGTGTACACTTTTAATTTGCTAATATGCTTTATCTTCTGAATCAGTTCCTTTTGTTCACATTGTCAACTGACATAATGCAGTTCTCATCCTTTCATTGTGTTGATCCATATTCTATGTTAAATGCTAAGCATATGCACAGGGACGCAATCACTTGGAGGCAAGTGTACTTTGGTGTTCCTACAGTCGTCTGATAACTTGCTTTCAGAAATTAGTTCACAAACTTGTTGCAAGATAATGTTTGATGTTAGGTTAAAAAACAAAAGGAAAAGATTTGTGAAAAACCGCTAATGATTTCTGAAAAGAATCATAAAATTGCTTGTAATATTAAGATTTTTCTTAGTAATGTTAAATTTGCTAGTAAAACATTGTAATATTTGGGAAATGTCAGAGATATTTGAAAAATTAAAAAGAGGGGCGGGTGTAGGATGAACAATCATTGATTGGCTTCTTATTCGTTCAGTTTTCTATTTTGTTTCTCAACCTGCCAAATGAAGGGGTAGGCTCAGCCAAATTCCCCTTTCTCTCTCACAAACACGTGCAAACATGCACATGGAGACAAGATTGCTGATTTGCTTCTATCTCGAAGGAATTGCCTAAATTTTTGTCATATGTCTGATAATTATTTACATTAAGAAATAGTTTGTTGACAATTTCCGAATATAATAATAATTTGGTTGTGATAGTAACATGTTAAGATTTTTCTTACTAGTCTGAAATTAATATTAAAATACTGTATGTGAAGGTGTCAAACGTAAAAGGCAAATTAACATTAATTGGGTTGTTGTTCATCCGTTTGTTTGTTCCTCATGATGCTAAATGATGAACAGAGTGAACCAAACGTCTCTCTCTTTATGCACACAAACACTTGGAGACAAATTGGCTTACAATTTTGTCGAAAATTGCTTTGAGAACTTATTTAAAACGTTATTGTAAGATAATGTTTGATCTTATCATCAAATACTATATATATATATATAGAATCTTACTTTGGTGAGAGGAGTGTTTATTGCGAGAGGTGAGAGGAATAAATGTTGATTATTGGATCTTACATAAATGGTCAAGATTAGAACATAAATGCATGTGATTTTTTTAAGTGATCACATGACCTTTAAATAATTTTTAATCTTGATCATCCATGTATAGTTATATGGTTAAGATTTACTCATCTCATCCTCTCACAATAAAAACTCATCTCACTAGATATGCTCCATATATATATATATATATATGTTAGATAAAATTTAAAAACTGGAATAATACCTGGAAAAAGTTACAATTTGATTGTAATATTAACGTCTTTATGACAAGTACCAAATCTGCTACTGACACGCTAATAAAATTTGAAAGTGTCAAAGATTTATAAAAAAGAAAGAGAGAAGTGGTTGCACAAAGGACATGCCAGAAGAAGAGCAATTAATTAGTATGATGATCAATTATTTATGTCTATACTACTGCTTCTCTAACGAATTGTTTACTGTGAAATATGAATGGAATATTCATGCTCTGTGTGGTCAGTGGCTCTATGCATTGAACACCAAAGGGAAAACCAAGTATGCCTGTCAGATATATGTATAACTTAACACAGTTCATAACATTTTTCAAGTGCTAAATTCAAATTCTATCTAGCATGATCTGCAGATAAAACAAAGTTACCTCATAGTAGGCGAGCCTAGGATATGGGAACAACATGGCCAGGACAGAAGCCAGAGCTCCAAGGGCTGTGGAGGATGCCACATGAATAGGGTGCATGGCCACTCCTGCTTGTGCACCATGTATCACTGTGCTGACGTAAACAATCACTAGCTGTCCAAATGCAATCCGCTTAGTCATCAAGTGGGTTGATTCTGGCAGCGCAACCACGAAGGCACAAACTGCCACCGCCAGCGCCGCCACGTAGTTGGTGAAGTTACCAGGTCCTATCACCTGCAGGCTAAGTAGGGAGAGGATCATAACCTGGAGGGTTGCAATAAGGACATGCCAGCAACCTCTTAGGGTGTCACCAAGTGTTGCATCTGACACTATGAGGATTGTTGTCAAATAAGAGTAGGCTGGGAATTCGAGGTAGCGCCTGAGAGGTGCAGGGCCATAGAGGGAGGTGCAACCTACTATGGTGCATGCCAAAGTAGTTCGTAGAGCTGAGCCTAAACGAGCTCGCCACACCTCTGCCCTTGTGTTAGCAATTGTGGTTGTTTTTGACATAATTAGGGAGCTAGGTAATTTGAAGCACAAGAAAGATTGTGACTTGGGAGTAATTTGAGGAGTGAGGGCCGAGGGGGTTTAGTATGAAAGTGCAAGCCAAAGGGTGAGGGTGTGTGGTTGTCTGGTTAATAAGAGGCCTAGGAGAGGCACGTTTGGGTTTCCTAATAAATGGCAGGCCTCACCTATGAGGATGAGAAATAGAGTGCTATAACTGCTTTTAAACTGATCAATAGTCCAGAGGGAGCAAGACGACCCAATACTTTTTTCCTGCCTAGCATAGTATGTTGATTCTTTTAGTGGAATAAAGTTTTTTTTTTGGGACTGGTTTTTTTTATTTGCCACATGTTTTTACTTTTTTGACGTTTGGAATAAAGTTCTTAGTGGGAAATAAGTAGCACTTATGGCTAGGGGGTGTTCACGAGTTTGTTATAAAGAAAAAAATTCAAATAGATATTGTGATCGAGTTAGTTTGATTTGGTTTTATACAACTTTTTTTAATTAACTTGAATTAAACTAATTTGATCAAAATTGGATTAGTTCGATTTGGATTATTGGATTTTTTTTTCTTTTTTCAAAATTTGTGAAAACAAAAACTTCAAACAGAGAACTTCTAATGCGCCAAAACCCATCCATCGACAACTTCCATCTACCACCACTAAAACTATCAAGTCCACTACCAAAACTTCCTTTTATACCACATACATGTACCACTACTGCTTAATCCATCAAGATCCACGGAACCCAAGCCCACCATAGCCTGTAATACCTTAAAATTTGTTTATTTTATTATAAATAGTCATTTTATAATATTTTGTGATTTTTATAAATTTTTTTAAGAACGTAGAATATTTTAATATTATTTTTTATTTTACATGCTTTCATCGAAAGCGAGTCGAAAAAAATAACATATTTTTTTCGAAAACCTTGAACTATGAAAGCTGTATTAGGGGATTTTGCTTAACCCGACACTAGATACGATTTACGAGATTTCATGTTTTTTGAGATTTTATCTGATAAATAAAATCGCGGAATGTTCTGTTAAGTAAAATCGCTATACTTTTTATTATCCGTTGGACAATTAATACTAGCATTACTATCTGTAACCATTGTCTATTTGGTAATAGTTTGTAATAGAAATCTTATCTTATCAAAAGAAAATCTACTTTATGTCAAATCAAATCACATTTATTTCAAAAGAATGGTTATTTTAATGCAAGGAAACTTCCTAGAAGTTTCTCATGCAAGCATAGAAGCAAAATCTCTCCCCTCTCTCTCTAGTGGGTCAAGACCTTAGTGGCCATTTGGAGCCAAAATATGACTTTTCACTTCACCGCTTCCTAACCCTAATTTTCAAACACAAATCTTCCTTCACTTTCTGTCTCTTCATTTTCTCTCCAACTTCTCTCTTCTTCCTTTCCTCTTCACTACGGCAGCAGCCCCTCTATGTGGCCATCTCCATTTGCTTGCTTCACTACTACCATTTCTAGATTCCTCTTCTCATCCTAAACCTTTCCTCTTTGGTGATCATCTTCCAAATCCATCATTTTCATCACTTTTCTTCAAGAACAAAGCTTGAAGTTTTTGGAGTAAACTTTTGATTCCTTACTTTTTCTTCTTCTTTTTCTTTTCCATGGTCATTTCCATGGCCATAGATCCTTTCTTTTCAAGTCATTGGTGTTGAGTCCTTGAGTTTGATTTCCTAGGATTTTGGTGAGCTCTTGGCCGAATCTCACAAGCACCATCAAGGAGTGATTTTTCATGCTCTTCCCTTAGGTAAGAGAGATATTTACTCACTTCAACCTTTATTGGTGGTGAGGGAACTTTTGAGTGGTGGTTGATGGAGGAATCCATAATGGATTGCTCACTTTGTATGCTTGTTTTTCATGCTTTTGTGTATACTTGATTTATATGAAAATGTTAGTTGTTTTGAATGCCTTGATGATGTTGGATTGCTTGGATTGGATGAATGGAAAAATGTAGGGTTTCTTACCCTTTGGGGAGGTCACGGCCTTGGACCATATTTTGGGGGGGTTGAGTTTGATTTTTGTATGAATTGGAACTTAGGAAATTAGGTGCTAAAGAATTGATGAAAATTTGTGGGACTCTTGTACTTGGGAGGCTCACGACCTCTAGGGCTTGCATAGGTCCAAACTTGTGATTTTGTACAACTTGGGGAGTTGGGTAACTAATTGTTAAGTAAATGGGAATGTGAATGAGAAATTGATTGGATACGAGTTCTTGAGAGGCCACGGTCTCAAGGGTTTCTTTGACCCAAAATTTGTGCATAAATTAAGACTTAAGTAAATTAGGGATTATGAATTTATAAAATGGAAATGTGGTTTGTGTTGAACTTTATAAATGTGTGTTGTTCTTGAGAATTTGATAATATGCTATTACGGGTCCATGAATGGGGCCAAGAATTGTTAATGTTTGGATTGGCCAAATTATGGCATATTTGTGTGAAGTATATGATTGTAAATATACATGATATGCATTGGGTCATTATGCATTTGTAAAAGTCCGTTGGACTTTGTTGTTAAGGCTGTGTATGCCTAGGAGATTGAATCACACCTTAGTACAGGTGCGAATAAACTAGTATAGGTCACACGATTGACTTTGGGGGCGTCGAGGTGCAGGTGTCTCACAATAGACAGTGGTAGCTCCATTAGGGCCGTGGGATAGACTGATGCAAACACACCGACAATCTGGACCGAGACACTGTCCTATATTGCGATCTTGTTGAGAATGCCGTGTATAAGCCATGTTGCGCAAAAGATTATTTTTCTGATAAGCACTTTATGTTTAGGCTGACGAGATACTAGCATGACTCCTTAATCATTCTCTTCGAATGTTTATGTCTAGTTCCATGAAGTCAGATTTTGGTACCTTATGCATTATGCGTTGTCTGTCTCATATTTCTTCTGGCATGAGTGTCTATAACTATTAATTTATCTCTTTTAATGTTGTAATAATTATCTAACTGATGAATTGCTTACTGCCTGAGACATTATTGTTGTTTCCTTTTTATTGCTTATTTTTATTATTACTGCTGATATATATATGTTGTGATGTTATGTGAGCATCTTGCGTCATTCTATTTTCTTACTGTCGTATTGGTATTGAATGCTGAGTGTCTCACATCTTTCCTGTATCTCTGTATTTCTATTTTATTTATGTGCTTCTGAGAAGACGTCCGTGAGGAAAGGGAAGCGCCTGAGTTCCCCGGTTTCTGGCCACTGACTAGTGCTTGTTCGAAGATGTCGTCTCGTCTGCGTGGATTTCTAGGATACGCGATAATGACTTTCCACGAAGGTCCTGATTGTTGGCATATCAACCTGCGCATGGACCGTTGTATTTATCATGGGGACTTGATGGTGTCACTGGCTTAGGGTCGCTATGACCCACTTATTTTTAACTTCACTATTTTTGTTCATCTAGAGTTTTACCTACCCATCCGTGATTTGTGAGATGATCTCTATTATACCCCACAAGAGGATTCATTCCTATCTACTACACGAGTCTCTGCTCATAACTCAGTCACTCTGATAATGATTTCATCTGACGAGGAAGACCCAGAGGAGGATCTTGTCACAATTCCTCCTCGTCAGTCTTAGGGGGTTGGTATTATCGATAGCTACTGATGACTATCCGTATATCTTTTTAGGAAGCCTGATGTTTTGCTATTTTGAAGGGCTGTATATTTGTAAACATCTTGGGGGTGGGTAAAGCTTTTGCTTTTTGTATACTTGATGATGTAATTAAACAGGCTTAATGCATATATATATAATATGTGGATATATGGTTTTTCTTTCATGCAGATTTTTACTGTACCTATATTTATTATTCTCTCACAAAAAAAAATTACATTACCCAATTACTATACATTTATGATCGAAGAGGCTTATTTATATATTAAATGAACTGGGTCTTAATTTATGATTTGTTATTTTCAGCATTTGATTTTGGTGTAACATTCCCTCTTCTTCTAGAAAAAAGGGCGTTACATAGCCACCATCACCCAACCTAGAAGATGGTGCCTGATTACCTACCTATGCAGGTCGATGGAGAAGAAGAAAGAATGCTCACTAGCAAACCAACGCTGGTCGATAAAGAAGAAGTAAGAAAGATTGATTACATCTCGTTGCTCTGAGAAACCAAAGACATAGAAATTGCAAAGGTTTTTTGTACATCTGAATTTGTTGAGTACAATGACCTTTACACTTATTTATAGACTTAGAACTATACACATGTAGTACAAGTAACATGCATTTGACTCACATTTTACGCATAACACATATTTTACATATGATACATATTTTACACATTAACATCTCCCCTCAAACTCAAGTAGGTGTAGAGAGAACCAACTTGAGTTTAGAAACTAAAGTATGAAACTAACTAGGATGATAAGCTTTAGTGAACTAATCAACAGGCTGGTCAAGAGTCTTAATGAAAATGAGACGAAGAGCACTACGAATGATGTGTTGGCAAATGAAATGACAATTAATCCTAATGTATTTGGTGTACTCATGAAAGACATCATTATGCACGAATTGAATAGCACTCTGGTTGTCACAGTACAAACCAGTAGGAGAAGCTTGAGAAATGTTCAAGTCTTCAAGGAGCCAACAGATCCAAAGTATCTCAGCGGTGGTATCAGATAAGACATGGTATTCTGCTTTGGTACAGGAACGAGCAGTTAGGATTTGTTTCTTACTATGCCATGAGATAAGAGAATCATCAAGAAAGATACAATAGCCAGTAATAGAGCGACAATCAGTAGCATCACCTGCCCAATCAATGTCTGAATAAGTTTGTAGAACCAACAAAAAGTCAATAGAGAAATGAAGGCCATGAAATATTGTACCCTTAATATATCGAATTATTCGAAGAACAACAACATAGTGGGTGGAACGTGGTGCATCCATTAACTAACTGACCAAATGAACAACAAAGGTGATGTTAGGACGAGTAACTGTAAGATAGATCAGGTCAACTAACTAGCAATACAGGGCCTGATCATTTAGCAAGGTGTCATCTTGAGGAGTAAACTAAGCATTTTGTTCAAGTAAAATGTGCTCAATTTTGCTATTTGTAAGTCTAACTCAAAAAATGAGATCTAAAGCATACTTAGCCTGAGATAGGAACGGGCCATCACTGGAAGAAAGTACCTTAAGCCCCAAAAAATAACTCAGACCCAAGATCTTTCATCTTAAATTTTTGAATCAGGAATTGTTTAAGCTCAATAATACTAGTAGTATCATCACTAGTAATAATCATATCATTAACATAGATGAGCAACATAACAGTACATTGATTAGTTTTGCAAATAAAGAGAACATACTCATAAGCACTGGAGGAAAATATAAGTTCATTGATAATGTTATGGAACTTGGCAAATTAAGGTCGAGGTGTCTGTTTGAGACCATATAAAACTTTCTGAAGACGACCATCCTTGTTTAGTGGACAAGTGTAGCTAAGGGGTGAAAGCATATAAACTTCTTCTTTCAAATCGCCATTGAGAAAGACATTTTTCGCATCCATCTAATTGAGAATATATTTTTGAGTAGCTGCAATAGTAAGAAGAATACGTATTGAAGTGATGCAAACAACTGATGCAAATGTTTCTTCATAAACAATTTTGCCTCCTTGAAACGAGGATGTTGGTTAAAATTTTAAGGAAGTAATTATTGTAGGGAGGCCGCATAACCCTCACGTTCCTACCATCGAACAAGAATTAATTTTATGAACAATTCAAATAGACCAAATTTATGAAAATATCATACGATCTCAAAAAAAAAGTTAGGCTTGCTAATTTACTTTATGATATGTTGCTTCTATAGCCCATTTTAGCTTTTTTTTTATAATACTTCAACATGAAAAAAAAAGATCGTACCCCGCATCCCCAAGGTGATATTTTGCCACATAATAGGGTAACAATTGAGGTTTTTTAATTAAAATATTGTTTTTTAAATTATTTTTTAATTATTGCAATTGCATCTTTAATTTTCAAAATGTGCTATTTTGGGAACGTTTTTTCAATGTGAAAATTTAATTTTTTTAAAAATAGTGTTTAGAAGTCAGTTCACAAGAATTCAACTTTTCAATATCATAGCAAAAAAAAAATTGTCAACCATGTTGAGAAGTTGGATCTTCCTAAGTCAACTTCTCAATATGGTTTTATTTTTTTATTTACTATTTAAAACTTTTTTCTCTTTACATTTTTTCTTAATTTTTAACATAGTATTTAGTTTTAAAATTATAATTAAAATAAATTAATTTGATTATTTATATTATTATTTGATCATGATAATAAAATGCATAGTATTTATATTTAAGAAACTAAATTAAATAAATTATTTAAGATTAATTAAAACAAAAGCTAATAAAAATGATGCTATGTTTTTTATTTTAGTTCACAAAAAAATATTAATTACGTTAAAATTAATTCCTTAGTTTCAGTTTCATACTTCTAGAGTTTTAGACTTACTTATGCATAATGTTTAATTTTGTGTATTTTATATAAATATCGAGTCAATTTAGTTCCGGTCGATGACTAGTCAAACCATGATCAAGTCGAGTTTGGGTCCAAAGAAATTACTCAGTCAATATATTGGGTTCGGGTCAAGGTCAACATATTATATTTTTCTTGACATTTAGTATTTATTTTACAAAAATTACTAATTGCATGAAATCTAAAAAAAATAATTTTTCTTGATATTTTTTTTAATTTATCTTGTTGTTAACATTTTTTTCATTAGTATTTAGATAAAAAAAGGTTTTAAAAAATATTAATGTTTATTAAAATTAAAATTAATTATATTTATATGATAGTTTGCATGCATAATTAGAGAAACATGCATATTAATGATATATGTTTAACTTAAATATAAATAGTAATTACAGGATGATTAAACTTTAACAAAACTTAATTATAATACAATATTACTTAATATCATACATGATTTTTAATTAAATACAACATTACAAAAAAAACTACAAACTTGGTGCTTCTTGTTACTCTTGATGCGAGCTCTGTCCAAAGGTGTTACCACGATTAGGACACTTTGGAAGGGTATGACCTACATTTATGCATAATCCACACCGTTTTGGTTTACCTTTTTTCCTAAGGTCCATCTTAGTACGAATGTGACTAGATTGTAGTCGACCTGAAGGCCTCTTCACATTTTCGAATTATGACACAAAGTTAAATTGTGATACTGAGGACGTCGTCAAGCTGTTGCACCTGCAGCTTCCCAAGTAGAACGTGTCCAACCACCATGCGCAATACAAGCTCCATTTTGTGGGACTAGGGATTGTTTGAAGAAATAAATGTCTTGTATATTATTTTTGTATAATAAATTATCATGTTTAATAACTTAATTTATGGTGTACTAAAAAATATATCATCATTTTATTAATTTTTTTAATTAATCTTATTTAATTTGTTTAATTTAGTTTATTAAATCTAAATATTATGTACTTTATTTTTTTATATGAGATATAAAAAATGTTTAATAGATAAACTTATTTTAAACCAATTATTTATATTGTCATAATGAAATTATAATAATGTTAAACAAAATGAAAAAATATTTATATTATTATGATGGAAAACATATTCATAATAATGTTAAAAAAAAAGAAATAAGAAAAAAATTGAATAAGATAAGTTTTAATATAAAAAAATCATGTTGGAAAGTCAATTTGAAAACAACTGACTTCTCAACATGATTGACAAAAAAAATTGCTATGATGTTGAGATAACACTATTTAAAAATAAATAAAATTTTGTTGAGTGTTTTCCAAATAAGTGCATTTTAAGAATTAAAGATATAATTACAATAATTTGAAAAATAATTTTTAAAAAAATAATATTTTAATAAAAAAAAATAGCCAACAATTGAATGTGGAATCAGTCCAAATTCTCTTTTTCTAAAAAGTATACACTTGTACGCACAATACGTAGAATACAAACTGCAGACAAATGGGTGAGCCACAAACCCAAAAAATTGCTGACCATAAGATTTTCACGCAGGCCTAACAATTAATAATACACTCAGAAACTAGCTTGACTTTAATGACCCATTGCATCTTCATTTATTTTTTAGACGAATAATGTTATATTTTTTTTATGTTTTTTTAATAATTTTTTTAATATTAAATAAAAAAATTAAATAAAAAATTAAACGTATTTAATATATTAAAAATATAAAAAATATATAATATTTTTTATTTAATAATTAATAAAATTAATAAAAAGATTATATAAAAAGATAAAATATTTCTATAGATAGAACTGCATGCCAAGTTCTCTTAGGCATGTAAGTGATGTTACTTTATTGCCAGTTGTTATAATATAAGTTATTATTAGAATCCGCAGGCAACTAGAAGTTACAAATTACATTCTGGTGGAACTTTTCCATTACAATAACTCATTGTTTCCACTTAATAAATAACTTTCATCTGGTTCTGCTACAGAGAAATGATGCTGATGGAGGGAATTAGAAAGGATTACATCCTCGAGAAAAGTGGAAAGGATTACATCGTCTAGATTCAAATTCAACTCTTGTGATTAAGAAGCTTATTTTGAAAATGATACACCCACTTCATGCAAAGAGTAAGACTAACTGGATCATTTATTAAGTATAATTGCGTGATTTGAACCACAAATTCATGTGGATCAACTGACGTGAAATTATTAGGTGGATATAATTTACTACATTATTATTTAAATATTAAAATTATTATTTAATATGTATAAAATTATTATTAATAATTAATATAATTCTATTATAATTTTATTATTTTATATATATTAAATAATAATTTAAATACTTATAATAAATTATAACTACCTAAAAATTACTCTCAACTAATAAAATGTCCCAGCTGGGGACTGGTATATTTATATTCCCTCAAATATTTATATGCGCCGAGTGAATACCCATGACCCACATTTATCTATCACTAAATTATTAACGGTGAATGGAGCTCCCTCTAACGCAGAGTACTGGGTTCCATGGGCGGCGCCGACCATATAGTAAAGCAAACAACTCCGCCAGCCAAATGCACACGTGGGCACAGCAAGCATCAATCTGAATAGAATGTTTTTATTCCATTGATTGGTGTTATATACCTACAAATACGTGTACCTTTAACTGGATTCGCTGTCCATTTTTGTTGCTCACTGTCCAGGTCTTTTCCATCTACAGATCTAATTACCTAGTGCAAAAATAACTTGTCCTATTTGCTGATGCGCGAGTCAAAAAAATTTAAATCAATTCTTATATATTTTATATTAAATAATATATATATATTTTTTTTATATTTTATTTAATATTATTTATTATACATATTTTTTTTTATTATTTTTTTTATTCAATCACATTTATTAAAAATTATATAAATAATATTTACACCCTTAAAAAAATATATAATGATTATTTTTAATTTAAATAAGCATTTCATTATGACATAGACATTTTAATTTCTTTGTCTTTTTGTTAAGAGGTTTCTTGTGTTTTGGTATAATAACACTTCATAGCCTTGTTTCTTTCTTTCACCCATATGCCCGTAGACATTTTCGAGTGGAAATTTTTTATCTTTAAGTATACAAATTAATTTTTTGATAGTTGCTCTTATGTAACTAAAAATTGTATGTTATCAGTGGCATCATGCAATTATTCCATAGTATTTTAACATATAAATAAATAAGACCAACTCATCAATCTATGTAATAGGATCATTTTAAAATTTTAATTTGTTAAATACCTTTTAAGGGTTGTTTTGCAAATTAAAAAAATACACTCTCCCACTCATTTCGATTTCCTAAACTCATAAATCAATTAATCCTAATCTTCCAAATTAGAAAAACCTCAGCCATAATCTTGAATGACAGCTACGAATCATGGAATGCGGGCACAAGTCCGAACCGTTTTTCTCAACCTTGAATTTTGCAAAGTTGTTAACTTTCCCAGCTTCCACTTCGTCCCAGAGCTTCTTCCCCACAACCCAAGTATGCTTCACCGCCTTGTGAAGTTTAGAAAATTCTCCATTTGCGTCGTTGGTGAAGCTCTCGTTGAAGCTTAAGGTGGAAACTTTCTGCAACGGTGACTCTTTGGGTACCCGAAAAGCTTCTTCTTCTTCTGAGGGTTCTTGTTCTAGCAACAGTGGCACCGACAATGCGTTGCTGAGGAACCCAAAGGCGCCACCTTTTTTAGAGGAAACAGCGACTAACCCTGCTCTGAAAGCAAGAGGGATTTCGAAGCTCATGAAGAGCAAGTAGAGCAGCATCACCACCATGAAAATTTGAAGCAGTGTGATCCTGTTGGGTAGCATAAATGAAGGTTCTAGCTTCCCCCTCTTCATGTTTTGATCTTTTTCACCACAAAGGTTGGAACATTTTCTCTCCCAGAAGTGTGACCTCTCTGCCTCAGAAGAAACAGAATCAATGAGGGTGTTGTTGTTGTTGGTGGTGGTGGTGTTGTTTTCTGGGTTTGCTCAACGAATTTGGAAGCTTGTTAACCCTAAAGAAGGAGGCATTTGGTGAAAGCAAGTAAAATCTTTTTTCTTCCAATCATAATGACTGAGGTTAATTGATTTGGGGGATTAGGGTTAATTGATTTGAGTTTAGGGAATCAGAATGAGTGGGAGGATATATTCTTTTAATTTGCAAAACAACTCTTAAAGAGTGTCTAACAAATTAAAAATCTTTCTTATTGTTGCTTTGTGCTGCATCATTTACCCTTAGTCTTGTTATGATGTTCATTAATTTTTGTGTAAAAGAAATCCTTGGATCAGAGTTGATGTGGAAGATGCAACACCCCAATTTTTAGTTAATTACGTTTTTGTCCTTATTGTGCTGTTTCTATTTTCTATGTGTTATAAAATTAATTTGACTGTTTCGTAACTGTATTTGATTGTTTCGTGTGATTTGCTCAGAGTCAAGAAAATAATAATTTTCGGGCCGAGAAAAATCTTGTTTGATTATTTGGAAATTTGGCGTCTTACTAAACCCAATCCGAATAATACATATATCAATCTTTTATTTTTTAGAATTTTTCTGTATAATAAAAAAATATTTACCATACAGAAAATTCTGTGGGACCCACGTTTGGCTTGTGGGACCCACATTTGTCTTGTGGGACCCACGTTTGGGTTTGTGGGACTCACTTTTAAGAAAAATTTATCAACGTAAAAGACTTGTAAAATTCAAACCAAAAGGTTAAAAATCTACAAAAATGATTAGACTTAGTAGATTAGTTAGTTTAAAACCTAACTTAATTGAATAATTAGTCTAAAACTTAATTAAGTTAATCTAAAGGGGTTTGAGTGATAATTAAATGGACTAAAACCTAATTAATTTTTACCATATTATAGTCTAGTATAATTAAGAAGGAGATTAGTGTTTCTAAATAAATAGATGATTAACTAAATAATAAAGGAACCTAGCTAATTTTTAATTAAACATAACTAGGAGGATTTAAGCGTAAATAAGTTATTAAAAATCAATCAAAATTGATTGATTATCCTATAACATTTTCGGCCTTATGCATGAATTATGCACTCAAAATTCAACAAGGAAGCAACCAAGAAGTTGCTAAATGCTTAGTCATCCACCATCCAAATAATAATGTTAGCAAATTGTCAACAAAGGAGACAAAGCTCCATAATTTGTGTCCTATGGCTATTATTAAGCCAAATTTGTCAAACAAAAAAAAAATGGATAGCTTTTTGCTTGAAGTCCTACGGCATATCATCTAAAATTTCCTAACATTCTATATCATTCACTCTTTTCTCTCCTACCCAAAGAACTCAAGAAAATTTCCTAAGTTTCCATTTTCTCTACCATTCGGCCAACACCACTTCTAACCCTTCCACTCATTTAAAATTTTATCTAACATCATTTCTTAAACCTAAACCATATTCTAAGAACATCTCTAGTTGTGAGTTTTTGTTAAATCATCCATTTGGAGCTTGGAAAATCACTTTGAAGTTTCTTTCCTATAAGGTGAAAATTCTTGTTTCTTGTTTCTAATTTGATTTTTGATGTTCTAAGCCATGATTGATCCATGGTTTATCTTTTTCATCCATAGTTTGTGACTTTATAATTTGTTTAAGGTTGTTAGGATTTTTGTTGAAGCTACACAAAATTTCTAAGGAGGAGTCCAAAGAGATCTTGTCTTCCTTATAGGTAAGAGGGAGATTTAATCTCATCAACCATGTGTGGTGGTGAGAAAATGGATGTATTTGTGGTGAAGAATCCATAAAGATTCATTCACTTGGTTGTTTGTTTTCTTTTCTCTTTGTGATTAATTTTGTGTGCATGTTTATTGTCTTTTCTATTTGTGATTACTTTTGTGCATGTTTATTATCTTTTCTATTTGTGATTTATTATGTATGCAAGCATGTCTATAGCTTTGATATTTAGTATGTGTTTTATTAATGTTTTAATTTATTGTATGTGTTCATAAATATATGTATATGTTCATAGATCTATGATAATTATTGTTGGATGTGCTAAATATGTCGAGATTTGCAAAAGTGTTCCAAAGAACACAAGATGAAGAAAACTTATGGTTTTTACTATGAAAAGAGAACCAATATGTTCTCAACCATTTTCTAAAAGGATAACCTAATTGATCTAACTAAGTTAAGGGATTTTTCAATGATTTAATGGATGAAAAATAATTTTAAATATGGTTTGTATAAAAATGGTGATTTTCGGCCACAATATACTTTTAATGTTTAATTGATCCAAAAATTATTTTCTAAGTGTAAACTAGTTAGTTAACCTAAAGAGAATTCATTTACAATGGATTTTCAAGAAATAAATAAGTAAAGAAATTTTTATTAGAAGTCTAGTATAGAAAAGAAATAAATTTTAGATACTTGAAAAATACTTACCTTTGAGTTTTAAAATATGTTAGTAATTTTCAAAGTGTATTTTATGGTTATAATAAAATAAATGAATTTTTAAAAGAAAAACGTAGAAAATATCATTTAGTGGATTTTCTAAATGAAATACTGTCAAAATTGATTAAAAATGAGCAAGTATTGAAGAATGTTTCAAAATGTCATTTAGAAAGCAAGGAAATATTTTACGTAGTTAAAGAATAAAATTAAGTGTAGAAGAATTTATTAAAATCAAATTTTTGGGAAAAACGTCAAAAATTATTACTTAGAGTAATTTTTGTAAGAAAAATGGAATATAATGTTCAAATAATATTTTTAGTTTGGAAAGTTTCAAAATTTAATTTGGAACGTCAAGAAATATTTTATACAAAATGAAAAATAGTAGAAATAGGCTTACGCGTATTTAAAATAATAATTTTTAAACTACGCGATTGGAAAAACGTTGAAAAATATTTACTGAATTGAAAAATGTTTGTAAAATGTGACGTAATTGTAAAAATGCGATAAAATATTTACGCAACTTGTAGAAACAAGAAGTTTTTACTTGTCGGTAAAAGTAGTGGGCCGACCGGACATGTTAGGAAATAGATCTTGTCAAATGGAGACTACTATTTTTGGAATTATTGATAGGGTATTTTTGTAATTATGGTGACAATGAGGATATTTATGTAATTATGATTCATATGGTGATCTTGAGGGTATTTTTATAATTATGAATCATTACATACATAGAGTGGTATGTCATTTGGTTGAAATTGATTGGTGACGAATGAATTACAGCGTGTTGCGGGTGTGATAAGCGTAGTATGTTCACGGAGAACTTGGAGGCGTTAGTGTGCGATAGATTCCACATGTGGACGCTTAGTAATCCTGCATGCAAATTAGCGATCTCGACAAATACTATTCTTAATCGGGATCTATTAGGGGTATGCAGTCTTATCTTGCTGACGCGTCTGCGACGTATTTTGATGCTGGTACCATTCACACGACGTGTTGATGTGTGCTTATTTATTTAACGTATTTGGTGTGTAATAGTTGGTTGAAAGCGTACTGATGTCTGGATGTAACACCCCAAACTTCCTATGTATTAAACAATAATCTTGTGATTAACAATTAATTTGTTTAGTGATTTAATGTATCTTGTAAAGCTATTTTGAATATTCTGTCTTCAATATTTGATCGTTTTGAGTAATTTGCTCCGGTGTCAAGAAAATAATAATTTTCGTAGGAAAAATCTACGTAAATTAATTTTCTTGTTTAGTCTTAATTAATTTACGTAATCGATTGATATTTGTGAGTTTTGTAATTTTTATGATTTTATGTGTGATTTTGGATTTTTTACTGTTTGTGGGCCGCACGAGGTATATGTGGGCCCAGGTACCATATCGTGGGCCTAGGTGGGTCCATAAAATGAAAATTTTTTTCTACGTGTAGAAAAAATTATGCTTGTTTAGGCGAGGCGGAGGATCTTACTAAACTCGAATCCGGAAATAGTTTTAAAAAATTTTTTCTTGTATTTATCTTGTATTTAATTATCGACGATAAAAATACAAGAATTATATTTTTGTGAGGTTATAATAAAAATAAAATTCTATATTATTTAAATATTATTAAGATAACATTAGTGGTTTGGATATCCACTATTAATTTAATTACTGACCCTTAGACATTTAATCTTGATTTAATTAACGGTGGAGATTTGATCTTAAAAATAAATAAATTATAACCGTTGGATTGAAATTAAATCAAGGGTAGGGATTTAATCTTCTAAATGGCTATGACCATTATCAACCCTTGGATGTAAAATTAATCAATGGTGGAGATGGATCATTAATGACCATTGGATTTGATTTAGATCAATGGTGGAGAATTAGTCATCAAAAATGATTACAACCATTTTGGACCTTGGATATAAAGTTTGAAGATGTAATCTTGACCCTTCATTTTGGAGACATATTCAATGGTTAGGATTGCAAGCCAAAAAAAAAGATCCAATGGCTCAAATGAAGTCTTAATCTAAAACCTAAATGCTTTAATTTAAATCCAAACCATTCTTTTAATCAAAAGGATACTTATAGTGATGGCTTTCAAATTTGTCACATTTTGAGTGTATGAGGAAGGGGGACAGTTTGAAGAAGCAAGGAGAAAGGAGACAATTTAGTTTAGAATAGGTTTTTAGGCCAAAGAAAAAGAATGAAAAGGATAAAGAAGATAGCGAGAGTTAAGACAATTCATATTGATCATTAATGCTTATGTTTGTCAAACTTCACTTTCCATTTCTCTCTAATGCATGCTACGGCCATGCATTCCAAATGACCAAATAACTTCATTTTACACTTCATATTATCATTTCTTCACTTATTTCACTTAAGTTTCAAGACCAAACCAAGAAAATTTCATTTCTCTCCCAAAAACACACCATTCGGCCAAGCACTCAACTCACTCCTCCATCACTTTTTAATTTCATACAACCTAGTTTCTTGAATCCTTTCATCATTCTAAGAACCTTTGTAGTTCACACCAAGTTCTAATTCTTCCATCTTGAAGGACTTTTACTAAGATCAAGTTCTAGAGCTTTTGTTGGTGAAGTGTAAGAAAACTTCATTTATTCTTTTCTTTTTCATGTTCTAAACCATGTTTGATCCATGGTTCTTCTTGTTCAAGCTTGATATACTAATTTTCTTGTATTTGTTTCATGTTTAAGAACTTGTATTGGTGGAGATCTTGCTCAAAGAAAAGCAACAAGCTCTTTGGTGGTTCTTCAAGAGGTAAGAGGAGATTCATCTCACCAACCAAGCATGGTGGTGAGAAAGGTTTTATATTTGATGGATGGTGAATCCATGTGAGGATTCCTATCCATGGTCATGTAATAATTTGTGTGTGTGTATGTGCTTTAATTATTTTTGCTTATGCTTGATATATTTTGCATGATTTACTTGTGTTTGCATGCTTAGTATAATTTTTAATTGCTTATATGATAAGCTTATGATATGCATGATGATATATGTTGAATATATTATGATGAATGTATGTTGAAATAAACAAAATTTTGGCTCCAAAGGCCATGGAGGAGGTCACGGTTTTGAGCTTCCAAGTTTAGGGTTTTTATTGAAATTTTTCAAGAACAATGAAGTTGATTTTTAGTCCTTGAACTAAATAAATTTCAGCCAAGACACCAATTAAATTAGTGTTCACAAAAATGATATTTTCATAAATGGTAAAATTGAAAGATTAGAAAGTAAAAAAATAAACAAGAGGGTTTGTTTTAAAAAAAGAGTGTACACGCGTTTTTAAGTAGTATTTTCATGAATTTATTTTGTGTGGAAACAAGAATGAAATTTGTTTAAGTTAGAAGAAAAATATTTCATGGTTCCAATGACCATCTATAAGGTTTTGATAATTTAGAAAAAAATGTTTTGATGCAACAAAATATAAGAATTTTCAAATAAGGATTTTGGAAAGGAATTTAAGTGTTGAACTTTAAATTATCTTAAGAAGAATTAATTTTTTAAAAGTGATTTAGAAATATAAAAGTGTTTGAACTTAAACATAAAATTTAATTTAATGTTTAGAAATGATTTAGAAATATAAAAGGAAAACGTTGTAATTTAAAATTTCTAACGTAGAATTTAAGTATTGGGTTTTGGAAAATGTTAGGAAATTTAAATTTGTAATTAAATCAATTAAATATGATTTTAAGTTAAATCAATAAAAAGTGATTTTTAGAAAATATATTACGGAAGGATTTTTGATTTAGAATAGAAAGAAAATAATGTAAGAAATTATATTTTTATGAGAAATGTTCAAAATAATATTTTTAAAGTTAAGAAATATTTTGTGAAGGGTAAAAATGGTGAAAAACAATTTACGTAACTCAAAAACGTAATTTTTAAGTTACGCGATTTGAAAAACGTTAAAATATTTTCTACGCGATTTATAAAGCGTTTAAATATTTTACACGATCTAAATATTGTAGAAACATTGCTATACATTTTAAAAATAAAAGATCATTTTTACGTAATTTAGAATACGATGAAAATAGTTTTGTGATTTTTAAAATGTAACGAGAAAATGTTACAAATCATTAATATTACGTAAAAACGTAACAAAAATATTTTGCGAATGAGAAAAACATAGTTATGTGATTTAACAGTTAATTATATAGTAAACCTTACGATTAAAAACAATATATGAATCTTGTATAAGAAATTGAGAAGTTTGCTGTAATTAGCATTAATCCATTTTACGAACATAAACAATGATTTGAATCTCGGAATGAGAAATTATGTGATTTACCTTTGGTTGGTAATTGGTGCATTACACATGCATTGAAAATGGTCCAACGGACTGAATATGGCTAATTGCTAGGAGAAACGTATACCTCTTGAGTGGGTGCGATATGCGTAGTGTAGGTCACTTGTTGACCTTGGGGGCATCGGGGTGCGGGTTGCTCGCAATGGGCGGTTGGTAGCTCTTTTGCACCGTGAGTTAGACCGATGCAACACACCGATGATCCGACCGAGACACTATTCTTAATCAAGATCTAATAAAGATTGTGTATGTCTTCAGATGTGCAAGATATAATTATAGCACTTGGTCCGAGGCACGAGATACCGGCAGGATCTTTTCGATCAATTTCTCCGACTTGAGTATTAGCTCCATGGAGTAGGACATTGAGTCTATGTTCGCATGCATAAATTTATATACATATGTGGTAGCATTCTTGTAATTATTTGTGGTTTGAAATAGTGATGATGATGGTAATTATTTTTTACATTATGATGATGCCATAATTGTGATCATGATATGATATTTTTGCATAACATATGTTGTTTGTATTATCTCTCGTGCTATCATCTTGGTAATGGTGTAGGTGATCTCACCTCTTTGTATGTTTATCTGTTTATTGTATTTATATTGGGTAAAGACGTTGAGAAAGATACTAGTACTAGAAGGAGAAGAGGAATTACTTCTCACATCAAGAACCGCAGAGTTCGACAATGATGATGTCAACGGAGCTAGTTTCTTCGGATATGTACGTTTACAATTTCATGGAGGAGCTAGAGAGTGGAGGACAAGTCCAGATGAGCGAGGACTTATTTACGAGGGGTACCTGACTGTTAGTATTAGTAGGTTGTATCGTGGAGATCCATTTTTCTGTGTGACTATCTTTGTTCATGTTGAATTTCCGTTGCATATCAGGCGACATTGGGACACTAGAAATTATGTCCCAACGGAAATCAGCATAGTGTCGTCAGCCCGGACACCTGTTCGTAGGGCTACTCGTCATAACGGATTCCTACCTGCTGAGGAACCCGAGGAGGACCCATCTGAGGGGTCTTCTGCTTAGTTAAACTTGGGCATGTTTGAACTCTGATATAAATAATGTCTGTAATTATTTAAGTGTGTTTGTTGTTTCAAGAAATGGTCTGTAATTAAATAAACCTGACAATGTATAATGATGTAATATGTATGATCGTAATAATGATGTATATTATGCGTGATGATGTATAATAGTTTTATTTTCCGCTAAGTTTATTTTATTGTTATAAAAAAAAAATTACAACTCTTATTTTATTATTACATCATATTTTATATTTTGGGGTAATTTGGTAATAAAGTAACATAAATGTGGCACCCTACGGTGGTGTTACAATTTTCATCTCTAGAGATCATTCTCTACGATGTTTGTGTTTAGGCTCCATGGTGAAAATTTCTATCTTGAGTCATGACATATTTAATCAAGCATTCTTGTATGAATAGTTATAATTTGATTTATGATATTTTGCATGTGTGATAATATGAATTGTTATATTAAGCTGTTATATTTGTTTGTATTATCGTTTATTGTATCTCATGGAATGATGTAGATTGTCTCACCTCTTTGTATATATTTTACAATTATTATTTATGTTCTAAAATAGTTGATAAGTAGAAGAGGATCTTTGGATTGATATTCAAGATAGATACTCCAAAGTGAATCATTTTCATATTGTTTCGGAACCTTTTACAAATCATCCATATCATATGGATTGATTGCGGCGTGGTACGGTGTTACAAGTATTTACTTCTCCGATGATCTTCCCGAAGGATTCTTTGGAGGATCGAAATCTTTTAGTGTTATACTTGCCATTTATGGTTTCTTTTCAACAGGTTCTTATTTTAATTAAATAGTTTGTAATATGTAAATTATTTGTACCTATTAAAAAAAACAAAATTATATGTATAATTATGGTGTGTATGTAATAGTTTGTTTTATTTTATGTCTTTGTTTATTTTATTTTATAATATAATATTTAAGAAAAAAAATATTTTTATAACCTATATTATTATATATTACGAAATAATTTATAATTTGAGTATAAGTTATTTTTATTGTTCGAAAATATGACATCCCCAATAATTAGGGTGTTGCAGAAGATGATTAGAGGTGGCAGATGAAGACGTGGAGTTGTGTACCTATGAAACCTTTCTTACACATAATTATATTTTTAGAGATTAATTTAAGATTTAAATTCTACTTGTTATTTGATGAACAAGTGAATGATTTATACCATCCATCTAATTTCTACGCATTGTAACACAATCTAATAACTATAAAAGGGAGTTCATCACATGGACACTTTTTTGAGGTACATGTTAAACGCAGCTGTAATTTATATGGTTGCTAGCTAGGCTACAATGTGAGGCCTATAATAGTCCCTATCATTTCAACTTTCAAGGAGAAGATATATACTTAACCACACATTCGACAAGCAGTAACCCATACATATATATATATGTATAATGTCGTAAAGGCGTATGTATAACACAAAACATCTATTGCCAAGCCTCTAAGATTTGATATTTATCTTGTGTTAGTTGCTTGCCTAGTATCTGATTTGGATGCACTGGCTAGACTATCTTATAGTTGGTACTCACTACCAGTAGACTAAATCAAGTAGACAATCAGATTTAGATAGCCAATTATTGCGATTGATTGCGGAGAGAGCGGCAATCTACTGTCAGTACGGGTATATATGCTACTAGATAGAGGATCCGCTAGTCCTAGATTCATAAAGTAGCTTCTCTATCAGACTTGCTGCTTTATTCGATGTGTCGAAATGAAAATATTTTACAAAATATTAATTGAATAATTAATACTTCTTTATCCACTTTCTAAAATAATCTTATTCATAGCTTAGTTTCAATTTTTTTCTAACTTAAAACTTTTATGACATATAATATTTATTTATTTATTAGATATAATATAATATAATACATAGTGGAGTAGTGGATAAACAAAAAAGAAAGAATTTGATTCATCAAGTACAACTTATTCAATTAATTAACTTGTTTAGAAAAAAAAACCTTAATCATGATTCATTTATTCACTCCCTATATTATAAATCATAGTATTTTCTCTTGGTAGTGATAAATTTTCTATCATACTCTTCTTTTTATATGATCACGTGTCATCCTCTTGGGAGGAAAAAAAATTGTCTATGTTTCTGCTCTCCCTCTATTAAATCGAAATCAGTGACTGTTTTATGAATCTGAGTTGCTAAGTGGGGGTCAAATAATTATGTTGCATTGCCCAAAGCATGCATGTAATTTGAGTTGAGTTGTATTCTTATTCTTATCTAATGTAACATAATGCCAACTTGTGACGTCGGTAGTGTTGTGCTACTGTGCTAGCAGTTTTTCTGCCATTAACAAAACAAGTGTTAGTACAATTGAATCTGCCTCCAATTCTATCCTTTTTTTTTTTGCTTGCAGTGTCTGTGACCTACATTCTATCTTTTCATCTTAAGTGGGCACATTGCTCTTATAATTTTCTTTGATATAACACGATTGATCATGATAAAGAAGCATATGAAAAATTAATTATTATATCATTGTTTATATCCTTGATTGATTGCGACATGTGCACTAACCTACCCTGTTCTTTACCTTTTTTTCCACATCCTATGTTGGAAAATAGTGCTTCTTTTTCCATGATACCCAAAGACTGTTTAGTGTCTGGTGTGGCTTATGATTAAGTGTACAGCCCAATTTGGTAAGATGATATATGCAAACATATATAAGCTCTCTCTATATATAAAAGGATTAGTAACTGTATGTACTCAGCAAGCGGATTGTAAAAAGTGCTATTTGTACTTTAAAAAATCGTGAATTAAATTTTTAAATTTGATTAAATACTTCATTACAATTGATGCAACTCATTCTAGTGGTGCGGTGCCTTATGGCCATATATGTAGCTCACAAATTAATGTTTACATAGTATGAGCGGAAACAAATGCTTATTACAACTTATATGTATTATCTATAATTAATCAGTCTCTACTTATATGTTTTGATAATATATGCAACAACGTTTTAAACTTTTAACTGTTTAACCTCAAATTTACTCATTTTAAAAATAAATTACTTAAAAATAGAATAAATGCTCACATTTTTAATGCTATTAGCAATATAATTTTTTATAAATTTAAAATGCATGGTATTATGGTATAATATTTAGTACACGTGAAATGGTAGTAATAATCAAGTAATTGATATATATGATTTGTTGGTAGTGAGTGGTGACAATAATTTCTTTATAAATACTAGCGGATTGACATGTACTAACACATTTTTTATTTTTGTTTATATAATTATGTATAATTAATATTAAGTTATAATAAATATATTTATATATATTATTATATTTGTGACTTTTAAGATAATTATTGTAAAAATTAAATATTTTAATAATATAACAACCATATATATATTTGTTTACATGACTGTTATTCTATTAGTGTTCGAGGATTAGGCATGGGAGTGATTCTTATTATTGCATTCAAGCATACTATCACATGGCTTGGAGCTATGAACTTGGATTCATCTAGCACTAACACATCCTCTCATGCCTTACAACAAAAGGTGGTGACTACAGAATCACAATTACAAGCATTGTGTGTCAACATTGCTATGAAGGAAGGAGGAAGGCTCCCTGAGGAGTTAGCTGGCTTATTTTATAATCCTACACCACATGTATCTCATCTAACATTCAAATGTGGATTGTGTCAATCATGTTGACTTAGTCTTGATTCTTACTTGTCATTCCTTTATGTTGGTTGCTTTGTGCTTGTGATTTCTTCATCTCCCTCTTCATATCTCTGTTTCTGGTTTAAGCCCTGTGCTAGTTGCTTCCTACTTGTGATTTCATATTCCTTTATGTTAGTCTTAATTGTTGTGATTGAAATGCATCCTAATAGTGCTATTATAAGTCAGTTTATATCAATATTGTTTGAATAAATGAAAGATTTTGGTGACGAAGTGGAAGTTGAAATAACTTGTTTGATCTACCTGAATATGGTTGAATTAGGGTTCAGTTCTTATTCTATTACAGTTGAAGAGTTGAAAAACTGATTTGCTTACCAGTTGAGTTTATGGGTTGTGTTTTTAGTAGAATTATATGATGTGTGCATGCTTAAGTAACTTTTCTGCATGTTGATTTACTTGAGACATTGAATCCTGCTATGATCCTGAAATGAATTTAAGAAAGCTCCAGTTTCTGTTTGTTTTCCCTATGTGTTGTGATGTTGCTTTCCTTATGTGTTGTGTTGTGATGGAATTTGATTGATTTGGGTTTTAAATTTTGAACCATCAAAGTGACTTGAGATTAAGTATATGGGTTCTAATGTAAAAATTTCCTATGGACTCAAAATTGCTAGTATAAAAGAAGCGCCATTGTGATTAGAGAATGCAGGGCAAATTTTGGTTGTGTTATGAATTAGCATGGAAGTCCACAAGTTATGTGTCAAGCAAAACATGATGAACTCTTGTCTAACTCAATGACCGTAAGTGGTTGATTCTATTAAGCATTAATTAATAAAGCCCTATTTTTATTTTTTGTTTGTTTATGGTTAGATATGGATTTTTGAGTGCTGTTCTGTTTGTTGTTGAAAATCTCAGACTTAAGGTTTTCAAGTATGGGAATTTTAAAATTAAGATTTTGTCAATCAAGGGTCAGTTTGGTTTAATTATGAGTCTTGTTTGCATGCTTATAGTTAGAGCCGTCAAAATGGGCCAAGCTCGATGGGCCGGCCTGAATAGGCCGACAAAATGAACGGGTTGAGTTAAAAAATATTAGCCCAAAATTAAAAATGGTCCGATCTAGCCCGGCCCGAATGGGCCAGCTCGGCTCGTTTACTTGTAAAATAACGGATTCCTGATAAAATGCTAACACAAAACATACCAAACAACGATTTGGCCCAACCCTGGCTCGGGCCAATTGGTTTCCAGGCCCGAACAGTGGACCCCCGTTTTAATGACCTCTACTTATAGTTAGATATTTTGGTTTGTATTTTGATTGGGTAATTCTGGATATGTGAAATTATTAAAGATTATAATATGCTGCTTAAATGATGTTGGATTTTTACGTATTTGTGGTTCAATTAAGCTATTTCCTCTTAATAATGTGTTGCCTGTAGTTTAGAGAATCCCAAGCATAATTTTGTCATTCTTGTAGGTGCCAGATGAAGGTAGTGGGGCTTTATCTCCTAATGACCTAAGAAGATCATGGAATGGAAGTAACACTCATCCATCAGTGGATATCTCGAGTCCTTATTAATCAATTTACCAATTGTTGCCAAATGAATTACTATTTAAGATGTTCTTTCTCAAAACTTTTAAAAAGTACATGTAATTTGGAGTTATTTGACTTGTGTACTCATATTACTATTTAAGATGTTATTTCTCAAAACTTTGATGACTTATAATTTGCAGTTATTGAGCTACTATATTCATGTTAAATTAGATATTTGTTTAATTAAATTAATGAGTATTTCTTTTTATATTTCATTAAGCAAAATTATTATATTTATATTTGTGGGTTTTGATGAATAAGAATTGTCATAATAAACATGAAAAATAGCTTGCATTGTGTCAGTCATGGTGAGTTTAAATCATCATCATTTAGCGCATTAGGGCGGTTAAGAACTGTCACAATCATCGAAATAAATTGTGTATTATATAAATTATAGCAATTTGAAACTGTCATTTTATATATAATTAAAACATAATTTTTAAGTAAATTATGGCAGTTCAAAACTACCGTAATTAGTTATGAATTACGGTGATTTAAATCATCGTTTTATACACAATTAATTTGTATTTTTTAGGTGGATTACAACAGTCATAAACTACTGTAATTTGCTGTAAATTACGGCAATTTAGGACTGCCATAATTTTCTATAAAATATGGCAGTTTAAGTTGTCATTTTACACACAATTAAACCGTAATTTTTTACATGAATTACGACAATCCTAAATCGTTATTTTATGCAAAAATAAAACCTCTGTTTTATACATGATAAAATTGTAGCAATCAATGAAAAACTGTTGTATTATACCGAATAACATTGGTAATTACGTCAGTTAATTTTTTCCTAAGCTATCAAGCTAAGTATGGAGTATTGATTTTAATTTACAGTCTTTGTCGAGAAGCTACTAAAGCATGTGCTCATGTAGGAGCCCTTGATTTTGGTATCTTCATCTATTTATTTTTTTTGTCTCTTTTCCATGATGCTTCATTATGAACTATTAATTGCATCGCTTGAAATCCTGCTAAAGTTTATTGCAACTTGTGATATTTGAAGATATGAGATTATTGAGGTCATTTGCCTGAAATCTATATGCAGGAAAAAAAGTCTTTGTGGAAGCATAAATGTTTATGGATTGACCCCAAATATTTCATCTGCAAACCATTTATTGGTATTTTTACTTATTAATATTGTGAATTTTTCATTGCTTTAGATTCACAATCGGTCAATTACTGTCAATTGACTGCAGTTCTATGCTAAGAAGCATAATGATTCTAAAGTGTTGTTGGTAGAAGTAATGAGACTTCTGAAGAGGAATAAGTTAGCACTGCAACTAGGCATATAACAGATAAAGTTTTCAGGTACATTGAAATTGTGAATTTGTGACATTTTCATGCTTCTGGGATGAACATATTCTGTTTTTGGACTCAGTATTTAATAATGTCATTGGTGTAGATAAATACGTAAGATTGTAATTTACCTTTTGGTAAATGTTGATAATATGGATTCAGTATTTACCTCATAGGGGAGTAAGTGTTGATCTATTTATGATGGAGGGAAAATTAAACATTCAAGTAATGGTAAATAATAGGATTAAATTAGTAAGGAATGCCCGTGATGGTCCTACTATATTTTTATTCAACGTGTAAGAAAATTGTGTAACTATCAAATAATAACATCTTTCATCCATTTTCATAGGAAAGCTTCTTTATATTGGGCTCCCTCACTCTTGATAAGTTGATACATAGATGGAGAGAACAACATCTAATCTTGAGGTTCAATGGTACAGAGTGGTACTAGACGAAGCTATAGTATAAAATCCTCTAGAAGCCAAGCTAACTAGCCTGTTTTTACGGACTTCTTCCTCACACTCCTGCTGGTATCTAACTGGAACCCCTCTCCAGGTTTGTTTTTCTAATTATCTAATGAAAATTATGTGTGTAATTACATTATAATTGCAAGGAGAAATAGCACTCCATGCACAAATAAAGTTTCAATCTTTCCCCCTCATTTGAAAATTTGTTTCTTTTATCAGTAGTTTAGTATTAATTAGTCAGATGTGATTTGACAATATGTGGGCTTTAGGCTGTGAAAATGAATTTTATTAATTAGTCAGGCCCAGGGTACTAAATTGCGATCCGCATCACCTGATGCGGCCGTAATATTGCCGTTGCGACCTATGCTGCAACGGCATCAGGCAGCAATTGCGGTGTGAATGGAAATCGCATAAAACAGCGGCAACGGAATGGTGTTGCTGTCGCAACGGAATGGTGTTGCAAAGCAAACGGCAACGAACGAGTCTCGTTCCATTTTTTTCTCCGTTTTTCTTTCAAATCGACAATGTCAGAGCATGGGAAAGAAAAAGAAGAAGATTCTTTTCAGCCCAATAATTTCATCAACAGGAAAAAGGAGAAAACATTCAGACAAAGGCATCATATCTCATTCACGGACTCACCTTTCAGCTTGAAGTTGAAAACTTGAATCTCTGTCTCTCATTCTCTCTAAAAACCATCTCCACTCTAGTCTCCAACTCTCCATCTTGCAGATCTCAGATCACGGACTCACCATCTTGCTTCGGCGCTCCGCAGGTGAGCTAATCTCTCCTATCCCAGTCTCTCTTATATTTAGTTTCTGACTTTCTATGTATGTTCTGTTTCTGTATGGTATGCGCATCTTATGAAATTTGGGAGGGGTTGGGGTTGGGGTTGGATTTGTGTGAGATTTGGGAGGCAGAGAGGGCGACAGCTGGTGAGAGTGAGATCATGAGAGGCTGAGATGGGTTGAGAGTTTGAGAGTGAGACTGACGAAGAGGGAGGCAGAGAGGGAGCCATGAAGGTGGACGGCATGGGCGATTGGGGCCGAGAGGGGAGGTGGCCATGGACTTGGCGGTGTGGGCGGTGGTCCGCGAACCGAGAGAGGAAGGGAAGCACGCAGAGAGGAAGAGGGGGGTTAGGGGTGGGTTGTGGGCGGATCGGGAAGTAGAGAGGAAGAAGGGAAAAAAAAGGATGGGGGATGGGGGAGGAGAGAGAGCTGCGAGACTAAAAGAGAAAGAATGAGGGAGGATTTGGTGGAAATGGGAATTTGGGGTTGGAATCGGCCATTGGAAGCTTCTGAGGAGCTTCGTAAATGCGTGGGTTGGGAAAGTGGGCTAGGTTTGGGAGGGATTTGGGGCAGAGAAGGGGGAAAATTAGGAAAAAAATTGGGAAAAAATTTTTTTAGGAAAAGAATGAGAAAAATGGGGGAAGTTGGAAATTGGAGAAAAATTGGGGAAATAAGAAATTGAAAAAAATTGTGAAAAAATTAAATTTTTTTATAATAGTGTGTGAAAATTAAGTTAAGAATAGTTATAATTAATTTGTAGCTTATATTAAGGATTTAAAATTAAAGTTAATTATTGATGGAGTATTAGGAATAGTGATAATTAATTTAATTACTTAATTATTTGTTTAAAAGAAGATAATTAGTAGTCTATATTAAGACTTTTAACTTTGAAGTTAAAGTTAATTATTGATTGTTAATTTGGGTATTAGTAATAGTGATAATTAATTAGTAGCTAATATTAAGAATTTAAAATTAAAGTTAATTATTGATAGAGTATTAGGAATAGTGATAATTAATTTAATTACTTAATTATTTGTTTAAAAGAAGATAATTAGTAGTCTATATTAAGGCTTTTAACTTTGAAGTTAAAGTTAATTATTGATTGTTAATTGAGGTATTAGTAATAGTGATAATTAAGTTAATTATTGATAATTGTTATAATTTATTTTTTGTAAACAAGTATTATAAAATTTAGACAATGCCGCCAAGAGAAAAATTTCTTACGGGAACATTGGAGGGTCCTCCAAGTGATGATATTGGATGGCATTTCGGAACAGTTGTACCTGGAAATCAAAACAACATCACATGCAAACTTTTTGGAAAAGTAATAAAGGGTGGCATTACAAGATTGAAGCAACACATAGCACATTATAAAAGGGCAAGTAGCAGGTTGTCTTAGAGTCAACACATTTGTTAGGGAGAATATGATGAAACTCCTTATAGATGGGAAAGCAAAAAAAATTTGTGTTCACTATGCAACAATGAAGATGTATTTTGATGATAACAAACATGAGGATGACGAGAAGACTAAGTCCAAGTTTTCCAAGATTAGCTTTAGGACTTAGGATCTATCATGTATGGAGCTGTCAATTAGATATCTCAATGGTTAATCTTAAAAGATTTAAAATAATCTGCTCCTTAAACTAAACTGAAGTTTTAAAATAGCTTTTGAAAGATCAAAGGTCTTAGAAACTGAAAATTGCATTTCGAAGCAATTTAGAAAGGTTTTCGAATACCCTTCTATGGTATTCGAATAACCTGATTCATAATTCATACCTTTTGTTTTTCCAAAACAAAGGTATTTGAATACCCCTATATGGTATTCGAATACCCTGATTTCAGAATATACTTTTTTAAATGAGGTATTCGAATACCCTTGACTGGTATTCGAATAACCCCAACTTGATCAGTTTTTTTAATAAGTTTTGACAGAGGTATTTGAATACCTCCTGCTGGTATTCGAATAACCCACGGGAATCAGCTTTGGGTTTTTGAATTCATACGAGAATCAAAAGCATTTAATATCAAATTAATGCTCCCAACGGGTCTCTCGCTTACGAAGCTCTATAAATAGAGGCCTGAGACACCTCTGATCAACCCCCGAACATTCTGATTAATTCTTGCTTTGTTAAAAACGAGTTTTACACAATTTCCTCTCTTCTTCTATGCTCTTAATATTGAATCTTTGAGATATCTGTGACAAAGCTCCTTAGTGCTTCAATTTGTGATTATTTGCTCTTAGCGAGAGTTTCTTCTTCATCTATTTTCTGCATCTGTATATCGAGGGTGAGGTATCCCTCAGGATTGTATAAGGGTGAGATATCCCTGATTGATTGAGGCTTGAGCACAATGGTAGAGTTTCCCTATGTGTGAAAAGTGCTTTTTATTGTAACGGTTGCAAACACCTGTTTTAAGCTTGTCTTGAATAGTGAAAAATCTCGAACTGTGTTTCGGGGACTAGACGTAGGCCACAAGTGGTTGGTGGTCGAACCAGGATAAATATTGTGCCTGTTTTTCTTCCCTTATTCTCTTATCTTTATGCACTTTATTTATTGATTCCTGTAATTTAATTATTAATTATTTTTCCTTTTCTTATCTATTTCACGTCCTTTAATATTTAAATTCAGCAAAGTTTATTTGTTTAAGGCTTTTGCGAAAGTTTTTGTTACTCAATTCACCCCTCTCTTGAGTATTGGAAGCCACTTGGTAACAAGTTTGACTCTAAAAAAAAAGAAGAATTCGAAGAAGATTTAAGGGAAAATATTGAAGAGGAAGACATGGAAGACCAAGTCATGTTAGCTACACAGGAGAGCATTAGATCACAACATGAATGGGAAGACAGACAATAATTCAGACAACAAATAGGGGGATCGAGAAATATATATGAAGAGGGTGGAAGCTCTCGTGCAAGTG
Organism: Ormosia emarginata; assembly: GCA_029884605.1. NCBI lineage: Eukaryota > Viridiplantae > Streptophyta > Magnoliopsida > Fabales > Fabaceae > Ormosia > Ormosia emarginata. The sequence goes on along the minus strand of JAQQTP010000080.1, from coordinate 17,569,819 downwards.
TTAATGAAGTTAGAAGGCCACAAGATATTTCTGATGCTTTGAGGTCTACAGATGTTAATCTTGTGAGAAGTAAAAACGTGAAGCAACCAAAAGTTACTGGTGGTTGGATGAAAACACTAAGAAAAATGCTTGGAGCAGCAATAAGCAGGTTTCTAATTTATGAGCATTTGCCTATGAATTTAGCTGATTCTCCTTGGTTGCATGCTTTGATTGTTGAAGCAGCTGAGGTTGGCAAAGGAGTTAAATGTCCAACTCCTTATGAAGTTTCAGATATGTATTTGGAAGTTGAATATAAAAAAATGCAAGAATAGATAAATACACTAAAGGGTACCTAGAAAGAAATAGGAGTCATAATAATGTGTGATGGTTGGACTGATAGTATAAACCATACACATATTATGAATTTTCTTGTTTATTCCAGCAATGGGACAATTTTCCTAAAATCTGTTGATGCTTCTGGGTTGATACTAGAAATACAAATTATTACTTCAAGTTGCTTGACAAAGTTGTAGATGAAGTTGGAGAAGAATATGTAGTCCAAGTGGTTACAAACAATGAAAAAGCCCTAAAAGTAGTTGGCAAAAAATTAATCGAAAAGAGGCCATATCTGTATTGGTCTGCATGCACAGCTCATCGTTTGGATCTTTGCTTGGAGGATATAGGGAAAAAGCAAAATGTGAAGAAACTATTGAATGATGCAAGACAGTGACAACTTTCATCTATAACCACATATGGACAGTAAATTTGATGAAGAAATACACTGGAGGTAGAGAAATTGTCTGTTCTAGCATAACTCGATTTACAACACAGTTCTTGCAGCTTCAAGCTATTATGAAGCAAAAGCAAGGTTTGAGAAACATGTTCAACTCAGAAGAATTTAGAAGATCTAAGTTTGGGAAAGAGAAAAAAGGACCAACATTTGAAGTAAGAAAAATTGTTTTGAGCAATGAATTTTGGAGTAAGACTATTGATCTACTAAAAGTATTTGAACCTATTATAAAAGTCTTGAGGCTGGTTGACGATGACGTGAAGCCAACAATGTGTTTTCTTTATGAAGCCATAGATTGAGCCAAATAATCTATCCAGCAAAATTCTCGATATCATACAAGATATAATGAAATAATAGACCAATGCTGGAGATTCATGCGTTCTGATCTTCATTCTACAGGTACGTCAATAATCAATATAATTTATAATTTATTGTTTTGTTATAAAATTTTATGCATAATAATTGATTAACTTTTTTTTAGGTTATTTTCTTAACCCACAATTTCAATATGGAGTTGAACATGAATCTGATGTTTATAAAGAAACTTTTGATGGGACTAGTAGCGTCATCATCAAATTAGAAAGAAACATGGATGATCAAATTAAAGCTTTGAATCGGGTTAGTAAATAATGTTTATATTTAAATCTTATAAATTTATAATTATATATTATATATTTACTTATTGACATATTATATTGTGTTATATAGTTGATGATTTTTAGGGAAAAACATGAATCATTTGGCACACCACAAACTCAAAGAGCTTGGGCTAGAATGAATCCAGGTAAAATACTTTTTTTCTCTTTTTTGTACAAGTAAATCTATTTAAAATTTATTTATAGTTTTATACTTTATATGACAAATAATTATTCATTATGCTTTGTCATTTAAATAACTGAATGGTGGTTGATATTTGGATCGTGTGCTCCTGAACTTCAACGTGTGGCAATAAAAGTTCTTAGTCAAACAACTTCAACTACAAATTGTGAGAGAAATTGGAGCACATTCAATTACATTCATACAAAGACAAGGAATAGACTCAAGTACAAAAAGCTACAAAAACTTATCTTCACATATTACAATATGAAGCTGAAAATGAGACATGAAGAAAGGAGAAGTCAAGAAAAAATTGAAACTAATTTCAATCCAATTAATCTTGACTACATATTTCAAGAAGAAGATCCATTATCTCTTTAGATTGAAGAAAGAGAAGGCCCTGTATTAGATGGAGTACAAAATTCAGAGTGGTTGCCTAGAATTGATACTGATGATGAAGATATGGAAGCTGGTGATAATGATGATGATGCAGGTTCTGATGAAAATAGTGGTAGTTTAAGTCCTCCTAGTAACAACAGTGGTAATGGTAGTGCTGATGTAGAAGCTGAAAAAAGTGATGATAATGATGAAGATGATGACGAATATAGGCAAAATGATCCATATCAGGAGATTCCATATAATCGTCATGACAAAAACCTAATGATTGATATGACTACATCTAGGCCATATATGGTTCTTTCTGATCATTCATTTGGTGATAACAGAAGAGGTAGATCACAGTTTAGTAGAGGAAGAAGGCAACAAAATGTTACACTAGAAGATTCTTCCTCTTCGAGCATTGCACAAAGTTTTAGTAACTTTGGTATTGGTGAATCATCTCAGAGTAGTCAGGCGTATTATCCATCATCTTATCAGTATCCTTACTTTAGTGCATATGATTAATATGCCGGTAGTAATCAACCTCCATCATACCACCAATCTTCAATGAACTATCAAGATCCTTATCATCAACAATCAAGTGATGAATTTTTTTATTATGTCTTTGGACAAGGAGACATGCAAGGTGATAGCCAAAATGAAAGTGGAGGTTATGATCTTCCACGCTATTCTACCATGTGGTAATAATTATCATGTAAGTTTTATTTATATTGCCTTTAAGTTTTTAATTTATTTATTTCTTTACTTATTTATTTATTTATTGTTTTAAATTTAATAATTTACTTTATTATTTTAAAAGTTTTTTAAGTGAGATTTAGTTTATTATTTGTGAATTGCCAGTAAAAAGAATTCTTATAATGCTTATAAATATTTAAGATATTAATTATGAGTTTATATCATGTTTTCTTTTGCAGTGAAATCATGGATATTAATAGTAGCATTATTCCTTACATAATTGGTGACGTGATTAAAGTTGCAGGTAATTGTATTCTTTTAACTGAGTTAGATTTTTTTTTTATCAGTGACTCATTGTAAAAAATATGATATATTTTTATGAAATTTATTTGAAACTTATTTAAGTTGATATATTATTTAGTTTCTTACTCTCTTATATTTATATATGCCTAAATAAAACTTTAAAAGGCTTATTAATAATTATTATAACAATAATTATGTTATTTTGATTATGAATTTAATTTCAATTATTCTTTAAGATAGTACAAAATCTTATTAAATGAATAAAAACTTATAAAACATTATGAATAAGTATATATGAAGAATTATAATAATTATAATTTTTTTTTGTCATTTGTGCAAACTTTTAAAAAATTCATACCGCAATGACCGCATGATCAAAGATCGCATAGAACTACAATGCCTGAATGCGACCGCAATCGTAATTTAAAGCCTTGGTCAGGCCTCAGACTGATCTTTCCCCCTCAATTAGGAATTGAGAAAATGACATTTTTTTTGTAAAAAATTTTCCACCAATTTGGCACCGGCGTCAGTCATTGCCTGCTGGTTTGTCTTGAGTAAAGTCTGTGCAGCATCCTTCTGCAGGACTGGCGGAGGAAGGCACTTCGCAAATTGCAGTTTTTTAAGTGCCCAAGCAGCAGGTTTCGATCCATTGAATGATAAGAAAGCTTGGATTAGATGACCTGAAGACAACCGATTTTATGAGGCTGCCATTACTAACTACGACCCTGTCATGGTATATTTAGTTCACAATAGCTGTCAAATTACTTGATTGTTTTATATCTATTTTATAAAATTGGTTACCATGCTGATAAAAACACTTCGTAGTTTATCAAACTTGAGAAAATGAAAAGACATTAAAATAATCAAGTAGGTAGACACACTGAGGCTGCAATTTAGCTCCTTAATACTTTGATTTGAGCCAGCAGTTTTCTCTACCTGGTATTATAGACTATTTTTTACCATATGAAGACATTGTTAAGGAAGCAATCTGTCTGTAAGTACTCAATATAGATAAGGAACCCTTGATTCTTGGCCACTACTGTATTAAAGTAAGAAATTAGTTTGAGAAGTTGAACCTAAGTGATGTGTATATGTTGTAATGACACAAAAGGAACTGACTATGCTATCTTAAGTTATTATACGATGCTTACCCTCTTCTGGCATGCATGAGTTGGATAGATCCTTGATCAACGATGCTTCAGTTTCAGCATAATACCCATAAATTTTGTCTTAAATCATGTTTTTAATCTGTGTTAACAAATATATGTAGCATTTTCCTTATTCTATGTGGAGTAGGCTTTATTAAAAAATGGCATTGATTAAATCATGCATTTATTTAATATGTTTAAACAAATATATATAGCATCTCTAGAAAGTGTCCTCTATCTGTTGATGTAGATCCAGAGTCTAAACTTGTTATTCCTCGTAGCCATAATCAATAATAGATAAATTTTTCAATTATTGGCTTTTGAAGGCTATTAGTGCTTTTGCCAGAGAGAAGTATATATGGTGCTTTGCTATGACGGCCTAAGTGCCAGTGTGATTTTGATATCTATCTATCTATATATATATATATATATGCCTATGCAGTAATCATGGGATCTGTTATTTGTCATTATGCTGTTGATATGAGATGGACAACACTTGATGACCTCTGTATTTCCAAGTGGAAACTGATGCTCCTAAAGTTAACACCTCATGCTTTTATTATTTATTTATGCAAATACTTTGGCATCTTATTTCGAAGCTGCTGCTTAATTTTTTATCATATTGCTTTCAAAACTTCTAATATTAAGTTGCATTATATGTTACTCAAAATACTTAATGCAGATTTGTTTAATTCAATAAATTAGGAGGTTTCTCACTCTCTTCAATCGTGGAAGTTTCTCACTAAGATATTGGTAATTATTTTATATTTGTTGTTTTTAATTGGTAATGCTTCTTCCAATAAGAATATATTATATCGCAAAATTCAATTGAAAATGTGCCTCTCTTCTTTGAGACTTTTTGTGTTGTTAAGTGGTTTGTGCTTATGCTTATTGATTTTGCTATCCATATTAATATAGAACAGTAAAATCTGAGTAGTTTCTTGATATCTTTAAGATAAAAATTAAAAGTATATAATAATGAGCATGGAAGATGGAAATCAATATTCGTATTAGTGTTCTGGGTTGATTAATATTCTAAGATTGTCCAATGATGAATATTTTTACTTTATATTATAGATTTTTGTGTGAAGCTCAAAAGGGCATTATTCCAATATTCCTTCATGATACGCTTACAAGATTAAAAATATAATAATTTCATTTATGATTGTGTTCTCTTCTTTTGTGCAGATTATCGGAATAAATCTGGGCCAAACAGATGTGTTAGATTGCTCATTGAAACGATTGGATGCCTTATGTTCTAGTAAGATATATGTTTTGGTAATTTCATGAAAATGGACGAATATTGAAGTTTTGTATTTAATTATTCATTTTACTTATATCTTTGAAAGACTATTAAGATCAAATTTTGCACTGGAATTGATATTAAGTAATTTGTAAATAATTTGATATAGCTAATAATTATTTTTTGTAATTTTTTTTGTATTTTAGTTATTTTAAGCATTTTTTTATTAGAAATAGTTGCCTATTTTATAAGTATGTATATATTAGCAAATAATAACACATCAAAGAAAGTAAAGTAATGGTTCTTGATAATTTTATTGAAAGTAATTAATATTTTGTATGAATATTTCTGAATTTATTTGTTAAAATTAATTTAATTCTTTTAATGAGTTCTGAATTTGGATGTATTTAATCTTAACACTTACAATGAGAGATAGCCCTCCGCATAATCCTGTAAGCCGTGCAAAGCACGGGGAAACAAAGTAGTTTGTTAATTAATAATAACTGGTCGAGCTATTCTGATTACATTTCTCCGGGATGTGTAGCACAGCTCTAAAATTTAAGATTACCAAAAGCAAGTAACAGATTGGCTACCTAAACAAGGTGTCCCAATTTCTAATAACTTCAAGAATTTTCACGATCCGCTTGCTATAGGTAAGCGTAAATTTTGCTCCAAATCGATGCTAATGAAATTTGAACATTTAAATGTTTTCATTTGTGTGCAAGTATTTTCATACCTATGAAAACTATTGAAAAGTTTAATGTGAGTAAAGAGAAATGAGCTAAATATGGATCAAATGGTATAGCAAAAGACACTGCAACAGCTGAGTTGGACAGCCTCGTTTGATAAAATCACATGGATCGGTTACAACAGGTGGGCAAATGATTGGTGGAGCTGAATACAAGGAAACAAGAAGTTCTAGAATTTTTTTTTTAAGTCTCTTTTTTCAAGTTCTTCTTAATAATATTTTAATATTAATATTAAATAAAAAAATAAATGTAACTAATATCTTAAAAATATAAAAAATATTTAATTTTTTTATTTAATAATTAAAAATATTAATAGAGAATATTGAGTACTAAAATTTAAAATTTTTTAATTTTTTTAAATGTTTTTGATGTAAGAAAAAGTTTTTTATATGTATTATTACTGTTTATTATCTTAATTATGTAGGACGTTATTGTCTTTCATTTTATCAATATTTTCAATGTTCTAATTGATGTATCATATAATGAATAGTATATAGCAACAATTTTTTCTTACTTCAGGAACACTAAAGAAGTTCTCGAAGCACTAACTAGACTCCCTAAGTGACTACTCGCCGGATTTGTAAGTAACTTGAGGAAAGAAATTGAGATTTAAAGGAATGTTGATGTATTATGTGACTCCTCTCTCTCTCTCTCTCTCTGACTTTCTTCTTCATCTGAGTACTTTCCTTCGTCTTTCTTAGTCTAAATTTCTCCTCCTTACTTCTGCAATTGAGTGATTATTTGTACATTTGACCACTGGTAGCATATTCAATAATATAGATTTGAATATTTAGTATATCTTATATGTTCTTGATATGTCTTCTTGTTGAGATATCCTAACAGATAACCAGTTGATCATACATAGTTAAAACTTAAAAAATTGGATCACATAACTAACAATTGTTGCTTTATTTTAAGTGACGTGGATCGTACGCTTGATTCTAATTTCATGATTTTTGTTGGTACATTACAATTGAGAGTATTATTATTAGCACTCTTTAATTGTTTATCTACACTTTTCATTTGTTACTTATAATTTTTTTAAATAAAAATTAATAATTTGATTGGTTAATAGAGAATGTGAATAAGTCTATAAAGCACGGACATGTCGATTATGATGCGTATTTGCGTGTCAGACACATAGAGACACTCGTACGACATATGTGTCCTACGTGTCCAAATGTGTCTGATTAAAAAGATTATTTTTTTCAATTTAGACACGTCTCGGACACGCTCGGACACGCTCGGACACGAGTAGGACATGACTCATTAATATTTTTTTTAAAAAAAATTAGTTTCCATGACTAACGTTCAATTAGTAAGTCCGCAACTCACTCAAGTCTAATCACATGACTGACATCACAAGCTATTCTTTTTATATACAAGTATTTTAAGTTTTATTTTTTCACACGCTACTATTAGATTTTAAGTTTTATCTTTTACATACCACTATTTTCATCTACTCATTTCTAGGTAGAAGTTAGTTTATGACCGAAGTTTTTTCACACCAATATTCTCTCTAATTATTATTTTTATGCACGCGTATTTATAATTAGTTTTTAGGAGAGTTAGTTTATGACTTATTATGTCATAAAATTAAATATTTTTTAGACTTATATATACATATATGACATATATATACATTAAAATATTGTAAATCTCTAAGCTTATAGAAATGATATTAATAAATTATGATTTTTTTTCTTAAATTTTGTAATTATATATATATATATATATATATATATATATATATATATATATATATATATATATATATGCGTGCGTGTTTATAATTTTTGAATTTGGTGTGTTAAATGTATCCGTATTCATGTATGGTGTTCGGTGTTCATGTCTATGCTTCATAGGAATAGGCATTTGGGAATATATATATATATATATATATATATATATATATATATATATATATATATTAAATTTGATCCTATAATTTTTGAATTTGGTGTGTTATAATATTCGTGTTTGTGTCGTGTCATGTGTCCGTGTTCATGTCTATGCTTCATAGGAATAGGCATTTGGGAGTGCCAATAGCTTCACCTTACAATTGCTTTTGCAAATTTAGATCGAGAGTAATGATTAGATAAAATTCTTGTAGATCAAATTTATTTAAAATCACATTTCATAGTTTATTTCTATTGCGGCCAATTATTAATGAGTCATTCTACTTCATAATTGACTTCATAGGTACTTATTCTATGCCTATGTAGTTTATTCAACTTTTGATAAATTATGATTATGATTTGGTGTATGTTTAGAAAAAATTAATTTTTCCCAAAAGCATTTTTTTTGGAAAAATATATGTTTTGAGTAGATTGTGAGTTATTTAGAAAAAAATGTGTAAAATTATTATAATTTAAAAATTATTTATTTCATACTACAAACTAATTATAATCGTTAGTTTCTTTTTTGAGTATTTTGATTATAATTAGAATTAAAGATCTTTATCAAAATTTTATTATATAAAAATATTTTTTAAAAATGTAATTCAAACAAAATATAATATAAATTATTTTTTTAATAATATATTCAAACACAAACTAATTTTATAATAATTAATTATTAAAATATTTTTTTCACAGTAAACCTAAACATGTTAGATACTATCGAAGGAAAGAAAGAAAATCAGTGGAGTTCCTCTTGCATACACGGTGGAAAGGTTTTGCCCAGAAAGATACGTGGGCATGAGATGCACCATTTTTTTCCCTAAAAAGAGTATAAGAATTCATGTAGATGCTTACAACCATTAGGCCCAATTTTGTAGATTGGATTTATCTTTAGGCGTGCGTCTGAAGAGAAAAGGGCTTTGGTTCACATGTAACCAACTTTCAGACAAAAAAAAAAAACAATAATAACCAACGTAACACAACTTTTTATTAAAAAAATCTTCAAGAATTTAGTAAAAATCTGGGCATATCAACTTGATTAAATACTTATTTAAACTGTTTATCCAAATGGAGCCTAAGATTAAATGTATTTATAATTTTTTATAATTTTTTAAATATTTATTTTTAGATCAATAAATGCATAATAAGATGTATTTATAAGTAAAAATAGATTATGAAAGTAGAAAATTCCCTTTATAAAAATAGCATATAATAGTATAAATAGTTCATTTCTAACATTATTTATCATTGTAATTATTTCTTAGAAAAATGTAGAAATGAAAATTGACAATAAATACGCTAGTTTATGTAATGTAATACTATATAAGAATGAATTTTATTATAAAATATTAATCTATAAACCTGGCAAAAATAATACTTCTAAAAAAAAACCTTGTGTGACTTTTTTCTTTCATTCATTTATTAGACAGATTCATTTTTTAAAAATTGTTTCAAAATAAAGTATTTTAAATATAGATGCTATATTAGATTAATAGAAAGTAAAATCATATTTAAAATTTCAATATCACGAATTTTTTAAATTTTATCATTTAAACATAAAATATAGGTTCTGATGCTACCAAGTCTTAAGGTCTTGTTTGGTACATCATATAAAATAAGGATTGATAGTATAATATGATATAAATATTTGATAATATAAGATTTGATAGTGAATGTTTTTAAAATCAATTAAATCATTAAATTAGTGAATTGAACAGTTCATAATTCAATTGGTTTAGCCTATTTAACAGGTGGTTAAACCGTTAATATTATAATCATATAAGTTTTTATTTTCCTTTTTTTAAACTTTAATTAAAAAATTTAAATTAAAAAACAATCAATTCAATTAGTCAGTCTACTAACTTTCAGTAATTTTCTTGATTTTTTTTACTAGTTTGTGGTGGCTCAACCACTCATCCTATTTTTGGTGTGAATTAGAACTGGTAGAGTAATTGATTTATTGTTCAAGCAGTCCAACCAGTTTGGTTGAACTGATTTTAAAAACACTATCTAACATTATACTATAAGTTATACACTATACTATAATATTTTTTAAGTTTTTATAATCTTAAAATATTATTTTCAAAACAAAAAATATTAAAAAATAATTAAAAACTTGAGATATAAAATGTTTTGTGGTTTTGACTACATATGATGTCAAAATAAGCTGAGCTTGATAGGCCAACCTAAATAACTCAACAAAATATGTGGGCTGAGCTAAAATTGAATAAGCTTAAGAAATTTTAGTATGACGTGAGCTAGCCCGTAATGGGCCAGAAGAACTGGCTCAAGTTCAAGAAAATAAAATAAAAAACAAATACTAAAATTATTAATTTTACTTTTTTATTTTACTAAAATTTCATTTAAAAATAAACATATATTAATTTTAAGTAATAATTAATTTAAAATCTTTTGATACATTTAATCTAAGTTTTCCAACATAAGTTAGTCTAATTTTTTTTAAAAAATTGACATTTTAAAACTCTAATTGTAAGAATAAAAAAGGAAATGCAAGCTAGCAAACTAACAATTTATTAGTTCAAATTAAATTTGAGTTGATTTAACCCAACTTGAATATGGCTTAGCTCACAGCAAGTCAACTTGGCCAAAATTGACACTCGAGAGGAGAATAGAAGGCTAAAGCTAATTTAGAATTCAATTATTGTATTTTTTATTCAACTTAATACAAAATAATCATATTAAGCCACTTAAGACTTGATAAATTTATTCTATGATTATAGGATAAAAATGAGTTGACATGATAACTTTATCTTATTATATATCATACTAAAATATAATAAAAATGAGTCATATAATATATAAGTTTATACAATCATATCTTATATCATGACTTAAGTTCTACGAGCTATATTTCATAACTTGTTAAAGTATTTTAGGTATGTGTTCAATTTTTTATTTTTTATTTCTTGAAACTTATTTTCCTTTTCATTCTTAATAATGAATTTAACTGCTTTTAGAAAAAAAAATACGTTATTCTAATCTTAGAATGAAAAATTGTGATGATATCTTGTTTTATAAGTAAAAACACAATAAATAAATAAATAAAAAAATATTATAAATTACACTTTTAATGTGAAGAAAAGGAGGGAAAAAACGAGAAATTGAGGAGGCAGCAAAAGTTGAGAATAAAGTGACTGGGTGAGAATGAAAGGTGAGAGAGAGTCAAGCCGGCCAGGGCCCAGGAGCCCACGTTGTGGAAAAATCAGATCTGCCAACGTGAAAATTATGCTACCCAAATTAAAGGCCTCCTAGACGTTGTGGAACATTCTGGAAGGAACCCAAACCCTAGTTATATAAGCTCACTTTTGCACATGTTCTCTTACCTTTTAGCACTGAATCTTGAAAGACGGTAGTGGTGCCGTGTTTTTCTTCCTCTTAGATCTCTCTTTTTTTCTGCCCGACGCAACAAGCAGTGAAATCCCATGGCCGGAAAAGGAGAGGGTCCTGCGATTGGAATCGATCTCGGAACGACTTACTCTTGCGTCGGGGTGTGGCAACATGACCGAGTTGAAATTATTGCGAACGACCAAGGGAACAGGACGACGCCGTCTTACGTCGGCTTCACTGACACCGAGCGTCTCATTGGTGATGCGGCCAAGAACCAGGTCGCCATGAACCCGATCAACACCGTCTTCGGTGAGATCTGCTATGTCCTGCAACTTCACTTTTTTATTTTATTGCGTTTCTGTGCCTTATCAAGCTATCTATGAGTTTGTATGAATTGCATTGTATATTCCGTTTTGAGTTTGTATGAATTGCCTTGTGTATTCCGTTTTTATATTTTTTGAATGCAATCGTTGTGCTTGTGGAAACTGTTTTTTTTTTTATGATTTTGATGTGATATTGTGACAGTTTAGTAGCATGTTAGGTTTAGCTTAAAATTTAAGTAATTTTTTTTAAAAAAAAGTCTCTCAGAAGGATTTTGATTATCACTTAGTTTGAACACAAAATAAGTTTTAATTCTAAGACACATTGTATTGAATGTAAACTATCTTTGAAAAATTTATCCTTGTCAGAATCTTGGCATTATATAGATTTTGTAATTTTGTAATATGTACAAAAGACTGACTGCATGTTTCTAGATCTGCTGTTTCGTAGGAATTTTAACTAATTTCATTGTTATAACACATCATTCTGAAGCACTAAAATTCAATGATAGTGGTCATTGTCTTGTTGATCTGTTTTGATGTTTGTTTTTTGCTTCAAGTTCCCAGATTTTCCTCTCAATGGATTCAAATTTTGTATGTATATTAGTGTGAACTACGAGATGGCCTATTTGTAATATGCTTTGTCTCTTTCTCAGATGCCAAGAGGTTGATTGGTCGTAGATTCAGTGATGCCTCTGTTCAGAGTGACATTAAGTTGTGGCCTTTTAAGGTCATCGCTGGTCCTGCTGACAAGCCAATGATTGTAGTGAACTACAAAGGTGAAGAAAAGCAATTTGCTGCAGAAGAAATCTCTTCTATGGTACTTATGAAGATGCGTGAGATTGCTGAGGCCTATCTTGGCTTTATGGTGAAGAATGCTGTTGTTACTGTCCCCGCTTACTTTAATGATTCTCAGCGTCAAGCTACCAAGGATGCTGGTGTTATTGCTGGTCTTAATGTCATGCGAATTATCAATGAGCCTACCGCTGCCGCTATTGCTTATGGTCTTGACAAGAAGGCATCAAGTGTTGGTGAGAAGAATGTCTTGATTTTTGATCTTGGTGGTGGTACATTTGATGTCTCTTTACTTACTATTGAGGAGGGTATCTTTGAGGTGAAAGCCACAGCTGGAGACACCCATCTTGGAGGTGAGGATTTTGATAACAGGATGGTGAACCACTTTGTACAAGAGTTTAAGAGAAAGAACAAGAAGGACATAAGTGGCAACCCCAGAGCACTTAGGAGGTTGAGGACTGCTTGTGAGAGGGCAAAGAGAACTCTATCATCTACTGCCCAGACCACCATTGAAATTGATTCTTTGTACGAGGGAATTGATTTCTACTCCACCATTACTCGTGCCAGATTTGAGGAGCTCAATATGGATCTCTTTAGGAAGTGTATGGAACCAGTTGAGAAATGTTTAAGAGATGCTAAGATGGACAAAAGAAGCGTCCATGATGTTGTCCTTGTTGGTGGTTCCACCAGAATTCCTAAGGTTCAACAACTTCTGCAGGATTTCTTTAATGGAAAGGAGCTATGCAAGAGCATTAATCCTGATGAGGCCGTTGCTTATGGTGCTGCTGTTCAGGCTGCGATTTTGAGTGGTGAGGGTAATGAGAAGGTTCAGGATCTTCTCCTCTTGGATGTCACCCCTCTCTCACTGGGTTTGGAGACTGCTGGTGGTGTGATGACTGTCCTGATCCCTAGGAACACTACAATTCCAACAAAGAAAGAACAGGTTTTCTCAACATATTCTGACAACCAGCCTGGTGTGTTGATCCAGGTCTTTGAAGGTGAGCGAACGAGGACTAAAGATAACAATTTGTTGGGCAAATTTGAACTTTCAGGCATTCCTCCTGCTCCCAGAGGTGTTCCACAAATTACAGTGTGCTTTGACATTGATGCCAATGGTATCTTAAATGTCTCTGCTGAAGATAAAACTACTGGCCAGAAGAATAAGATCACTATCACCAATGACAAGGGTAGACTGTCAAAAGAAGATATTGAGAAGATGGTGCAAGAGGCTGAGAAGTACAAATCTGAGGATGAAGAGCATAAGAAGAAGGTTGAGGCCAAGAATGCATTGGAAAACTATGCATACAACATGAGGAATACCGTAAAGGATGATAAGATTGGAGGAAAACTTGCTCCAGCTGACAAGAAGAAGATTGAGGACGCCATTGAGCAAGCTATCCAGTGGCTAGACAGCAACCAGCTTGCAGAGGCAGATGAGTTTGAGGATAAAATGAAGGAACTGGAAAGCATCTGCAACCCTATCATCGCCAAGATGTACCAGGGTGGTGCTGGTCCTGATCCGGACGTGGGTGGTGCAGCGGATGATGATTATACTCCTTCTGGTGGAAGTGGTGCTGCTGGCCCGAAGATTGAGGAAGTGGACTAAATGTAGAGTTCCTTTCTTCCTGATCTATGATTTATCTTTTTTAAGTGCTACTTATTTGATGCATTTTTAGTTGGATTTAATTGCGTGGTTTTAGTTGGATCAAAGACAGCTATTTTTTGTTTCATTCTGTTGTTTATTTAAGCATTTTGTTATTGTTTGCCGTATTTCATTGGACGGAGGGTGCTGAAATATTATGCTGAAATCTTTAGCCAATCAACATATGTAGTAGTTCAGTTTGTTGCATCTTTCGCAGAAAAATTATTTAGGCATGTGCCTACGTAGACATTTCATTTATATTTCATTAATTTGTGGGATCTTATACGAATTACTTGTATTAATGATATGTGATGTGTGGGATCTCACACTTGCCCATGTCATATGTAAGCAATTGCCTATCTAAGAATGGCACTCCCCATCTGTGGTTATTAATAATGTATTCCAATGTATAATGCAATCTCTTGCATAAATGAATTTCGCGGCGAATGAATCATTCCATCAACCAGTACTATTGGAACGTGACAGTGCAGTGGATGATGATGTTTGCAATACGTTTATGACTTTGACATATCTTTCGCTAGCTACTTCAGCGCTTTGTTGTTCAAAATCTGGGAAGGTGATATAGAAGATTCAGAACTTGTATATAAAAATATCTTAAGCGCTAGTGTTCTAAATTTTTTTTTAAAAAAGAAAGGTTAAATTTGATTTCGTTATCAATTTTGCCCTTGACGTTTTCTTGATATACAAACAGATTAAAAGTATTATTCTTATACACTAAAAGTATTATTCTCAATAATTTGATAATTATTTAAATTTGATTTAATAATATTTTAATTTTTAATCCAACGACTGTATAGTTATTTAGTTCTATGTGTCACTTTTTTACTGGTCAAGAATATTACTCTTAAACTACACAATAATTTTTTCATGTTTTCTTATGCAATAGGTAGGCTCAAAGGCATTCTAAAAAAATGTAATGCATAAAGTTAAAAACGCAATTAAATTCAATTTTTATAAAAAAATGTATGAAAAATATATTAAAATATAAAATTATATATATATATGTTCTTTAAACGCAATTTGATATTAAAAATCCAATGGTTATGTATAAAAAATATATTAAAATAAAATAGTTTTACAAAAGCATTCCTCCTCATATATATATATATATATATTATATATATATATATATAATATATTTTTCATTAAATAAACCTTTATAAAATAAGCTTTATATTTGATATAGTATCAAATTGTCACATAAAAATGTGTTTTTAAAAATATTTTTCTTAAAATTTTATATCTATAACTTAATAAATATTATTAGTATTATTTATTCACTGTTTAACATATAAAATAGACAAAATACAAATAAACTAAATCTAAATTACAAAAGCAATAAAGATAATGATTTAGAGATCTAGGAAATCATTTTTCACCTCTTATTTCTTACTAATGATATGTAATCTTTCCAAGCAATATCAATGAATTGTTAATTTAGCTTGAGAATTTGATTTAGTCAAAAGCTTATGTCTAGCGCAATTAACCATGATGTCATTTACCTAATTCACTATATTTCCATGAGAACTAATGTAAACTCCACTAATGAACGATTTATTCTCAAACACCCGTTATACATGACTAAAATGTATATTTCTATCCAGTTAGCGAATCAACTCATCCAAACCAATTGAACTCGTTGAACATGCATCTACCATACCATGTCTATATCCACAAATCCCTATGTCTAATTCATTTGCATCAACCAAGATCATGCAATTGATGACCAATCAGAAACAAGCATTAAGCATAGGCATGAAAGAACAAAACCAAACATCAATATAAACTCAAAAGATAACATAAACAATAATTTTCATATAAAGATTCAAAGTAATTCCTAAATACAGCTTGACTAAACATTGAACACTAAAATATATATCAAATAGTGTTCAAAAGATAGGGAAGAGAAGATAAACAAAGGGAGAAGATGAAGGAATCCATAGATGCAATCTTTAAAGCTTGAATATCCTTCCATGAAGAAAATGACCTCCAACCTAGCCTCTCTAGGCCTCCAATCAAATTTAGAAATGAAAAAAGAGTGTGCGCAAAGATCTCTAAAATCTAAAAAGCTCCCCGAATTCCCTTTTGTAAATCTGTTAAAAATCTATTTATAGACTCAGAAAAACAGAGGCACGCCGCGACATTAACATGCTTACGCCGCGGCGCGTGTCAAATTAGGCCAGGGACGCCACGACATTAACATGCCTACGCCGCGTCGTTTAATTCTTCGAGCTCTCTGACTTTGATGCAGGGGATGCACACGTCGCGACGTATCCTTCTCAGGGCCGCGACGTTACCTGCTGAGATGCAAATTTGGATTTCTCTTCGAGTTTTAGTTCAATTGTTCCACATATCATCTTGTTTGGAACCCTTCCTACAATAAAGAAATTGTCAAATCATTAACAATTATAAATTCACTCAATCACTAACATAATACGTACAGTTTGTCCAATTACATACAAGAAAGGTATCAGAATTGAATATAACAAATATAAGCACAACACTTTCTAAATATGCATAATAATAAAGACTCAAGCAATCTGAGAAATATAGATATGGGACACAAATAACTACATTTCATGAAATTTTCACACCTCTACTACTTAAGTTTTTTAATTCAAAAAACGTGTATAACTTTTTTTTGTTAAATAATTTTAGTCACATCAATAATTTGCACAATTTCCTTATCAAGTTTTGTTTACGAATAATAATCTTAAAAAAGGTTTAGATTTATTTTTGAGATCAAAGGCATTGTGTAATATTGGTTTTGCCACAGAAACGTAAAAATTTGGCCTTGAACACATGCAGGCAATTCATTTTTTACCTCCACCAAAAGCACAATGCAATTAGAGTCTATGATAAACTTTTTGGAGCTATGAAATTAGTAAAATGCCTCTTGACTTTTCTTTTTCAGTGAATAATGGGCTCACGCCTTTAGATTACATGATATACATTGAAAAGTAAGTTGCACAAACTTCCCACTGACATATTATGGGCTCTAGGACTTACAGTTACTAAGACATGAGCTTGTTTGAAAGCTTTGTTCAGATAAAACCCGCCCCAATTTTACATTTGATAAATTTGTGGGGAGTTTCTCCCTAAATTAATGTTTTAAAAATTGAAATAAAAATTAAATTACCGAAACTTCTGAATCATAGTTAGATTAATTTAATCAGTTGAATTTAAAATTAAATTATAGTTAAATTAGATAATTTTAAATAAGAGATAAAATTAATTTACAATTCAATCGATTTAAGTAGTTAATATGATTTAATTTTTAAAACATTGTTCTAAGAATTTTGTTATATCTTTTTATAAATTTCTTCTAATAATCATTCTAATACTAAATGAAAAAGTATTAAATAAAAAAATAAATATATCTAATGTCTTAAAAATATAAAAAATATTCAATATTTTTTTATTTAATAATTAAAAAAATTAATAAAAAGATTGACTAGGAAGATTTAAAATTATTTTTATTCTAAAATGAGAGTTAAAATTTTGTGGTAAATTTTTTTTCAAAGTAGAAGTAATGAAATTAAGACAATTAGTTTCAGGTTGGCCGGTTCAATAAAAGATGTTGACCGAATTTATTTAATTTTAAAAATACTCATTTTTATTGTCGTGTTGAATTACATTGATTTCAAAAACAAAAGAAACTGACCAAAGCGGCTTTACCCATTTAATAGCTCTAATTAAAATCTGAAGAATAAGTTAAAAAGTTACGTAACCTATAAAAAATTGGTATAGTGTGAAGGCCGCCTAGACCTATTGATTATGGTTTACCAATACTCAAGGCTAAACAACTCTAGTTAAGGAATTTTAGCTTTTGTCCATTCAAATTTCAAATTTTGTCTATTTTATCTGGACTTAAATTTTTAATGATTCTCCCATGACATCAACCCTCTTAACTTAACTGTTGTTTGTTATGGTACCTTTTATTAAGTTAAAATGTATTATTATACACTTTTAATTTTATTTGTTGATATAGGTTTTTTTATTTTTATTTTTATGTGTTTTTTACACATCACTACCACTACTATTATCGATCGGTAACCATCCACTGTTGATCGGTCACCATTTGCCACCACTATTTTTTTTAATGTTATATTGTTCATTTTTTTAAAATTATATAACTGTGTAAATAATATCAATTAAAATAATATTAGCTTTATATTTTTTCATAAATAATTGTACATATTGAAAATTTTACATATTTTAAGTGGTAATATTTATACACAATAAAATCTGTAAAGTTTTTAACATACAAATTTATTTATGAAAAAATATAAGGATTAGTACAGTTTTAACTAGTATTATTTATATAGTTGTACAACTTTAAAAAAATGAATAGTATAATCTGAAAAAAGGTTGTGACTGGTGGCAGAGGTGGCCAGTGGCTAGCTATGGCTGGAGTCGCCGGAGGTTACTGACGGTTGGCGACAGACGTGGTGGTGGGCGGTTGTCGGAGGTCGCTGGAGGTTGCTGCCGATCGCTGATAGTGGTGAGCGATGACTGGCGACAGACGTGGTGGTGGCCACCGATAGTTGTGCTGGTGGTGGTTTGTGAATATCAAATTTTATCCGAGTATTTTTGTAAAATAAAAAATAATAAGAAAAAAAAAAGAAAAAAAGGGTTCAATCTTTCATTCAGTGGTTCATTATGCAACCCATTGATCCATTAGCCCATTCACTCAGAATCCATTATCCAACTCATGACCCATTATCCAACCCATGACCATTTTAACCACCCAAGACCCATTAACCCATAACTTGACCCGTTTACCCATCCTATACTAACTCTAGAACTTAACCAAAACAAACTCTATTAGTTAAACTCATCCTAAACAAATCTCAATACTTATCTTATATCAATCCCAACACTAACCTGAAACAAGTCTCATCACTTATCTTAAACTAATCTTAATCACACTTTAACTCAAACTCTTCAACTTAATCCCCTCTTATATTAACCTTTGGCTAGTTAACACTAGGGACCAGACTTTTTCACTTGACCAAAACTTGCAAATTTCAGCACACGATTTCCATCTATCTTGTCAAATTTTATTCACTCACAGCCTTTGCCATAATCTTCCTCTTCATCACTTTCAACCCGTCTTCCACCTCCAAATCCCACCACATCAAACTCATCACCACCATCATTAACAACCCCATCTTCTCTACAACCACCCCCCCACCACCATTTAGCCTTCACCCCATCATCTTCTCACCACCCCCTCAATCTTTATTAGCAACCCAAAACAACCCAAACCCATCAAGACCAAACCGAAAACCACCCACAACGAACCACCACACTATCCCATCAAAAAACCACCATCACCTTCCAACCGAAAACTGCCACACCTAGCTGCTACACACTTCTGCTCCACCAGATTGGACTGAAGCCGCTGCACACCATTCAAAGTCGTGCACCGCCGGCCCAAACCCATCTCACTCCAGCCCGTGAACGAGTCGCACCAGCCGTTCCGATGCTGGTTTGTTCCGACCCATACCCGTAGCCAACCACGTCTCTGATGGACCCCCATCGACGCCGATCCCGTATCGCACCGAACAATGAACCGACAACGTTATTCAGTCGCGCACCGCTTCTTTGCTTCTTGAACCGCGTGCTTGAGCCCATTGCTAGCCTTCATCTTCTTCCTATCCCATTTTGTAAATATCCCAAAAAAGTTCAGCCCTTTCTTTTTTTTCTTTTTTTCGTTTTCCTGTAAGTGGGTTGTTTGTTTTTGTTTCTTTTAACTTCTGTTAGTTTTTTTTTAGAAGTGAGTTAGATTAATAGGTTTAATGGGCCGAAAAAAAAACCAAACAAAAAAAGAAAACGAAAAAAAAAGATTAAATATAAAACAATTGTTTTTTAGAAGAATGAAACAAGATTAATCGAGTTGTGACAGCTTGTTAATCTTGTAATTATTTTAGATCATCTGAGTTGTGACAACCTAATTATTCAAATTATTTTAAAATAAATTACTATTTATAAATACTCAAAATTCATTTTTTTTTTATTTATTTTTTAAGATAATTTTAGATTAAAAAAATATCATTTAATAATAATAAATTCAATGATCAGTGGGTAATGTCTCTAACGTGACACGAGCTTCATCTATTCAAAACTTAATTTGGTTAATAGAGTCATGATGACCTGTTAATTCAAATTTTTAAAAAATAAAAAAAATTAAATCTTTTCTTTAAATAAAATCAACCAACCCACAAATATTTTATAAAAGAACTACGTGACTTTGAGTTTCTCATTGCACCTGAGGATACGTAAGAGCAGAATTTTTATTTCATTAAGCCAAAGTTTAAATTTTCACAAATTATTTATTTTTAGTTTTTTTTATATAAAGGATAAAACAAATATATTTTGAAATTATTTAGTTTTGCATAACTAATTTAGGATAACTGTTTTAAAACGGATGTATTAGGGATGCTGCGGGGTTAAGTCTCTACCATTCCCTATGTATAACCGACTCTCAAATTCAAACTGATTCCAAAGACCACTTTCTGAAAAGAGTTTTTTAATTTTTCCTAATTTAAACAAAATTGGTGGCGACTCCTAATATATTTATTTTGTTTCGCAACTCCCGTCGCGATCACGGTCTCGACATGGTTAAAAAAAAACTTAAAACCAAAAAAAAATTTAGAAGGTTACAGGTCGTTAATCCTAGCCGTTAATGTGTTTTTCAACACAATCAATGACTAGAATTGTCAAGGTATACTATACACCCTCCAAAGGAAAGTGTATATTAGAATTGGCCTTTTAACCTTACGTTTGGGAGGGGGGTTGTCTTGAAGACTATGAAATGCAAAATTATATAGTACTCATCTTTTTTTAGGAGATAATATTTAAGATAAGTTGTCAAGCATTTTATTAATTATTAATTGTTTTAAATATTTATTATGAAATTAACATTCAATGAATGATTAACAATTCATCCTAAATACTATACCAATCATGGTATCATAAAAATTCCTCAATCAAATATAAATACTCCTAAAAATGATACTTCTAAACTTTTTTCATTGCCAAAATTCCATAATTAAAAGAGAAGAAAGAAGGAACAAGAGTTAAAAGTGAGAGTTCCTTTCTTTATGGTCATTCCTCAATGTGGAAGTGATTTGATTTAGAGAATGGTTACTTGAACTACTTGTTCTCTGTAAGCCAAAGCCCTTGCCCTTGGTGAAGGCCTCCCCTTTGTTCAATATGCCTAGACTTCTAGCAAAGGTCTCATTTTCTCTTCCAAAACCATTCCTCATTTTTTTGCCTTAATTAGTAATGGTCCAAAGACTTACAAGTTGAGCATAAAGTTCATGAAGATTGTAGTTAATTGGAAAATTCATATGTATCCTAACCCTAAGAATATGTCCTTGGTCTGTCAAGGTTATATCTAATTTTTACTAAACATTTGCAAAGGTTAATTTGTTTTATATTTTTTTTTCTCAATAATATGTCTTTTTTTTAATAATAATAAGGATATGTTACTTCAGTTTATCGGTCAAAACAAAAGTAACTTACTTAGAATCCCAAAGTGACAAGTAAAAGCTCATCAAAAAAATTATATTTGATGATTTTTTTCCCTAAAAGAAGAATACTCAACTAGATCCTGAATGCTAAGGGATTTCTCTAAAGAAGGATGACCCTAAAGCGAGACTACTAATCGAAAGAGGTTCAAACTCATGCACATAGAAAGTGCAGTTTTATCAAAATCCCTTTAATAAGTTTAGCCAACCCTTATTGACAATAATTTGTTCTATTTCTTTTGATTTATACTCATATGTTTTGAATATATGAAGACATGCTTGATGTTGTCTTACATGTTTCAAAATCTTAGTAGTGTAACCATATATTCAAGATAGATTAATATTTTGTATATTATGGGGTTTTTGACCAATTTGTCCTCAGTAGCAAAGATATTTGCCAAATTGCCATATTTTTAAACTATTTATCCGAATGTCACTCTTTTTGTCACACTGAAATTTTTTAAGATTTTCTGTATCACGTAGGATACGCCAATATGTGTGGCGTATCCTATGTGGATACGTCAGAACGCTTGGCGTTTTTCACATAGATACACCACACGTTCTGGCGTATCCACGTAGGATACGTCACACGTTCTGGCCTCTCCACGTTAGATACGCCACGCATATTGGCGTATCCTACTTCACCCTTATAACTCTTCCTCCCCTCTCCCTCCAATGATAACTTCTTTCATTTCTCAAATTTTCACCTTCTTTCTAGATTTCACCTTTTCTAAACTCTCTCTCAAACTCTCCTGTGGTTATAACCTGTGAGAGAATCATATTTGTATGTATTTCTATCGTTAGATTATTATTATTATTATTATATTTATTGCTGAATATTTTAATTGTTAGAATTATTGTTTATGTTTTTGAGTTTTTATATTAATTATGTATTGTATATTTGTTTTATTGTTAGAATTATTATTTATGTTTTTGAGTTTTTATATTAATTATGTATTGTATA
Organism: Ormosia emarginata; assembly: GCA_029884605.1. Lineage (NCBI taxonomy): Eukaryota > Viridiplantae > Streptophyta > Magnoliopsida > Fabales > Fabaceae > Ormosia > Ormosia emarginata. The sequence continues at coordinate 17,547,188 of JAQQTP010000080.1, read as the reverse complement.
TTTGTTTCATTGTTAGAATAATTGAGTATTATTATTTATTATTATTATTGATTACTATTATTATTGATTATTATTATTATTATTATTATTTGTTTTATTATTATTATTAATTGTGTATTTATTATATGTGTTTTATTGTTATTTAGTAGGTCTTTGGAATTTGTTTGTACAAAATTGAATTATTTGTGTTGTTATTATTCAGAAATGTAAGATGACCAAATACCTTGTTGTTCTCATTTACTACAATGAGAGAACGTATGAAGGTGAAGATGGTCTAATATACAAAGGTCCTTGTCCCAAGTCTATCATGATTCAATGTGATACGACTATTGAGCTTCTAAAAAGGAGAATTCATTTAAAATTAAGGCTCCAAGAAAATCAAATTGTGTCAAGTGTTGTGTACAAATTTTCACAATGGAGTAATGTTCTAAGATGGATAACTCTTCCATTAGAAGATGATGAAGACGTTGCTTGCATGATTGATTGCTTTGATCAGCATCCTAACTTAACTTCTACGGAGTTGTATGTCGAGACAGAAACGAGTGAGCACAATGAGCATGTTGAAGCTCCTTCTGAAACAGGGTTACAAGCTGGTCCTTCTAATCTTGCTGAATCATCGTACCCTATCAACACTCAATTCTCCATAACACATGTTTTTATCCTAGTACAATCTCAAGAAGTTGGTACGTCTGCAATGCCTAAAGGGAGCTCATTTAGGTTGGACCTTAAAACTGATAACCCGCTTATGACATATGCATTATCTTACACAAGCGATGATGAAAGGGAGATGCTTGAGGGTGAAGATACAGACACCGATTTAGAAGAAGATCAATTTGGCGCTGAAGTAAATATACAACAATTAGTCCCTATATTGGTAGTTGCTCCTAAATCTACGTATATGCCTCTATGCCCTCAGTTTTTTGAAATCAATTGGGATGTGCTGAGTACACCTGATACTCTGCCTGAATTAGATTCTCGTGATATTTGGAGTCTAGATGAAGAATTATATGTCGAGTTGTAATTTTTCTCTAAAGATGCTGTCAATTTGGCCCTAAAACATTATTCTATTATTAGACATCAAAATTACAAGGTTGATGATTTTGATACACAGCGGCTAACTGTTAAGTGTCCCAAAGTTGCTGATGGTTGTAATTGGAGGGTCAGGGTCATTCTAAGCAAGAAATCAAATATGTGGGAAATTAGAAAATATAATGGACCTCACAACTGTGTCAACTCAGTCATGTCACAAGATCATCAGAAGTTAGACTCTAGTATGATTTGTTCTTGCATTCTGGAAATGGTTAAGTAAAAACTCGATGTACCTGTATGCTTAATTATTGAAAGAGTTTGATGTCAATTTGGATATGATGTGTCTTATCAAAAAGCTTGGAAGACAAAACAAATTGCCATTGTGAAGGTATTTGGAGCCTGTGATGAATCTTATGCGATATTGCCTAGATGGTTACTTGCCATACAAAGAGACATGTCGGGTACAATGATGGAGTTGCAAATCGTTGATTATGTCGAGGTTAATAGAGTTGACCGTTCAAAACTTATATTTCATCGCTTGTTTTGGACATTCAAACCATGTGTTGTTGGATTCCAATATTGCAAGCCCATTATTCATATTGACGACACTCATTTGTATGGTAAATATTGTCATAAATTATTGATTACAACAACACATGATTACAATAGAAAATCTCTGCCAATTCCATTTGCCATTGTTGAAGGGGAAACAAAGGATGCTTGAAGTTGGTTCTTAGCCTTGATTCGAACACATGTCACACAACAACATGACATGTGCTTGATATCTGATCGACATCAAGGCATCATATAGTCAATGGCGAATCCACATCTAGGATGGCAGCCACCACATGCGCATCATGTTTTCTGTATTCGACATATTGGTAGCAATTTTAACAGCACCTTTCATAATCTGGCCCTAAAGAAATATCTTATTAATGTAACACCCTCCATAGGGTATCACATGTCTGACTCCCGACTCATAATCAAAAAGAAGTTCGCACAAGGTTTGAGTTATAAAAGGTGAGTTTTAAAAATTTCTTTCTTGCTGAAACATAAACTTACTGAAATCCATAAGTATTACTGAAAATATATTTAAACTGATTAATATACAATATTGACACCACTTAATATTTAACAATTTAAAGAGAAATATAAAACTAACAGACTCGTTTTCTTTTTTTAACAGTAGCAAACCCTATGACAGGTCCTACTTAATAGCACGGTACAACACTAATGAGAAAACTTAACATACTTATTTCTTTTTGTATTCCTCTCGGTGCATCAGACAACTGTTCCTTGTCAACACTGCACGCTATCGACTCTGGAATAGTCATTCTCTGATGTTGTCTCCGAACTCAGAATATTTATTACCTGTATGTCTAAGACAACTTGTTCCATCTATTATATAGTTTTTACCAATACAAGCACAACAACATAACATACAAAGAGGTGAGATCACCTACGCCAATACCAATATGGTAGCACAGAGATAACACAAACAACATATTATACAGGTATATCATATCAGAATTCCAATAATGCACTCAACATTAATCAACTATCATCATCATGTCATTAACATTATTATCATCACACAATAATCACAATAATGCTATTGACATGATTATCATCATCCAATATTTCTCAATTATTATATCATGCAGATATAGATACTCAGATTTATGCATACACACATAGACTCAGTTTTTCAAAAACAACTCCATGGAGGTTTTCACAAATTTCGAGGAGAATGCTCTGTTAATTGTCAGCCTTAGCCCAAAGACAATCTTCCAGTTGTTGAAAAGAATCGTGTTCTTATCGGGTATCGTCAATACGTTGCAACGGACTGCATCGCCAAGTGGCATATGTTCCAGCCTTAGCCCATAGACAGATATGCACCGGTTGACTGCCGTGCCTTGACGCCCCCAAGATCCATCATAGACCTCACTATCAATTCTCATTCCCTCTTCAACCACAAGGGCCAAAATAGCTATTAGCTATACTTTATACAATGCATGAATATATCAGTGCAAGTCCAACCACAAGGGCCAAATCTTTTCAATTTCATTTGTTCAATTTAATCATATGCCTCAACGCATATTTTTTCAATGCATGTATAATGCACTAATGCCAATTACAGGCATATCTTTCTAATGCATGTAAAATGCACCAAATGCAAATCACAGGTAAAACTTGTCATTTTCTCATACAGTGTTCATACACTGTTTTGGCGGTAATCATCATGTTATCACATTTTCATAGTCATAAAATACTTTCGTCGTGTTTTCACAAAATTGCGCAATATTTTCGTTATGTTTTCACAATTCCACAACGTTTTAGTTATATTTTCACAATACCGTAACACTTCTGTTACGTTTTCACAATACAGTAACATTTTTGTTACGTTTTCAAAATACCGCAACTCTTCTATTGCACTTTTAAACCACGTACTAATTTTTCAACGTTTTTCTCAATCGCGTAAAAATATACGTTTCTCAAATCGCATAGTATTTTTTCACTGTTTCAAAATCGTGTAACTTAAAAATCATTCTTTTAAGTCGCGTAAATCATTTTCCCTCATTCTCAAAATATTTAAAACACTTTCCAAATCTCATAGCGATTTTCCGTCATTTTCACAATCACGTAAAAATATTCTATCATTTTTAAATCACATATTGATTTTTCAACAGTAGTTCAAATTACGTAAAATATTTAAACATAATTCAAATCGCGAGGAAATATTTTAACATATTCCAAATTGCGTAGAAATATTTTACTGTATTTCAAATCATTTTTAAGATACGTAAAATATTTTTCAACATTTTACAATCACGTAAAATATTCCTCAATATTCCAAACATTATTTTGGACTTAAATAAATCAATATCATTTCCAACACATTTTTCAAATTGCGTAGCTTAAAAATTATATTTTTAAGATACGTAAAACATTTTTCATCACCATTTCATTAGAGAAAATATTTCTTAACCTTCAAAAATTCCTTTTCAACTTTTCTCAAAATAATATGACTTTGTATTTCATTTTTCACATTTTCTTACTCAAGAAAATCTTCTTCCACATTTCTTTACTCAAGAAATCCTTTTCCAAAATATAATCCACAAAAATCACTTTTCCATTGATATAAATCAACGTTTCAAAACTTAACATTTTCTAACGTATTTCAAAACTCGAAAATCAGTTATACGTTAGTAAATTTTTAAAATACCATTATATTCTTCATTTTTCCCAAATCATTTCCAAACACAACCTTCTTCAAAATAAATTAAAGTTCGAAAACATTTTCGTTTACAAAAACTTGATTTTCTCAAGTGATAAACGCTCTAATTCTCTTTCCAAATTCTTGTATTAAATCAAGTTACATTTCCACTTTAAAAATCACTTTGTTCATAAAAATCAAGGCATTACAAGCCCTCAAAAACGTGGACATGACTATTGAAACCATCAAATATTTTTTCTTCTAAATTGATATGGTTTTACACAAACAAAACCATTAAAAATTCTTTAACAAAAATCGTGAACGTGTTCATTGAAAACTGTCAAATCTTTCGAGTAACAAAACACTTCGTTTTATAAAATATCATTTTGTTCCATAAAAATTTAGGCATAACCAGTTTTTCAAAACCGTAGGGTATTTGGCCATTGAAGCCATCAAACATTTTTCCTTCTAACTCAATTATTTATCATTTCTGTTTTCACACAAACAAAACCATTAAAATCTTTGTTTTCAAAACCGAAATACCGATGGTCATAAAAACCAAACCCATTTGTTCAAATTCATTTTTACTTTCTTTACAAATCCTTTTTCACTTTCTTTGCAAATCCTTAAAATCAACGTTTGCCCGTTTCGTTTTTCGAAATCAAGTTTAATAAACACTTAGAAACAACATTGCCCATTTTGTCTAAAACTCATGTTTAGAAAAATACTTAGGATCTTTGTACACAAAATAAATCAATAAAAATTTCTCAAAAATCGTGTTCTTGTTATCTTGAAAAATAAACCCTTTGTTTATTTTTCATACTCTTCAAATCATCCATTTTCATCATTCATGAAAATATTAATTTGTGAACACCTATTTTGAGGTGTCTTGGCCGAAATTCACTAAGTTCTAGGGACCCAAAAATCAATTCCCTTGTTCTTGAAAAATTTCAACATGAACCCTAATCAAGGGCATCAAAAACCGTAGCCTTCTCCCTTGGCCATTGGAGCCAAAAATTGATTTCCTTTCCATCAACACATCATGGCATACACATACATATTTAATCATAAATACTACAAGCATGCCATATACTTATCATACATATTTTAAGCATACTATCAAAGCCATAAAATCATGCAAAGCATACCAAGCATAGACAAATAATTAAAGCACATAAACACCCACAAATAAATTACAAGATCATGGATATGAATCCTCACATGGATTCACCATCCATCAAATATAAGACCATCTCTCACCACCATACTTGGTTAGTGAGATGGATCTCCCTCTTACCTCTTGAAGATCCTCAAAAAGCTCCTTGCTTTGCACTTTGAACAAGATCTCCACCAACAAAAGTTTCTTAAACACAAAACAAACACAAAGAAATTAGTATATTAAGCTTGATTAAGAGGAACCATGGATCAAACATGGTTTAGATCATGAAAAAGAAGAGAAGAAATGAAGTTTCCTTACACTTCACCATAAATATGCCATAACTTTGATCTTGAAGAAAGTCTATGACGATGAATGATTTAGAGAAAGTCTCTAACATAAAAGTTGCTTAGAATAAGGTAAGGATTCAAGAAATATGGTTGTATGAAATTAAAGAGTGATGGAGGGTACTCTTGGGTGCTTGGCCGAAACATGGAGGAGAAGAGAAATGGAGAGAAATTTTTTGAAGTGTTAGCTTCTTGAAATTGACAAAGAAAGACCAAGAATGAGTAATAATGGTGGTCTTCCACTTTGCTACTCTCTTAAGCCACCAAAAATCGTCCCCCCTCTTCATAATGTATTCAATTATTTGTCATCATAATTAGCCACCATCTAGAGCATTCTAGGCCATTAATTAATTCAATGGTTAGGATTAGGGTAGACTTTAAGTTAGAAGACTAAATCTAGGTCATTGGATCTTTCTCCTTTAAATTCTAGCCCGTAGATGTGTCTCCAAAATGAAGGGTTAAGATTACTCCTTCAAACTTTACATCCAAGGGTCATAAATGGTCCTTGTCATTTTTTAAAACTAAATCTCCACCATAGATTAAATCCAAATCCAATGGTCATAATTGATCCATCTCCACCGTTGATTTGATTCAAATCCAATGGTCACAAATGGTCCTAGCCACTTTGTAAGACCAAATCTCCTCCATTGATCAATTCTAAATCCAATGGTTATAAATGGTCATAGCCATTATATTAGACTTATCCTACACCGTTGATTAAATCGACGGTTGATATCAAAGTCTCCAATATTAGACTTGTTTCCTATTGGTCCATTATCATAACCACTAATGTTGACTTAACAGTATAATATTTATTTTTATCTGTTAAACCCCACAAAAATTATATTTACTATATTTTTATCGTCCGATAATTAAATACAGTACAAAACACAGTACAAGAAATTTTTTAAAACTGTTTCCGGATTCAAGTTTAGTAAGATCCCCTGTCTCCGTCTAAACAGTATAAATTTTTCTATGCGTAGAAAAATTTTCACTTTGCGAGACCCACTTGGGCCTATGTATGGCCACCTGGGCCCACATACACCGCTTGGGACCACAAACAGTAAAAAATTTCATAATAATCCACAAAAATCACAAATATTAGAAAAAGCACAAATATCAAATCAGATTACGTAAAATAATTAAAACCTAACGATAAAAATTAAATTACGTAAAGTTTTCCCCGACTCAAAAATTTTTATTTTCCTGACACAGAGTAAATCACTTAAAACGATCAAATACGCTGACGGAATAATCAAAATAATTTTACAGTATCCAAAAATTACTAAACAGTAAAATTCTGTTAACTGTCAAAATTACTGGTTAAGAGATATAGAATTTTTAGGGTGTTATAATTAACATAGGTAGTTAAACATTTCACATTGTTTATGAGTTTACTATACTAGTTATCAAACTATAATTTAGTTACTAACACTAACTCATTTAATATTTTAATATCAGGGTATGAACCAATGACATACAAATTTGAGGCTAGGTTAGAAAAGTTGACCGCTACTCCCGAAATGGAAAATTGGATTAATTCGATTCCAAAAGAACAATGGAATTTAACATATGATAGTGACCACAAATTTGGTCATATGACGATGAACTTATCTGAGTGTATGAATGGACTGTTAAAAGTTGGCAGAAACCTACTAATAACAACACTTGTTTAGATGACATATTACAAATTAGTAGAGTACTTTGTTAATCGAAAGGATGATGCAAACGAGAAACTTGTTGATAGGGCAGATTGGTCTGACGATTTTATGAAAAGCTGGAATGTCAACGTGCTCAATGCAAGCTCTCACCAAGTCCATCAATTTGATATACAGTCAACCAGATTTTTGGTCAAAGAGGCATTTAACCCTATAACACAGTAGGGTGGAGTTAAATATTCCCTAAACCTTCAAGAAGGCACGTGTGACTGTGGCCTATTTCAAGCGTTGCATTTCCCTTACTCTCATGCAATAACAACATGTTCTTCCAGGAGTCTTGACATTTTTCAATATGTGCATAGTATTTACAAAATGCATACTTTGTACAAGGTGTATGAGGTTAATTGGGGTATCATTAAGGATGAACCATGGTGGCCACCAGCTCTGGCGATGACATTAGTACCCGATCGTCAATTGCTTCGATCTAAAGGTCAACCCAAATCAACTCGACTTAGAAATAAGATGGATTGACGCGAACCAAGATCAGGACAAAGATGTAAAAAATGTGATAAATTTGAACATAACTCTCGCAGTTGTCATCGTGGTGGATCAACTTCTTTGGGAATGACCAAGTAGGGTCATCTACTTGATTAGGACATAATTTAATATCCATTGTATTGTAATGGATGACTGTCAATGTGTAACTGAAGATTTTCAATGTGTAATTTGATAATTTAAGTGATTATTTTCGTTTAATATCATTGTGATATTGTGCTTTTAGCGGTATCTATTAATTTATACTTGATACACTTATGTTTAATATGTATATTTAATTCTATAGTATGTTTTATTATTCGAAGACTTACTCAATGTTCTTGTTTGTTGCCTGATTACAGCATGAGACATGGCATTCCACTTGCGCCCAGGCTCAGAGGACCCGTCAGTACTGGAGTTGTAAGAGTTTCATGTTTCACAACATATATGACAAAGAAGACCAGATCGTCATCTGCGTATCAGACGTGCCCATAAATTCAGACATATGGGACCAGATGAGCGGATACTGCCATATCTAGAGTTGGCTGGTTTCGTGGGAGTTGCCCACATGGGATATTGAATCATCGATCACTCCCTCATTACGACATTGGTTGAGAGATAGCTCCCCGAGACACACACATTCCATATGCCTACTGGATAGTGCACCATCACATTGGAGGACATAGGTATTATCTTGGGACTTCCCATTGACAGTGATGTAATTACTGGTCGTACATCCCATCGAGATTGGATGCAACTATGTCAAGACTTGTTAGGATTGCAGCCAGATGAGTCACACGTATCAGATAGACGTATTGATATGTCGTGACTCTAGAACGCATTCCGTACACGACTTACTGAGGCCGATGGAGCAGCGCACTTGATGCAGTGTGCACGGACGTATATACTTCAGTTGATTGGGGGATTGCTATTTCCAGACCATTCTGGTAGATATGTGCACATGATGTTCATTCCTCTGTTGGAGGACTTTACCGCTACTTGATAACTTCACAAAGTGTAGTTATTTGTGCCCCATATCTGTATTTCTCAGATTGCTAAAGTCCTTGTATTCATGCATATTTGGAATGTTTTATGTTTATATTTGTTATATCAAATTCTAATACCTTTCCTGTATGTTATTGAGCAAATTGTGCGTATTATGTTATTGATTAAGTGGATTTTGCATTGGTCATTAAGTTGGTGATTTCTCTATTGTAGGAAGAGCTACAACGCTGATTAGAAAGCCCAAGAGGAACCCAAAGGAGCAAAAACAGCAGCAAAACTATGTTTGCTGCAGAATTTTGCAGACAAATTGGTCATGCCGCGGTGCTGAGGAGTGTACGCCGCGGCAGTGAGCATCCCCTGAATCAAAAATTAGGGGCTACGAAATATTGAACGTCGCAGCGCAAGGAAAATAATGCTGCGTCGTGAGTAACCTAATTTGTTACGCGCCGCGGAGTGAAATGTGAATGTCGTGGCGTGCCTCTATTTTTGCTGAGTCTATAAATAGATTTTAACAGATTTTGTAAGAGAGTTTTTAGAGCTTCGTAGGTTTTAGAGAGGCTGCGGCCTGTACTTCATTTCTGGGCTGATTGGAGGCCTAGGGAGGCTAGGTTGGATGCCATCTTCCTTATGGAAGGAGATTCAAGCTTCAAGGATGCTATCCATGGATTCCTTCCTCTTCTCCCTTTGTTTCTCTTCTCTTCCCTATCTTTTGAGCATGATTTTTGTCTGTAATTCGTGTTCAATGGATTAGTAGCTGTATTTAGGAAATACTTTAGATCTTTATATGAGTATTGATGTTTATGCTATCTTTTGAGTTTCTATTGATGTTTAGCTTTGTTCTTCCATGCCTATGTTTAATGTTTGCTTCTGTTTGATCAACAATTGCATGATCTTAATTGATGCAAATGAACTAGACATAGGGATTTGTGGAGATGGACATGGTATGGTTGATGCATGTTCGATAAGTTCAATTGGCTTGGATGAGTTAATTCGCTAACGGGATAGAAATATACCTTTTAGTCATGTATTAGCGTGTGTTTGAGAATAGATCGTTTATTAGTGGAGTTTATACTAGTCATCATGCAACCATAAGAACCATAGTGGATTAGGTAAATGACACCAGGGTTGATCGACCTAGATATAGGCTTTTGACTAAATCAGATTCTCAAGCTAAACTAACTAATCATTGATGTTGCTTATAAGGATTGCATATCATTAGTATGAAATAGGAGGTGAAGAAGGAATTCCTAAATCTTTAAACCATTATGTTATTGCTTTTGTAGTTTAGATTTAGATTATTTGCATTTATGTATTTCATATGTCCTTGGATAGAATTTAGCTAAGCTATTGGTTATTACTTAGTAATGGAAATCATATGTCCTCGTGGGAACGAACTTTTACTTCGTATCTGTATTACTTGAATGACCTATGCACTTGCGGTACACAAATGGTCTAACAAGTTTTTGGCACCGTTGCCGGGGATAATGGTGTGTTTCCAAAGAGTTTAACCTTAATCTTTAGCAATTGCTGGGGGATAACAGTTTAATTCCATATTACTAATATCAACAATGAGTTTGGTTAGTTCTAATTCAAGTTATAAATAATCTATGTTAATTTCAATCTTCATTTTTTGTATATAGGTACAATAATTGGAGGATGAACTTCATCATTCGAGGCCTTTGTGGGTGTCGCAACCCCAGACCGGAGACCTCCATTTAGGCGAAGGAAGGCCTACCGTCCAATCCATGAATTTTGGGATCAAACCGGCCATAATCGAAAGAATTGGCGGGTTTACCTTGACAAAGTCCTGCCGGGACTATAACTCAGGCCCTTCTTGGGACGAAACCCAGGTTATTTTATGTTTTTATAAATTAGAATGTATTTAGTAAGTTTTAATTCATAAATATGTTAGTAAGTTTAGTGTTCTAGTTTTAGTTAGTTTTTAGGCTTTTCTTGTATTTTAACTTATAAGTATGTTAGTATGTTTCAATTTTTGTATTCTTCTAGTTAGTAAGTTTGATTTTATTATCTTTAGTTAGTTTTAGGTTTTATATATGTTAATATGTTTGATTGTAGTAAGTTTAGTTAGATTGTATGTTTAGGTTTAGTTTTAGGATATATATAGGTTAGTAATTAGGATTTTGAGTTTTTATATATTTTAGTTGCTCATTTTAATTTTTAGCCTTTTGGACAAATTTGGGAGGTGTAGAGGACCTCTCTGGAGCAAATTCTGCAGAAAAAATTGATTTTGCTGCAGAATTGTGCAGGCTAACTTCTCACTCTGCAGCGTGAGGTTGTTGCACTCTGCGGCGTGACCGTTATTTTTGCGCATCAGAGCCAAAATCCAGAGACCTCAGCGTCGCGGCGTGGGAATTCAATGTCGCGGCACCACCTGCTAAACTTGTTAAAAAAAATGAGTTACTTATTTTGGATGCTACTGAAGGTACCTATTCTGATCAAATGCCATGGCGTGGATGCTGTGGGCCGCGGTGTGATGCTCTGTTTTGTGTATATTTTGTTCATATTTTGTTTATATTCAATTTTTCTTGTTCATATTTCATTCTTTTGTTAATATGATTGTTTTTATTATTCAGCTCTCTTAATTTTTTTTTTTATGTTTATAGACTCAAGTACCATGGAAAGTGAGGACTTTATCTCACTTAAGTTTGGGGGAGTGTCATTATAGGCTTTGGATTACTACGATGTATTATGTAATGCATGTGATGATATTTTCTAGATGCAGTTGTGATAGCCACCATGTTTCAACGAGTTTCTATTTGTTTTGGTTATTACTTAGGGGGTTAAAAAGAAGTTTCAATTTTTACTCTTATGCAAATGATGCATGCATGTTATATTGAAAAGTTTCATTTAATTGAATGCATGTTTTATTGCAAAAGACTGCTGGTGTTGTTTTGATTGTTCATGATATGAAAAGTTATCCCCTTATGAGTGAAACCTTATGTGATCTTGAAGCATGTGAAACAGTTTAGTTATTTTTTATGTATGATTTATATTCCACTTAGATGTAAGTGTAACTTTGAGTATGATAAGAGTGCATGTTTAGAGAAAGTTTATGGATGTACATGTAAAGTTTCGATTATCCTAGAAGTTGTTTTTAAACTCTCTTGAGGCAAAATCCTAGATTGTGCATGACTGAGGAAATGATTAGGGCATTCTTTGGACCGATTGAGCTTTTCAAGCATACCCTAAATGATTATATCCTTAGGTCCCATTTTGAAGCCTGATATTTGTTTGGCCTTATATGTTTTTTATCATCATTGTATTCGTTACCCTGTTAACCATTCTAACGCATGTGAAAGCATTTCATTTTCTTCCTACCTTAATGTCTATTGAGTATATGATGTGTTATATATACTACTTATGTTGACATCATATGACCTTGACATATATATAGGTGACATAAACATAAGGTGTTGACTGAAACCCCAATGGGGGTGCTTCCGTATTATCGTCGGTTCTTTGATCAAAGGAAGAGTAATGAGGTCAGTATCTGTTTACATTGATTTAAATAAGTTAATTTGCCTTGCTTTCTCATTCTTTATACAATTGTGATTGCAGATAACATGACGACCATATACGGATGAGATTGTGGCTTCACTGCAAGCATTCTATGTCGCTGGTAGAAACATTATTCTGACAGTGGTTCCACTTATCTTTTTCCACATTATTGAATGGCACCAGCCAAACAAAGTGATGTGTCAGTTTAGTCTAGACCAACTAATACCACGAAGACAACACTAACCTGACCAGTTGCACTCGATTACATTGGCTGAACGACACGATGAGTATTGGCGAGCCATACACCTTGCACACATAACCATCTGAGACAACCGGAGAGAACAATGTGTTATTGGTTGGCCTTTGGAAGCTCCCCTTACTGCACAATCTGAGTACATTCGCTGGTATAGACGGATTACCAGGCGTTGGATTTCCCGAACTGGTGCATCCATTGGGTTTGTGGTAAGCTTTTTACCAATACGTTCTGCTATTTATTTTATACATTTTGTATTTTGTATTGATAATGACATGTGTTATATCTGTATCTTAGGCTGACATTGCAGAGAACGTCCGTGCGTCGGCCAGGAACCCTAGTTTGAGATTTAGTATGGCTAGCCTTCAATAGTCCATGGAGGACATCTTATCTTCAGTGAGGGAGCATGATCGCATCACATTGGATCACCTTCGTCTAGCTCCTCCTATAGATGACATTCCCGGATTATCCGAGCAGTCCGATGAGCAGAGGTCGCACCGTAGACGAAGAGGGTTAACGAGTACTCGATCACAACTACGACTTCTAGATGACTCTTATTCTTCTGTTGTGCCTAGTACTCTGCCACCGCCCATTTCTACTGCTACTTACCCACTATCTTAGCCACCACCTCCATCGTACCTGCCATATCCAGGTTATCCACCATCTACAGCATACCCATCACCTACTTACCCTTACCCACCATATCCTTATACCTTTACCCTTGCACCGTCATTTTCATATCCATCGTATATGGGTTACCCACCATATCCTCACTCATCACAGCCATGACCTTCTATTGATCCCCCTCACAGACCACCACATTTTGACCATGACCCTTCTCATTGACGTATATGTATCACATTTTATTACATTTGCTTAATTTGGGATGCCTATATGTATATGTACCAGATTTTTCTGTTATGCTTATGCATCTTGTACGTGTTTTGTTGATATGAAATTCAATATATATAAATATGTTTCATTATACAAGATGAAGTATTTTTTGGGAATGTCTAATTTTTAGAAAAAAAATCTGTCAATTTTTTTTATAGAATCAGAATGTTTAAACTATTAAAGTTAATTGATTTTGTTAGGCTCACTTGGATGGTATTCTAGCCATCAATTTTAAGTGTAAAAATTGATTACAATACGCTAAGGGTGCTCACTGCTAGATTTGGTTAAGTTCAACTTCATAATTTCATAAACTTAATTTTCTAAACCTGAGCTAGCCTTAGATTTAATTGAGTCTAAACTTTTAACTTAAGCATACTAAGCATGATTTGGGGGTTAAACAACTTATTTTTCACGTCAATAGAACTCATACGGCCGTGTGAAAACACAACACAGTCACTGGATCATAAAATCACGTATCTGGATGAGACACGGTAGTGTGATTAAGAGACACGATCGTGTCTCAAAGTCAGAAGCTTTACTTGAGTTACTAACTATGTTAAAACGGACCGACCCAGCCCATTTGGGTCAACCTGGCTTGTTCAGGGTCGGGCTATTTTCGGGTCAGCCCATTCGGGTCATGTTAGTTTCGAGCTGACATTTTGCTAACCTAGCCCAGCCCATTTAGCCTTATGTGGTGTTAAAAAAGTGGGCTGGTCAAGCCCATTCAGGCTCAACCCATTCGGGCTATACAAGTTTCGGGCTGGCATTTTGCTAGCCCAACCCATCTATTTTGTCGAGTTATTTGGTCTGACCTATTGGACTTGTTTCATTTTGACGCAACAGGTCACGTGTGTTAGATATGCCAATACGTGTGGCGTATCCACGTTGAATACGCCACGTGTATTGGCGCATCCTACATAGCACAGACAATTTTAAAAAATTTTAGCGTGACAAAAAAAATAGCATTAAGATAAAATAGTTTAAAAAAATGACAGTTGACGAGCGCCGAACTCAGTCAAAATTATAACCGAAGTTATTACCTAAGCTTGTAGCACAGTGACAACACCGGATCGTCTCCTCAAGGATCGTAAATGCAATTTAATCAAATCAAGTGAAAGTTAGCAAAAAGGGGGTTTTGACAGTTTAAGATCGCACTTAACAAAATTAAAGGAAGAAATAACAATTAAAGAAGCGATCAATTTAGAAACTTATCCAAGATTGGGTGGATTCAATCATAGACCCTTCATAAAACACTTGAAGCGCAATTGAATTGTTAATTTGGATCTAACCGAGATCTCTGCATCAAATCCAGAATTCATACTAGACGATCGCCTAGAATTCAATTAACAAGTGATAAACACAAATCCGCAATCGTACCATTCATGAAAATCTATGTTAATTTCAAGTCCGAATTCAATTAACTTAGGCACAAATCGATAACCTAACCTCTTCAATTACGTGATTAATTTAGATCAATCAGTTCTAAGTTTCATCACAAATCTCAATCTTCATTTATGTGATTAGTTTAGATCAATCAGTTCTAAGTTTCATCACAAATCTCAATCTTAAACCAAGATCAATCAGATCAACATAAATAGAATCACCATTCATGCATTCAAGATCAAGAAGAAGAAAAAGAAGAAGAAAGAGGAATTCAATTACAAATCAAATACAATACATAACCAAGGTCTCAAGAATCCAAACCACAATCTCTTCAAGAGTTCTAAATTGACCCAAAGTAGCTTAGCCCTCCATTACCATGAAGGGGAGCATCAAAATATACAAAACTATGAGAAACTATGAAGAAGCAAGAAGAAACTTAGAGAGAAATGAAGGAGAATTACATCTTGTTCATGATAAATGGTGCCTTTTATAGAAGTCTAAGGTAACAAAATGACAAAGGGAAGTAGGTGGATGAGTGGATGAGTGAGTGGAGTGTTTGAGTGGATGGATTAGTGGGTTGGTTTAGTGGATGAGTGAGTGGAATGGTTGAGTGGTTGAATTAGTGAAAAATGCCAAAGGACTTTTGGTGAGTGGGAAATTATGGACATGAATGGGTGAGTGGATGGATGAGTGGATGGATTAGTGGATGAGTGGGTGGAGTGGTTAAGTGGTTGGATTAGTGTATGAGTGGATGAGTGGGTGAGTTAGTGGATGAGTGGATGAGTGGATGGATGAGTGGATTAGTGGATGGATGAGTGGATGGTTGAGGACGAAAATTTCGTGTCTGACTTGGAAGCCAAAAACGACCCACTATACTTCAGAACCACGAAAAGTGTTCTTCATGAAAGTTGTAGATCCTTGTCTTGGCTATAAAATGGATAGCTGGTTCGTCCAATTTGGCTTCCTTAAGCCCGAGATATGTCCCAAATACCGTAGGTTGCTCAAACCCAACTTCAGCACCTCTGTTCCGACTTGCAAGCTCAAAATGACCTACTAGACTTCTTTTTCTCAAAATGTGTTCTTCATGAAAGTTGTTTATTTGGATCTTGACTATCCACTGTCCAAATTTTATGCCATCTCCATTATTACATCTTGAGATATGATTTTATGAGTGCACACTGTTTGGATTCTACTGACAGAACCCGTATTCTGACTTCCATGTCAACTTAGGTCCCTTAGACATCTGAATCAGACTTCGAGCTCTTCATCAAAGTTGTAGAGCTTCCTCTTAGCTTTCCTACAAGGTAAAATTCATGTTCATCAGATATTAGGAACTCAAGTTATGGCCAAAATACAGAAATAGTATCAAATCTCAATAATGCTGGAAATATTCAATTAGGACCAATTTGAGCTCAAACTCACAAAATCATACCAAACTTAATCAATTAAGAATATGGAGAGTGTAAATGACTAAACATAAGGGTTTCTTAATGAATAAAATATGTGATTATCAAATTCCCCCACACTTAACTTTTTGCACTCCTGGGCAAAACTCAAGACCAAAATTTTACAATCAAGAAGAACAACCAAAGGTTCAAGGGATTAAAACATTCATGAGTTAACAATTCTCCACATCTCAAACCAACAAGCAAGGTATCTTCAACATGAATCGAGAATGATAGATCTTCACAAGATTCCCTCTCAATCTCTCAAGTGTTTAAAGGGTAGGTATTTCACTCAATTCAACCCATGAAAATTGCACTACCATAAGCTTGCTTATCTTCTACTTCTCCACTACGCAAAACACATGCACACACAAATCATGAGGACTTTATTCAAGGTTGTAGTGAGGTCAAGGTAACAGGAGAGGATAAAATGGATATGAGAAGATAAATACTAAAGAGAATAAAAGCAAATGAGAGTGAGTTCAAATAACAAGATAAAAGTTCATCCCAACTCTAGTGTATATCCCTTTACATATTCATTTCCCAATCCTTTTTTTTTTTAAACACTTGGTTTTTTTTTTCTTTTTTTTTTTTTATTTTTCTTTTATATATATGAACATAACTATATACATACATTTTTTTTTTCTTTTTGGGCACTCTTTTCTTTTTCAACAACCATTTTGTACACACACCCCCACACTTGTTCAAAAACTCATCCATTAACCAAGCTAATGTTCTTTTATTCCCTAAGGTAAAGTAAGAACACGATTTCTCATTTAAGGCACATAATGAGCTAGAAACAAGGAATGGTCAAATAAGCTCAAAGGGGTTAAGCAAAGGAAAATATACAAGGTTGGCAAGAATCAGAGAATTTTCAAGAAGTCAAAAGAGTGCTTGATATCATATTGAAAACAAGGTTGGCTATTTGGTTAAACTAGCTAATTAAGAAAGAGGGCCTCAATCATGTTTATGCATGCAAGTGAAATGTAGCCTAAAAAAGAATCAAAGCAAGTTCTAGAGTGGTCATTAACATGAGTGAAAATCACACAAGAAAGAAGAGAATGGCACAAATGTTGAATCCATCCATTAGGCTCAAAATCTCACAAGGTATGCATCCATCAAACTCAATTCATCAATTCAATCATCCATCTCCAAGCATATCAGTTCAAGAAGGGAGAAAAGTTATTCAATCATGCAATGAACCCTTTCTCTTTTTTTTTTTTAACAAAAAAAGAAACTTGCTAAAATCTCTCCCCCACACTTAATATAGACATTGTCCTCAATGTGAAAGTGATAAATAAAACGAAAAGAAAAGAGCAACACAACCTGATGAGAAGTGAATTAACGCCAAGCAGAAAAGAAGCACACTGCTTTGTCGATTCTGCATCGACCACGAAAAGAAATCAAACAAGAAAACGTTAGTACTTCCACAATTTAATACTAATTAATTACTACCTAAAAAAAACTCCTTACTCTGCCACCAATTAAGATCGTCTCAAGAGTAAAATTACTCCTTACTCTGCCATCACTAATTGGTTTAATAAGTCCATGACAATCATATCATACTTTCCAAACAAAACAACAAATTTTTTTTTTTTAATAAAATCAAACCCATTAAAGAGAAAGTGTCAGATCGGGCTTTTGTTTCTTGTTACTTCCTTCGCTGCTTCCTGTTGACCAATCTATCTAAGCTAATACCTTATCAGGTACATACTCAAAAGCTTCTAATTTATCAATGAGCTCATCAATAGTGGAGGCAGAGATAAGAAGTTGTCTTGCCAAAGGAGTGATAAATTTCTGTTCCACAGCTTTGTCAAGAAAAAATAACAAAAGATCAAAGAAATTATTAACATTCAACAAACCAATGGGTTTATGGTGGATGTTCGGTTCAACAAGAGACAATTTGAAAAATCTCTTCCAAAGTACCAAAACCACCTGGTAAGGCAATGAATGCATCAGAGTTTTCAAGCATTATCTTCATGCGTTCATGCATTGATGATACTTTAAGTTCCTTTCCAATTGTCTTTCCATTGATGTTCTGTTGAGCTAAAGGTTCGGGAATGACACCTAAAACTTTGTCTCTTACATATGCAGCAAGTGATATAGCCCCCATTAACCCACGGCAACCTCCCCATATACAAGATGAATATTCCTCGCAGACAAGTGATCGACCAAGAGTGCTAGCTGCATTTACAAACTCTAATCCCTTCCCATAACTCGACCCACAAAAACACGGACATTTTTGAGGTTACGAATAGAAGCCCCATTCTATACTCTTCCTCCCTTTGAGTGTCTCTCGAGTTGAAGGAAAATGGAGTGTTTAAATAAGAAAAAGAATGGAAAGGGGAATAATTGCACCTATAAGGGTAGGTTGGATGTTGTCGAAAAAGGTTGAAATTAAGAAACACTGAGAATCTTTTTTTTTTTCTTTTTCTTTTTCTTTTTTTTTTTTTGACTTCAAGAAAACCATCAAGGTAAAGAAGTCTAGAAACCCCTGAAGGACCCTCGCTCAAAGGATCGTCTAGTACAAAAATAAAAAATACAACAAAATGATACAAAGATAAAAGAAATAGAAAATGATGACATACCTGTATGTACAGTTTCCATGGCGTATTTTTATACTGCGCGTCATGAGTGCAGTAGACATCACGTCCTTTTTTTTTTCTTTTTTGAAATTGTTAGAAAAACTTGATAAAAGATGAGTGTATACTTACTTAAGATTGGGATGGAGGTAGTCTGCTCTTTCGGCTTTGTGCCAAAGCATTGTTGACCAGTATTCGATCCATTCAAGACCAGTGTAACATAGGGCTCCCAAAAGGGACAAGTGGCCATAATACGACTGGCTGTCTCACATGTGGAATACAATCTACCTTCTTTGTTTTTCAATTAAGAAGGCTGGATCAGGATGCATGCATTTCCCCATTCACGGTGTGTGTTACCAAAGCCAACCCTAAGAAGTATACATTTTTTGTTTTTTTTGTTTGTTTGTTTTTTTTTTTTTTTTTTTTTTTTTTGGAGAGATGACATGAAGAAGAAGAAGAAGAAGATATGTACAGATTGTTTGTGGATATGGCTCACATCTGCCTCTGGTTAAACGTCCAGTAACGGCTTAAACATCTTCTATGAGTCGAGGATAAGCTTCCCATTCAATTTTTTTATAAATTGGCAAACAGGGTCTTTTAGAGTCAGATTCCCAAGACTGTAGCGTTGTTCTTCATCCTTGAAGAGATTCCACAATTTAAGAATTTCACGATGCACCAATCCACAAGAATGCGCCTCAAGAGTCAATAAGATATCATCTAATGACTCCTTACTCAGTCCATTCTTAATGAAGAAAATTTTATCTTCTCTATTTGCGGAAACCATCCCCTTAGTACGACATCGCTTGTTACAGTTTCATCGTCCACATTTGTGACAGACTTGTAACATTTTTGCTCTTCTCCTTTTAGAATATGAACTTCTTCCAAGACCGGGCATATATGAGTCAAATGAAATTGAGGACTCACCTGCTAATCGGACCTTCGCTTCAATTATCCATCGTACATCTTCTGGCATACCTTTGTGCATTAACGGTCTCAATCTTTCACATCGAACTTTGTAGATTTTTCTCAGAGCATTTTGAGGAAGAGAAGGAAAATGTTTTCTCGGGTTTGAAAGAATGACATCCATTTTGAAGGAGAAGAAGGATTCGGTTATTTTGGGAAACTGAAAAATAAACCGACTTGAGAGTCACGAGTCAGTATCCGCCACTTAACCGCAACACAAAGAACTCAAGAACTTGGTTTTCCAGGAATGGTTGAGTCTTTGTCCATTAACTTTAAGCGCATTACCATTCCTAGGATCCTCAATATCTTCGGCCCCGGAGGATATACGTGTTTGACAAAGACAAAAGAACCGCGCCACCTAGATCTCAATTTTTCAAGGAGTAGGTGCGAGATGATAATCTCAAAGCGTAACCTTTTTGACTAATTTCCGCACTTTTACAAAAGGTGTAACGGACCTTGAATAAAGTGGGCCAATAAAATCCATCTTGCAAGATTTTCGCTTGTTGTTGTCGTTGAAGAAAAAGTGACCTCCACTTGCTTCCGAGTGACAAAATTGAATGGCACTACCTTCCTCATTGTCGAGGCATACAACTGTTTTTTTTTTCTTTTTTTTTCTTCTTTTTTTTTTATTCATAATGCGGATGGAGAAGGTTCATCACCTCCACTTCTGCATTCTCTGGAAGTTCATGATACTGTTTGAGGCGGTGTCCATTTACGATGAAAGCTTTGGCAGTGACCTCACTTTTAATCGAAACGACACTGAAAGGAAAAACCTTAGTAACAATAAATGGTCCATCCCATCTAGACCTTAATTTGCCGGGCATTAGTCGGAGGCGGGAGTTATAGAGGAGAACTTTTTGACCAATCTCAAATGTTTTCCTCAGAATCAACTTATCATGGAAGGCTTTGGTCTTCTCCTTATAGAGTTTGGAACTTTCATAAGCCTCCAAGCGGATCTCCTCCAACTGCTGCAGCTGCAGCTTTCTCTCCATACCTGCTTGATCTAGGTCCAAGTTGCACCTTTTCACTACCCAGAATGCATGATGCTCAATTTCCACCGGCAGGTGGCAGGCTTTTCCAAAAACAATCCGATATGGAGACATCCCGATTGGTGTCTTATAAGCAGTCCGGTAAGCCCATAAAGCATCCTCAAGCCTCTTGCTCCAGTCCTTTCTGTTAGGTTGAGCGTATTCTTCGGAGTATCTGTTTGATCTCCCTGTTGGAAATTTCGGCTTGCCCATTAGTTTGGGGGATGGTAAGGTGTAGAAACTCGTGCAAGACCCCATACTTTTTCATCAAAGCTTCCATGCTTCGATTACAAAAATGTGAACCACGATCACGATGATGGCCTTTGGAACTCCAAACTGCGGAAAATCGTGATCTAACAAAATCCACAACAACTTTGGAATCATCGGTCCGAGTAGCTTTCGCCTCCACCCACTTGGATACATAATCAACAGACTAGCAAAATGTAAACAAAACCAAAAGAAACGAGGAAAGGGTCCCATAAAATCAATACCCCATACATCAAAAATCTCACACGAACAATAAGGATTTTTGGGGCATCTCATTCCTTCGAGAAGTGTTTCCTGTTTTTTGGCATTGATCACAAGATTTACAAAACACATATGCATCATGAAATAGAGTGGGCCAATATAATCCAGATTCCAAAACTTTTCTAGCAGTCCTTTGGGGACCAAAATGACCGCCACATGCAAGTGTATGACAAAAGCTAAGAATAGAATGGAATTCATTATCAGGCACACATCTCCTAATGACTTGGTCACTACAAAATTTCCATAGATAAGGGTCATCCCACACATAATATTTTGACTCACTTTTCAATTTATCAATCTGAGCCCTAATAAAATGTGCAGGGAAAACACCAGCAACTAAGAAATTTATCAAATCAACAAACCAAGGAGTGTTACATTGCAGCTTGAAAAGCTGCTGATAAACACATATTTTATTCATTAAGAAACCCTTATATTTAGTCATTTACACTCTCCATATTCTTAATTGATTGAGTTTGACATGATTTTGTGAGTTTGAGCTCAAATTGGTCCTAATTGAATATTTTCAGCATTATTGAGATTTTACACTGTTTCTGTATTTTGGTCATAACTTGAGTTTCTGATATCTGAAAATCATGAATTTTATCTTGTAGGAAAGCTAAGAGGAAGCTCTACAACTTTGATGAAGAGCTCGAAGTCCGATTCAGATGTCTAAGGGACCTAAGTTTACATGGAAGTCAGAATACGGGTTCTGTCAGTAGAATCCGAACAGTGTGCACTCATAAAATCATATCTCAAGATGTAATAATGGAGATGGGCTGAAATTTGGACAGTGGATAGTCAAGATCCAAATAAACAACTTTCATGAAGAACACATTTTCAGAAAAAGAAGTCTAGTAGGTCATTTTGAGCTTGCAAGTCGGAACAGAGGTGCTGAAGTTGGGTTTGAGCAACCTACAGTATTTGGGACATATCTTGGGCTTAAGGAAGCCAAATTGGACTAACCAGCTATCCATTTTATAGCCAAGACAAGGATCTACAACTTTCATGGAGAACACTTTTCGTGGTTCTGAAGTATAGTGGGTCGTTTTTGGCTTCCAAGTCAAACACGAAATTTTCGTCCTCAACCACCCACTCATCCATCCACTCATCCACTCATCCACTAACTCACCCATTCATCCACTCATACACTAATCCAACCACTTAACCACTCCACCCACTCATCCACTAATCCATCCACTCATCCATCCACTCACCCATTCATGTCCATAATTTCCCACTCACCAAAAGTCCTTTGGCATTTTTCACTAATTCAACCACTCAACCATTCCACTCACTCATCCACTAAACCAATCCACTAAACCAACCCACTAATCCATCCACTCAAACACTCCACTCACTCACCCACTCATCCACCCACTTCCCTTTGTCATTTTGTTACCTTAGACTTCTATAAAAGGCACCATTTATCATGAACAAGATGTAACTCTCCTTCATTTTCTCTCTTAGTTTCTTGTTTCTTCATAGTTTCTTCTTGTTTCTTCATAGTTTTTCTTGTGATTTCTTTCTAGCTATGTGTAACTAAACCTCCCTTGTTAAGGGGGTGATGAAACCGCTAGTATTAATGTTGTAAACTTTGCATATTTGATTATTTCAACACAGTTATGTTTTTATTCATATATTTCAATCTATTGTTGGTATGAAGGTTTTTGTACTTGTTCCTACTTTCAAAGTAGTAGATCTAGGTTTATTATGCGCGGTTGCGGTAGTAGATCTAGTGGGATATATGATGTTCATGTGGGTATAATTATCTTTGTGCTATTTGCCAGTTATAAAAGTGGTAGATCTGGGTTTATTATCGCGATTGCGGTATTAGATCTAGAGAAATATATGTTCTACGTAATTTAATCCCGGTGTGTGATTAGACCTTAGTGTAATTGGTTTTCTAAATCTTAATGCAATTGTTGGATAGTTGTAAGAGCGGTTGCTTTATGACTAATCGGTGATTAGGAGTTGATTTGAGCGGTTGCTAAATTGGCCAACACGTAAGGAAAACAGAGATTTAATATCACAATTGCATAAAAACATAATTGAGCATGTTGGAATAAAAGGATATGTGGATTTACATTATCATATAAATCTAGTGGTGGATTCAATCTCTTAACCAATTTTCTTATATTGTTGATTTCGGTTTGTTTATTGTTATCTTTGAAGTTTGTTCATTGTTCATCAAAACTCCAAAACCCCTTTTATTGTTTATTGTTAATCGAGTCTAAATTGGGAATTGTTTAATAGTGTTAATTGAATTGATTCTCTGTGGATCGACCCTTTACTAACTACAACTAGTTGTAAGGTTTTTATTTTCTGGTGGGGGCACGACAACCGATTTTTATCTTAATTTTAATTGCTACATCCGCACGCATCGAATTTTGGCGCCGTTGTCGGGAACCAATTTTTTCAATTACACTATTAATTTATTTCTTATTTTTATTCTGTTTTTATTTTATTTTATTTTATTTTATTTTTAATCTTTCTTTCTCGAGTGTTTTGTAGGTGTTGATGTCCTTTGAAGGAGTAGGCGAAGGATTGCTAAATTTGAGGAACTATATTGATCAACTCACTTCACATCCTCAATTTCCTTCCATCCGGCTAACTTCCAACTCACACTGTGACATTGAAGTCGCCCGTTACATTGATCTATCAAGTTCGGAGACATTTGAGCCATCCGAAATATCTGAAGAAGTGACAATGGCGAGAAAACACTTTAAGGGCATTGGGTGCTCCAGATCTAGATCAACGACCTCTTTGCATAGACATTCTTGAAAATGAAGAGGCATTTGAATTGAAATCCGATTTAATCCATCTCTTGCCATCTTTCAATGGATTACCCTGGAGAGGACCCCAACAAGCACTTGAAGGAAATCCATGTGGTATGTTCTAGCATGAAACTGCAGAATTCATGTAGAGCAAGTCAAGGTGAGAGCTTTTCCATTCTCATTGAAAGACTCGGCTAAGGAGTGGCTTTACTACTTGCCACTCGGATCCATCCAATCATGGCGGGACATGGCCCGAACTTTCCTAGACAGGATACTTCCCCGCCTCAAAAGCTGCAACAATCGAAAAAGAAATCATGTGGTATTCAACAAAGGCATGGGGAATCACTCCATGACTACTTGGGAGAGATTTAAGAAGCTATGTTTCACTGCCTCATCATCAAATAAGTGAGCGACTTTTAATTCGATTTCTATGAAGGCTTACAAGTGATGGATCGCAACATGATTGATCTTTGCTAGCGGAGGAGCATTGATTGATAAAACTCCTCGAAGCTAGAAACTTGATCTCAAGAATGGTGCCAATACTCAACAATTCTACTCTAGAAATGACACTTTGGAGTAAGAAGGAAAAGAAGTAGAGACAACCAAGGTATACAACGACAAAATGACTCAATTGATTGCTATGGTTCGGCGGTTAATGGATTCGGGTAAAGCACCGTTCATGCTTGTGGGATCTGTTGTTCATCTGGACATCCCAACGATATGTGTCCCATTCTCCAAGAAGACACAAATGAGGAGGTAAGAGCGATGGGGGATATCTTTGGACTTTCAAAAATTACAACCCTACTCAAACACATATAATCCGGGTTGGAGGGATCATCCAAATTTCAGCTATACAAAGCAACCTCAAAATCAACCTCCAAATTTATGGACCTCCAGGATTCCAACAAAAGCAAGTACCTTTCCCTCGAGACAAGAACAAGTTCAAGCTCCTAAGCAATCGAGCCTTCATTAGAGGAGCTAGTAAAACAAATGACCACTAATAATTTGCGGTTCCAACAAGAAACAAATGCAACTATACAAAGTTTCAAACAAGAAACAAGGATCGCAATCAATAACTTGCAGAATCAGATAGGACAGTTGTCCGCAGAATTCAACAAGTTTCAAAGCCAAGCTTCGGAAACTACCCTCACGGCCCGAAATGTAAGTGAATCAGGAAAATGCTAGTCTTTGTCACATTGAGAAGCGGAAAGACGATGGATGAGCCTACCTCTCTTCCACCAATCATTCAAGAGAAGGATGAACCACCCAAAAAGCAAATGATAAGGGGCAAACTTCCAAAACCCCTAAGGTAAGTATTTACGAACCCCTTCCTAAATATGTCACTAAAGCTCCTTTTCCTAGTAGGTTGGTTAAAACCAAGAAAGAAGAAGCGAGAAAAAGAAATACTTGAGACTTTTAGGAAGGTAGAGGTTAATATCCCTTTGTTAGATGCCATTAAGCGAGTACTAGATATGCAAAAATTTGAAAGAATTATGCACTAACAAGAGGAAGTTAAAAGGAAATGAAAAGGTCCAAGTGGGAGAAAATGTTTCAAATTGTAATTAAAAAAAAACTCCCAACCAAATGTAAGGACCACACACATTCACCATTCCATGCACTATAGGTAACACAAGGTTTGAAAGGGCAATGCTTGATTTAGGTGCATCTATAAATGTCATGCTATATTCTATTTATGCATCTTTATACTTGGGTCCTTTGGAACCTCTTTGGTGTTGTTATTCAATTGGTGATAGATCTAATGCATACCCTAAGGGTGTGGTTGAAGATGTTTTGTACAATGAATGAATTAGTGTTTCCGTGACTTCTATGTTTTGGACATGGAAGAGGATGAGTCTCCCAAATCTGCTCCTATCTTGCTAGGAAGACCATTTTTGAAGACTGCACGGACAAAAATTGATGTGCACTCGGGAATTCTAACAATGGAATTTGATGGGGAATTAATTAGATTCAATATTTTTGAAGCTATGAGATACCCAGTGATGTGCACTCTGCTTGTTTAATTGATTCTTTTGATTCTTTAATTTACTGCGACTTTTGATACTTGACCATTTTGATGCTCTTGATACAATTCTAACTCATAGCTTAGATGTACAGGAGGAAAAGAAGAAGAGTGAAGAAGAGCCATGGAGTGAAGACATTGATGAAATTGTTCTTTGCCTTACAAGAGCTCTCTTCCACTCCCGGAAAGAGCATGAGGTAACTTTTGTTGATTTACACATTACTACTCGATATACCTCAACCTTACATTTGTGCGGGCACTGAATTGGGCCGAAAGCACTACCTGATCATCTTAAATACATCTTCTTGGGGAGAAGGACACCCTTCCAAAGTAATAATTGCAAAGTCACTCACCCAAGAGCAAGAAGAAAGCGGTAGGCTGTTTTGCGGGAGACATAAGACACCATTGGTTGGTCAATAGGCGATATCAAGGGTATTAGTCCCTCCGTTTGTATGCACGGGATATTAATGGAGGAGGATACTAAACTGTAAGAGACCCTCAACGGAGATTGAATCCTCCCATGATGGAGGTTGTGAAAAAGGAGATACTGAAGCTCCTAAGTGTGGGGGTGATCTACCCCATTTCTGACAACAAGTGGGTAAGCCCAGTCCAGGTAGTACTAAAGAAATCTGGAATTACTGTGGTAAGAAATGCTGAAAATGAGCTTATTCCCACTAGGTTACAGACAGGGTGGCGTGTTTGTATTGATTACGGGAAGTTGAATGCCGCCACGAGAAAAGACCACTTTCCTTTACCTTTCATTGATCAAATGTTAGAAAGATTAGCTGGTCATCTTATTATTATTTTCTGGATGGTTTTTCGGGTTACAATCAGATTGCCATAGCTCCAGGAAGACCAAGACAAGACTACATTCACTTGTCCATTTGGTACCTTTGCATATAGGCGAATGCCTTTTGGACTCTGCAATGCACCAGGAACTTTTCAAAGATGCATGATGAGTATATTTTCTGATTACATTGAAAACATCATTGAGGTTTTTATGGATGACTTTAGTGTCTTTGGAAATGATTTTGAAAATTGTTTGGAACATTTAACTTTGGTGCTTAAAAGATGCATTGACACTAACTTGGTACTGAATTGGGAAAAATGTCATTTCATGATGAATGAAGGTATTGTGTTAGGTCATGTAATTTCTGCTAGGGGAATTGAAGTAGATAAAGCTAAAGTAGAACTCATGCATTCTTTGCCACCACCCACTAGTGTGCGGGAGATTCGTTCTTTTATTGGTCATGCGAGGTTTCTACTGAGATTCATTAAAGACTTTTCTAAAGTCTCATTACCCTTTGCTTGAGACTTCTTCAAAAGATGTTAATTTTAACTTTGATGAGAAATGTATGGAAGCTTTCAATAAACTCAAGAAGTTGTTAAGCTGTTGCGCCTATCATCGTGCCACCCAACCGGGAGTTACCTTTTGAACTAATGTGTGATGCTAGTGACTTTGCGGTAGGAGTTGTCTTGGGACAACGAGTTGATAGAGTTCCTTATGCCATTTACTATGCATCAAGGACTCTAAATGATGCTCAACTTAATTACTCAACCACGAGAAAAGGAACTTCTAGTTGTTGTATTTGCTTTAGAAAAATTTAGATCATATCTAATTGGTTCTAAAGTGATTGTGTTTTCAGATCATGCGCCTTGAAGTATCTTCTAACAAAGAAAGAAGCAAAGCCTAGATTGCTCAGATGGATTTTATTGCTCCGGAATTTGACTTGGAGATTAAAGACAAGAAAGGGAGCGAAAACTTGGTGGCCGATCACTTGAGTAGATTGGTAACTGAAGAGGAAGAAATGCCTATCATGGAGACTTTTCCGGATGAATATTTGATGGTTGTCAACACCATAATCCCTTGGTATGCTGACATTGTTAACTACCTGGTTACTAAGGACTTTCCGGAGGATTTGAACAAGGCCCAAAGAGATAAATTAAGGAGTGACTGTAAATACTATATCTAGGATGACCCGTACTTATGGAAGCATTGTGCAGATCAAGTCATTAGGAGGTGTATTCCTGATTCTGAGACACACTCCATCCTCTCCTTTTGCCACACCTATGCATGTGGAGGACACTTTGGCAGTAAAAGGACAGACCAATAAAGTGCTTGACAGTGGTTTCTATTGGCCTTCAATTTTCAAAGACGCTTACAACTTCTGTAAGTCTTGTGGCCGCTGTCGAGAAACAGTAATATTGGTCCTCGTAATCAAATGTCTCGGACTCCGATCATTTTTGTGGAACTCTTTGATGTGTGGGGTATTGATTTCATGGGACCATTCCTCCTTCATTTGGTTTCACATACATTCTTTTATCTGTTGATTATGTGTCTAAATGGGTGGAAGCAAAAGCCACTCGATCGATGATTCTAAAGCTGTTGCAGATTTTGTTAAGTCACATATTTTCTCCAGGTTCGGGACCCCAAGGGCTATCATCAGTGACCAAGGGACCCATTTCTGCAACAAAACCTTTGATGCTCTATTGAAGAGATATGGAGTAATGCACAAAATTTCCACTCCTTACCATCCACGACAAATGGGCAAACCGAAGTGTCCAACCGGGAGATTAAGTCAATCCTTGAAAAGACAGTGAATCCCATAAGAAAGGATTGGAGCACTCGACTTGAAGATGCTTTATGGGCTTATAGGACTGCCTATAAGACTCCCATCGGTATGTCACCATTTCGGTTGGTGTATGGAAAGCCCATCATTTGCCCGTTGAGTTGCAACATCGATCTTCTTGGGCCATTAAACAAGTTAATATGGAATTGGAAGGTCTTTGGAAAGCAAAGGAAGTTCCGATTACGGGAATTAGAAGAACTAAGAAATGAGGCCTTTGAGAATGCCCGATTTATAAGACTAAAGCTAAGGCATTCCACGACCAATTGATTTCCGAGAAAGAAATTTCACAGAGGACAAAAAGTCCTGCTATTCCAATCAAGACTCAAATTATTTCCAAGTAAACTGCGTTCTAAGTGGATTGGGCCGTTTGTGGTAACTAATGTTTTTCCTTTTGGTGCGAGTTGAGATCAGGAGTGAAAATTATGGTAAAGCATTTAAGGTCAATGGTCATCGTCTCAAACCATATCATGAACTTCCGACGGTGCGAGAGATGGAAGTGATGACCCTCATCCTTCCACAATATGAGGAGCAGTGAAAGTATCATCATGTCGGGCTGAGGACAATAAACTAAGCGCTCATTGGGAGGCAACCCAACCAGATTTGCTCTCTTTATCCCTTTTTATTTTGTGTTTTCATTAGTTCCTTAGATTATGTTTTTATCTGTTTGTTGGTTGTAAGCATTTGAATCTCTAAAAAAAAAAAAAAAAAAAAAAAGCAGCTGTGTGCCCGACAATAAGGTAGGTAGTGCCATTAAATTTTGTCACTCGGAAGCATGTGAAGGTCACTTTTCTTCAGCGACAACAACTGCGAAAATCTTGCAGTATGGATTTTATTGGCCTACTTTATTCAAGGTCTGTTACACCTTTTGCAAAAGTTGCGGAAATTGGTCAAAAAGGTTCTGCTTTGAGATTATCATCTGTACCTACTCCTTGAAAAATTGAGATCTAGGTGGCGCGGTTCTTTTGCTGTCAAACACGTGTATCCTCTGGGGCCGTAAATATTGAGGATCCTAGGAATGGTAATGCGCTTAAAGTTAATGGACAAAGACTCAACCATTCCTGGAAAATCAAGTTCTTGAGTTCTTTGTGTTCTTAGGTTAAGTGGCGGATACGGTTTCAGTGACTCTCAAGTCGGTTTATTTTTCGGTTTCCCAAAATAACCGAATCCTTCTTCTCCTTCAAAATGGATGTCATTCTTTCAAACACGAGAAAACATTTTCCTTCTTTTCCTCAAAATGCTCGAGAAAAATCTACAAAGTTCGATGTGAAAGATTGAGACCGTTAATGCACAAAGGTATGCCGAGAAGATGTACTGTTGGATAATTGAAGCAAAGGTTCGATTAGCGGTGAGTCCTCAATTTCATTTGACTCATATATGTCCTGGTCTTGGAAGAAGTTCATATTCTAAAAGGAGAAGAGCAAAAAGGTTACAAGTCTCATTACAAATGTGGACGATGGAACCATGTAACAAGCGATGTCATACTTTGGGGATGGTTTCCGCAAATAGAGAAGATAAAATTTTCTTCATTAAGAATGGATGAGTAAGGAGTCATTAGATGATATCTTATCGACTCTTGAGACGCATTCTTGTGGATTGGTGCATCGTGAAATTCTTAAATTGTGGAATCTCTTCAAGGATGAAGAAAAACGCTACGATCTTGGGAATCGACTCTAAAAGACCACATTTGCCGGTTTATAAGAAAATTGGATGGGAAGCCTATCCCCGACTCATAGAAGGCGTTTAAGCCGTTTACTCGGACGTAAAACCAGAGGAAGATGTGAGCCACAATCACAACAATAATCTGTACATATCATCATCTTCTTCTTCTTCTTCTTCTTCTTCATGTCATCTCTCAAAAACAAAACAAAAAAAAACAAAAAACAAACAAACAAAAAATTTATGTATACGTCTTAGGGTTGGCTTTGGTAACACACACCGTGAATGGGGAAATGCATGCATCTCGATCCAGCCTTCTTAATTGAAAAACAAAGAAGGTAGATTGTATCCCACATGTGAGGCAAATGGCGTATTATGGCCACTTGTCCCTTTTGGGAGCCCTATGTTGCTTATGGTCTTGAATGGGTCGAATCTTGGTCAACAATGCTTTGGCACAAAGCCGAAAGAGCGAGACTACCTCCATCCCAATCTTAAGTATGTATACACTCATCTTTCATCAAGTTTTTCTAACAAATTCAAAAAAAAAAAAAAAAAAAAGAGAGGACGTGATGTCTCTTGCACTCATGACGCCATGATAAAGATACGCCATGGACACTTTACATACAGGTATGTCATCATTTCTATTTCTTTTATCTTTGTATCATTTTGTTGTATTTTAATTTTTGTACAGACGATCCTTTGAGCGGGGTCCTTCGGGGGTTTCTAGACTTCTTTACCTTGATGGTTTTCTTGAAGTCAAACAAAAAAAAATAAAAATAAATAAAAATAAAAATAAAAAGTAAAAAAAAGAGAGAGAAAAGATTACTCGTATTTCTTAATTTCAACCTTTTCGACAACACCAACCTACCCTCATAGGTGCAATTATTCCCTTTCCATTCTTTTTCCTACTTAAACACTCCATTTTCTCCATTTTCCTTCAACTCGAAACACTCAAAGGGAGGAAGAGTATAGAATGGGGCCTTCTATTCGAAACCTCAAAAATGTCCGTGTTTTTGTGGGTCGAGTTATGGGAAGGGATTAGAGTTTATGTAAACGCAGCTAGCACTCTTGGTCGATCACTTGCTTTGAGGAATATTCATCTTGTATATGGGGGAGGTTGTCGTGGGTTAATGGGGGCTGTATCACTTACTTGCTTCTATAGGAGGCAATCGGGTTTTAGGTGTTATTCCTAAACCTTTGGCTGAAAATAACATCACTGGAAAGACAGTTGGAGAAGAAATTCAAGTAACATCTATGCATGGACGAATGAAAACAATGGTTGACAATTCTGATGCATTTATTGTCTTACCAGGTGGATTTGGTACTTTAGAAGAAATTTTTCAAATTGTCTCTTGGGCCGAACTAAACATCCACCATAGACCCATTGGTTTGTTGAATGTTAATAATTTCTTTGATCTTTTGTTATCTTTTCTTGACAAAGCTATGGAACAGAAATTTATCACTCCTTCAGCAAGACAACTTCTTATCTCTGCCTCCACTATTGATGAGCTCATTGATAAATTAGAAGCTTTTGAGTATGTACCTGATCCGGTATTAGCTCAGATAGATTGGTCAACAGAAGCAAAAGGAAGTAACAAGAAACAAAAGCCAGATCTGCGACTTCATCTTTAATGGGTTTGATTTTATTGTACCTTATTTACTGTTTAAATTTGTGTCGACTTTCTCCAACAGGTAATATCTTCTCGTCCTTTACTCATCTATATTTTAACATTGAGGACAATGTTGTGATTTAGTTGGGGGAAGGATAGTTGACCCAAAAAAAAAAAAAAAAAAAAAAAATAAAAAAATTTTGTTGTGTTGTTTGGAAAGTATGATATGATTGTCATGTACTTATTAAATCAATTAGTGATGGCGAGTAAGGAGTAATTTTACTCTTGAGACGCATCTTAATTGGTGGCGAGTAAGGAGTTTTTAGGTAGTAACTAATTAGTACTAAAGTTTTATTGTTTGATTTCTTTTCGTGTCGATGCGAGACTGTGACAAAATTGTGCTTCTTTTACGCTTGGCGTTGATTCACTTCTTATCAGGTTGTGTTGCTCTTTTCTATATCTCTCTTTCACATTGAAGGCAATGTTATATTAAGCGTGGGGAGAGATTTCAGCATGTTCTTTTTGTAAAAAAAAATTCAAAAAAAAGAAAAAAAAACACAAAAAAAAGGGGTTCATTGCATGATTGAATAACTTTTCTCCCTTCTTGAACTGATATGCTTGGTGATGGATGATTAAATTGATGAATTGAGTTTGATGGATGCATACCTTGTGAGATTTTGAGCCTAATGGATGGATTCAACATTTATGCCATTCTCTTCTTTCTTGTGTGATTTTCACTCATGTTAATGACCACTCTAGAACTTGCTTTGATTCTTTTTGAGGCTACATTTCACTTGCATGCATGAACATGATTGAGGCCCTCTTTCTTAATTAGCTAGTTTAACCAAATAGCCAACCTTGTTTTCAATATGATATCAAGCACTCTTTTTTGATTTCTTGAAAATTCTCTCGATTCTGTCAACCTTGTATATTTTCCTTTGCTTAACCCCTTTGAGCTTATTTGACCATTCCTTGTTTCTAGCTCATCATGTGCATTAAATGAGAAATCGTGTTCTTACTTTACCTTAGGGAATAAAAGAACATTAGCTTGGTTAATGGATGAGTTTTTGAACAAGTGTGGGGGTGTGTGTACAAAATGGTTGTTGAAAAAGAAAAGAGTGCCCAAAAAGAAAAAAAAATGTATGTATATAGTTATGTTCATATATATAAAAAGAAAGAAAAAAAAAGAAAAAAAACCAAGTGTTTAAAAAAAGAAAAGGATTGGGAAATGAATATGTAAAGGGATATACACTAGAGTTGGGATGAACTTTTATGCTTGTTATTTGAACTCACTCTCATTTGCTTTTATTCTCTTTGGTATTTATCTTCTCATATCCATTTTATCCTCTCCTGTTACCTTGACCTCACTACAACCTTGAATAAAGTCCTCATGATTTGTGTGTGCATGTGTTTTGAGTAGTGGAGAAGTAGAAGATAAGCAAGCTTATGGTAGTGCAATTTTCATGGGTTGAATTGAGTGAAATACCTACCCTTTAAACACTTGAGAGATTGAGAGGGAATCTTGTGAAGATCTATCATTCTCGATTCATGTTGAAGATACCTTGCTTGATGGTTTGAGATGTGGAGAATTGTTAACTCATGAATGTTTTGATCCCTTGAACCTTTGGTTGTTCTTCTTGATTGTAAAATTTTGGTCTTGAGTTTTGCCCAGGAGTGCAAAAAGCTAAGTGTGGGGAATTTGATAAACACATATTTTATTCATTAAGAAACCCTTATATTTAGTCATTTACACTCTCCTATTCTTAATTGATTGAGTTTGACATGATTTTGTGAGTTTGAGCTCAAATTGGTCCTAATTGAATATTTTCAGCATTATTGAGATTTTACACTGTTTCTGTATTTTGATCATAACTTGAGTTCCTGATATCTGAAAATCATGAATTTTATCTTGTAGGAAAGCTAAGAGGAAGCTCTACAACTTTGATGAAGAGCTCGAAGTCCGATTCAGATGTCTAAGGGACCTAAGTTTACATGGAAGTCAGAATACGGGTTCTGTCAAGTAGAATCCGAACAGTGGTGCACTCATAAAATCATATCTCAAGATGTAATAATGGAGATGGGCTGAAATTTGGATAGTGGATAGTCAAGATCCAAATAAACAACTTTCATGAAGAACACATTTTCAGAAAAAGAAGTCTAGTAGGTCATTTTGAGCTTGCAAGTCGGAACAGAGGTGCTGAAGTTGGGTTTGAGCAACCTACGGTATTTGGGACATATCTTGGGCTTAAGGAAGCCAAATTGGACGAACCAGCTATCCATTTTATAGCCAAGACAAGGATCTACAACTTTCATGAAGAACCATTCATCCATCCACTAATCCACTCATCCATCCACTCATCCACTCATCCACTAACTCACCCATTCATCCACTCATACACTAATCCAACCACTTAACCACTCCACCCACTCATCCACTAATCCATCCACTCACCCATTCATGTCCATAATTTCCCACTCACCAAAAGTCCTTTGGCATTTTTCACTAATTCAACCACTCAACCATTCCACTCACTCATCCACTAAACCAATCCACTAAACCAACCCACTAATCCATCCACTCAAACACTCCATTCACTCACCCACTCATCCACCCACTTCCCTTTGTCATTTTGTTACCTTAGACTTCTATAAAAGGCACCATTTATCATGAACAAGATGTAACTCTCCTTCATTTTCTCTCTTAGTTTCTTGTTTCTTCATAGTTTCTTCTTGTTTCTTCATAGTTTTTCTTGTGATTTCTTTCTAGCTATGTGTAACTAAACCTCCTCTTGGTTAAGGGGTGATGAAACCGCTAGTATTAATGTTGTAAACTTTGCATATTTGATTATTTCAACACAGTTATGTTTTTATTCATATATTTCTGAATCTATTGTTGGTATGAAGGTTTTTGTACTTGTTCCTACTTTCAAAGTAGTAGATCTAGGTTTATTATGCGTGGTTGCGGTAGTAGATCTAGTGGGATGTATGATGTTCATGTGGGTATAATTATCTTTGTGCTATTTGCAGCTTATAAAAGTGGTAGATCTGGGTTTATTATGCGTGGTTGCGGTATTAGATCTAGACAAATATATGTTCTAAGTAATTTAATCCCGGTGTGTGATTAGACCTTAGTGTAATTGGTTTTCTAAATCTTAATGCAATTGTTGGATAGTTGTAAGAGCGGTTGCTTTATGACTAATCGGTGATTAGGAGTTGATTTGAGCGGTTGCTAAATTGGCCAACACGTAAGGAAAACAGAGATTTAATATCACAATTGCATAAAAACATAATTGAGCATGTTGGAATAAAAGGATATGTGGATTTACATTATCATATAAATCTAGTGGTGGATTCAATCTCTTAACCAATTTTCTTATATTGTTGATTTCAGGTTTGTTTATTGTTATCTTTGAAGTCGTTCATTGTTCATCAAAACTCCAAAACCCCCTTTTACTTGTTTATTGTTAATCGAGTCTAAATTGGGAATTGTTTAATAGTGTTAATTGAATTGGTTCTCTGTGGATCGACCCTTACTAACTACAACTAGTTGTAAGGTTTTTATTTTCTGGTGGGCCTGACAACTGATTTTTATCTTAATTTTAATTGCTACATCCGCACGCATCAGCTGCTCATCAGGGTAGACATCATGGATAGGTAAAGTATCTGCCTCCTTTTCAATACGACTTAGGTGATCAGCCACTAAATTCTCTGCTCCACTTTTATCACGGATTTCAATATCGAACTCTTGGAGGAGCAAAATCCACCTAATCAATCTAGGCTTTGCATCAAGCTTCTTCGGAGAAACTTGTAGTGTATGATCTGAAAAAACAACCACTCTAGAACCAAGCAAATATGATCGAAATTTGTCTAAAGCAAAAATAATTGCTAAAAGTTCCTTTTCGGTGGTGGTGTAGTTGACTTGTGCGATCCAAAGTTCTTGAAGCATAAGAGATGACATGAGATATTTTACCGACCACTTTGTGCAAGAACGACTCCCAAAGCATAATTAGAGGCATCACACATGAGCTCAAATGGAAGTGTCCAATCTGGTGGCTGGATGATAGGTGTCTTGGTCAATGCTTGCTTCAAGTGATTGAAGGCATCCTTGCATTTCTGGTAAAAATGGAACTCCACTTCTTTTTGTAGCAAGTTGGATAGTGGAAGAGCAATTTTGCTTTGAAATCTTTTATGAACCGCCTATAGAAACCTGCATGACCAAGGAAAGAGCGAACCTCCCGCACGCATGTGGGGTAAGATAAGCATGAAATAACATTTATTTTTGCAGGATCTACCTCGATACCCTTGCTAGATATTACATGTCCTAAAACTATACCTTGTTCTACCATGAAATGACATTTCTCAAAATTCGAACAAGGTTAGTTTCAATGCATCTATGTAAAACCCGAGCGACTATCCAAGCATGCATCAAAGGAAGAACCATAGACAGGAAAATCATCCATAAACACATCCATGCAATTCTCTAAAAAGTCAAAAAAGATACTTACCATACACCTTTGAAAGGTGCCCGGAGCATTGCACAGACCAAACGGCATCCTCCTGTATGCAAATGTGCCAAATGGACAAGTGAAAGTAGTCTTCTCTTGGTCTTCTGGGGCTATATGAATCTGAAAATAACCTGAATATCCATCCAGAAAACAATAATGTGACTTGCCAGCTAGCCTCTCCAACATCTGATCAATGAAAGGTAGTGGAAAATGATCTTTTCTGGTAGCCTGGTTAAGCCGCCTATAATCAATGCAAACCCGCCAACTGTTCTGAACTCTTGTGGGTAGAAGTTCGTTATTCTCATTCTCAACTACTGTGACCCCGGATTTCTTGGGAACAACCTGCACGGGCTCACCCATTTACTTGTCGATATGGGATAAATAATGCCACTTGAAGTAGCTTGGTCACTTCCTTCTTCACCACATCTAGAATCAAGGGGTTCGGTCTCCTTTGGGGTTGCCTTCTTGGTTTCGTATCCTCTTCCAATAAAATCCTATGCATGCATGTGGAGGGACTAATACCAGGGAAGATCTGCAAGTGTCCATCCGATGGCTTGCTTATTCGCCTCAAAACCCGCAGCAATTTTTCTTCTTGTTCAAAGTTGCAGATTCTTAGCAACAATCATTTGGCGACTTCTCACCATCTCCTAAATATGCATATTTAAGATGGTCCGGCAAAGTCTTCAACTCTAAGGATGGAGGCAGTACAATGGAAGGCGAAGAAGCTATTTGAAACAACTAACTCAAGAACACTAAATTCGTCATACTTCGACTCTCATTTTCACATGTTGTACCATTCAAGTCAAGCGGTACATACATCACCACTTATAATCGCATTAATCTCAAAGACATGCATGCGACATGGCTCAACATCACAAGCAACACATGTATCACAAGAAACGAGAATCCAGAAAGTCAAGAATATCGGGGAATTCAAAGATATAAATCAAAGCATAAACATCATCAACCAAATCTCAATCACATCAATATGAAAAACAGAATGCTCCTCCAGGGGGATGTCTCATGGCATCAAAAATGTTAAACTGTACCAAATCATCGCCAAACTTCATAGAAAGGGTGCCAAGATGCACATCTATCTTGGTCTTGGCGTCTTGAGGAATGGTCTCCGCCTAGAATTAATGGAGCATGGGTTCTTTGAAGACTCATCTTCCATGTCCAAGACGTAGAAGTCCGCCGGAAAAATTAAATAATTTACCCGAACTAACACATCTTCTAGTACTCTGCGCAGGATAAGCAAAGTGGTCCTATTTGCCAATTGAATCACTATACCAATGGGTTGTAAAGTGCCAATGTTCAAGGACCGATAAATTGACATAGGCATGACATTAATCGAAGCACCCAAATCTAGCATTGCATGTTCAAATTTGGAGTTACCTATCGTGCAAGGAATTGTGAAAGTTCCGGGATCTTTGCATTTTTGTGGCATGCTTGGTAGAATCATTGCGAAACATTTCGCCCATGCTTATTTTCTCGCACCCTTAAGTCTTCTCTTGTGAGTACACAACTCTTTGAGAGAAATTTGGCATACTTGGGAATCTGCTTGATTGCATCAAGGAGGGGAATATTGATTTCCACCTTCCCGAATGTGTCCATGACTTCTCTTTCTATTTCGTTTCATGCGCAGTATGCTTGACTGTGTGACTCTGTGTGGAAAAGGTAGTGGAATAGCCAGATTTGAATTCTCTGCACATTTCTTCTGTATCACAGATTTTTGGACTGAGCTATCCACTTTCTTCTGTTCCTGGTCACCTTCTGGTTGCTGCACTTGTAGTTCAGGTTGTGGTGGAGTAGGACCGTCAATTTCTCTGCCACTTCTCAAGCTAATGGCACTTACATTGCCTCTTGGGTTGTTGACTGTTTGTGAAGGCAATTGGTTCGACCCTTGACTTTTCAGCTCACTCAGAGTGGTTGCCATCTGCCCAATTTGAGTTTGTAAATTCTGGATGGTGGCATTGACATTCTGCTGAAACTGTTTCATCAAGTCTTCGAAAGGTGGCTCAGCTGGAGTGGCTGCTGGAACAGGTAGCTGGAGGGGCTGCTGTATGGGTGGCGGAGCAGGTTGTGCTTGCCTAAATGCAGGTGGTTGGTACTTGTTGCTAGGGCCTGTAGCTTGGTATCTAAACTGTGGTTGCTGCTGTTGGT
Source organism: Ormosia emarginata (assembly GCA_029884605.1). NCBI lineage: Eukaryota > Viridiplantae > Streptophyta > Magnoliopsida > Fabales > Fabaceae > Ormosia > Ormosia emarginata. Next base: position 17,508,289 of record JAQQTP010000080.1, on the reverse strand, counting down.
AGGGCTGTTGTTGTTGACCAGAATTTCCATATCTCAGGTTGGGATGGTCCCTCCAGCCAGGGTTATAGGTATTAGAAAATGGATCATATCTGGGTTGCTGCTGTGATTGCTGATATTGGGGTCTACCAGGAAAAATAGCAGCTGCTGCAACAGATTGTTCTGGAATAATAGAACCACCATCCTGAAGTGTAGGGCATGCATCAGTAGGATGGGATGAACAAGAGCAAATGCCACACACGGTTGCAAAGCAATATGCATTGGTGCTTGTTGTGCCATCATAACTTGCCTCACCAAAGAAGTTAATTCATCAAGTCGTGTTCCATTCTCTGTTGGTCTACATGAGACGATTGAATTTCATTGACTCCTCCGGTTGAGGTAATAATTCGTGTGCCAAATTGTTGGGTGTTGGCTGCCATGTTTGCTATCAAATCTCTCGCCGCTGCAGGGTCTTGTCTACTAAGGCTCCTCCAGAGGCAAAGATCCACCATGCTTCGTCATTTGGCAAAGAAGCCTTCATAGAAATATTGAATTAAGAGCGATCGGTGATTTGGTGGTGGAGACAACTCGAGCACGCTTCTTGAATCTTTCCCAATATTCATGCAAAGTCTCCCTGTCATTTGTCTTATGCCACATATATCTTTTCTAATGGCAAAGACTTCTAGAGGCGGGGAAAAATTTCTCTAAGAACAACCGCTTCATGTCACCAACTTGTTACTTGAACCTGGTGAAAGATAAAATAACCAATCCTTGGTCAGTATCGCAAGTGAGAAAGGAAATGCCCTCGGCTTGATGTGCTTTTTACGAGATCCCATGTGGCTTCATGGTTGAACAAACCACATGGGACTCCTTTAGATGCTTATGGGGATCCTCACCGCAAAACCGTGAAACTTGGGCAACAAATGTATCAATCCAGATTTTAACTCAAAATCAAAGCATCAAGATCTGGGTATTGAATACACAAAACCGGTTAGTTATATCGAGCATCAAGTTCCTTAAGAGTTCTATTTTGCATGTTATCGGTCATGGTTTCGAGAATTATTCAAGATCTCAAGTTCACTCTCAATATTAAGATCAAATTCAAAGCAATTCTTGCACTTAGCCTACGAGCTCTAATCAACCTATGCAAGGTTCTATCAATCTCGGGATCAAAGTCAACCAAGTTATCGAGGCTCGGACCTAGTCATGCATCACACAAAAACAAATAAATAAGCAAAATACACTAGACAATGGTTAAAAATGTTAGAAAAATTAATAAAAAGCAAAAGTTAGTAAAAACACTTCAAATGAAAAGATTACACTTACTAATCCCCGGCAACGACGCCAAAATTTTGACGAGCGCCGAACTCAGTCAAAATTATAACCGAAGTTATTACCTAAGCTTGTAGCACAGTGACAACACCGGATCGTCTCCTCAAGGATCGTAAATGCAATTTAATCAAATTAAGTGAAAGTTAGCAAAAAGGGGGTTTTGACAATTTAAGATCGCACTTAACAAAATTAAAGGAAGAAATAACAATTAAAGAGCAGTCAATTTAGAAACCTATCCAAGATTGGGTGGATTCAATCATAGACCCTTCATAAAACACTTGAAGCGCAATTGAATTGTTAATTTGGATCTAACCGAGATCTCTGCATCAAATCCAGAATTCATACTAGACGATCGCCTAGAATTCAATTAACAAGTGATAAACACAAATCCGCAATCGCACCATTCATGAAAATGTATGTTAATTTCAAGTACCGAATTCAATTAACTTAGGCACAAATCAGTAACCTAACCTCTTCAATTCTGTGATTAATTTAGATCAATCAGTTCTAAGTTTCATCACAAATCTCAATCTTCATTTATGTGATTAGTTTAGATCAATCAGTTCTAAGTTTCATCACAAATCTCAATCTTAAACCAAGATTAATCAGATCAACATAAATAGAATCACCATTCATGCATTCAAGATCAAGAAGAAGAAAGAGGAATTCAATTACAAATCAAATACAATACATAACCAAGGTCTCAAGAATCCAAACCACAATCTCTTCAAGAGTTCTAAATTGACCCAAAGTAGCTTAGCCCTCCATTACCATGAAGGGGAGCATCAAAATATACAAAACTATGAGAAACTATGAAGAAGCAAGAAGAAACTTAGAGAGAAATGAAGGAGAATTACATCTTGTTCATGATAAATGGTGCCTTTTATAGAAGTCTAAGGTAACAAAATGACAAAGGGAAGTGGGTGGATGAGTGGATGAGTGAGTGGAGTGTTTGAGTGGATGGATTAGTGGGTTGGTTTAGTGGATTGGTTTAGTGGATGAGTGAGTGGAATGGTTGAGTGGTTGAATTAGTGAAAAATGCCAAAGGACTTTTGGTGAGTGGGAAATTATGGACATGAATGGGTGAGTGGATGGATGAGTGGATGGATTAGTGGATGAGTGGGTGGAGTGGTTAAGTGGTTGGATTAGTGTATGAGTGGATGAGTGGGTGAGTTAGTGGATGAGTGGATGAGTGGATGGATGAGTGGATTAGTGGATGGATGAGTGGATGGTTGAGGACGAAAATTTCGTGTCTGACTTGGAAGCCAAAAACGACCCACTATACTTCAGAACCACGAAAAGTGTTCTTCATGAAAGTTGTAGATCCTTGTCTTGGATATGAAATGGATAGCTGGTTCGTCCAATTTGGCTTCCTTAAGCCCGAGATATGTCCCAAATACCGTAGGTTGCTCAAACCCAACTTCAGCACCTCTGTTCCGACTTGCAAGCTCAAAATGACCTACTAGACTTCTTTTTCTCAAAATGTGTTCTTCATGAAAGTTGTTTATTTGGATCTTGACTATCCACTGTCCAAATTTCAGCCCATCTCCATTATTACATCTTGAGATATGATTTTATGAGTGCACACTATTCGGATTCTACTGACAGAACCCGTATTCTGACTTCCATGTCAACTTAGGTCCCTTAGACATCTGAATCAGACTTCGAGCTCTTCATCAAAGTTGTAGAGCTTCCTCTTAGCTTTCCTACAAGGTAAAATTCATGTTCATCAGATATTAGGAACTCAAGTTATGGCCAAAATACAGAAATAGTGTCAAATCTCAATAATGCTGGAAATATTCAATTAGGACCAATTTGAGCTCAAACTCACAAAATCATACCAAACTCAATCAATTAAGAATATGGAGAGTGTAAATGACTAAACATAAGGGTTTCTTAATGAATAAAATATGTGATTATCAACAGTTTGATAAATATCTTTGTCACTGAAAACAGATTGTTCAAAAATTGGTATATTATGTTATGTGATCATTGCATGAAAAAATAATGTCTTAGGATTTTTTTTCCTTTGAGTTTCATTACATTTTGCGTTGTCCATGGAGAAAGGGAGAGTTCATGCATTATGGAATCTCTACTAATCTAGTGGAAAACAATTTGTATTAAAAAACGAAATTTCAAGAGAATTTTCAGTTTTTCAAAACTTGGGCTGGTGACAGCATGGCAACATTGTCAAAGTCAATTGTCTTAAATGAGCCTTTTTTGGAACTACATCGACTTTAATTCTCGAGTTCCTAACCCTTTGTTTGGTTGGAGAGAAAATCAGAGGAAAGAAAATATGAGGAGAGAAAATGCAGAGATTTTATTATTTTCTCTCGTTTGGTTGTAGATAGAAAACAGGGAGGAAAGAAAAAAACACACGTGAGACCCACAAAAAGTTTTTCTCGTCTCCTCTACGAAGAAAATAAGAGAGAAGGAGAGAAAACTATTTAAATGACATTTCTACCCCTTGCAGAAGACTGAATCACCACCACACATATCAATGGCAGCTTAGTCAGGATCTAGCAACACCATCATCTCCATCAAAATCTTCAAGCCCACAACCTACGACACCACCATGGAGCACCGCATTGTATGCAAAATCGATGTCATGTGCCACCTTTGTCGCAGGCGAGCTCTTACCAAAAATCTTCAACATCCGGTTATGCGCCGCTACTTCCAGCAGCTCATCTCCACCCTCTGTTTATGCCTTCTTTGCAAAGTTGCAAAGAGAAATCAAGAACCTTTACATATGTAAATCCTAGTTGGCAAAGTCAGTGCAATGGGCAGTGAAGATGCAATAAATGGGTTTATAAATTAAAAAAAAAAAAGAATGCAAATGGGGTGGGGAAGGGGCCGTCGGGTAAGGGAAAAGTAAGGGGGATGGGAACTAGGGAAGGTAGAGAAATTGGCAGGGGATTAGGGGAGGGGAGGGTTGGGGTCACGTGGCATGGAGATGGAGAAAAGATGATATTGATAAGGATGAGTAAAATTTTTGGAAAATAAAGAAAAATTGTTAAAGGTATATTCTAGTACATTGTATTAAGGGGTATGTAAGTTATTTTATATAATTACATTTTTTTTTCTACTCAATCAAATAAGAGAAAGAAAAATTTATCATTTTCTTTCTCTATTTTTTCTCTTTATCCAAACAATAGAAAAGAATTATATTTTTTTTATTTTCTCTTCTTTTCATTTTTTTTCTTTTCATTTTCTATCCTCTCATTTTCTCTCTACATCCAAACAAAGGCTAAATGTTACTGAGAAATGATGCAATGAATGCTAGTTTATTATGTTTGAACCAATAATGGTGAATGATCATATTAGTTTATATAATTGCATGAGGAGTGTTGTTATAATGCTGCCCGCTGCATGATTGAGCTCTTGCGAGTCACTGAGAATATGTTAATTGTTTTGATTCGAATGCTGCAAGAGTCTTCTTTTCTTCTTTGAGTTTTTGACGTTAAACTTGTGCCATGCTTGTGACTATACTATGGGTTACTAGTGAAGTCAAGGCAATGTGTTGTCATTACCTTGGTGTTTACAGATTGAAAGCTTATTACAAAATTTGGTGATCTTTGTTTTTTCTTTCTTTCTTTTTTTGAGGTATTTATTACTTGAATTCTACCCCATGATTAGTTGTTTTTTACCATGACCTTGATCTGAGATGTATAAATTCTATTGTGTTCAAATATGCTTGTTGTAAGGTTAAAAACAATTTTAAAGTAGACAAAAATAGTTCTATAATTAAAAATCCTGTTTCAAATTAATTGGGGGATCAAGTTTTTTTTTATTAATATGTCGTAAAATTAATTTATTTTATTGAATTTATAAATTATGGATTAGAGATGTAAAACAAAGAGTAAGAAAAAAATCCATTTATTACATTAAATGAAAGGTATATTAGTCATTTTGTATGATTTCCTTTTCTTTCTTCTCACTTTTCTTTCCAATCAAACAAGAGAAAGAAAAGTTTTTATTTTCTTTCTCTCCTTTTTCTCTTCATCCAAATAATAAGAGAGAAAATGTATTTTTCTCACCATTTTCTCTTCTCTTCATTTTCTCTCTTCTCATTTTCTCTCTTTCTATTTTCTCTCCACATCCAAACAAAGGGTAAATATCCATAGAATGCAGATCCTCTCCTATTTGAGGGTAACAGGATACTCTTCTGATTGTTGCATCTGCCCCTTACATTTTCATTAATTCTTACGTGTTTTTTCAGGTGTTTACAAAAAGTGTGTGTCATCAATGACATGACATCTTACAATTTTTTAATCAACTCTTATATTCTTACATCAAATAATACATACATTTTTTTTTACATTTTATTTAATACCATTTATTATACATATTTTTTTATCACTTTCTTTCATTCAATCATATCTCTTAAAAAATATAAATAATACCTACATCTCTTTTAAAAATATAAAATAATCTTTATTCTTTTTTAATACTATTTTAACACATAAATATATAACTCAAAATCATCAATTCATGTCATAGGGTTCAAGAACTAGGTGATTTCTATGGTACACCCTTTAAAACAGGGTGTACCATACACTCATTAAATTATAACCGTTGATCGTGTTGAAAAACACATCAACGGTTAAGATCAATGACCTGTAACCTTTTGCACTATTCATCAGCACTGTTCACCACCGGAAAAATACTGTTCACCACCGGAAAAGTCACTGTTCATTGCCAGAAAAGCTACTGTTTCCGCCGAAAATTTACTGTTCATTGCCGGAAAAGTTAATGTTCGTTCTTTGGAAATCGGTTTCACCGAGAAAATTCACTTTATTTATTTTTAAAATTACAAAACTATAAATAATACCAAATTTAAAATAATACTAATTAAAATTATACTAATTCTTATATTTTTTCATAAATAATCGTGATATTAAAAATTCTATAGATTTTATTGTATGTAAATATTATCGGTTAAAATCAAAATTTTTTAGTATGTATAGTTATTTATGAAAAAATATAAATATTAATTTTAACTAATAATTTTTATTTGTATTATTTACACAATTATGTAACTTAAAAAAATTAGATAACCCGAAAAAAATGTGGTGATTGAATGACGGTGGTCTCATTGCAAAGTGAATAATTATGATTAAAATATTTTCAATTTTATTTATGAAAAAAAAGACTGATATAATTTCAACAGATATTATTTACACAGTTATATAATTTTAAAAAGTAAATAGTAACTAACCTAGTAGGGTGGTCCAGAGTTCTCCCTTGAAAACAAAAATGATGACTTGGTGGCCTGAAAAAAAAACCAAAAAAAACACAACCTAAAAAAAAAATAACCCACAAAAATAAAAAAATCTACTATTACAAATAAAAGTTTAGATGTATAGTGCAAAATTGACAGTGCATAATAGCACCCGCCTCAAGAACTACACAAACATCCATGCACCCGCCTCAAGAACTACACAAACATCCACACTACACATACAGAACTGAGCAGATGTTTGAGAATTTTTTTTCTCTTTATTCTTTCTTTAACTAAACTTCATATTTTAAAATTTTTGCTTCGACTTTATTTTCTTTCTCTTAATCAAACATAGGTGCAAGATACCGTAAAAAAAAATTTAAAAAACAAATGGGTATGAATTGTGTGCACGCAGTAGTACATGATTTAAATTTTATTTTAAGATTAATTAATCTAAAACACAAAAAAGTACAAAAGCTAATAAATAGTAGCCCTCCCTTGAAAACAAAAATATATATCATAAAATAAAACTGTTTACTTTTTATAAGAAGTAAACTAAAAATATATATTTATATAATAATACAAACGGGTGTGTATGATTTTACCTTTGGCATACTAAATACATATTCAAGTTTACTAAATATATATTCAAGTTTAAAAACGCTGGTTCATTTTTGTTTGATTGTCTTTCCATTTGTTTACTTTGAAAGTGATTTTACTTTCAAACTCCCTTTTTGAAAACCTTTTAAAATGAAGTGTGCGTGGTTCAATTTGGAGATTTAGAATTGTTTTGATTTATGAGGTTTAGGTAAATAGAGTCATTGAGAGGGTGTATAAGGAATATCATATTTATTTTTAAATTATAATTGCATAAAAAAATCATGTTTTGTGTTTTATAATTTGCAAAAAATACTCTCAAAAGGAGTTTAGTAAATAAAAATTTACAAAACACTCTTATGACATGGATTGATGACTTTGACTTATATATTTATGTGTTAAAATAACAATGAGAGATTATAAGATGTCACTCGTGACATTCACTTTTTGTAGGTACTAGAACAATCACCTAGTTTTTATTTACTGTTTATAGGAGGAACACGTCACCAAACTCTTCTTCTTACTCGTTCTAAGTTATGCGATTATGCCCATTTTGTTATTCATTATTGATTATTGATACTGGTTTGAATTGAAGAAACGGAGTAATAAATCGCGAACTTAATTTCATAGTCTTTTTCAAAGTGGAGGTGGGTAACAAGGCACTGGCACAATGTTCATGGGTAGGGTATTGTTCCCCTTGGTTTTCTGCTTGTGAACTACTATGGAAGTCTGAACAAAATCTCATTCATCAACAACATATTAGACAGTATTCCATAGCATAGATGCTTACGGGACAATTTTAGGAAAGAATTCGTGTGATGTGGATTATATTATATGTTTTCTTATTGTCCCCGTGAGTGTGTGTGGAAAATAACTGAACAAGCTTAATTGATTTTTTTAATCAAATAGCTCTGCAATTGATGGAGAGCTATAGAGCTTGTCACAATTGTGGAATAATCGCAAAGTTGAAGAGCCATAAGCGGTAACACCACCATGAAACAATTTCAAGACACTGCCAAGCTTAGCGCCAAACACAAATTGAACCTAGCTACCCAAGTAGTGTGAGATTGTGAGAAACGCTTCTAAACATAAAATGACCTAATCCAGTTGGGTTTCTTCATTAGTTTTTTTCTTCTTGAAGTTGTGGCAATTATTTCGAGAGCTACACGAAAGACGAACAACCCACACAATTTCAATGGAGGAAGAGAGAAACATATACGAGGAGATGAGTTTGTTTACATGTAACCATATAGACCATAGTTGATGGATTAATGAGAAGGAAAGACAGAAATTTAATGAATAGAAAACTATCCTGTTATCCTTAAACTGAAAGGATCCCAATCCAAATTCATAAGCCTCCACGACAAACGGCTTTAACTAAGTGCAAATTAGTGAGTTTATTTTGTTTTATTTTATGTTTTCTTTTGTTAAATTGATTTTGCACTTTTTTTTAAATTTTTCTTGAACATAAAAGTCCAATACATAAGTCCTTACAATAAGAAGTAGGAAGGTTATCATTCCAATTTGTAAGTTAGTCTTCAAACTTAGTTTATGTTTCAAAATCTACCACAAGTAAGAGATTGATTTAGTTTTACTTTTAGAATAAAATAAAAGTAATGACTCTAATAAAAAATAAAACAAAGATGAATCGAAAGTGGTGGATTCCCGATTCCCCAACCTTTCGTGTGGTGTTGTGGACTCACATTGACACAAATAAAAATATTTAGCTGGGTCCACATAACATAAGTTACATATATAGAATATAGAGAAATGTTAATAATATATTTTTTAATATTTTTTAATATTTATTTTATTATTAATTTAAAAATAAACGTTATTAGTATTTTTTTAATAATTCTTTTAAATATATAAAATGAACTAATAATAAAATAAATATTAAAAAATATTTAAAAGAATATATTACTAACATTCTTTGTAAAATATAATTTCATAAATCAAACATAAAAGTTCATCATCTCAATAGATAATAGATAGCCTCTCTCGCAACCCAAAAAAAAAAAAACTCTAATAGCCTCAAAGTCTATTGCGTAGAGTAATTATATAATTATATAATATATAAAATTAAAGTATATGTTTTAAAATTTTGACATGTGTCAATTCTAATTATCCATAAATGTATTAATTTTTTATCATATGTCAACTTCTACTCTTATATTCTTGCCATGTGTCTTTTAAAAAAAATATTAGTACAATGCTAACGTGTTTACGCATGTGTATAACACATGTGCAAAACTTAAACTCACGTGGAAGCCAATAATCACAATCCCTTAGTCTCTCTCAATTACCAATTAAAAAAATTTGCAAAACAAAGAAAATAAAAATGAAAAAACAAGGAAAAGCTTCTTCTTCGTGATCAGTGGCATGAACACATGAAATCGTCAATCAGTGACGTGTACAAAGGAAAGCTTCTTCTTTACAATCCCTCCAAGTTGATTCGTTGATTTGGAGCACAAAGTCTACAAGTGACGCACTGCTGGTTCGTCATCCTCGATCTGGAGCATTGTTGAAGCATGAAAGCATGAGACCATGAGACCAATCAGTGATGTGTACAAGGGAAAGCTTCTTCCTCGCGATCCCTCAAAGCTGATTCATCCATCTGGAGCACGAAGCTGTCTACAAGTGATGTGTTGCAGATTCGTCGTCCTCGATATGGGGCATTGCTAAAGGATGAAAACTGTTGGGAAATATCAGCATAATTTTTTTTTCTATGAATTCAAAAATAGGTATTATGTAGAAGCATAAAAATAAGTGTAATAACAATACTAAAATTTTTTTGCATGAAAAACCTTTTCAATGTGAGTAAGGAAAAATCACGGGACCCGTAAGTCACTTAAACCTCCACTATAAAATAATGGAAATACAAAAATACAAGAATATTATATCCTCAATTTATGGATAACATTCTCATAAATTGACTCACTATTTTTCTCTCTTAGAAAACTCTCTCTAAGGCTCTCTCTAATTTTTCTCTCACTCTTTTTTCTTGTGAGGCTCGGTTTTTAGATGGTATGGATCTGATGCCCGGTGCCTCTATTTATACAACAATTGTTGCACACAATTGTTGACAAATAAGAATTGCACCGAAAAGTGGTTGGACGTAATTGTTGACAATTCAAAACAATTGAAACAATTGCTTTCCACCAAAAATGGTTGACCCCACAATTCTCCCCCTCCAGCCATTGGGAAAATATTCTTGGATCAGTTTGGGGTTGATGTTAAGCCTGCAACTTCTTTACAGACTTCTATCTTCTCTTTTGGTAGAGCTTTTGTCATCATATCTGCCTCATTGTCTTTTGTGTGTATTTTTTCAATTTGCAGCAGTTTACTTTCCAACACATCACGAATCCAATGATACCTTACGTCAATGTGTTTCGACCTTGAATGAAAGGTTGAGTTCTTGCTGAGATGGATTGCACTCTGACTATCGCAATAGAGAACATAACTTTCTTGATCCTGACCTAACTCTTGTAGGAATTTCTTCATCCACAAGATCTCCTTGCAACCTTCGGTGATTGCGATGAATTCTGCTTCTGTGGTGCTTAAAGCAATGCACTTTTGTAGTCTTGACTGCCATGAGATAGCTCCCCCTGCAAAAGTAATCAGGTATCCTGATGTAGACTTTCTTGAATCCACATCTCCTGCCATGTCTGCATCTGAATACCCAGTGAGCATTAGATTTCCATTGCCAAAGCATAAGCAGCTTTTGGCAGTTCCTTTCAGATACATTAGTATCCATTTCACAGCATTCCAATGCTCCTTTCCTGGATTCGATAGGAATCTGCTCACAACTCCTACAACATAAGCAATATCTGGTCTTGTACAGACCATTGCATACATAAGACTACCAACAGCAGAAGAATAGGGCACCTTGCTCATTTCTTCTTTTTCTTCGTCATTTCTTGGACATTGCGTCTTACTCAATTTGATATGACTAGGTAATGGAACATGCACAGTTTTGGATTGATGCATGTTGAACCTTTCAAGAACTTTCTTGATATAGTCTTCCTGTGACATCCACAGCATTCTTCTAGAACGATTTCTAATGATCTTCATTCCAAGAATCTTCTTTACTGCACCCAGATCTTTCATGGCAAATGATTTACTCAATGTCTTCTTGAGAGCAGCTATCTTTGTCTTATCTTTCCCAACAATCAATATATCATCAACATACAGCAACAGTATGATGGATTCACCATTTCCATAATTTTTCACAAACACACAATGGCCTGCGGAGGTCTTCTTGAAATTGTGTTGGGTCATGAAGAGATCAAACTTCTTGTACCATTGCCTTGGAGCTTGCTTCAAACCATAGAGACTTTTCTTCAGACGACACACTAGATGTTCTTTGCCTGGTTCTTCGAAACCTTCTGGTTGTTCCATATAAATTTCTTCTTCTAAGTCTCCATGTAAGAATGTTGTTTTAACATCAAGCTGTTCAATTTCCAAGTCTAGTTTTGCAGCTAGACCAAGAATCGCTCTAATGGACGTCATCTTCACCACCGGTGAGAAGATTTCTTCAAAATCTATGCCTTTCTTCTGGTTGCACCCCTTCACAACTATCCTTGCTTTGTACCTGGGGTTTGGGTTGTTCTCTTCAGTCTTGAGTTTGAACACCCACTTATTTTTCAATGCCCTTCTTCCTTCTGGTAATTTCACCAGGTCATACGTCTGATTCTCTTTCAGAGATTGTATTTCTTCTTGCATGGCTTGCATCCATTTATCTTTATTATTCGTCTCAATGGCTTCTATGAAATTTTGAGGTTCCCCTTCATCAGTTAGAGTGACATAATCATCTGAGAAATACCTTCTTGATGGTTGTCTGACTCTCATTGATCTTCTCACTTGAGGTTCTTGTTCTACCTGATCAGTTTCAATCTGTTCTTCCTGCATTGCCTGACTTTGTTCTGTCTGGTCAGGTTGTTCAATCTGATCAGCTTGCTCCATCTGATGAGGTTGTATTATCTGATCAGGTTGCTCATTCCTTTGAGGAATCTCTCCCCCTGAATTGTGTACCACAATGGTCTTTGGCTTCTTAGATTGCTGAATATCTTGGATTGTATGATCTTCATAGAATACCACGTCTCTGCTTCGAACAATCTTCTTATTTACAGGATCCCATAATCTGAAGTCAAGTTCATCACTTGGTGAACCAAGGTATAAGCACTCCTTTGTCTTTGCATCAAGCTTTGCTCTTTCATCTTTAGGAATATGGACAAATGTCTTGCACCCAAAGATTCTCAAATGACCATAAGAAGCTTTCTTTCCAGACAAATTGATCAAATCAACTGCAGTTTTTACTGCTTCACCCCAGAATGTCTTGGGAAGTTTTGCTTGAGAAAGCATGCTTCTAACTTTCTCTGCAATCGTTCTGTTCATCCTCTCAGCTAGTCCATTCATCTGAGGTGTCTTAGGGGGTACTTTCTCATGTCTTATTCCATGAGTCTTGCAATAATCCTCAAATGGACCTCTATACTCTCCGCCATTGTCAGTTCTCAAGCATTTCAGCTTTCTTCCAGATGCTCGTTCTACAGAAGCATGAAACTCCTTGAAAGCTTGAAGAACTTGATCTTTTGTCTTCAATGAATACACCCACACTTTTCTGGAGTGATCATCAATGAAGGTAACAAAGTATTGGGCACCGCCAAGGGACCTTTCAGATGTTGAGCAAACATCTGAGTGAACAAGATCCAGAATCTGCTTTCTTCTTCTTGCATCATCTGATCTTTTGAAAGATACTCTGTGTTGTTTGCCTGCTAGACAGTCTTCACAGGATTCAAGTGGCTGCCCTTTTATGTTTGGAAGATAGTGTTTTGCTAAGATTTCTAGACCCTTCTCGCTCATGTGGCCCAATCGTTTGTGCCACAATTCCTTGCTTGCGTCTTGAGCAACATTCATCTCCCCCTTGCATATCTTTCCCTGCATAATGTACAAAGAGCCTTCCTTTCTACTGCGAGCAAAAATCATGCTTCCTTGGCTGAGTTTCCATCTGCCGGCACCAAACTGGTTTATCATCCCGGCTTCATCTAACTTTCCTGCTGAGATAAGGTTCAGACGCATCTCTGGAACATGTCTTACCTCCTTCAGTACAAGCTTGGTTCCATTCTCACTTATCAAAGTTATTTCACTAATACCGACGATTTTACTTGTGACATGGTCACCCATCTTCACCGTACCAAAATCTCCTTTTTGGTATGATGAGAAAAATTCTTCATGAGGTGTGACGTGAAAGGATGCTCCGGAATCAATTATCCATATGCAATCATCGGATGTAATGTTTAGATAATTTTCTTCTCCGACAAGAAATATATTCTCATCATTCGAGGCCACTGCAGTAGTTGTTCCTTCTTCCTTCTTTTTCTTTGGGTCTATCTGGTCAGGATGGACTGTTCCAGCCTGTTGATCTCTCTTCAAGAATCTGCACTCAGACTTTCTATGGCCCAGTTTGTCACAGTAATAACAACTTAGTCTAGTGCGAGATTTGGATCTACCTTGTGATTTTTCACGACCTCCTTTTTCACGATTCTTACTCCTTCCTCTGTTGTCAACAACGTTGGCTTCAAACTGGTTGTTCAAGCCTCTTTCCCTCTGTCTTGACTCTTCATTCAGCAAACTGTCTGTAATAGAATCCATGTTAAGCTTTCCATCTGGAGCAGAATTGCTGAGAGTGACAACTAGAGTGTCCCTACTCTCAGGTAGAGAACTGAGGAGTAGAAGAGTTTGCAATTCATCATCTATCTTCATTTTTGTCTTCGTCAGTTGATTCACAATATCTTTGAAGGTATTCAAATGTTCGATCATATTATGATCGTCCGAGTACTCCAACTTCACCAGTCGTCTGACAAGGTGGGCTTTGTTTCTGGGCGTTTTCTTTTGAATCAATGATTCAAGTTTGGTCCACAACTCATACGCATTTGTATAAGTTGATACATGCTCGAACAAACTGCGATCAATGTATTTGCGGATCATAGCTACTGCCTTCCGATTCAGGAGTTCCCAATCTTTGTCGTTCTTCCCTTCCGGTTTATCTTTCTGGGTAATTGGCTCATATAAATCCTTGCAGTATAAGTGGTCTTCCATCATCGGCTTCCAATAGGAGTAATTTTCAGCAGTTAGCTTGAACATATCTCCATCATGAGTAACAGCTCCCTCCATCTTGAATTACACAGGCTAATACTGTATATATAAATAGTACCATATATTGAAACAATAACTGTAGTATGCAAATAGTGCACCGGATAAGTTCTCAGGAAAGAGAGGTGGTTCACTAATGGATACACTTAAATACCAAGTCTTTCCTAGCCAGAACTTTCCTAGATAACACTTTTACACCGCTACATGTTATTTCCAGTAATGAAAATAATTCTTTTCTGATGCGGAAGATCGACAAATCGCCGCAACCACAGAAGATACTAAGAATTTTCTTATAAATCCGCAGACTGGTATCCCGTAGCTCGACGACTCGATACCACCGTTGGGAAATACCAAAGATAATTTCCTCCTCTCGTGAACTCAAAAATAGTGCACTATGCGGAAGCGTAAAAATAAGTGTAATAACAACACCAGAAAATTTTTAGCGTGAAAAACTTTCTCAATGTGAGTAAGGAAAAACCACGAGACCCGTAGACCACTTAAACCTCCACTATAAAAAATGGGAATACAAAAATACAAGAATATTGTATCCTCAATTTATGGATAACATTCTCATAAATTGACTCATTATTTTTCTCTCTTAGAAAACTCTCTCTAAGGCTCTCTTTAATTTTTCTCACTCTTTTTTCTTGTGAGGCTCGGTTTTTGGGTGGTATGGATCTGATGTCTGATGCCTCTATTTATACAACAATTGTTACACACAATTATTGACAAATAAGAATTGCACCAAAAAGTGGTTGGACGTAATTGTTGACAATTCAAAACAATTGAAACAATTGCTTTCCACCAAATTATGGCTGGACCCCACAAAAACATGAGATCAGTGGTGTGTACAAGGAACAACTTCTTTCTTCACGATCCCTCCAAGCTGATTTATCAATTTGGAGCATGAAGTCTACAAGTGACTCGTTTACATATTAACACATTCTTTCTTTTGATTTCAATTATCGGCAATAATGTTGACAATCTTTACGTCTACCGTTAACTAGCACTGCAATTTGTTGCAAATTGATAGTATAACATTTAAATATAAGCTATGTTTTTTTCATTATGTGCAATTATTGTTGTTATTAAATAGGTTGCACCATTATCTCAGTTTTTTTTTTCTTATCAAAATGATACGATGCACCATTACATAATTTGAAAATAAACTTTCTATGATTGTATATCAATTTGAATTTTTGTGTTTCTATCTATATTAACAATATCAAATTAGCTGTATAAACTATTAAATTAAAACTGATGGATTGACTTGCAACTAATAAAATTAACAATTTTTCTTAAAGAAGGAAGATTTTGAAATTAAAATTGATGGATTGACTTGCAACTAATATTGTTAGCCTTACCTTAAAAATTCCTTTTTTAAAATATGTTAAATGCTTTTATAACATTTTTTAAAACCTATTCAATTACAATTGTCTAAAACCTATTCAATACAATAAATTAAAGTTAATATGAAATAAATATAAAATGCAAAATCAATACTAATAACATTAATCATCAATGCAGTAAATTTGTACTCATTTCTTCTTGCTATGAAGGAGATTTTTCCCATTCTTCTCTCCTGTTGGAAAGCCTATGTTTATAGCTGTCCCATTTGTTTTGAATTTTAAAATTTGAAGTTTAAATTCTTGCCTGACTTATTTTGCTTCATTTCTAGAGGGTTAATCATGATTATCATCACATTTCCCTTCATGTCTTTCTCTCTTTCTCCTACTATTTTTTTTTAAAAATCCTTCTCTCCTTTTTAGTTTTTACCTATTTTGCAAAGTGTTTTGCTCTTCATTTTTCTAATTCTGTTGTCTCTACTATAGGAGATGGTTGGACATCTACAATAACGAAGATCCATAATCAATGCTCAAATAAACTATAAAGGAGATCAACCAAGTCTCTACTTTTTCCCAAAAAAATTATGAATAATTTTTCCTGTTTGTCTTTCTTATTCGTAGTTATGTCTTGGTTTGAAGTCATCTATCAATTATTTCAATAAGGTTTGATTTCTTATCTTGGTTTATTTCATTTCAAATATTTCATAATTAGGGATTTAGTAGTTGGACTATACCAATTCGAACATTGAAAGGGAGGAGAAGGGGTTGACTCTGACTTTTCTTCGGTGAAACTCCACAGGTAAGTTCAAATATGATAATTTTATATTTATTCATGTTCACATATAAAAATAAATATTTTTCTAGGACTTGGCATTTTGGTTTTTAAATTTTGTGTTCTCAACAATCACTGCATCTAATGTGTTAAAATATGTGTTTCTTAACTTGATTCAATTCTCTGGATAATATTTCAATTTTGGAAGTAATATCAGTGAAGTTCATCAAAATCAATTTGAAATATATGGTGAGACTTTCAATTGGTCTATTTTATAGGAACCAGGCCTTTTTCGTGGCTATCCTAAAGGTTAGTGTAGTATAGTTGTTGTTAAGAACAAGTGAGGAACCAATTAATATTTTTTGTTAATAAAACTTTAAACTCATGGTACCAATATCATTACCAAAATTCTGCAATTTTTCATGTATTAATTAAATAAGTCCTTTCATCCTTACTCATTATTTTTCCGTTTTCTTTTTCCTTTTTGTGCTTCCCAAATAAGTTAATAGGATGCTTGATCATGCATTAAGGGAGATTCATGCATGGAAGGCTTTTTCTATGTATTTATTCTTTATTATGATAATTTCCTAAAAAAAAAAACAGGCATTCATTCTTAAACATACATGAATATATTACTCCAAAAGATAGTTATATATTAAGGCAGTTGAGTACATTTTATTCCCACCTCAACATAGACATAGGCATTTGTAAGACAAATTCTTGAACATTGTTAATTAATGCTGAGTGACAAAAACTCTTTTAATGTTACAACAGTTATATTGATTTGATTTTTATGCGTCAATTGTAATTTGAGTTGGTATAAGAAACAATTATTTTCTACTAGATTTGCCGCATAATATTTTATAAATTTCATTTTGTTACCTTCTTTCACAATTGTTCAAGGGCATGCCAAAAATGGAAGATTGAAATGAGATGGAGGATATAGTGCCTAAGGACAAGCATAATTTGCAAACTCGGACCAGACTGTCCGGTTCAACTGGGAACTGGTTCGTCAACCAGTCCAGTCAAGTCTCTATAACCGGCATTTCGAAAACTGACATCAAACTATTTGAACCAGCTTTAAACCGACTAGACCAAGTGAACTGGCCATGGTTTGACCGATTGAACTATCTGGAAATTAAGGCTTCCAACATAAAAATATCTAGAGCAAGAATCAAACTTGGGTTGTGGCAAATGCTAACATCCAACTTACGACTAAGCAAGATCATATTTTTGCATATGATAGTGCAATTATTACATTTATTGTATTCTAGCTATTATATAAATGAAACCCAAAGATTATAAAATGGGATTTGAACTCAAAACACTTGGATAAATTAAATTAAATAAACTATATTCACCCACTTTTGCCATTTGTTTATTAAGTTGTAGTATTTCTTATTTTCAAACATATTTAAATTAATTTATTTGTAAAAATATATTTAGTGTAACATATTTATATAGTGTAAGATTTATTTATTATGTTTTTTAATGTGTGTGTCATGAATTACTTTAATTATAATTTTGAAATAATTTAATATTTTTTTATAATTTTATTTATATACTTAACAATTTAACATATATATATCATTTTTTATATTTTTCAAATATTTATAAAACTCTGGTTCGATTATGGTTCAACTCCGATTCAAACTCAAAACTTTAAACTTCTCTACTTTCTGGTTCAATGACCGATGAAAATATTAAGGATAAGAATCGCAAAGAAATTGTTATATGAAATTATATATGCATATTTCAATAATAATTTACACAAATAAAAACATAATATATTTTGTGAAATTTTAGCTTTAGTGTGTTTTACATTAATTCTTATTTTTAAGAATTGTCTATTTACTTAAAGTGTACTATACAAATCAATTATTAGTTTTTTTTTCTCAAAGGAGATCGATTTAATTAAACTTAGAATTAGAGGTGAGAACAGGTCAGGGATCTGTATCATAAATATAAGGCCTGAGCCTGACCTGATAACTTGTAATAGACCGATTTTCAAGGCTTAGCCTGACCTTTTTAAAAATTTGGTTTGGCCTGTAAACTTATTTAAAGGCCTACTTTGCAAAAAGACCTTTAAATAGACTAATAGACATACCTTTAAACAAGCTATCATACTTTTATATAACTAACATGCCTAAGCTTTAAAATAGACCAACAGGCCTAGGCCTTTAAATAGGCAAACAAGTGTATGATTTTTAAAATATTATATTAAAAATCTAATATTCTAATTCAATAATATAAGTCTAACAAGTTTAATTATTTAACAATACAAAATTATAACAAAAATAACTAGCCTCAGGCCTCAAATTATCTAACAACATAATAATATAATTAAATAAATCCTCAAAAGGCTTCAAGCCTCAAATTACTAATATTAAAACAGGATCATGACACAAATCTAATAGGCCTCAGGCCTCAAATTATCCAACAACATAACAATATAATTAGATAAATCTAAAAGGCTTCAAGTCTCAAATTACTAACGTTAAAACAGGACTATGACACAAATCTAAAAGGCCTCAGGCCTCAAATGATCCAACAAGCAATACCACAACACAAGTCCACCATAGATATCCAACAACAATACAAATAGCATAAAATAACAACAAAACCTCCCAAAATGTAGCGATAAAGGTGCAGCAACCAGTAAAGAAGTTCAAATCTTCAAGGTGATCTCTTCATGTTCGTACACCTTCAAAATAAATAAAATAAATTGTTATTAGAGCATATAATAATTTAATAACTATCAAATTAAGAAAACTTAAGAGAAAAAAGACTATGTCAAAAGAAAAAGTTTGAACCTTTTCCTTTCTCTTTAATCCATATTTGTTATGAAGTCAATCCCCATCGCATATTAGTGCTTCAATAAATTCTTCATTCAACTTTGAACGATATTCATCAATAACTCTTCCTCCAGCACTAAATGTGGACTTTGAAGCCACTGTTGAGATTGGAATGGCTAGTATATCAGCAACCATCTTCGATAAAATCATATACTTTTAGCTATTATTCCTCCACCACTCCAAGGCACTAAAAGAGTTATTATCACCATCAGGAATATAAACTCCTTCCTTAAGATAAGTATATAATTCTGATTTCATTGGAGGAATTACTTCCTTTTCACGCACAAGACTTATGATATGATCAAATCCAGTGATAATTGAATATTTAGGCACAAACAAGGAAAAGGAGTTGCTACTAGCAATATTTACTTCACTAGAGGATGACTCTTCCATACTCAAAGTTATGTACTCACTATATAATTCTTGCATTGAAGTCCACACCTTGTTCACATTCTCTATGACAACTTCTTCAGGCTTATATATCAAAGGAAAACATATATCAATAATATGAAATTTGCACCTAGGATCCAAAACACTCACAATGGTCATCAACAGATTGCATTCCCTCCAATATTTATCAAATTTTATTTTCATAGGAGCTGTCACTTCTCTCATGAAGAAATCTCCATCCTCCACAACATTATCAATTATTTGTTTTACTCTCCATACTTCTGCGAGATATAAATTTGCAGTATGAGACTCACTGCCTGAAATTATATGAGTGGCAAGATTAAACACTTCTAGAAGTTAACAAACCTTTTCAACTTTCTCCTAATCCTCATGTGAAGGTGCATAATCATAATGTGACTCTCTTTCTTTATAAGCTGGAAAAACAATCTTAAATTTCAAAGTACTGGACAATATCTGAAATGTTCAATTCCATCTAGTAGGACAATCAATAACAAGCTTCTTTTCTTTCAATCGCTTCTGTTCAACCATATCACAAAAAGCCTTTAACCTTGAATCATTGTAGTTGATATATTTCACACTTTCACGAATATTGTAAATGATATCCTTAATCCTACTAAGTCCATCTTGCACCAACATATTTAATATGTGTGCACAACATCTAATATGAAATAAAGCACCACCAAGGACTAACTTTGTGCTAAGTGATAAGTTGTCTTTGAGATTCCTCATATGTGAGTCATTATAAGAAGCATTATCAACAGATACTGAAAACACCTTGTTTTCAATCCCTCATGCTTTCAAACACTTAAAAATTGCATTAGCCACATCAATTCCACACCTTGGAGCAAGCACTTTCACAAAACTCAAAACTCTCTTTTGAAGTTTCCATCCCGCATCAATGAAATGGCCAGTAATGACCATATATTCAGCTACTTGATGACTTGATTTCCACATATCCGTAGTTAAGCTGATCTTGCCCACACTTTTCAACAATGCCTTTAATTTTCTCTTCTCTACTTCATATATTGCTAAACAATCAGCTCTTACTGTTTTACAAGATATTTTCTGAAATTTTGAACTTGCATATTGGAAGCCCCACATCCAAACTTCATCTTCAACAATGTTAAAAGGATGTTCATGGACCATAATAGTAGTGGCAATTATTTCTCTCATCTTCTCATTAGAGTACCTAATACCGAGACTCACAAATGGATTTGTTCCAGTTGAAGGTTGAAATGGAATGATTTGTTGCTTCTTATGTGTACTCATTTGTAACTTCCTTTGAGTGCAACTCTCTGCATGTCTCCTTAGATGACTAGTGTTATATCCTTTCCCACTAATAGATAGTTTTTGCTTACAATATTTGCAGGCAGCTTCCTTCACACCTCCAGTAACTTCAACTGCATCAAAATCATTCCAAATAGTTGATGTTTTCGGCCTCTTCTTCTTAATGACACAATCCTCATCCTCTTGATCATGGTGACTTGAATCTGTTGCTACACTTCTTTTATTGTTGCCTTCAAGTTGACTTGAAATTGTTGGTGCACTTTGATTAGTATCAATGTCATTAACAGGTTCAGAAGTAGATGAAATAAGTTCATTACTCTCAAATGGAGAAGACATCATGTTAACCTATTTCATCATAGGTTAATTAAATTATAGTTAAATAGTTCCAAATAGGCAACAATATTAAAAATAACAAACAGTGCAATGTTTGATTATAGCAGTACCTATGTCACAAATGCATGCAGTACCTCAGGCTGATTATAGCAGTAAAACTTGAAGTTTCAAAAATCTGTACATTATAGAGTGATCTTGATACTAATTAGGGAATTCATTAATATCACACAAGTCAAATAATCCTTTAGGACCTTTACGAGATAAGCATGCATTGTTTAACTACTGTACGGTTAGCCAAACTATGAAGAATATCACTTCATATGAACGTGGCAACATGAGATGATTCAAATATCGCATTCGAGAATAAGATTTTGGTATTAACTGATTCAAATCCTAGCCAGGCCCAGTAATACTAATAGCTTCTTCTATGTTTTCCAATTCACTTCACTAATTGTTTCTATGCTATATAGTCATGTTCTGATTCTGAATAAAAAAGGGAACTTTCAAAATAGAGAGAAGATGCGAGTAGTAAAAGAAATGTGCATGCTTTATGGTCGTTTCTTTTACCGATTTCCAGATGGAGAATCCACAGCTGATGTATATGATAGAATCACAGGTAATAATAAATCAAACTCAAAATTAAAGTAAGTAAAAGCAACCACTGATGTAGCAGAGTTTCATGTGGTAGCAGGATTTAAAATTACATCTATTTGTTTTGGAAAAAAAATTAAACTAATCTTATTTCCTTCTTGAGAGATTGAGAGGCAGAGATGAGAGATCCAGAGACGGAGACATACTTGGAGGTGGAGCAGTGGCGCACGGGCTGGACGGTGGAGCAGCAGCATCACGGCTGGAGGGCTCCAATGGTGGACGGAGACGATGGCGTGGGTGGCGACTGACGGTCTGGTCTCTGCCTCTGGTGGACGGGTACAGCGCAAGAAGGGAGTAAGGGACGACGCAGGAAGCCAGGAACCACCGAACCAGGAAGGGAGTAAGGGACGGGCGAACGGACGACACAGGAACTAGGAAGCCAGGAAGAAGGCCTTACGACGGGACGGCGCAGGAAGGGACTAAGGGAGTAAGGGATTCAGAATGGGATAGTTACTAAGTTAGGTTTTACTTTTTATTTTTTATTAAAATTTAATTAAAAAATTAATATATTAATATTTAATTAAAAAATATTAATATATTATAATAAATTAATAATTATAATTATTATAATAATATATATTATATAATATTTAATTAAATAGGTCAACCTATCAAGCCTAAAAGGCTTGTTAGATGACCTTAGGCCTAACTTGTTATACTAAACAAACTTTTAAAAAATCTTAACTTGACTTATGTGGTAGACAGGTCAGGCCATATCAAGCCTCAGACAGGTTAGACCATAGGCCCCTGACGGACGATCTGACCTATTTCTACCTCTACTTAGAATACATGAATTATAAGTTGGCAATTAGTATTTGAAATTAAAATTGATGAAATTGTAGTTTTCTTTTTTTTACTTTAGAAGTGTTAAATTAAATTTCAAATTAATTTCTATAATTTGAGAGTGCATTCTCTTTTGATATCTTATCAATGGGCTTAGAAAAATAGTCAAAATTTTAATCTCGAGGCATTTACAGCCTAGAGAAAAGGATCTATCAAAGCAACTTAAACAAATTTTGTAATAAAAAAAAAAAACATGGCTGTATCCCCGAGCATAAATTAATAAAAAAAATTAATTTTTATTGGGTGCAAAGGCTCATGAGGTAAGCTATATTTTAAATGCGGTATGCTAACTAATTTTTGCTTTATATGCCTAGACCATCTTTTGTATAAATGTTCAATATCCTTTTTTGATTGTTCAAATATTACATTTTGGTAATGCTAACTAATTTTGTGTTATATGCCTAGACTCTCTTTTGTATAAATGTTTAAGATATTATTTTGATTGTTCAAATATTACATTTTAATTTGCAGAATGTAGTTGTCTTATCAAGTGTTTGCAATTAAATTTTGAAATATTAATTTTTTTAAAAATTATTTTTAGATTTATATATGTTTAACTAATTTTACAATTATAATTAAACTTAACTGATTATTTATTTTTTGTATTAAAACAATTTATCAATTATTTTTAATGAGATATTATTAAAATAATTATTGAAAAATAATTTTATTTAATTGATATTATTTACTATTTATATTATTTTATTTTTTAATATTATCTTATGCAGCACACGGACACATGTGTTAGTTTAGAAGTAGTTAGACGGAACATTTTAACAATTTACATTAATGTGTTAAATCTGGTAAAAACTAAAAAGAAAAGAGTTTAATTTTTGTTCAAATATTCCAATGGTGTAAAAGATAAGATGAAATTTGCTTTATATTATTTAAAATGATCAAAGTAAATATTTTTTTTTAAAAATGCATTTGGTAGTTAGAATAGCGGTGATGAATAAATGAAGGAATCCGGGTTGAATCGACCCGGTTCATGTGACCAATGCCCAAGAAACCTGTTGCTATAGTGAGACGGTTCCCCACGCTTCAGCTTCTCCTATTCTATCCTGTTCCGTTCCGTGTTTCATTTGACGGGTCGAAGAAGAAAATTAGGTTTTTTTTTTTTTGGTCAAAAAAAGAGAAAAGAAAGGGTTTCAAGGTAGAGAATATATGGTTGTAGATGATATGACGGAGAAGTGCATAATCTGCTGTGGATGTTCCTCTTCTCGATTTTCTGATGCTTATTCTCAAAGGTACTCCTTGAAGATCCCATTTGATTTTCGTTCTTGGTCTCTCTTTTTCTGACCATCAATTTTTTTCTTTTTCTTTTCCTT
Source organism: Ormosia emarginata (assembly GCA_029884605.1). Lineage (NCBI taxonomy): Eukaryota > Viridiplantae > Streptophyta > Magnoliopsida > Fabales > Fabaceae > Ormosia > Ormosia emarginata. The sequence continues at coordinate 17,484,185 of JAQQTP010000080.1, read as the reverse complement.
TAATATTTAGAAGAAGATTTTGTGAAAGGATATACAGTTTTTTTTTTTGAAGGATTTATGGAGATCCTTGTGATAGTAGGGTTACATATAATTTTCCTTTAGCATTTTTCAAATTGTTCAAGTCTATTTTATTTTTCTAAAGAAAATACGAAATTTCTAGGCTGGGATTTTTTTTTTATCGTTGATTTTTTTTTTTTTGGGTGAAGTGGGTGTGTGAGGATTGTGTCATCTGATTTATAAATCTAGGGTTTTGATAGTGGGGAATTGATATGATGAAGGTGTCTATAAGGTTGTTTTGTTGAATTGTTTATGGGATGGCAACATTGAACCAACCAGCAATAAACCTCATCATCAAGGAGATGAGGTAAAATGGGTGATTCTCTTCTCACTTGTCTGTCAATGGAGAATCATCACCCATCCACGCTCTTGTCCATGGATTCAAGTGCATCTTCTCATGAGGAACTGGATTTGGAGATGAATCCACAAATCATACTTTCCCGTCCACCCGATATCAACTTGCCCCTCTCAGCAGAGCGCAGCCCGCCTCCACAGCCATGGAATTCTGATCCATGTGATATTTTAGATGTTGGTCTTGGTACTCAGGTATATGAGACTGAAAGTTTTCTCAACCTTCCAAAAGCTGGAAGGAAATGCTCTAAGCGAGTTGATAGCATATGGGGTGCTTGGTTTTTCTTCCGGTTTTACTTTAAGCCTGTGTTGCATGAAAAATCTAAGGCCAAGGTCATCAGGGACAGCAATGGTTTATCAGGGTTTGATAAATCCGATATTAAGCTTGATGTTTTCTTGGTTCAACATGACATGGAAAACATGTACATGTGGGTTTTCAAGGAGAGGCCTGACAATGCTTTGGGTAAGATGCAGCTGAGGAGTTACATGAATGGGCACTCTCGCCAAGGGGAGCACCCATTTCCATTTAGTGTTGAGAAGGGTTTTGTTCGATCCCACAGGATGCAAAGAAAGCATTATAGAGGACTTTCAAACCCCCAATGCGTGCATGGCATTGAGGTTGTTCCATCACCCAATCTGATGGGTCTCGATAAGGATGAGCAAAAAAGGTGGATGGAACTCACTGGCCGAGATTTAAATTTCAAGATCCCTCCTGAAGCAAGCGATTTCAGTTCGTGGAGAAATCTTCCCAACACGGATTTTGAGCTTGACAGACCACCTCATCCAATTAAGAATGCTCCTAATCCTCACCCTAAGAAACTGCTTAATGGATCTGGGCTGAATTTGTCAACACATCTGTCTAACCACAGTAATGGTGACAGCATTGATCTATCTCCTGTCAGCGGCAAGAAGAGAAAGGACTTTTTTCTTTATGGGAATGATGAAGAATGTTACCTGGCTGTTAATCCTCCATCTGATCGGATTCCAGATATAGAAATGCACCCTAGTGAGCCACACTGGTTGAGTGACTTTGGTGGAGTGATGAAGAATGTGTGTGGACCTGTTACCGCTGCAAAAACTATATATGAGGATGAACAAGGTTACTTGATTATTATCAGTCTGCCATGTGTGGATCTTCCAAGTGTGAAAGTTTCTTGGAGGAATACTCTCACTCATGGTATCATAAAGGTGTCTTGTGTGAGCACATCTGGGAAGCCATTTATCAAGAGACATGATAGGACATTCAAGCTTACGGATCCATCGCCAGAGCACTGCCCTCCTGGGGAGTTTGTTCGTGAAATCCCTCTTTCAACTCGAATTCCTGAAGATGCCAATATAGAAGCATACTATGATGGGCCAGGATCGGTGCTTGAGATCATGGTGCCAAAACTTCGTGAGGGATCAGAAGAGCATGAAGTTCGTGTTTGTCTTCGCCCACATCTTGGAGGGAATGATCTTAATGTTGACTTGAGTTAGGCACACATTAAAAATTATTGGGGTTGCAAGCATGGTCCGTAAATCATTGTTTTACTAACTTTGTACCTGTGAAATCTATAATACAAACGTGCATATCACAATTGTCTCAATTTTTTTTTCTTACTAATTGCGATGGTTTTTCTTGGTCCATGCATCTATATGCTTTTGATTGTAATCATTCTTTATCTTTGAACATTAATTCCTGATCAAATATGAAATTAAATTTTTCAGTGCCTTTTCTGGTGTGTTTTGGATTTACTAATCTGATCTCTTACTGATATTCAATGAATAGCATCTCTGTTTTGAATTAAATGTCCTATTACGTGAGGAAGTGAGTATATTGTCCCATATTGCACCTCTTTCTGTTATGGTCAGTCTGGTTGCTGTCCTTATCTTCTGCTACCATCTATGAGACTATCAGGTTCACATACTCACAGGATAAAAAATAGTCAATCATAGATAAATTGTAAACAATCCTTTTCAACTTACCATATATCAAGCTATCATTACATTAAACTTGTTTAAATTTTCAACTTCTTGCAAATAGCCTTTTGACTAGAGCAATAAACAAGGTAAGGAAAAGAGGCCAATAGTTGGGAGTTTGATAAATATAAATTTTATAATTCAACAAGTTTATTTAGGCGAATTACCAATTTTATTATTCGTAGCAAATGTTGAAAGTTTGGGTGGCATTTGAATGGATATTTATTAAATGTAAGTTAAATTTGACTATTTGAGCCAGTTATTGCTAAAATTAAAACCAATTTTTTTAACTATAAAACGTTGAAATTAAAACGGTTGTTAAATGTTAACCTTTATTTTATTGTTGCAATCCTTGCTGACAATGGAGTCTGATGTGGCCATATGAGGATCCAATTAAACTGCTCCTACACAGCTGCACCACTTTATGTGTATCACATTGCAATTTCAGTTTGGGGTCTGGGGAGAAAGAGCAATGGTGGTTGCGAAAAATGTGTAACTCACATATCTTTAGTTAGGAAATGTAGACCGTTGGTATTGTGTAAGAAAAGGGAAAGAGAGATAAAGAAAAGGAAAAAAAATAAACATACATGTTGATAATTGTAAAGTACTTGTATGTGAGAAAAATGTTATTTTTTAATAACATTTTTCAATGTCTCACTTTCTCATGCAGCAATTACTGTTTTTTTCTTGATATTGGGTCATCTTCGAATCTAAGCAAATCCAGTTGGGGAAGTCAAGACCCTTTAGGGTGCATTTGAGTACAGTATAATTCTGAAGAGGCTACGCAAAAAAGCTTTCTCCATTCCAGTGTAGTCTCGATAGCTAATCTAATGCATGTGCATACAGTATTTTGTTTTGTTCTTTTCATAAAGGTGGTCTAAGATATCGTGCAGGAAGAGAAATCCAACTTGATCCTTGAAAATTTCAAAAATGGAGTTAGATAAGTTATTTTTTATTCTTTTTTGTTAGACACTTTAGTTCTTGTAATAGACTAATTTAACTCAATTTTTTAGATTCTCAAAAACTAAGTTAGATTTTTTTCTTTCTAAAAAATTAATGAGAATTTTTTTTTCTCAAAGACGAAATTGAATATTCGCTCAACAAAAACCGATTTCTCTTAAATATGCAAGCTAGTAAAAAAAAATGCAAGCTGATTTGGCCTTTGAGTCCATGCTTTGTAAATATATACAAAAACAAAAGCAAATCATGATGTATATTTTTAAATAAATTTGGTTGGAATTTAGAATTAAATATCAATGTGAATTGGGAGAAAATACAAAAGAGCGTTTATGCTTAGACGTTTAAATTTAAGAAAGACTCTTTATAAGTAACTGATAAATGTTGGTGTCCATACTAATTTTTTTTCTCCTGTTAGAGCAACTCAATACATAAAGAGAAACGCTAGGTAAAGAAAAATACTATGCCAGTATCCACAAAATAAATTCTTTTAATAATTTATTACTTAAAATAAAATTTGTTATATAAACACTTAATATCTTTATATTTTTAAATATTTAATATTTCATTCTATAAATAATTTAAAAGATTATTAAATTAATTTTTAAAGAGGATATATAATTTCTCTTACATTAAATAATAAAAGAACCTTTATAAAATTTATTTATAAATAGATCAAAAAAATTATTTATTTAAAAAGAAAAAACTACAACCTATGTCACCTGTCAAGGAGGATCTCAGGTAGGAATGCACACGGGTCGAATTTGGTCAGGTTTGGGAAAAAAAAATATTCAAACTAATTAAACGAAGTCGGGTTGGTTTGGGTCGGTTTTAGGTTAAAAATTTGATAACCCGACCCGACTCGATGGTAATTGGGTTGGTTCGGGTTAGGTAATCGGGGTTGATTAAATTTCAAACAAAAACTTTTTTTTTTCTATTTTTGGGTGGTCAGGTTGGTCAGGTTAGATGGTCGGGTTGTGAACATTTCCTAATAGAAATTACCCAAAACGACGTCGTTATTCGGATAATTGGGTTAAATTACTCAACCCGTCACCCGAACCAATTAAAAATCAGGTTAATCGGGTTTACCCGAACTAACCCGATGATCCGACCCAACCGAGATATATTATATCGGGTCGGTTCAGGTTGGTCGGGTTCACGGGTTGAGTCGGACCCGTGATCACCCCTAATCTCAGGTGTCGTCCACCATGGTCTCCTTGAATTTGGGACCATGGATAGATATCTATTTTTAGTCATTGATTAATATTAAAAAAAAGCTTAATTAATTTTTTAGTTCTTGTAAATATATTTATTTTTTGTTCTAGTTTTTATAAAAATTTTAACTTTATTTTAGTCTCTTTAAATTTTGAGATAGGTTAAATTAGTTCTTGTTGTTATCTCATTTTTGTTAAATGGTAAAGTGGCAAACAACGCTCTATGTTAACTTGCTACTTAGATAACAACTCAACTCATTTATGTCACGTGGATGACGCTGTGTCCCATGTCACCTTCTTTTTTCTGTCCCATTCTTTCCCAATATGACGCAACAATCTTAACTTGCAGACATTATCATTCTCCCCCCCTCACCTGTAGCTCTACAACTGCAATTCCAACCTTGATTCTTCTTCCCTCAATTTGTTTTCTTCTTTCTCCACATTTGCTTCCTCATTCGTGACCAGAAATCTCAAACCTATAAGTCTCATCAACACTTGTATTTTCTATCTCTCTTTTTTTTTACAGAAAGAAGACTCTTGTGGTTAGTTATGGTCCTCATTTGTATTTTGTTTCTCTTTTTTTTTTCCAAAAGGAAGGCTCTTGTGGTTGGTTTGAATTGACTAGGTGGGGAGTTAGATATCTAGAAAACTCAAACCCAGAAATCTCATCACCACTTAATAGATATGAGATAAGAACAGAGACTAATTTCATCTGTCTCGAATTTTAGAGGGACCAAAACCATAACAAAACATTTTATAGGGAACAAAACCAAAACTCATAATATTTAAAGGGTCTGAAAACATATTATGTTATGGTAATGTTGTACCATAGTTGATGTACAACATTCCATATCTACAGTCACAAAGTCTCCTTCGTGATGATTGTAACATCCCGCGACTACCTGCAGGATTGACGAGGGTCTCCGCAAACTAACACGGGTCTTTTCAGCGTGCTTTGTCCTCACTCACACGCATCCTAGGAAACTTATCAGAAGGTCACCTATCCCACAATTGTTCCAGGTTAAGCACGCTTAACCATGTAGTTCTTATGTTCTAGGCTCCCGAAAAGAACTTACAACTTGTTGATATGACTATGCCTAATCAATTCTTTTAAGTTATCATCAACTATGCAGTCTCATACCTGCACAGTCTCTGAATCTCTCTCATTCTGGTGCGTATTCAATTCATTCATGTGACCCTTCGCCTAGAAGTAGGGGTGTCAAAATAGGTCAACTCCGATAGGTCTGCCCGAATAGCCCGACAAAATAGACGGACTGGGCTAGCAAAATATCAGGTCGAAACTTACATGGGCCGAATAGGTTAAGCCCGAATAGGCTGAGCCCGAATGAGCCGAGTCAACCCGCTCTTTTAACACTACATAAGGCTAAATGGGCTGGGCTGGGCTAGCAAAATGTAAATCCGAAACATACATGACCCGAATGGGTCGGCCCAAAAATGGCCTGACCCCAAATGGGCCGGCCCTTTTTGACACCCCTACCTAAAAGTCTGTCAAGAGCCACTCATTGATGTTTTCTCTTAGCAACGGTGACCACTCCCCGCCCTCGTCTGCCCCAGAACGCCACATGTCCACCAACTTTCGCTTGATTCGTCCCCGAACCACACTGTACTAGAAGAGGCCCTGTCTTTGATACCATCTGTAACGCCCCGGGACTGCCTGCAGAATTAATGAGTGTCTCCACAAACTAACACGAGTCTTTTCAATGTGCGTTGTCCTCACTCACATGCATCCTAGGAAACTTCTCAAGAGGTCACTTATCCCACAATTGCTCCATGTCAAGCATGCTTAACCATGAAATTCTTATATTCTTGGCTCCTGAAAAGAAGTTGTAACTTGTTGATATAGGTACACCTAATCAATTCCTTTAAGTCATCATCAATTATGCAGTCTCATACATGCACACTCTCTGAATCCCTCTCATTCCGATGCGTATTCAATTTATTAATGGGACCTTTTTCGTAGAAGCTTGTCAGGAGCCACTCATTGATGCTTTCTCTTAGAACCGGCGACCATTCCCTGCTCTTGTCAACCTCGGGACGCCCCAATGATGATATGCTGGGGGTACCTCAAGTTGATAATGAATATTGCAAAACCTCAGCTATGGTAATGTTATACCATAGTTGAAGTACAACATTCTATATCTACAGTCACAAAGTCTCTTTCATGATAACATGGTGGAGGTACCTTAAGTTGATGATGAACATCGCAAAACTTTAGTTATGGTAATGTCTATGCAAGTTAAGGGTGAGAGACAAAAAATGGCAACAAATTGGTCATGAATGAGGAAACAAATGTGGGGAAAGAAGAAAACAAACTGAGGGAGGAAGAATCAAGATTGAAATTGCATCTACAAGTGAGGGAGGGATGAGAATGGCAATGTTTGCAAGTTACAGTTGATGCAACACATTGGGGAAGAAAAAGGGAGGAAAAAGAATGTGACGTGAGACCCAGTGGATGACTTATCATCCAAGTGACATAAATGGGTTGAGTTGTCATGCAAGTGACAAGTTGAGATGAAGCGTCATTTTCTACTTCACCACTTAACATAGATGAGATAATGACAGAGATTAATTTTACTTGTCTCAAAATTTAAAAAAACTAAAATGGAGTCAAAAATTTTATAGAGACCAAAACCAGATATGAGTATATTCACAAAGACTAAAAAGGTAATTAAGCCAAAAAAAATAATGGTAAAGATTCATGACCTATAACATGAATAATAGGTAAATTTTGTAACTTATATAAATTATATGAAAGCCCCTCCAAAAATTTAAAATCAATTTTCAATTTATCACACTCTCTATCTCCTCTCCACCGATTCTTCAATTCTAGCAACCCACCAAACCCCTCAGTTGCCGGCAATCCCAGAACACTGTGAGTCCATCAGCTGCCATGGTCACCATCTAAACCTCAACCACCATCCATCATCGAAAATCGCGGCTAACCACCCATGGTCGCTACTAGCCTCCCTGCAAAGTCTCTGAAATCGTCATATCTCAGATCTCACACCACCTTCATCCAAACCCTATCCAAATCGTCATATCTCACACCACCTTCAACTGCCCAAACCAACCACCGTCACCCCCAAATATAATGTTTGGTTGAAGCTCCATAGAGCAACTCTCTAACCCGTTTACAGTTTCGGGTCACCGGTCCATGAGGAGACATGAAAAGGTGTGAACTTCAGATGAAATAGGGGAAGCATGGGAGGGTTACGCCAAAGGGAGTAAAGGTCGCAGTGAAAATGAAGGGAAAATGGGTATGGGAAGAGAGAAAGAGGACGAGAAAAAGGTTCTGGTGAAGGGGGAGGGAGAGAAAGAGGGGCAAAAAGGGGGTTATGGTGTTGGGTGTGGCAGAGGCGATGTCGTCTATGATGGGGTTGTGATGTTTAGGTGATGAAGGAAAATGAGACGAGGGAAAAAGGGAAAAGTGCGGTTGGGCTTTGTTGGAGCGTGGTGGAAGGCGCGACCAAACAATGTGGTGGCAGGAGGCGACTAGAGCGTGATGGGTGTGATCGTTTGGAAGTGTTGTCATAATATGAGTAGATGAGAGTAACAGGTCCTACCAATACCAGAGAAGGTGACTAAAGGTGGCAAATGGAAAATGAAGTTGTTGAGGGACTAAATTAAAATTAAATTAATAAGTTATATTATAAATATTTAAAACTTACTATAATATGTAATTTTGGGATTCCATCATATGTTCCTTAACTAGAGGGGACCATGTTAAACGTTTCCAGAAGGGCAATCTAATATACACCCTTCAAAGGAGGGTGTATCATACATTCAAGTCATCATAGTTATTGATTGTGTTGAAAAATATATTAATGACTATGATTAACAACCTATAATTTATTACTATTGTTCGCTCCGATTAAAAACTATTGTTCACCACCTTCCACCTTGACCCACTGCTATAACCCCATAAAATCACCATAGATCCAGAAAACGACCATCGATCTGTCCTCGCCATTGTACCCTAAAGTCCCCACACCCATAGTCGCTCACCGCACCTCGCAGACCCACAGATCTAGCGACTGCGTTCCACCCCGAACACGAATCCAGATCCAGCTGCTTCAAATCCACTCAAATCATTAGTCGTCGAATCCGTCCACCACAACACAACCCAGCTGTCACTGAACCCGTTGTTCCGCACCGCCCAGATCTAAGCCGTCATCGATAGTGTCCAGACCAATAACATTATCGATCCGTGAACCAACTAATCAAATTTGACCGATTTGCACTATTACCCGTCGGTAATTGGCCGACGGTAGTCATAGGCTGAAAGTGGTGAAAATAGTGACAAAAAAATATAAAATAAAAAAAACAACTTAAACAAAAAAAAGTTTTCCCTAACAAATAAAATTGAAAGTATATGATATGTTCGACAAAATGTACCATAACATGGCTCGTTTCCAGATACTAGGATAGGTTTTGTAATGCGTAACTGAAAAAGTTGTTAATGGTAAAAGTGGAAAAAAATAAATGCTGGCTTGGGAACTTGGACCCAGTTGTTGTACAGTGCCAGTCCACACCCACAAAGACAAAAGAGAAATAATTTTTGTATTTTTATTATAAATAATATTTTTTATATTTTTTTAATATTATTTATTATATTTTTTTTATTTTTTTTTATTTAATTAATTTTTTAAAAAAAAATTTATATATTTTTAATAAACATTTTTCAAAGAAAAAATAATCATCTCACCCGACGCCATCCTTGACCATCAAACATGAATGAAAGTAGGAAACACTTTCCCACGCCAATCTATCTGGCCGTCCTGACAGAGACACAGAGTACACTCCTATCACATAAAAGGAGTAATGCGTCCTTCACCAAGAAAGATTCTTGCATAGATATGATGCAACCAAATTACGTAGATTAAATTATTAAATTAAAATATTATTAATTAATGATTAATTATTATAAAGAATGACATGTCAATAACTTACTTACCTACACCAAATTTATCTTAGACTTTTTCCTTCAGCAAGTGCTTGCTGTGTAAGCCGGGACATAAAGACAATAGCATTGCTCTTCCAAAAGTATCACGTTCATCACCTGTGCGTTTCTTTACTTGACGCGGCACAACATCACTGACTCAAATGAAACTGAAACAGCAATGATACCCGAATCATATCATATAATGGGATGGGGCGCCGTTAGGGAGAGTTTTAAAAAAAATGATAACTTTTGGAGTACAAAACACAATAATATAATATAATTTGATAAAGACATATTTAAAAAAAAATTTTTTTTTTTATTATGAGTGGATTAAAAAATAAATTTTGATAATATAATCATATATAAATAATTAAAATTTAAAATTATTTAAAAATTATATATATTTATATTTTAATTTTAATTATTTATATAAAATCTAATAATTAAAATTTATTTTTTTAATTTTTTATAATAAATATTTTTCTCACTAAATACACTTTCAATTTAATAAGTCATATACATACATCTATCTTAGAGATAAAATATTTTTATTATGACACAAAAACATCATAAAAAAATAATTATGAAGTTAAAAGTATAACCCGTACCTCTCATCCTTTTTCATAACCCGATTCTTTATGTCACTTATTCTCACTCTTTATCTCACCACACATTTATGTTATTAGTTTTATTTATAACAAAATCTCATTAGCCTCTAAGAGTTCTTAATTTTTAAATTTTTTAAATCTTAACAGATTTTTTAAATTTTTTAAATTTTAACAAAATCTTATAATTTTTTTCATATCCTTAATTGAAATTTTTTAAATCTCTAAGTATAGATTTATTAAAAATAAAATTAATAATTATTTTATCAAAATACATGTACCAAAATCTTATCGAAATGGGATGTGCAAAATATCTTATCATCTTTTCTTTAAGTCAACATATCAATTTCAACCCCTTGCCACTACAAATCTACACTTTGGGGGTGGCGTGGAGTGGGGGTTGACCCGTTATCCTCGTGCTCAGTCTCGTACATGTTCCCCAGGTCAGAAATCATTTCTAATTGCAGGATGTACAGTAAGGAACAAAAACTATTTCGTGGGAGACACTGCCCTCCACTAGGAGATATAAGTATAACATTCTATCCAAAACTATAGATAGTTTTGTGTGACAAGATAATAAATCAGATATCCAAGGAAATATAAAATAAACAAATTTTCCAAAGCCAGGCTAAATAGAGTGCCCTGCGATTAGGCCATGCCAGTTAGAGATCAGACAAGTAGATCGAAAACCTACGAAGCAAGGTATGACTTGATAATTTTTCGTTCAAAGATTAACAATCAAAATGCATGGGAACAGAAAACTAAACATGGCTGTAAGTGAGCTAAAATTGCTAGAGACATACATTTGTATTACAGATTACACTGTATATGGTACAGAGTTAGAAAGACAATGATTTACGCACTATGTTGGCAACCTAACAATTTTTGTAAGTGCCTATCTCAAGTCAACATAAGATCATTTCCTCCCAAATGAGGGCGAAGGCAAACACGGACTTCATGCTCTTCAGGTCCTGCGCGAAGTTTTGGCACCATGATCTCTAGCACTGATCCTGGCCCATCATAGTATGCTTCTATATTGGCATATTCAGGAATCCGAGTTGAAAGTGGGATTTCACGGACAAATTCTCCAGGAGGAGAGTGTTCAGAGGATGGATCTGTAAGCTTGAATGTCCTATCATGTCTCTTAATAAATGGCTTTTGAGATGTGCTCATACAAGAAACCTTTATGATACCACGAGTAAGAGTGTTCCTCCAAGAAACTTTCACACTCGGAAGATCCACACATGGCAGACTGATAATAATCAAGTAACCTTGTTCATCCTCATATATAGTTTTTGCAGCTGTAACAGGTCCATAAACATTCTTCATCACCCCGGTAAAGTCATTCAACCAGTGTGCCTCACTTAGGTGCATTTCCATATCTGGAATCCGATCAGAAGGAGGATTAACAGCCAAGTAACATTCTTCATCATTTCCATGAGGAAAAAAGTCCTTCCTCTTTTTGCTGCCGACAGGAGATAGGTCCAACCCATCACCATTACAATGGTTAGACAGAGGAGTTGACAAATTCAGCCCAGATCCATTAAGCAATTTCTTCGGGTGTGGATTTGAAGTACTCTTGATTGGGGGAGTTGGCCTCTCAAGCTCAAAATCTGTGTTGGGAAGATTTCTCCATGAACTGAAATCGCTTGCTTCAGGCGGGATTGTGAAATTCAAATCACGGCCAGTGAGTTCCATCCATCTTTTCTGTTCAACCTCATCAAGGCCCATCAGATTGGGTGATGGAACAACCTCAATGCCGTGTACACATTGGGGGTTTGAAAGTCCTCTATAATGCTTTCGTTGCATCCTGTGGGATCGAACAAAACCCTTGTCAACACTAAATGGAAATGGTCGTTCCCCTTGGCGAGAATGCCCATTCATGTAACTCCTCAGCTGCATTTTTCCCAATGCATTGTCAGGCCTCTCCTTGAAAACCCACATGTACATGTTTTCCATGTCATGTTGAACCAAGAAAATATCAAGCTTAAGATCAGATTTATCAAACCCAGAAACACCGTTGCTATCCCTGACAACCTTGGCCTTAGATTTATTGTTCAACCCGGGCCTAAAGTAAAAACTAAAGAAAAACCAGGCACCCCATATGCTATCAACTCGCTTTGCACATTTCCTTCCAGCTTTGGGCAGGTTGAGAAAACTCTCTGTCTCATATCCTTGAGTGACAAGACCAACATCTAAAATATCACATGGGTCAGAATTCCATGGCTGTGGAGGCAGGCTGCTACGTTCTGCTGAAAGGGGCAAATTGATGTCGGGTGGACCTGAAAGTATGATTTGCCGATTCATCTCCAAATCCAGTTCCTCATGAGAAGATGCACTTGAATCCATGGACAATAGCGTGGATGGGTGATGATTCTCCATTGATAAAGTAGTGAGACGAGTATCGGCCATTTTACCTTATCTTGTTGATGAGTTTTGTTGCTGGTTGGTTCAATGTTGACATCCCAAAACACAATTCAACAAAACAACCTCATAAACACCTTCATCAAATCAATCCCCACTATATCTCCCTTCCATCAATGCCCTATATTTATCAATCAGATAACAGAATCCTCACACACCCACATCAAAGGGGGAAAAAAATTCAACAAATTCAAATAGAAAATGAAGAAGAAAAAAAATAATTTATAAAGTGGGTTTGAAATGTAAAAAAAAAAAGAGAAATGATTTGATTTGTAAATCAAATTTAATTAAATTTTGTGTTTGGAATGTTACAAAATAAAAAATAATTTAATTTCTAAAATTTCATAAATTTGATTATTTTTATTTTAAAAATTTCATCAAATTTAATAAAATTTGATTTGATTTGAAATAAATAAATTATTTTATTCTTAATAACTATATCTAATTACTTTTTATAAGGATTAAAATATAAAATAATAAAATTAAATTAAATTAATTTTTATTTTAATAAATTTTAAATATAAAATTTGATTTTTAAATCAATTTAATTTTTTTTTTAATTCTAAACACAAAATTTAATTTTTAAATCAAATTAATTCAAATCAAATAAAAAACAATCATATGGTTTAAATGAGAACTTTTGTATTTTCTAATTTTTCTTAAACAATAATAAAAAAAAAAACTATAAAGCAAGACATAGCAGCAAAAGAAATAGACATATATAATTATATAAGGAATGATATCTCTTCAATATCTAGTTATTATGGAGTGATAGGAAGATATTTCAAAAAGAAAAATTATATCTAACCCTAGTCCCATAAATACTCCAAAATCCGGTGGAGGTGGGATATACTGAATCAAAAACATCAAATCCATAAAAAAATAATATAAAGTATAAAACTACAAATTCAATCTATTTTTTTTTAGAAAATATTATTGTTGTAAAGATTGAAAAGAACAAATAATGTTTAGAAAGAGAGACAGAGAGGGAAAGGGGATTTACCGCTTAGGATAAGCATCGGAGAATCGAGAAGAAGAGGAACCTCCGCAGCCGACGATAATCATATTCTCCATCATATCATCCACAACCATGTTTTCTACTCACAGTCTTTTACCTATTTTTTTCTTCTTTTTATTTTTTTTTAAAAAAACTCTAATTTTCTTCTTCGACCCGTCAAGAGAACATAGAAGAAAAGTGTTGTGTGATTGTGTGAGCCGTGAACTGTGAGGCGTGTGTGAGAATGAGAATAGAGAGAAGACAGAGAGTTGGGGAAGCGTGTTATTATAACGACGGTTTCGTAGGTTAAAAAGCCTGCACTGGATACCACTACAACCTTCGGGGACCACCGTTTGTTTCTCACGGCGTCCTTAGAAGTGGCAGGCCCCAGCATATTTCCTTTATGATATTAGTATTAGTATTTAGGCTGTCGGGTTTGTTAGGACTGATTCGATTTCACTCTATCGTGACCAACGGATCATTAATATTTTAAAATGGTTGTCGTGATCTAATATGTATCATATTGAATATTTTTAGATTCTTTTGACTCATTTTTTAATTATTTTTTAAAATTTTATATTAATATAAGTGCGATATCATAATAATTAATTAAATAATAATATTTTATTGTGTCTATAATAATTAAAGGTCTTTATTTTAATTAAGGATTTGTATTTTTATATTTATATTATATTAATTTATATGTTGTATATTAATCATATTATGTTTTTGATTTTTAAAATTTATCGTATTCACATATTAATATCGTAAAGTATCCATATCTTATATTTGTACTCATACTTCCTAAATTCTAACTCACTATTTTGGATTGGATCATCTTTTTGAATTTAAACTTGACCTGAACTCACTTTATCACAACCCATTTTATAGATTATGACCGGTCAGGATCATGAATATTTCTCTAACCTTAAAAGCCTTTAAATAAACCAACATTGTAAAACACACATGATTTAATATCACTTGGCATCATTTTAGCATTTCTATAATCATATATATACATAATTATGCACCATAAGATATCATGTTGTACTCTTGTTTGCAACAATTTTCTAGAAACATAATATCTCATAAGGTTTTAACTAAACTTTATACACATATATACACAAATATTATGCAGGTCATAACATAATCTGCCAACAATCCTTATACAAACATATACACAAAAGATTCCCTAAGCATTATTGCAGGACTCTACAAAAAATAATTCACAAGTTTTACTCAAGTCTATCCAATACAAATTGCAGTCGTACCACATTGCTCTAAATCTGAAAAAAAGTAATGAAACCACTTCAAGAGTGAGTCATAAAGACTTAGTGAATAAGCAGATATCTAAACAAAGCTAACTAAACAACCACAAGAATAATTCATATCTATAACAGGTAATTTCTAAACCTTAAATGCATAACCGATTATAGTTATTTGTAGTGATTAAGCTTAATTCCTATTTAAACCATTCTCAAAACAATGATCAGGTTGTATATTGCTATGTTCAATATAAAAGAGTATTTATATCAAGTACTCGTATAAAAGATGTAAAAAAAAAAAAAAACAATCCATAATTAAACATATTCGCAACAATGTCGATAAAAATAACATAATATCATAATTTCATAAAATAAAGTATTTGACAAGTGGTATATCAATTTATATACATGTCTCTCCATATACCATACTCTTTCATCACATCTTCTACATCACCCCATTTCTCTATCTTATTTCTCTAACCAATACACATATCATGAATCATATACAATAGATGCCGAGGTCGTGCCCACGAAAATGAAATTATCATGAATCTAGGGTTGTGCCCACATATTTTAACATATGTAGTTGTCTTTCAACTCAGTCGGTGCACAAGTATAAAGTTTACTTTTCAATAATAGTCATTTGACTTTATCCTTGCTATTACCTAGTTTTCATAATGTACTTAATGATAAAACATACTAGAAAGGAACCTGTGATCATTTTCATGCATATTAAATCATGAATAATTAATAAAACTCAATTTAATGATAAAAAACCGAAACAGTAACTACATACATAATATTATTTAAAATCATGAAAATGGCAACCTTAGTCTTAGCCACATTCAACTTTGATAAACCATAACAAACTCAATCATGAACTAACAATCCATGTACTTCTCAGTCAACAAAACAAATAATTACCCACTTGAAATTTAACAATCTTGAAACAACACTCAAATTTTTAATTTAATTTATATAAGAACTTACATAAAGAAAATTACTACACCTTACTTATAATTAGCTCATAGTAATTAAAGGAAATAGAGCAGGGAAGCAACCATTTTTTTATTCACTTTATTTATATCCTATTTTCACAATTTTAATTTTCCTATGGCCAAGGAACCTCAAAACCTAGACTACTAATGCCAAAATAAAACCTCTCACATACCTATCTTACCTTAATAACTTTACACTCGACAATGCATTCTAAGTTATTATATCAATAAACCAAATACTCTCTTTGCCCTTCTAATATGTCCAAGAATCTCTTGCAGAAGATAATAGAAGAGTTAAACACCATAATAACTTAGAGTTCTAGCCAACACATGAAACACCCTCTCTTCATATGAAACATTGAGATTGCACTTCAACCCCTCTAAAACAGAGAATTGAAGCCTTGTTGTATGACCATATTCCAACAGACTAAAATTAAAAATTCTACTGCAACATTCAATTTCTATAGCTTTTAAAAGATATATTACTTACTCACCTTAACTACAGAAATTCCATGAGTGCAACTTGACTCAACCACTCTCTCCAAATAAAACTTCTAAAAAAAAATTCTGCCAAAGTAATACAATCCACCAACCACCATTTTATTTACAACTTAATTTCTATCATTGTTATTTTTAAATCTAGGGATTTAATACTATATTTTGAATTTGCCTCTAAATCTTCAAATAGACCTAAAACTTTTCAAATGAGGTTTATTCAGTTTGCCCAAACTTCAACTGAATCCTAAGGAAAGGAATAATCAATTAAGAAGAGAAAGGAAAAAAATTGATGAAAGGGTTTGAGTCATCTAAGATGCAAAAAAGGAAGAACTCAAATTTACCTTAATCTAACTTAAAGGCATGAAAGTTTGGCTCCTCAAGAACCAATTTGTGTGGATGGAAAAAGAAAAAAAAAACGATGAACAAGGACACGTCAAAGAGAGAAAGAACGTAAAAGAGAAGGGCAAGATGTTGACGTGGAAGAAAAGAAATAAAGAAAGCAACTTTGACTTTCTTATTATGGGCTGAAAATTTTTGATTGAACAAGAGACTTTGTTTCTTCATTGTAGTTATGCGTAGGCCATTAAAAATGACCATCCAATAATATTTGGCCAAGTTTTTTTTGTGAGATTATTTTAATTAATTTTTTTTTAATTTTTTTTTTTTGGGTTCTCACATACCCAATCATGATCAAGTCGATCATTAGCTAGGCTAGGATCAGGTTAAGACACAGTTGACTCCATGTTTAACAAAAATTGAACAATAATATTGTTATATGTATGATATGTGTTATATTTCATTTCACCTATATTTGAAAATCGTGCTATATGTTAATAGTTTCATAACTATTAAGCTCATAATAAATATACATAATTTAGATATATATATTTGAGATACATTTAAAAGTAATGCGTAATCGATGCAAAGTAAATAGTAATTTAACATTTTTATTACAAGAAAATATAGTTACAAAAGCATGTAAAAACATTTATATATCTTGTATCTTTAATTCTTCAAGTTATGAGATACGGGCATTCATATACTTCGGCTAGGCTTGGGTGGCCCGAGAAGTAACTGGACCTGATCCAAAAAAACACAGCGGATCAAAATCATTTGAATCGGGCTGTATTATTAATTTTTTTAATAAAAAATCAGAATTTTTTTATGAAATTGATAGTTTGTAATTATGAGGTTTGTAATTATTAAAAGAAATAAAATTTTATTTACTCATCTTTTAATGTTTTTAACTATTGAAATAGACATAAATAATAAAAAAAACAACATTGTAGTTAAGTTGAGTGAGAAAAGCAAAAAGTGATTTTTGTTTGTCTAGTAAAAATATATAGAATGCTAACCTTCATATAAAAATACTTGATTAGTATTGATTATATATTATATATATATATATATATATATATATATATATATATATATATATATATATATATAGATTAAAGCCACACCTATCATGTACCATTACCATTAGTCCCTTTTACTTACCTAAACAGCATTATACTTTTTTCCTTAACTTTTGTTGTGATGTAAAATGGAGTTATAGTTTAATTAGCAATACATAAAGTGATTGCTCACCAATTGGTGACATTTTTCTTTGGAGTAATTATACAGTAGTAAGCTGAAGTAAGCACTTATTATAATGATATCTTTTACATAATTTAAAAATAAAAAAATGCTAACCTCAATAAAATTCAGTGTAATAACCCTTCTTGTTTAATTGGTGGGATGTGGCTATCTATTGCATTATAATGGAAAGTGGAGTAACTTTAGTTGTGTTGGCACCGTGCTGTATGTTGGTTTCTTTCAAAAAAGATCTGCATTTCCAATTTGAAATAAGGGCACGAGAATGTTTTTGGTACAATTATCATCTTAAAAAATTCTGTAACTGTAGCTTTTTCCCTCCCCCCCCCCCCCTCCCCCAAACACAACTCTATAGCTGATTAGTCAGTCACAAAATGAAGTACGACAATATATGTAATAACTTAAATTATTCTCCACCTAAGCTTCGCTTGCATTGCTGATAATGTTCCATGTCAGCATGGCCAATTAAAATATGTGTCAAAGACTCAAAGGATAAATGCTGACAATACAGTCTCCTCCTGTTCTTTCCTCGCTTGATCTCATTTCCAACTAATAAAATTTTCCTCTTATTCGTTATCATTTTTCCCCCTTTTCATGCTAGGCCAAAAATTACTGTGTTGCCAACAAAAGCGTTTTGTTCCTTTTGGGCCTTTGGCCACATGGCATGGCCCCATTCCATAATATAATTTGCCAAAATTAGATACTGCATTGTGGTAAGAAAATAAAAGCATGGCCACTGCTTATCAACAACGAATTTAGTATATGTAGATAACATTGTGATCTTTTTACACAACTATCTATGTAGTTCGCGAATCATAAAAGAAAATCTGTATATATGGTTCGTGTATAGCCTCAGAAACGTTTGCCGCTACATCTGAGGAAGAAGGTAAAGATGATATTTAATCACAAGTTTTTGTATTTATTTATAAATGATTTTATTAACTGAGTTAGTTAACATTTTAAATTAATTTTTATATTTGACTTAATAATTTTGGCCATCTTTAAAAAGTTTCTTAACTCCATCATTGCGTGACTTAATAGTTATATATATATATATATATATATATATATATATATATATATAAGTGGTGTTTTACGATCCCGCTCAATGCACGACAATAATAATAATAATAATAAAATTATTAGGTGCATGTATTAGAAGTTAGTCATTATTACGTGTGGCATGCGCATGAATATGAGAAAAAATAAAATTAAGTGCCCTCTAATTAGGAAGTACATTTTGTCATTTTCTACTCATTGTGGTTTTGTTGACGAGACGAAGATTCCAACATTAGAGAAGCAGCAAAGTATATATGATGATGGACGAGCATTTAAAAAAAAAAAGTGATGGGAAGTGTTACTTTCACATAATATTTTTTATATAATTTGCATATTTTATATCATCATTATTTTTTATTTTTTTACATATATTACATTATATGCAACTAATATTACTCTTAGTGCTATTAATTATTAATTATTAGGAAAGAGATGCAACTAGACCTTAAACAACTTATTATCTTCTATATTATTATAAAAAGGATTTGTTCATTTTGGTCATATTTTTCTTATTTTCAAAATGTTTCTTCTACTTATTGTCAAAAAAAAGAAGAAGAAATGTTCTACTTTTAAAATTATGTTGAAACTATCACTAATATCAAACCTTAAATTTTTTCAAATTATTAACTTTTTAAATAATTAAATATAGCTCTTTGAATAATTAAATAATAGATTTAAAAAAATAGTTCAATATCATTTTTTTAATAAACAAAAGAGTTCAATATCTAACACTTAAGAAAAACTTTTTCTTTCAAAAACACAACTAAAAAATTGTGAATTGACAACAATTAGTGCTTGTCATTACGTTGATAATAATTAAAGTCATCCCCACTTATGTGGCAAAAATGAAAATGGGCACTATTATTATATTGTTAATTTGTGAAGTGGTCACATTGTGCCTCACAGTCAGAGCCTCGGACTAGATATCATCGTATCAGTTATCACCTATCGGTTATACTAATATAAGAGAAGTGCCTTGTAGTAGTTTCCCCACTTGGATATGTACTAGATACCATCCAAACAAGGCCACTAGGCAGGATATACATATAAATATATGTGTTTATGTGTGGTCATGAGATTTTTTTTCTTTTTTTTTTCTATAATTTAGGGTAATTTGTACTTTATGAATTCTATTTAGGTTATATAAAAATATATAATTAATTATCTTTGTTAATAAAGAAATATACTAATAATATATTAGTAAGACTTTTATAAATGATATTATTATGAATATGCATTAATATTTATATATTTAATTGTTCTTTTTTAGCTAGTTTAGTAGTAAGTGAAATTCTTTTATTTAATAGATTATTTAAGCTAAGATTTTCTTATTACAATGATATGGGTATTGACTGTATATATTTAACTTATTTTAAAAGATTATTATAATAGATATGTTTTAGATTAGTGAAAGTTATGTGTTTATTTTAAAATATAATGATAAAGTTTAGAATAATATTATCTACACACATTTATATATATATTATTTCTTATCTACACAGTTTTTATTATTTAATTATAATTAATCTTACTTCGTTTAATCATTTTATGCACATCTCTAATTCTATCATATATCCCTAAATATGACAGATGTGAGACATGGAGATAAGCAAACTAGCATTTTCTAAAGTTTAAACATGAAATAATTGATGCATTCTTAAGATGGAAAGTAGTGACAAGAAGAAAATGGTATAGGTTAAGCATATTTACCTTTAAAAAAAGTCTAATCTTAATGTTCAAAATCCAATAATTAAACATGAAGATAAAGCAACCTTCAAGATTTTTTCGAGTGACAAATTATTAGGGTTGTCAAAACTTTTGTGGTCAATAAAAAAAAGACTCTGACAATAATATCAAACAAGTTATGTGGGGAAAAAGATATGTAATAAATCTTAAATAACATTTTTTTCTTTAAGTTAGTGGGGAATTGCCCAGTTCTTCCACTGAATGTGTTAGGTTGGTATTTTAATGAGATCTTTATAGGTGAGAAAGAGTAGTGTTATTTGCACAAAAGCAAGTAACACAACCTCATAAATGGAAATTTTTAATATGTCTAAGAGCATCTCTCTTTTCTCTTTCTTCTTCGATAGTAATGTATAAAGTTTAAAAATATAAAAATATTTTTTGAATACTTAAAATATGACACTTGTTTAGAATAATATGTCGCATGTAAGTGTAATTTACTTTTTTTGTATATCGTATGTCAACTTGAAATGAATGTATCATATGCATATACAAGTAATGTATCATTCAAATATTATATTTTAAGTGTTCAAATAACAAAATTTATGTTTGGCATCAAGATTAAAAAAAAATAAGTTGAAGTGTTAGTTTTAAGCTAATAACTAAGTCCTCTCCAAGTAATAATGTAATGACTTAGAACTGAATCCGACTTTAAGCAAGAAAAGGACGAGTTACAGATAGGTGAGATTATCTCGTGTAACCCACACTAAATAAAAAATTAACAATCCAAAAAACAATCCGGGCAAGTAAACTACAAACACCCATAAATTACTTAATGTAGCTGAATTTTGCAAGGTTTTGGCTAAAGATCTGCGTTTCTCTTCAGCTCCTGCCAAAAGAAACATGCATAGAACTTACATGTGGTAATACAGAAAGTCATTAATTGTGCTAGATTTCTAGTCCTGATCTTAATTTTGCTCACATTGCTTCTATGGTTCTGGTTCCTTTGGCCTCAGATCCATGCCTCTACTGGCTGGCTACAACGGTAAAACCTAACGGATGACTCAGTACACTACTGCAGGCACCCCATTGACACTGGTGGATCCCATTCATCTGTCTCTTTTATTTGTGTAGTATTATAACTAATATATATATATATATATATATATATATATATATATATATATATATATATATATATATATATGATTTTATATATATATTTTTTAATATTTTAAATATAGTCTTTTAAGCAAAAGTTTATTTGGATTGAAGCGTGGATTATGTGCAATCTATTTTTATTATGTATTAAAATTTTACTTTTATTTAGAATAACAAGGTAATAAGAGTTGAATTCATGACCATTTAGTTATAGACTTTGATATTATGTCATATAAATAATCTCCTTCAAAAGTTTAAGATGACGTTTAATTTTTTTTTTCTTCCAATTGATATGTTTTAATTTATAATTATAAAAATGTTACTTTTTTTTTTTATTTTAATTGTTGTTTTTAAACTTTTGTGAAAGAAATAATAAAGACAAGTCACAAAAGTTTAAAAATTAGAAACAAAATATAAATAAGTTGACATTTTTATAATTATGAGAAAAAACATATTAATTGAAAATTAAAACAAAAAATAAACCAAATCCCACCTTAAGCTTTTAGGCAAAGCCACATAAATGTAATATTTTTAAAACTGGTTGACTGTTGAGTTGGTAAAGTGAGTGATTCATGATTTAATTGATTTAATCAGATTAATCAATCATTAAATTATTAATATTATAATCATATAATTTTTTAAAAAAAAATTCAGTTAAAAATTTTAAATAAAAAATCAACTAGTTCAATTAGTCAATTTCCTAACTTTAACTTATTTTTTGGTTTTTTTTTAATTAATTTTTATGAGTTCAACCACTTATCTTATTTTTTAAGTGAATTTTAATCGATACAGTAACTAGTTCACAGTTCAACTTATCCAATCGATCGAGTTAAATCGATTTTAAAAAAAAATTGTATAAATATCTTTATTATATCTCTAATAATATATATTTATATACGTATTCCACTCGAAATTATGCATACGTATACGTCACTGTGCCAAATTTAGTCCGCAATAGTGTTTGGTATACTGTGTTTGATGACAGCAAAGCTGTGCAGTGACATTAAAGTTCATTTACCATGTTCAACTGCCCCTCCACCAGTCCTAGTCTTTTCCCTAATTTAAAAGGAGCTACTCCCAAACACTTTGGTGCACTACTCAGAGAGTAAGAGAAATAGGGAGAGTGCAATTGTGTACCTAGTGAGATAGTAGCTAGAGAATCGAGAGATGGCTAAGTGGTGTATCTTGCTGCTGGTTCTTGCTGTGGCTGTGGCTACAAGTGCGAGAAATGTGCCCAGCGACGCTGGTCTGAAGGACCAGAAGAACTTCCTTACATACGGCGGCATTGGTGGTTTTTCAGGAGTTGGCAGCAATGGACTACCTTTTGCAGGAGGTGGGGCCGGAATAGGTGGTGGGTTTGGCGGTGGACTAGGTGGTGGACTCGGTGGTACTACTGGGATTGGTGGAGTTGGCGGATTAGGAGGTGCTGGTGGTACTGGAGTGGGTGGCGGTGTTGGAGGCGGTGTTGGAGGTGGTGTTGGAACCGGCGTTGGTGGTGGCAGTGGTGTTCTTCCTTTCCCTTGAGAGATGAACATGCATGGCTTTTATATTTCCTTTGAATTACCATATTAGTCTTTCTTTTCGTTCAGAAAATAATTGTGGTTTGTGTTTTGTGTACGTGTTGTTTATCGTCGAAGCATTGTAGTGTGTTTCTGGCCTAGCCAGATTAATATAGAATATTTTGTAACGTGTTCTTCCGTCTTTGCTTAGGTTTTTTCACAACCATGGCACTCATACGTGGTTCTTTTATGGAATTCATATTTCACTACTTGGAAGTAAAGTAATCAGTATGTGAGTTTAATTTTGTAGTAGGTACATGCTTTTTCTCTCTCTTTTTATTTCAAGGTTTGAAGTTATTAATGTTCCACTTAAAATTCATCCCACGTTTATTTCTTTGATATTTTTGTGAAAAAATTGTATAATTCTTGTTTTCCGTGGTCGAAAAAGAATTAGTCTATAGTTCGAACGAGCCAAATTGTCCGAATACTATGTATAAACATGAAATATCAAGCTTTTACTTGCCACGAATACAATTTCAGACTATTTCCTTTGGTTATTTGGCCAAGTGAGAGGGCAACATAATGGAAATTACTCGAATAACCTTCAATAACAGACTGTTTGAATCTGACAGCTCATATAATAAAGAGAAATTTTTAAGTGTTGGTAGAGTAAGGAAATATTTTTGCTTTTTATTATTTGATGTGTTTTATGTTAATTATAATATTAAAAATATTGTTAAATAAAAAATAAATGTATATAATTGAAGTGATATATATTAAATGGCACATTCGGAAGCATTTAATTTTTTTTCTATAATAAAAGTTAGCAAGTTGTTGAAAATAAATCAGGTTATTTTATTTTTATTTTTTTAAAGAAATAAAAGAAGAAGAAAGCTTCAAACGCTTGTGAGCAATTTACACTAAATTCTCATAAATGAAAAATACCTACACATAAATGCCCGGAGAAGAGTGAATTTGCGACAACAATATGTTTGTACTTTCGGTCAAGCTAGGTTATTATATTTTTTTTTTGGTGCAAAAGAGAAAGAAACAAAAAAAAAACAATAAAAGCTCTAACGAGTAAACACTAGCTAGGTTATTGTATAGACAGTGCTTGCTTGGCTGAACGTTTACCCATACTAAATCCTTATTCAGAGGGTGTAAATGGACTTTTATGCCCAAAGGAACAGTTTGGTTAAATTTTACTTAAAATGTGTAAAGATGTAATTTTTTTTAAAAAAATATATATTGCCATTAGGGGCTGAACCAAATCAAAGAATTTAGGGTGCAGATGTTGAAATTTATAATTATTTCATTGTAGATATTAACCGAAAGTGAAGAAATTTATTTTTGACTTGAGGGTGTAGCTGCTCCCTTCCCAATCTTAATGTAGTTTTGCCCATTGAGGGTTAACTCAATTAATAGGGTCGAACATTGTCAATAAAAAATGTAACTAAGCCCTAACTTTATAATGAGATAACTTTTACGTCCTTTAAATGTTTAGTCATAAAAAAAAAGTATAAGAATGTCGGTGTTTAAAAAGAAAGGTTTTACTATTAAGGTAGCTGTTAAGATTCGAAAAATGGAAAGAATTAAATAAAAAAGTTAAGTTTTTTAAGTATTTAATATTAAATGCTTTAATTTTTATTTAAGAGTTCTACTATTAAGTACTTTAAGGACACTAAAAAATAAAAGTATTAAATGAAAATTTAAACTTTTAAAGTTTTCAATGTAATGGATGTTTTATTTTTTATTTTTTATTTTTTGATTCCTTAATGGTTAGTCAAACCCTTTATTTAATACTTTTTATTTGTTAATTTCCTAAAAGTGCCTTAAAACAAGAATAATATTATATCTTCTTACAAATTTCTCTAATAATCCTCTTAATATTAAAAAAGAATATTTTAAATAAAAAAATAAATATATTTAATGTCTTAAAAATATAAAAAATATTTAATATTTTTTTTATTTAATAATTAAAAGATTAGTAAGAACATTGGGTAAGAAGATAAAACATTTCTCTTAAAACAAACCCAAAATATAATATATTAAATATGTCCAATGCTCAATACAAGAACATTATGGTAATTAATGTTGTTTGACCTTAGCTCAAGTGATTGGATAAGGGGGAATGTCATGGGATTAATTTGAGTGGAAGACAAAAATATAGATATACAATTGGTATCAATTATTGTTAGTAACTAATTTGTTACAGATGGTACCAAGTTTTCTTTATTCCAAAACTTAGTAGTCCAGTGAATTAATTTGAGCAACGGAATAGGTTTTGATGGTAAACAATATTGGTCATTTGGTCCCCTCATGTGAATAAAATCCCGGGGATGGGGGCTACTTTTTATCATGACCTCGCTTCATTTAATCCTCCGACAGTAAATGTTCTCTGCTTGGAAACAGGAAACATGTGATCACACATTACACCTCATATATATTGTACCTATCCCTGTATGAAGGCATCAAAGTCTATTGGTGGGACTTACACCAGAGTTGGCATCACGTTTTTATAGGTCTGTTTCATAAAGAAAATAAGAAGATATTTTTGTATTGACCTACTACTTCAGTTTTGAACGGAAAACAGAAAGTGGTGTTCACTATGTAGTATGTACTACAGCTTTTGTCCGTTAAGTGCTAATTTGGGGGCATTTAGGATTTATTGTTATATATGTGCAGGTCATGGCGAAGTGGCCAACCATAGTTTGGACCAAATGAAAATATAGAGTATATTTGAAAGGCCCCTAAAATATACAGACAGACATGTGTAGTTTAAGTTTCTACCAAGTACCAAGGCAACCAAGCATTACATGCCATGGGTACAAATACTGGATTAACTATCAGTGTTTGAATTTGAAGGAGAGATAGAGTACTCTCACCTCTCTTTCTCTAAGTAGTTTCTAGCTATAGGTGGTCCTCAACATAATTCCATCCTGAAATGTAAGTTCTATATCTCTTTCAGTAGGTGTGGTCTGCATGGGTTCTTAGGTTAGTCAGGGAGAGAGTAAACGAGGTAAGCAAGACCAGTGCCAATACGTTGATAGTTAATTTGGTGAAACAAAAAATTTTTTTAACCCCAAATACGGCACTCGTCTTAAATACCATATTACATATGAGTGCAATTCATTATTCTCGTAAATCATATATTAAATTAAAATAAATATATAATATATAAATGTAAATGAATTATCGATTATATATTGTATTATAAGTGATCAAATAACATAATTTTGAGGTGAAACTCTTGTATTACAAGTACATACTATTGACTTTTTAATTCAAATGTATATATTATTATGTGGATTAGCATTAATCAATAATTAAAATATTATTTAAATCATTAATATATATTAATTATAGAATTATAATTTATAATATAACACTTAATCAATTTATGAATATTGTAATTGAGTTTTTATTGTGAGTGATTCGTGATGGGTTGAGCTGTTTATTTGGTAACCTGTTGAGAAGTCCCTACTCTCATCTAGTAAGAGAATAAAACTGATTTTCCCATTAGGCAGTTTACAAAATGTACAGAAAACTTACCAGATAGAAGACATTTTTTCTCTCACATGTGATTTCTGCTTGATCCCTTCACTGAACAACAATAGACTGTGAAATCATGTCAGATATATATTCTTAATCTATTTCTTGAATACAATGCGTTTAATATGTTATAATCTTGTGTCTATAATTGATCTAGGTTTATAGAATTGAAATTAAATCCTTCAATTGCTATCAGAGTCAAATAGATACAGATTATGACTATTATATTTTCTTTTCCATAATTAAATCAGAAATTTCATATACCCAAATATTATATCATTTCGTTGTGCCCTACCTTCCGATTTGGCGACCCTTTTGTGAATTAAGGTGTTTTTGTAACCTTAATTGTTGTGTTTTTGGCATTTTCGTGTGTTCCATTAGAATCATGCTAGAATCGTGCAAATTGGAGGAATTCCTAGAAATGGGTGTCGTTAAGGCTTTAATTTTGTTGGGCGAATTGTTCTAGATTTTTTCTCGTTCCGACTGTGTTATGCATTGCATTGGAAATGCATTGAAGTTAATAATTAGCATAAATGTTTGGTTAGCGAAGTCGGTTTGAAAATTTGAAGGGATGAAATCATATAATGATTTCTACTTTAAGTATTGACTTCCACATTTATTTATTTATTTTTATTTTTTTGCTTTTTGCTATTAGTTGGAATCTTTCAAGTCTACAACTTCTATCTGGTTATGCATTAACTTTCTCGTGTGAACAGTTTAAACCGAAGTGCCTTTGTGCTTTCAACTTGGGCATTATTTTGGTTGTTCCTATGGTCTATAGGACTGTACGTATCATAGTTACCCAAAACGCGGTGCATGGGAATACGTGGTATGGATATGAGATTTATCATTTTTTATGATTATATTACAAGACTTTCTTTATGGCAAATTCGGTATGCGATATGTGGTATAGGGAATACAAGATGTGATTCTTATGGAATTAAGTTTTGGTCTATATGTGAATTGATTTTTTTTTATTATACATAATATGTGTTTATCATATTCTATTCAGCATAATTGCTGACAATTTATATAATTGTGAGTTCACCTATCGTGTGTACAATTGTACAAATTTTGTGTGTTGAATGATTAATTTTTTTTAATCATAATTTTTATTACATTAATAATAATTACACTCTATCGGTGTGTTGTTATTAATGTAATTTGTTATTGTACAATATCTGTTAGATTTAGACTTATGTCAATTATCTTTCAAGTACTTTATCAGTATTAGAAATTTTGATGATATAAGATTTGTGCATTATATTATTATATTTCTTATTTATTATGGTTCGGGACCCTTAGGCGGGATCATGATAAGTAAGAATTTTTTTTTCTAAGGGCTTGTTTGGTTATACATACGGAACCATTTAATTCTCTTGTTGCACGATAATTGTGCATATTAAATGTTTTATTTTGTTGTTTTCATGCTAGCCTATTTGCCTATGCAATTGACTTCTGTCAAGACTTTGAATGAGACAAACTTTGAGGATTGGAAAGAATCTCTGGGTCTCTATTTGGGTATCACTAATATGGACTTAGCTTTGAGAGAAAAAGAGCTTGCTGCTTTTACTACTGAGTCCACTGCTGCTGAAAAGGCTTCTCGTGAAAAATGGGAGCACTCAAACAGAATGTGTCTTATGGTGATGAAATACACTATGGAGAAGTCAATTAGACAGAGCATTCCAGAGAACAAGAAGGCTAAGGAATTTCTGAAATCTGTTGGAGAGAAATTCACGACTTTTGATAAAGTTCAGAAGGGCCAATATCTTTCTTTGATTAAGAAGACTAAATATGATGGTGTTAGTGGAGTTTGTGAGCACATCATGAAGTTAGTGCACTATTTTAATAAACTGAAGTCTTTCATGGTTGATCTCAGTGAGAGTTATTTAATCTGACAGGTTCTGGAGTCACTCTCTTCTCAATTTGATATTCTGAAGACCTTTTATAACACTCAAAAAAATGAGTAGACAGTTGATGAAATGATTGCTATTATCTCTCAAGAACAGGATTCCATAAGGAAAGGGAAATCACACAATGTTCAGTTTGTTGCTTCTACTTCTGGTACTAAAAATGAGAAAAAGAAAGGTTACAAAGGTAAAATTCAACATGATAAGAAGAAAGGAGGGAAAATATCTCAACACCTAGAGCCTAAGAAGAATTTCTTCAAGGGAAACTGTAACTATTGCAAGAAGTATGGTCATAAAATGGATGATTGTTGCATTCTCAAGAAGAAACTTGAGAAGCAAGCTACACTCCTAGCTCTAGCTTGTTTTGAATCAAATGTAATTGATGTTGCTCCCGATGCTTGGTGGTTTGACTCAGGTGCAACTATTCATGTTGTGAATTCTTTACAGGGGTTCACAAGCCCAAGGAAGCCAAGTAATGCCAAATCCAAGATCATTGTGGGAGATGGAGCTAAAGTATCAGTGGAAGAAATAGGAGTAGTTACCTTGTATTTACCTTATATACATATTTTATTGTTAAAAGATGCTATTTATATACCTTTCATGAGAAGGAACTTGATTTCAGTTTCAGCTTTGGATAGATGTGGCTACACTTTTGAATTTGGTAAGGGAAAAGTTATTTTTTGTTTTAATTCTGTTGCTGTTGGTTCAGGAGTTTTGTGTGATGGGCTATATATGTTGAATTTGAATGACATGTCTGTTAACTCTATTGTTGGAAGTAAGCGTAGTAGGACTGATGAGAGTTCTTCTATGCTATGACATGGACGCTTGTGCCACATCTCTAGGCCCCGAATTGAAAGATTGATTAGGCAAGGTATACTTCATAAGCTTCACTTCTCTGATTTCGACACTTGCGTTGATTGTGTTAAAGGCAAGTTCACTGCCAATACTAGGAATAAATGAGTGAACAAATGTGATGATGTACTATAGTTGATTCACACATACATGTGTGGACTTATTATACCCACTGCCATGGGTGGATATATGTATTTTATTACCTTCATAGATGACTTCTCCAGATTCGACTGGATAGATCTTCTCCAGGAAAAATCTGATTCTTTGGATGCCTTCAGATCCTTCAAGGCTGCTGTTGAATTCAAGACAAGCAAGAAGATCAAATGTGTGAGGTCTGATAGAGGAGGTAAGTATTACAGCAGATATGATGAAACTGGAAGAAATCTAGGACCGTTCGCTAGATTTCTCGATGAATGTGGAATTGAAGCTCAATATACTATGTCTGGTACTCTTGAGCAGAATGAAGTTGTAGAGAGACGTAACTGCACACTTATAGATATGGTGAGATGCATGTTGAGCCATTTGTCATTACCAGATTTTCTTTGAGGAGATATTTTGAAGATTACTATGTACATTCTTAATCAAGTACCCAACAAATCTGTGCTGAAAACTCCCTATGAGCTTATGACTAGAAGGAAGCCGAGTTTGAAACACTTTCATGTGTGGAGTTGTAAGGCAGAAGTTAGACCTTATAATCCTCAGCAAAAGAAGCTTGATCTTAAGACTATTAGCGGCTTTTTCATTAGCTATTGTGTGAGCTTCAGAGGTTGTAGATTTTATTGTCCTTCTCACTCCATGCGAGTCATCGAGTCTGACCGAGTGATATTCTTTGAGAATGATTTAGATAGTAGGAGTCATACACCACGACCAATCACTCTTAAAGAAGATCGGACCGTAGTTCTTGTACCATTTGTTTCACTTCCTGCAGATATCATGGTTCTAGTCAATCATAATGATGATCAGGCTCTTTGAGGGGAAGATGATGTAGTGGCACCACTAGCTGATGAATAGGAACCAGATAATAGTGCTAAAGTAGCTTCATTAAGATGAGCTTAGAGAGTACACAGGCCTTCTATACCAGATGATTATGCAGTGTATCTTCAGGAGCACGAGTTTGATCTCAATTATGACAACAATCCTATCACTTCGAAGGAGGTAATATCTAGCTCTCTTACTTCCGATTGGCTAAATGCTATGCATGATGAATTATCTTCTATGTCTCATAATACTATTTTTGATCTCATGGAGTTGCCAGTTGGTTGTAAACCTGTTGAGTGCAAATGAGTTTTTAAAACTAAGCGTAGTCCAGATGGTAGAGTTGAGAGGTACAAAGCTAGACTAGTAGCAAAAGGCTATAGTCAAAGAGAAGACATTGATTATAAGGAGACTTTTTCACTAGTCTCTACAAAAGATGCATTTCGAGTTGTTATGACTTTGGTATCTCACTTTGATTTAGAATTTCACCAGATGGACGTGAAGACGACTTTTCTGAATGGAGATCTAGCGGAGGATGTCTATATGGTTCAGCTATATGGTTTTGTCGAAACAAGTAAGGAGCATTTGGTTTGCAGACTTAAAAAGTCTATTTATGAACTGAAACAGGCATCCAAATAATGATATTTGAAATTTGAGCAGGTTGTCACTTCTTTTGGCTTCAAAGAAAATGCCTCAGATCAGTGTATTTACTTGAAGACTAGTGAGAACAATTTTATAATTCTTATTCTATATGTCGACGATATTCTTTTTGCTAGCACCTGCGTTAAACTTTTGACTAAAATAAAATTGATATTGAGTAGCCACTTTGATATGAAAGACCTTGGTGATGCTTTAGTTGTTTTAGGCATCTAGATTTACCGTGATAGGTCATGTGACATTCTTGGATTGTCTCAAAGATGATATATTGAAAAGATCATCAAGCGGTTTAACATGCATTCTTACTCCTCATGTGCTGCACCTGTTCAAAAAGATGATAAACTCTTTAAATCCCAATGTCCTCAAAATAATATAGAGATAGTTGAAATGGAAAAAGTCTCACATGCTTCTGTTGTTGGCAGTTTAATGTATGCTCAAGTTTGTACTCGTTCCGATATTACTTTTGTTGTTAATGCTTTAGGGAGATACTTGAGCAACCCAGGTTTGGGTCATTGGAAAGTCTTCAAAAAGGTCATGAGATATTTGCAGGGAACCAAAGATTATTTGTTGACCTATAAGAAGTCTAATCAATTTCAGGTCATTGGTTATTCTGATTTTGATTTTGTAGGTTGTCCTGACGACTGAAAGTCTACTTCTGACTCTATTTTTATGATGGCATGATGAGCTATTTCTTGAAAGAGTGTCAAACAAACTCTTACAACTACTTCTACCATGAAGGCAAAGTATGTCACTTGCTATGAAGCTACTTGTCAAGTCATGTGGCTGAAAAACTTAATCTCTGGCTTTCATATTGTTGAAAGCATATATAGGCCACTTGTGATATATTGCGACAATACTGCTGCTGTACATTTATCTCAAAACAACATAAGCTCTTCTCCCTCAAAGTATTTTGATATTAAATATTTGTTTGTTAGAGAGAAAATTTTGGAGTTTTAGACTCGAATTGAGCATCTTGCTACAGAGAACATGTTAGCAGATTCACTAACTAAAGGCTTAACTGTTGGAGCTTTTCAGAATCACGTAGCTCATATGGGTTTAGTTAAGTCTTTTGATGTTTTGGATTAGTGGGAGCCTGAAATTTTATATTTATTTATTGTTATTCTTATGAGATATGTATGAGATGACGTCACTTTTATTATTATATCTCTTATAACATTTCCAAATGCTTGGACCATTCTTGGATTGCATATTTCTCTTAATTAATTATATATATTTTTTCCATATTCATTATTCTTTATATGAAATATAAGCATTTAACATGTATGATCTACTTCCCTTTCAGATACTATTTCTGCAGCATTAAAGCTTATGTTTCTTAGACTATTGATTGACATGTGCTTTGACCATAGTTGGTATTCTAGTCTTAATGATTCTTGTATTTTAATGATTGACTAATGTTATCCAAGTAGGAGAATTGTTGAATTTTTAATTCAAATATATATGTTACGTGGATTAACATTAATCAATAATTAAAATATT
Source organism: Ormosia emarginata (assembly GCA_029884605.1). Taxonomy (NCBI): domain Eukaryota; kingdom Viridiplantae; phylum Streptophyta; class Magnoliopsida; order Fabales; family Fabaceae; genus Ormosia; species Ormosia emarginata. The sequence goes on along the minus strand of JAQQTP010000080.1, from coordinate 17,451,453 downwards.
ATTTAAATCATTAATATATATTAATTATGAAATTATAATTTATAATATAACACTTGGTCAATTTATGAATATTGTAATTGGGCTTTTGTTATGAGTGGTCCGTTAAATGAGTTGAACTGTTCATTTGATAGCTTGTTCGAGGTTCAGTCCTTACTCTCATCTGATAAAGAAATAAAACTGACTTTCTCATTAGGCAGTTTACAAAATACACAGAAAACTTACTAAGTATAAGACAATTTTTCTCTCACACGCAGTTTCTGCTTGATTCCGTTATTGAACAACAATGAATTATGGAATTATGTCAATACACATTTTTAATCTATTTTTTAAATATAATGTATTTAATATATTATAATGTTGTATCTATAATTAATCTAAGTTTATAGAATTGAAATTAAATCCTTCCCGTACAAGTATCCAAACTTAATTTTGACAACTTTCTTATTCCTAGTGGCTGCTTAGTGCAAGGATGGATATAAGTGTGAGTGGTGGTGGGTCTTAACTAATAAAAGGTTTGGTCTAGTTTTGAATGGAGTAGAGTAACTGGCCCAATTGTACATGCAGATGGCAACAGGTTCCGTGTTACATTTGCTAGTTCCAGTACTGAGTACTGGCAACTGACAAGGCAGCTAGTTAGTCGCACTCCAAATGAATGATCGAATTGAATAAGAACCAGATGCGTCAAACTAAGTAGTAAATAACCATCACCTACTTTCTATTCTAACCTCTATTACATTACCTAACTAATTAGCTAATTTTTCTGGTTTTTTAATTGTATTATTTATGCTATACGGGGCAAAAGCTCACTAATAATTGTACTATATATGCACGGTCAAGGATTGTCAAGGTGTTTAAAAAGAGTCAACTATATTATGTCTACTGTCTACATATATATGGGTCCCGATTCCTGAATTTAAGCAAAACCTTGTTACCGACGGTTACTTAAAGCTTTTAGCTGCCGACAAAATCTACAGGGAATGCTGCCGACCACAAAATAATAATATTGTTTTTGAATAATAAATGGGGGTTCCAGGAATATGGGAGCATATTGTAGATCCTATTATTAAATATATTTTGATATGCTTTAAGTTTAATTATCAAGGTTGGACTTAACATTTGTTTAGCTATCGTAAAAAAAAAAAAAGCATTTGTCTTGCTTGCCATGCACCTTCTCTTGTTGGCCTTTTATAAAATGAACAAAAAAATTAAGGTTACAAGAGGTTAATTAAAGAGGATAAGCATATCAATCAATAAATAAATAGATTTAACGGGTTCTATTTCCCCTTCCCTTATTGCATCAGATTGTAGGCTATCAACAATTTTTAAATCTTTCATCAATTAACATTTGAATTTCCCCTCAAATTACATTTAAACTGTTTGTACTTAGTTTATCTTAAGAACCAAAAAATATTTTACCTATTATAACAAAAAAAAAAACCGAGACAAAAAGAAAGTAAAATCTGAGAATATAAGGGAGTTTGGTTTGTTTTCTGTTTTTATTTTTAATTTATGTGTTTTCATTAAAAAATATAAAAATATTATCTTATTTCCATTGTGTTTTTTGTTTTTAAATTTTTATGAAAGAAATAGTGAAAATAAGAAAATGGTGTTTTCATAATTTCTCTCATAAAAGTTTGAAAATAGAAAACAAAATTTAAAAAAATAACATTTTGTTATTATGAATAAAAATATATCAGCCGAAAATTGATATAAAAATAAATCAAACACCACCAAGGCTGTTTGGTTAGTTTTTTGTTTTCATTCCGGTTGATATGTTTTTACTTATAATTACAAAATTACCACCTTTTTTTCACTTTATTTCATATTTTTTATTTTTTGTAAAGAAAATGGTGAAAATAAGAAAAATGTTATTTTAACCATTTTTTAACAAAAAAATTAAAAACAAGAACCAATAAAAATAAATTGACATTTTTATAATTATTAATAAAAATATATCAACTAAAAATAAATATAAAAAACAAACAAAACGCCACCTAAAATGCACATATTCAACTTCTTGTAAAATAGCAAGTTAATGTGTACATATATATAGAACCTTTGCCCTCAACCCTCTCCTATGATGATGTATTTAACACTACTCCTTAGCATAAATCATTTTGATAAATTGTCTAAATAAAGCATTCTCAATATTTTTTTTGGGTCATCCAACAGTTTCTGGATTTTTCTTTTTTTGGTCTCAACAGTTTATGGATTTGAAAATTCCCTTTTATTTTTCTTTGGTGGGCTGGACCTGGGAATAACAGTTTGCCCAAATACGAGACTCACTTGTTATAGCTTTTGAAATAGAAATGAAAGGGCTCAAAGGCCCAAAATAAAAGCTAAAATGGACATCTCATTCACATCTTTGTCATAACTCTGTTTTTTTCTTCAGACCAAAAAATAAACCTCATCTTTTTCTTTGATGGGCTGGACCTGGGAGGAGCAGTATACCCAAATAAATATAAGACTTCTCACGAAACTTGTGACATAAGTTTGAATGAATGGGCCGTTGGGCCCCAGAAAAAATAGTTAAAAGGCAACTCCTTCATCGATGGTTACTCAGCTTGAGCACAAAGCGAACTACCTCTCCTTTTCTCTCTCACTTCTCACGCTCACGATTTCCAAACTATGGGTCAGGGAACACCGGGCGGTCTGAACCGGCAAGGTCTTCCGGGGGACCGAAAACCCGACGGCGGCGACAAGAAGGACAAGAAGTTCGAGCCGGCAGCGCCGCCGGCGCGCGTCGGCCGCAAGCAGCGGAAGCAGAAGGGTCCGGAGGCGGCGGCGCGGTTGCCGACGGTGACGCCGCTGTCGAAGTGCAAGCTGAGGCTACTGAAGCTGGAGCGAATCAAGGACTACCTGTTGATGGAGGAGGAGTTCGTGGCGAACCAGGAGCGCCTCAAGCCCCAGGAGGAGAAGGCCGAAGAGGACAGATCCAAGGTCGATGACCTTAGGGGTTCCCCTATGAGCGTCGGTAACCTCGAAGAGCTCATCGACGAGAACCACGCTATTGTTTCGTCTTCGGTGGGGCCCGAGTACTATGTTGGAATCTTGTCTTTTGTTGATAAGGATCAGCTTGAGCCTGGATGTGCAATTTTGATGCATAATAAGGTAGGGTTTGGATTTGCTGTGTTTTTGCTGCTGCTTGAGGATTTATTTTATTTTGCGTTTTGATTGATTACTGGAAGGTTATGATGTAATATTGGGTCTAGGGTTTGGTCATTAAGTAGGTGGAAATTTGGAATGAAAATCAATTCATGCTTGCTTGGTACAACTGAATTGTGGGACGGTTGAAAGTGAAGTGAAAACTCATTTACACTTCAACCTAACATTTTGTTTTGGACTCTCTTTAGCATGAATATAGCATGAAATTGAGTCTAAAATGGTTTTCCGCTCTTTAGCAAGTAACAAAGGGTGAAAATCAAAACCTTTGCATCTCACGCCATTTTCACGTCCCCTCCCCCCTCCTCCTCTTCCTCCTCAAATTTCATTCTCATTTGTCTCCTACTCAAAACTAGCATAGCCGTAGTATGGTGACGAGTGGAATCGTGTGTTGTATGTATAAAGATTATAACATCTAATCCCAACTTTAATTGGGACTGGGAAAGAACTGTTGTATTGCACCTCAGGGTACAAGACTTGTCTAGGTTGGTCATGGTTTTTAAATTGACTATATTTTGAACACACATAAAGTTTCTCTAAAGTGAGTTTACCTCTAAAGTGAGCAAGTAATAGTGTATTTACCCTTGATTTGATAAAGTTTATAGAGATCTCAATCCACTAAATAATCTAAGGGTGGACCTTATTTGTTCAGTTTAGAGACAAATTCACTTTAGAAGAACTTTTTCCTTTGAACACTTACCACATTTAATAATTTTTTGATATGATAATATTGTATTAAGTACTAAAGGTTTCATAGATAATGGTGCTTGTTAAAATGGTTAATTGATACACTATGCTATTTTTGTTGGTTTTATGAATTTCAAAATGTTAGTGTGCTTTTTTCTCATAGCAATTCAGACTTCAGAGACATATGCATATAGTTCGTGGTAAATATAATCAACATGGTCTGATTAAAGTAGGGACAATGATAAAATAAATTCTGGGTTGCTAGCTGAGAGAAATAAATTATTGCATGTCATGTGGCATATCTTATGTACTAACTCTCTTACGATTGTTGATTGCTTTTAAGGAGAAATTTAATATGTTTCTCTTTCTCAACGGTTATACATCTCTTAATTGACATAATTCCCCCTCAAGTTTAAATAATTTCCCAGCCAGTTATATCAGGTCAAAGGTTATTAGTTGAAACATCCACATTACAAAAGATAAAGTCAAGAAGTTAATATGACAAATTTTCTTTGTATCAAGTTTTATATCATAGATATCTCATTGGATATTCAACCTTTTGTAGATTTGGTGTTAATAGCCATTGAATATGTATTTTTTTTTGTTTAAGGGTTTTTTGTTTTTTTTTGTTTTGGTTGTTGTTGACAACATGTTTGCAGAGATATTCTGTGTCCTTGTTGTTTGGTGTAGTCTGGGAATGCCTGGCATGGAAAATTGTCTCATAATCTGTAGAAAACATAAACAAGGAAGTGTTACTATCTTGTTGAAGCTGTGATGAACTCAATGGGAGTGATGTGATACCACCTTGTAACTAATTTGTGGACACCAGAATCTGGAAAGAGGGTGGGAAAAGTTGAGTGAAATATTTTTTCAAACCATATGTTCTTTGGGAACAAGCGTGATGTGAAGGTTGACAGAATTGTTGTTTGTGTAATTGAATCATTAATCTCTTCTTGTATAGTTGATATGGTTTGATGAAGGGGATATAATGATTATCTTATCATGTATGGTTCTATTACAGGTTCTTTCTGTTGTTGGGCTTCTTCAAGATGAAGTTGATCCAATGGTGTCTGTCATGAAGGTTGAGAAGGCTCCTTTGGAATCGTATGCTGACATTGGTGGTTTAGATGCCCAGATACAGGAAATCAAAGAAGCAGTTGAGCTTCCCCTGACACATCCTGAACTGTATGAAGACATTGGTATCAAGCCTCCTAAGGGTGTCATTTTATACGGAGAACCTGGAACTGGGAAGACCTTACTCGCAAAGGTGTGCATTTATTTGTGTTTCTTATTGGGCCGTTGGAATAGAATTTCAGCATCTCATTTTCTGTTTCTCATTTCTCCTTTTACTCTCTTTACTTTTAAGCTAAGCATGCTCCACAATGAATCAATGACATGGAGTTTGAAATTCTTTTCTCATGTCTATATGCACAATAAGAGATTTGTGTGATTATCTGGTTTATATGGTTTGGAATACTTTATACTTTGTTCCCTTAATGTTCGTGTCTGTAATCTGCATTGATTATGATGTTACTTTCAGGAAATTCTCTTGTTATTTCTTATTTGCTAGCTATTAGTCAGTGGCTTTATGGATACTTGAGGACAATTTGTAAAAACTTTTCTTTTATGGGCTTCGGCCCCATCTCATACCCCTCCAAAAAAAAAGCTTTTCTTTTGGACTTTTAGCTTTTCATAATCTATGTATGAAAGATTTTTTTTTTTTGGCTGTTAAAATGATAGATGAACTTGATACTAAAAAGAAGACATAGATATGGCAGAGTCAAAAACCACTTTAATATGAACCTGAAGTCTTTTTTTTTTATTATTTTACAATTCAGCATCTGCAGTCTGTGTGAGTGCGTATTGGGTTTTAAATTCTTTAATGCACTGCTTCAAAGTGGTTTTGTCGCAGACACAGTTAAATATGGCTAAATTATATTGCTTTTGGAGATGCATGTGATAAAGTGGTTATTATCCTGTGTGGGGGGGGGGGGGGGGGGGTTGCATTTTACTTTAAATTCTTCTGCACGCTGTTTTTGGGGTGGTTTTGTTGCATATTCACATTTAGCTAATATTATATTGATGTTGGAGAAGCATGTGAAAATCTTATATCAAATTGTTTATTCCTTGCAGGTAGTAGACATCATTTAATTAACTCTAAAACCAAGTTAAAAAGTATTTGTTTGCATTTGGAACTATATATTTGGAAAAAAGCAACTAACAAACCCAGGGGTTATTTTTCTCTGTTAAATAATCATAGAGCTGATATATTGTATGATCTTCACTAGAAATGCTGTTCGCCCTGTGCAGTTATAATAAGCATTAATTGACCCATGTCTTACTGTATGATCTATAGTTTTTATTATTGCTCGTGATGTACTACACAAGCACATGTGCACAATCAGTTTGGTCTAAGACAGAGCCTTGTCTGCTTTCAGGCTGTGGCTAACTCAACATCAGCAACATTCTTACGTGTTGTTGGTAGTGAATTGATTCAAAAATACTTGGGAGATGGTCCAAAACTCGTGAGGGAACTTTTCCGAGTTGCTGATGATCTTTCGCCCTCTATTGTCTTCATTGATGAAATTGATGCAGTTGGTACAAAGAGGTAAGTTATTGAACACCAACTTTAGGAGTCACTGGGTGGTAAGAATTTTTCTGTCCTCCTTTCTTATAATGTGGTTTGTGTTTGGGGGAGGGGGGCAGGGCTGTTAGAAGAGTTATATCTTGAATCACTTCTTAGGATTCTTAAAATGTATTCATGAGCTGTCTTGTTAATATGCTCTGCAGGTATGATGCTCACTCAGGTGGAGAACGAGAAATTCAAAGGACTATGTTGGAGTTGCTGAACCAGTTAGATGGTTTTGATTCAAGAGGAGATGTAAAAGTGATTCTAGCAACCAACAGAATTGAAAGTCTTGATCCAGCTCTGCTGCGACCTGGTCGAATAGACAGGAAGATAGAATTTCCTCTTCCTGATATCAAAACAAGGAGACGCATTTTTCAGGTAGGCATCACTAATTTTGTGAAAGCAACACTCACGATACTGTTTTTATTGATTATCTGTGATATCTTAATTTGCATATTCTGCTTAATCATTTGATTAAAATGTCTCATAATTTTTTAATTTAGATACACACATCACGGATGACATTAGCTGATGATGTCAACTTAGAAGAATTTGTTATGACTAAGGATGAGTTCTCTGGAGCTGATATAAAAGCAATATGCACTGAAGCTGGCTTACTTGCTTTACGAGAACGCCGTATGAAGGTTAGAAGTATTTTCTATTATTTGTACAATTATTGGTGGAAATGTATTATGGTATTCCGTTTCTTTTCGGAACTAATTTTTTTTCTTTCTTTTTTTTTTTTTTGGGGGGGGGGGACGTGTTGGTTAGAGAACTATGTAGTTAGTAGTACTGACAACCGCATTCTTATGGCCCAAGTTCATATATTAAGCTAAGATAACAAAATATAGCATAGGTTGGATATCTCAAGTTTAGACATACCAAACTTTTGCAGCCTACACCATTAAAGGATGAAAGTGGAAGGAAAAATTGGAGGGCGATAAGAATGTTGAGATGCTAGAAATTTTTGAGGAAATGGAATTAGAGAAAGGAAGAGATAGAGAAGAATGTTGCATTGTGACCTCTCGGTTGCTAGACAGAGAGAGAGAGTTAGAGAGAGAGAAAACAAGCTAATAAATTCAAAGAATTTTTATCTTTTTGTGTGTTAAACAAGAGCTTGTCATATTAAGAAATCTATGGAATGCATATGCCATCCTTAACACTGTACATGCTAATAGCAAAAGCACAACAATAAAAATTGGTGTTGGAGGAAGGCCATCTGTAATTCCCCGCGCTCAACAAAAAAACAAATAAATAAATAAAGAACAATCTCTCGGTGGTTTCCACCTTTCCCTCCATTATAAACAACCTAGACTAGATATTAGAGTTCCTACTAATTTCCTTACAAGATCAGGGTTTCATTGAATTAAATCTGTCAAGTTTCAATTTGCTGTTAATATTCGAGCAGAGTGCCAGTGAAAGATAAGAAACATAAATTAATTAGGTCAAGTCAGCAAATTGTTTTAATTTACAACCATGTGGTGAAAGTTCTACTTGTGTATTTGAACTTTGAAGCACCAAGCTTGCTTTTGTTCATATGCGAGATCTTACTTTGCATTTCATTGGTAACATGAGCATACTTTGCCTATTGAAGTATTCCTATTTCAAAGGTTTAGGTCTTCTGCTTGTTTGTATGCAATTGTCTATATTCTCTTTTGTTTTGTACCACCTTGTCATTTGAGGTTTTATTTTTTAAATCTTACTACCAAATTTTTTTATCCTGTTTTTAAGGTAACACATTCTGACTTTAAGAAGGCAAAGGATAAAGTGATGTTTAAGAAGAAAGAAGGAGTGCCAGAAGGACTGTATATGTGAAATATCATCTTCAATTACCCCGGCTTCCTTTCTTTTATTATGGTCTTTTTTCTTCTTGTTCTGTGAACTGATGATGTTCTTCGTTTCTATATTGAATTAGAGCTTTATCCATATGCACTTGCTTGGGCAAAGTCGGTTATGGGTCTATGTTATCATGGGATTCTTATCTCAACTACAGTTCAATATAGTTCTTTCAATTTCAAAGACATAATCCTTTTATAAGGGAAGTCCTTGCCAGTCTTTCATTCATATTAATAATATGCATGCTTACGTAGAAATGCTCAATGCTGTCGAATTATTTTAACACGATCAAGCACTGATAAGAACGTGTTTAAATCCTATAGTTACAGCTTAGCTAGTTAAGTTAATTGGGGAATGCATGTGAGGAACCGAATCCGATTATAATGTTAACCAATTGCCTCTCTGAGTTCATCATAATTGATTTCCTTCCTAGTTATACAATAGGCTAATTCTCATATGGAGTAATTATGAAGGACATAACGTGGAGGCCTGAGCAGCTTCGTCTCAAGCTAAAACTGCTGTGCGTGTTATTAGCAGTGCTATTTAGACCAGCCGTCCATATATTCTTACTTAATTCTTACCTGTTTGGCTTGTACCAGATTATAAAGTGATGCTAACAAACTAAACTAGCAATGACGGTAGCTGCCACCAGAGACTCCCCTCGTGTCTTCTTAATCCGCATATTCAATGGCTTTCTATGCCACTGCTACACTTGTTGATGGTGGTGGTTTTGTGTATCATTCATGCCCTCTTTAAGTTTTCTTGGCCGGCGCTTCATGACACCCAAAGCTCTGAGACTTCTTGTCCAAAGCATTTGGCCTCCTGCTCATGTCGGGAAGTGAAAAAGTGATGACCAAAAAAAAAAAATAATGCCTCAAAAATACCAACACCTTAAATAGTAAGCAAGAAGACCCAAATCTACTTCAAAACAAAAACCACAATCTTCCCAAAATGATCAGCACGTTCATGTGTCACTTCCTAATTTCAGCTAACTTTTATAAACAACTTTTATAAACAATAGTAGAGGATTATAACTCTGCACGTATCTAATCTGTATCCTCTACAATCAATTTTTTATGACGTTAAAGGAAATCCTGGTTAAGGTAATTAGGATGATGCTTTTACTACTCAAGTCTATAACGACAACACTGGGTTATAATATGGATTCACAAACAATTTCATTATTTAGATTTATTACAGTAGTCAGTAGGTGCATGTACTAATTTCTTTAACACGAGTCATTTTATTTTGTTGACGTACGGAATCAAAAGTAAATTAACTAAGATCTAAGCAAAGTAGACTTAAACATTACCTAATTAAAATACCCAAAACAAAAAGGTGCATTACTTTTGATAGCTTAGCATTAATTCAAAGTAACACGCCAATTTAAAAGGCAACTAGTATTGTAGGCTGGCGGATGCTATGGTGCACCAACATCAGTTTTGGTGTATGGTACACCACTCATAATCACCTGTTATTACAGGTTAGCCAATTTTTTTTAAAAAACTCCCAAAACTACCACCGCTTGATTTGTCGGCCACGATGTACCACCACGTCCGGCGGCACCGAACGCGACTTGGCCCCGGCCACCGATTGCGAAACGCCGTAAGCAACTCGTACGAGACGCCACACGTCGAGGATGAGCGAGAACGCATGGGTGGTCCACGACGGCATTCGGCCACCATGAACCCGATCTAGAACCCACAACCCATGCCACCGTGAACCTTGGGTGGTGGTTGGCCAAGGTGTTGTTCACGGTGGAAAACAACACGACTTTGGTGCAAAAGGCGGCACGGATTCTCTCGTTAGCTATTCAACCAGGTAAATTCGAGATCCGATCGTCACTGGAGGATGCGGTTCTTGAGGACATGTACCTGGATGACCTTACACGTCTCGGAAAGACTGGTTTGGTTCGGTGGAAGTAGTGATGCGTGTTAACGGTCGCATCGCGCATTTTTTTTTTACGGTGGAGGACGGCGGCCGGAGGTGAAGGGCGGTGGTCGGCGACGAAGGTGCTGTGACCAATCTCAATATGTATTTTTCAACAATCAATACGATGTATGATACACCCTCCTTTGGAGGGTGTATATTAGACAGCACCATTGTAGGCTACCTCGTATCACAAACAAGAATTTGACATGTAGTACACATGATAGGAGACATGTACATGGATATTATGTGTGTCATAAAACAAAAAATTCTCTCGTTAGCTATTCAACCAGGTAAATTCCCCGTCACTGGAGCGGTTCTTGAGGACATGTACCTTGACCTTACACAAAAGACTGATCGTGTTGCTTGAATCAAAATAACATTTAGAAGTATGAAAGCCCAAGCACCAACCAAAATATACCCCAGACTACGAATTTTATGATAAATATGATTGAACAAAGATCATCCTACATCCTTTTTAAGAATGTAGGTACTAGTCATATTATTTTTAAGAGATGTAATTGAGTAAGAGAAAATAATAAAAAAAATATGTATAATAAATAATTTTAGATGAATTGTGAAAAGAGATATATATACTGTTTGATGTAAAAATATAAGAGTTGAATATATAATTAGGGTACACCAATCTCAATGCCCACATGTACGTGAGTAGCATGAATGTGAGTGCAACAACCAATAAAAAAGGTCAACATCCACATTATGACATTATTCTTAAGCGGAAACCCGCTAATGAGAACCAGCACCACACAAATAGATGAAAAGAAAGAAGCAGAGTTAAGGAAAATGAATATCATAAAGTCTGACGACTGAGCATAACCTAAAACTATAGTGCCAGCTTCACGGAAACCATAAGTAGTGCAGTCGTAGCCACCAATTAGTGTATCCTCTTGCCAAACTCCACCCGCTGGGGCTTATTGTTGACTGAAAAGTCATGGTCGCAATCACAGTGGTCACCACCATCAATTGGCCCCGTGTCTTTTTATCTATCCAATTACTTTGGTATAACTGTCCGTTCCCGCCTCTCCAGTTTTTCCCGATCTCTGTCTCGGGACAAAAACTTCATCTGTTCTTGTTCTCTGACGAGAAGCAGAAACTCCTTAAACTCTGAAATTATATTTTAAAAATATTGAAAAATAAAATAAAAAACATATAAAAAGTTATAAATAATTTTAATTTATAATATTAACAAATTAAAACAAGTTATTATTTAGTGATATTTTTTTTACTTTTTTTTTAATTTTAAATAAATATAAAATTAATATTAATGAAAATTAAGGAACAAAATTTTAACACATATATATAATATAATCATTAATAATAATTTAATAATTTTTTAAAGACGAAAATCTCGCGAGACGGGAGATATGTTGTCCGTTCCTATTCCCGCATTTGTTTCGGATAAATTTTAATCTCTACCGTCGTTCTCTCCAATTTTTTTTTTTTTCTAAATTTTAGTCCCCAAATGAGGTGGTCTCCGCAGATATCACCAAATGCCGATAGATTTTGCCATCCCTAAGTATAGCAGGTATGTTGTGCAGAAGTTCTCAAACTTGTTCCATCTACTGGGTTGATGACTTGATGTGGTTCTTCTACTTCATTAACTATGCTTGATGAGGGTGGTGGTTGTTGTGCAGTAGCAGTACCTATATCTGCTGACCTTTGAACTCCAGCTTCAATTAAATTGTGTTCAATTTGAAGGCTTATAAAATCTCTTGGACTGCGCTCCAACACATCCAACGGTGTGAAACCCGTCCTATTCAAAGCGTTTGCCGTTGTTCTCATTTCTGGCAGCCAAAGTAAGTAATTTAACAATTATGATAATTTTATATTAAATATTACATATATTTATTTTTATATTTTATTTAATATTATTTATTATATATATTTTATTTTTTTTATTTTTATTAAATTTAATCCTCTTAAAAAATATCTGAATAGTATCTTCACTTAAAAAAAAAGGTGTAAATAGTACCTTAATTTGTCTGTGCCTCACTGCTAAATGCAGAACGGTGTTATCCTGTTTGTCTTCAGCAAGTAAGAACTGTTGGTCTTCTCTCACTGATTCCACTAGGAATTTCAAGGCCTCCAAATGGTTGTAGTGTTATGCCTAACGTACAAGTGCAGAACAGAGGCATCATCAGTCATCTCTATAAAGGAGTCTGGCCTGGCACTGGTCAACTCCTCGATGGCCCCCATGCGTCCTCTCATTGCGGCAAAGTGGAGAGGAATCTTGTCATCTTTGTCCAGAGTCAAGCAAGTTTCTGAGTCTGTCAGCAACAGAGCCTTCACCACCTCAGTGTGCCCTTCAGCTGAAGCCAGATGAAGAGGGCGACGTCCTTCTGAGTCCACTTCACTGGCTAAACTGGTTTTTCTCTCAAGAAGAACCTCTGACAGAACTCCAAATGTCCAAGCAAAGCGGCTATGTGTAATGGGGTTTCAGTGAAGGGATCCCTTTGGAATTTGGATCAGTATGTTTAAGGTACTTACACATCCATTTAATGATGCTTCATAGAGTTCTCTCATTGTATCAACCTGTAGATTTGTTTTGTTAAGTCCACCTCCATTAGAGGAATATTGAAAATCAAACCGAGTAATATTGATGGTCTTGGTGTCTTGGATACATGGCTCCAAGTCCATGTTAATCTTCAACAGATCTATAAACCATAATCGCCAATATTTGGCTTGCTCCTGGGCCAATTGATATTTGCGCCATGGAGCCATCATAGAAATGACTCAACTGCTTCGATGAGCTACTCCACATCAATGGACACGTGTCATTTATTTCGTTATGTAAGATGAGGATTCTTTTTTCCCGTCTCGATCCTTGGAGAAATTTCTCATTTCCTTATCTTCCTTATGGATTTTCATTTGCAGAATTATTATGCAGGATTAAGTAACTTCACCTTGTAGATATTTGCAGCTTTGCACATCTTCCTTGAAGTTTTGCTTAATTTCATTTTTCTTTGCTTCTAAATTCTGTATACATTGTTTTTCATTTGCATATTTCCTGGTTTCAGTACTTTCTTTATTTCTAAATGCTTCTCCTTTTTTTATCAAAATTAAAAAAATTGCATTTCTTTTGGTGTTTTTTTTTTCTTAAAAGAAAAAACAAAGTTTCATATATATAAATTTATAATGTATCCTCCTTTTCAGACAGGATCACAGTACAGGTTCTAGTATTAATTAATGCCATCGTTGGTTAATTCATTTTGTTTTTTTAAGTCATCTTATTTTCGTTTCATCTTCTTCCAGTAAGATTCGTGAGCTTTGAATGAAAAGGCCTTTCAAGAACTAATTTACCGTATTGATTTTTCTCCAAATGCTGAGAATGTAAGGTAGATGAAGCTTTCATTTTTCTCACTCACTTTCTCTTCTAAAATTTTCTGCCCTTCATATATATGTTGGGTACTGAGCTACTTACCCAGCAATTTTAAACTATGATAATTATCACTAGCTTTAATAATCATTGATGAAAAGTTATAGAGAAATTTCCTTTAAAAAATTTGTGTCACGCTGACTAGGAACTTGATAAAGCTATGTCGGAAGAGGCATTTCGTTAGATCACAGACAAGGTAAACCTGTCTGCTAATTCTGATGTGTACTCTACCCCCCTGCATCTTTTAAACTTTTATGGGGTTGTGAGTCAAATTGATAAACTGAAGTTGTCAATTACCCTTCCTGTTGTCTCTCTGGTTTCCAAATTTTTATCAATTATCAGACAATAAGTGTAAGCATTTGTTGGTTGTTGCTGGAAGAAAATTTTGTGGGAGGACGTTAAATTTGTAAATCTATTAGTAAGAAGAATAATTCGTACGCTAAGCCTAAGCAAGTGGACTTCAATATTTCCTAACTAAAATACCCAATATTTTTTTTTGGTTTTACTTATGATATCTTAGCATCAAAGTAACATGCAAAGGCTCGTATACATAAGGCTATAAAGCATTATTTTTGGCATAAAGTAATTATTTAATATAATATTAGTTGTCACACTTCCTATTTCTTAAAAGCATTACACTATGTGGTTGGTATAAGAGAAAATTTTTGTTATTTGAATATTTGAAATACGATATTTAACTTATATATAGATACAACATAAATTTTAGAATCATACACATGATATACAAAAATAGAGAATCACACCCATATCATATCGGATACGGTATTTCATGGAATGTCGTATTTGCTATGTAAAAAAAAATCATTTTTCATACGAGAAATTTTCTTCTTGTACACATGATGGGAGACACGCAAAGGCGTGTCTAGAAAACGACAAATTCACCCGTTTAGCTGTATATTCTCAATGACTGGACCAGTTCTTGAGGAGAAGCGCCTCTTCTTTATCCAAAAGACTAAGCGGGCTGTTTGAATCAAAGCAATAACTACAAGTACGATACTCCAAGCACCAACCAAAATATAGGCCAGCTTATAAAGTCTATAATAAATATGATCAGGGGTCACCAAGCCCAGTGCCCACATGTATGTGAACAGCATGAATGTAACTGCAACGGTCATAGCAATGGTCAACATCCACATTATGACCTTATTCTTAAGCGGGAACCCGCTAATGAGAAACAACACCACACAAAGAGACGCAAAGAAGGAGATAGTGTTGAAGGACATAAATTTTAGATAGTCTTCTGACCATTCATAACCAACAATTGCAGTGCCTGCTTTACACATACCATAAGTATTGCATTTGCTCCCACTAGATTGTGTATTCTCTTGCCAAACTCCACCAGGTGGGTTCAAAGTCGATTGAAAAGTCATGGTTGCTATCACAGTGGCCACCACCATCAATGTGCCCCGTGTCTCTTCTATCCAATTACCTTGGTATTGTAGGTACTTTGCCCAGAAATTCTCCCATCTTTCCCATCTACTGGGTTGATCATGTGATTCTACTTGACTAGTAGCTATATTTGTAGACCTTTGAACTCCAGCTTCAATTAAAATGTGTTCAATTATAAGGCATATAAAATCTCTTGCACTGCGCTCTAACACATCTAAAGCTGTGAGACCCATCATATTCATAGTGTTTGCTGCTATTCTCATTTCTGGTAGCGAAAGTAAGTATTTTATGGTCTGCAAATTATGTTAAAGAAAACCAATTACTATTGTTCACCCCCACAATGATACCATTCAATTTCGTTATCAAGCAGCAAACAAATATCGAACTTCTTGTCTCAAATTATGTTCCACTTGAATTACTTCCATATGTATAGAATGATTCTTGGATAGGAACTTCCTATCATAGATACTCAAATCAACATTTAATGTGTGTTAATGTATATTAAATCATAATAAAAATTCAAATGTCTCTAACTCTATATAGGAGACGTTTAATATGCTTTATAAATGTTTTTGAGCATTTATGCTCTATGTCATGAAATTAACCATTGATCAGAGAGAGTTTTAGATCAATAGCTAAGAATAAAAAAAAACAACTTATACAACAAGTAATTAGAAAAAATTATAAATTACGAAGTTGGCTTGAGTCTTCCATTGTAAATTACCTTATAGAACATATAAGACGTCTCAATATTGATTTGAGTGTATAGGAAGTTTCTACTAAGAATTTTGCATATATAAAGTATTAGTACTCTACATATATTTAAAAAAAGATAAAAATTAGTTTTAACTTTGAGAGAAATTATCTTTTTTAACTTCTTTAATCTGTTATTATGTATTTATTTTATTATTTATTTATATAATTTAATTGAGTTAATAAATATGTGACAACAAATTAAAGAAATTCAAAGGAGATAACTCCACCAAAGTTAAAGTCAACTTCTATCTTTTTAAAAAAGTGGTAAAATAGTACCTGAATTTGCCTTAGCCTCACTGCTAAATGAAGGACGGTGTTACCCTCTTTGTCTTTGGCATGCAGAAGCTGTTGAGCACCTCTCACTAATTGTATTAGGAATTTCAAGGCCTCAAAATGGTTATACTTAACGCACAAGTGCATAACTGAACCATCACCAGTCATCGTTAGAATGGAGGATGGTTTGGTGATGGTCAATTCCTCAATGACTTCCTTGTGTCCTCTTGATGCGGCCAAGTGGATAGGAAGCTTGTTATCTTTGTCCGGAGTCAAGCAAACATCTGGGTTGGTCATCAACAGAGCTTTGACGACCTCAGTGTGCCCTTCAGCGGAAGCCACATGAAGAGGGCAACGTCCTTCTGAGTCCACTTCACTGGCTAAACTGGGTTTTAAGTCAAGAAGAACCTGACAGAACTCCAAATGTCCAAGCAAAGCTGCTATGTGTAATGAGGTTCCACCGAAAGGAGAGAATGAAACTCTGCCCAAACTAAGAGGATTCAGTGTGTTTAAGGTACTTACGCTGCCATTTAATGATGCTTCATAGAGTGTTGCTGTCATTGTATCATCCTCTAAATTTGGTGTTAACTCCACCTCCATTAAAGGAATAATAATGGAAATCAAACCGAGTAATACTGATGGTCTGTCTTAGATACTAATACTTGGTTCGTAGTTAATTTTCAACAAATATTGATCTACATATGATCTACGCGCTTCTAGAAGAGGAAGAGAATAATTAAAAAATCAAACAGAATTTTATTAAATTTGGTGTCAGCGGATGTGCTGACTTTGTTCCTTTGATTTTATATACGAAGGCCGATTGTCACATTCGGAAATAATAAATCAAATAGCATGCTAATTAAATGATTTTTTTTACATTATTTTTTATATTATTAATTATATTATTTTTTTTTTATTATTTTCTCGCACTTAATTATAATCATTAAAAAATAAGATAAAATATAATGTGAAATAAAAAATAAAAATCATCATTTTTCATTTTTTAATATCCCCGACTGTAGGTCATGTGGGCTTGGCCTTTCATGTAAACCAAAGAAATGAGGAAAATGTCATTTTACATAAAAAAATTAGATATATTACTTTTTATATCATTTGTCAATAATAATTATGATTAAGCGATAAAAATTAAAAGAAAATTTTTGTGATTAAAGTAGAATTGTGATTGTGGTATAAAAAATTGTGCAGAAAAAGTATGGTGAAAAAATTGAAATTAAAGAACTAAATATGTTTTTATTATCGAATCTATTAATCTTAAAATTTTATGACATAACAAATATTTATATAAAGAATTTTAAAATTACTTTAAAAAAATACCAATAAAGAAATCATTGTCAAAATTCTAAAAATTAATATCTATGAGAGAGATATATATTATTCATATTTTACAGTAATTGTTTGCACATCAATATCAATGAGGCAAAAAAGTAAGATAAAATGTGATATAAAATAAAAAATAATATAAGATCATATTTTTTTTTTAATATCCCCAACTGTAGGTCGTGTGAGGTTGATTCAGGATAATTTAACTGCTTTTTTTTTTTTTTGCCTTGTAATGTTGCTTTCTAGTTCTGGGGCTTGGCCTTTCATGTAAACCAAAGAAATAAGGAAAGTGTCATTTTACAATTATTGGTGAAAATGTATTATGGTCCATCATAGAAATGACTTAACTGCTTCGATGAGTGTTAACTTGTATTTATTTCAGGCAGTTTAGTTAGTTAATTATGCCAGCTCAAGTTAGTTAGTTAGTTTCGTTTTCCTTCCTTAGCTATAAATACTTATTGCTTTCATTCTTTTCTTCTCTCATGAATGAGAATTACTCATTTCAGATAAGTTGAGTTTTCTTCTCTCTTTTCATTCATCATTCTCTCATTTCTCTCTGTTTTGCTCTGGCTATGGCTCTTTGTGTGAAAGTTGACATGGTATCAGAGCTCCTTTCCTAGGGGCTCTGCTGCTGCTGCTAACTACTCTGATCTTCTTCTTTTGGATCGAATCTTCTGTTTGTTGCTGGTGATTTGATTCATTTTTCTGCATCGATTGAATGCAGTTTTGTTGAAGAAATTGATTCTTCGGTTTTCTTGAGCTGTTGATTTCTTAAGATTTTCTTTCTGTTTCATCGTGATTTATACGATTGACAGTTTCAATTCAATTCAATTGCCTCTAGAATTGATTTGTGATACAGTTGACCTAGGTGATCCAAATTGAGTTTCAAGATCCTATTATTTTTTTGTTGCTTGCTTCAATCAGTTTCCAATTTTCGAATCAAGATGGTAGAAGTTGTGAATGAAAATGCTGCAAATGCTGAAAATCAAAATGCTGTGACAAATGTAACTATGGATTTCACAAGTCCATATTTCATGATCCAGAATGAAAATCCAGGATCAGTGTTAATTTCTGAATTGCTGAATGGTGCTAACTACCAACAGTGGTCTAGAGCAATGATAGTTGCTTTAAGCTCAAAGAATAAGGAGCAATTTGTTGATGGTTCTTTGCCAAAACCACCAGTTATAGATCCTACTTACAAAATGTAGTGCAGATGCAACAAACTAGTGTTTTCATGGTTGATTCACTCACTGGATTCGTCCATCAAGCCAAGTGTGCTGTGGATGGAAACTGCAAGTGAGGTGTGGAAAGATTTGAAGAAGAGATTCTATCAAGGTGGTATATTCCGCATTTCTGACCTACAGGAAGAGATCTACCTACATAAACAAGGTGATTCCTCCATAATCATTTACTTTACTCATCTAAAAGGACTTTGGCAGGAATTGGAAAATTTTAGGCCAATTCCTTCATGTAATTGCTAAGTGAAGTGTTCCTGTGAATTAATTCCTACAATAAAGTCATATCAAAAAAATGATTATGTGATAAGGTTTTTGAAAGGCCTTAATGAGCAGTATTCAGCAGTTAAGTCCCAAATCATGCTGATCAAACCACTACTTGACATTGGTGAAGTGTTCTCTATGCTCACTCAACAAGAGAGGCAAATGGGAATGGCTATTGAAGAATCCAAGATACTAATGAACACCACCAATGAAGGGAATAACAGAGGAAGAGGCTATGGTTATAGAGGAAAAAGCTCATATTCAGGAGGTAGAGGAGGTAATGGCAGAGGCCAAAATGTAAAATACTGCACATATTGCAACAGAAATGGACACATGATAGACACATGCTACAAAAAGCATGGATATCCTCCTGGATACTTTCAGAATTTTCAGAAAAATAGTGCCAACAATTGTGTCATGGATGATGAGATTGAAGAGGATGAGAGATCTGTAAGATCTTTCAAGTTGAAAGAAGAAGCAGATGAAGGCTCAAAACTCAGCTTCACACCTGAGCAACATAAGGCTATTCTGGCCATGCTGCAGCAAGGTTCTGCAAGTCACAATGCTAATCACATTGTCACTCATCAGTCAGAGAAATCAGGTACTCTATGTGCTGCTATAAACTCTTTAACTTGTGATAATTGGATCTTAGACATAGGAGCCACAGACCATATGTGTCACTCCTTATCATTATTTCAATGTTACAAAAGAATTAGACCTATTCTCATTAAGCTACCAGATGGATCACAAGTGTCAACTTCTATAGCAGGCACATTTGTGTTAAATGATACACTGTGCCTCACAGATGTTCTCTTTATACCTAAGTTCACTTTCAACCTCATTTCTGTTTCAAGAATGGCTAAAGCAAATGACTGCAAGCTGACTTTTGATTGTAATGCCTGTCATGTACAGGACAACATTACATTGAAGATGATTGGTACAGCTAGATTAACTGATGGCTTATACACACTCAACTCAAAGGCAGGAGCATCATTTACATTTCATTCTCATTCTGTAAATGCTATAGAAACTAATAATACTTGTATTTGGCATTTAAGATTAGGCCACTCTTCTCATGAGAGACTAGTTCAATTGAACAAAGACTTTTCTTTCATCAAATGTAATAAAAGTAGTTTGCCTTGTGATGTCTGTTATATGGCTAGGCAGAAGAGACTTCCCTTTCCTCACAGTACTAGTAAGACTAATGCACCATTTGAGTTGTTGCATATGGATATTTGGGGACCTCTCTCAACCCCCTCAATGCTTGGCCATAAATATTTCCTAACTATGGTAGATGACCACACTAGACACACTTGGATATTCTTTATGAAGCTAAAGTCAGAAACAAGAACTCATGTTCAGAATTTTGTTGCTTTGGTAGAAACTCAGTTTCAGACCAGAGTTAAATGTATAAGATCTGACAATGGAAAGGAGTTTTTTGTAACACCCCAAATTTCCTATCTCTTAAACAATAATTTTGACAGTTAACAGAATTTTACTGTTTAGTAATTTCTGTGTACTGTAAAATTATTTTGTTTATTCCGTCAGCGTATTTGATCGTTTTGAGTGATTTACTCCGCGTCAGGAAAATAAAAATTTTCGGACCAGGAAAAACTTTACGTAATTTAATTTTTACCATTAGGTAATTATTTTACGTAATCTGATTTGATATTTGTGCGTTTTCTAATATTTGTGATTTTTGTGGATGATTATGAATTTTTTTGACTGTATGTGGGCTCAGGTGGTCCTATGTGGGCCCATGTGACCTTATGTGGGTCCAGTGGGTCATTTTAAAAATTTTTCTACGCATAGTAAAAATTTGTACTTGCTTTTAGACGGAGACGAGGAGATCTTACTAAACCCGAATCCGAAATAGTTTTATAAAATTTCAGATCTTGTGTTTTGTCGTATTTATTTATCTATCGATAAAAATACAGTAAATATATTTTTTTTCGTGGGGTTTTAGCAGATAAAAATATAAATTAAATTATTTAAGTCAACCTTAGTGGTTTGGATATCCACCATTGATTTAATTAATGATGGAGACTTGATCTTGATTTAATCAACGGTGGAGATTTGATCTTAAAAGTGAATAAGATCATTTATACCCGTTAGATGGAGATTAAATCAAGGGTAGAGATTTTGTCATATAAAGTGACTATGACCATTTGTAACCATTGGATTTAGAAGTAATCAATGGTGGAGATTTGGTCTTGTAAAGTAACAAGGACCATTTATGACCATTGGATGAAGATTTAATCAATGGTGAATATTTAGTCTTAAAAAGTGACAAAGACTAATTATAACCTTTGGATTAAAAGTTTGAAGGAGCAATCTTGACCCTCAATTTTGGAGACACATCTAATGGCTTAGATTTCAAGAAGGAAAAATCTAATGGCCTAGATTAAGTCTTCTAAAATCAAAAGTCTACCTAAATCCTAACCATTGAATTAATCAATGGCTAGAAATGCTCCAAATGGTGGCTAATTATTATGGCCATTTATTGAATGCACAAGGAGAAGCATGCATGGAAGGGATGATTTTGGATTGTTTAGAAGACATTTTTGAAAGCCTTTTTAGTAAAGAAAAAGTTTCATGTCATTATTATTAGTCTTAAATGTTTCATCATAATTGATCATTATTGATCAAATAAGCACTCAAGAAGAATGCAAGAAGGGGGGCTACGGTTGTGGTCTGAATTTAGGAGCTTTGAAGACTACAATTGATCACCTTTGGTCATTATTGATCATTCATTCTTGTCTCCAAAATTATCAAGAACCAAAACACAAAAGTTTTCTCTCCATTTCTCTCCTTCTTCATGTTTCGGCCAAGCACTTCAAGAACACCTTCCATCACTTTTTAATTTCATCCAACTTGATTTTCTAAACCTAAACACCATTCTAAGAACATCTCTAGTTATGAGTTTTTCCAAAATCATTCATCTTGGGCTTCAAATCCAAGCTTCAAGTTTCTATCAAAAATCAAAAATTTCATCTTTATTCTTCAAGAGAAACCATTCGGTCAAGACCCCTAAAACCACTCTCCAATCTCTTTTTATTTCATCCAACCATAGATCTTGAATCTACATGATATTCTAAGCAACTTTCATGTTGGAGACTTTCTCTAAATCATTCATCTTCAAGGAGTTTCTTCAAGATCCATGTTATTGGGTTTTTGAGGTGAAGTATAAGAAAACTCCATTTCTTCTCTCTTTTTCATGATCTAAACTATGTTTGATCCATGGTTTTCTTAATCAAGCTTAGTATACTAATTTTTATGTATTTTATTTTGTATTTGAGAAGCTCTTGGTGATGAAGGACTTAGAAAAAAAAGCAAAACAAAGAGCTTTTGAGGATCTTCAAGAGGTAAGAGGGAGATCCATCTCACCAACCAAGCATGGTGATGAGAGATGGTTATATATTTGATGGATGTTGAATCCATGTGAGGATTCATATCCATGGTCATGTAATTAATTTGTGGGTATTTATGAGCTTTGATTATTTGCTTATTCTTGATATGCTTTGCATGAGTTTATGACTTTGATGGTATGCTTATACTATGCATGATTTATTGCTTTGATTATGGTATGCTTATAATATATATTTGAATATGTATGTATATGCCATGATTTGATGATGGAAAGAAAAATCAATTCTTGGCTCCAATGGCCAAAGAATGACTACGGTTTTGGCACCCAAGGTTAGGGTTCCATGTTGAAATTTTTCAAGAACAAGGAAATTGATTTGTTTAATGAAAATTATGAAGTGGAGAAAAATGAATTTTCTTGGTTCTAAAGGCTATGGAATTTTCGGTCAAGACACCTCAACATAGGTGTTTATAACTTAAGATTTTCATGAAAGATTAAAAATTGGATTGATTTGAAGAGTATGGAAAATAAACAAAAGATATGTTTTTTTTTCAAGAGAACAAGAACATGGTTTTGAAGGATTTTTATTGATTTATTTTGTGTAAAA
Organism: Ormosia emarginata; assembly: GCA_029884605.1. Classification (NCBI taxonomy): domain Eukaryota; kingdom Viridiplantae; phylum Streptophyta; class Magnoliopsida; order Fabales; family Fabaceae; genus Ormosia; species Ormosia emarginata. The sequence continues at coordinate 17,428,560 of JAQQTP010000080.1, read as the reverse complement.
AGTTTCTAAGTGTTTTACTAAACATGAGATTTAAATGAAAATAGCAATGGTAATTTTAAGGATTTGCAAAGAAAGTGAAAAAGGATTTGTAAGGAAAGAAAAAATGAATTTGAACAAATGGGTTTGGATTTTATGACCCTCGGTATTTCGGTTTTGAAAACAAAGAATTTTTAATGGTTTTGTTTGTGTAAAACCATATCAATTTAGAAGAAAAATATTTGATGGCTTCAATGGCCAAAGACTCTACGATTTTTGGAGGTTGGAATAATTTTGATTTTATGAAACAAAGTAATTTTAAAGTGGAAACGAAATGTTTGAACAAAATGTTTTAGTATAAGGATTTTAGAAAGGGAATCAAAGTATTTTATCACTTGAGAAATAAACTTTCATATGAAAATGAAAAAGAAAAGTTGCAAGGGTTTAAATCTTAATTTGTTTTGAAGAGAATTGATTTGAAAAAAATGGAGAATATAATGGTATTTTGAAAATTTACTAACGTATAACTTATTTTCAAGTTTTGAAATACGTTAGAAAATGTTAAGTTTTGAAACGTTGATTTACATCAATGGAAAAGTGATTTTTGTGAATTATATTTTGAAAAAGAATTTCTTGAGTAAAAACTATGGAAAAATATTTTCTTGAGTAAGAAAATATATTAAATGAAGTATAAAGTTATATTATTTTGAGAAAAGTTAAAAAGGAATTTTTAAAGGTCAAGAAATATTTTCGTAATGAAATTGTGGTGAAAAATATTTACGTATCTTAAAAACGTGATTTTTAAGTTATGTGATATGAAAAAATATTTCTATGTGATTTTAAATACGTTGAAATATTTATACGCGATTTGAATTTATGTTTAAATATTTTTACGTGATTTGAACTACTGTTGATAAATCACTACGTGATTGAATAGCGATAGAATATTTTTTTATGCGATTGTGAAAATGGGAAAAAATTGTTATGAGATTTGGAAAGTGTTTTAAATATTTTGAGAATGATAGAAAATGATTTACGTAACGTAAAAGAATGATTTTTAAGTTACGCGATTTTGAAACAGTGAAAAAATACTATGCGATTTGAGAAACGTATGTTTTTACGCGATTGAGAAAAATGTTAAAAATTAGTACGTGGTTTAAAAGTGCAACAGAAGAGTTGCAACATTTTGAAAACGTAATAGAAATGTTACGAAATTTTGTAAACGTAACAGTAGTGTTACGGTATTGTAAAAACGTAATAAAAACGTTTTAGAATTTTAAAAACATAACAAAAGTGTTACGGTATTGTGAAAATATAAAAGAAGTGTTATGGTATTGTGAAAACATAACGAAATGTTTTGGATTGTGAAAACGTAATTGAAATGTTACGCGATTGTGAAAATACGATAATAAGTGTTTTACTATTTATGAAAGCGTGATAACATGATTTTATTTGTTGAAAGTACGATGATATGATTCTTGTTGAACCGGTGTCCATTCATAATTGTTTGTGAGAAAATGACATATTTGTCTGTGATTGGATTTAGTACATTATACATGCATTGGAATGGTCCGATGAGAATTTGGATATGGCTGATTGCTGGGAGAAACACACCTCTTGAGTGGGTGCGATATGCGTAGTGTAGGTCACTTGTTGACCTTGGGGGCATAGGGGTGCGGGTTGCTTACACGGGTGGTTGGTCGCGCTTTTCCGTAGGTTAGACCGATGTAACACGCCGATGATCCCGACCGAGACACTATTCTTATTCAAGATCGATAAAAATCATGTATATCTTTAGATGTGCAAAAAATCAAAATGAGGATTATAGCATGTGGTTCGAGGCATGTGTGTACCGAAATCAGATCTTTTCGATCATTTCCCGACCGAGTTTAGCTCCATGGAGTAGAAATCGAGTCTTGTGTACATGCATAATCGAACACTTATATCGTATGATATATTAATTGAGAAATATTGGCTATGACAACTGTTTTGAATACTTGGATTGATATATGATTGGATGATGATAGTTGATTAATATTGAATATATTATTGGAAGTTTGGTATGATATCCTGTATGATATTCTTATTTGTGTTATCTTTGTCTTTGCCATGTTGGTATTGGTGTAGGTGATCTCACCTCTTTGTTATGTTGTTTTGCTTTGTCTGTCTTGTTAAAATCAAATAATAGAAGGATCGAGTTGTCTTAGACATAAAATGGATACTCGAGAGATTGATGAAAACATTGAAGAGTGGTCAAATATCAAGTTCGAAGGTGTTCGAGTAGACAAGGAGTAGAGTTCGATGCAACAAGTTTGGATACAAGATAAGGAATGGGTATGTTAAGTTTTATCGTTAGTGTTATACCGTGCTATTTAGTAGGACCCGTCATGGGGGGTTTGCTTCTTGTTAAAAAAAAAGAGTCTGTTAATTTTATATTTCTCTTTAAATTGTGAAATATAAATTGGTGTCAATATTGTATATTAATCAGTTTAAATATATTTTCAAAAATACTTATGGATTTCAGTAAGTTTATGTTTCAGTAAAGAAAGAAATTTTAAAACTCATCTTTTTATAACTCAAACTTTGTGTGAACTTCTTTTCAGATTATGAGTCGGGAGTCAGACATGTGATACCCTAGGGAGGGTGTTACATTTTTGCTGCATGATTTTTACAATAAAAAGGGAATTTTTCATCAAACCACTTGTGTGGAAACTCCACAGCAGAATGGAATTGTGGAGAGGAAACACCAGCACATTATGACTGTAACCAGAGCACTCATGTTCCAATCAGGTGTTCCAAAATGCTTCTGGGCACAAGCTGCTAGTCATGCAGTATTTCTGATCAACCGAATTCCCACACCTTACTTGGACAACAAGTCACCCTTCCAGATGCTGTACAACACTCTACCCGAATTGGAACACCTCAAAGTATTTGGCTGTTTGAGCTATGCCTCAACACTACCAAGTCACAGACAAAAACTAGACACAAGATCAAGAAGATGTGTGCATATTGGCTTCAAACCCGGAACCAAAGGTTATTTACTCTTTGATCTTAAAAATCGAGAAATACTTCTGTCTAGAAATGTTTCATTTTATGAGGATATTTTTCCTTTTCTGAGAAATAGACATGACACACACTACCAAAACACCACACCTTTACCAATTCCCTCACCCTTTGATCCATGGCTTAACATAACATCACCACAACCTTTTTCTACCACCAATCTACCATCAATACAGACCACCCTGCCACCTTCACCAATCCATGTCTCTCCTAACAAAGAACCCTCCATCACCTCTAAACCAAAACCTGCCACAACATCAAATATCCAACCATAACCCCAACCAAAACTCTTCTGACCAAACCAATATATCACCTCTACCACCTCCTCGAACATCTAACAGAACCAGAAAAATTCCAACTTACTTACAGGATTATCACTGCAACATAAAAACAGCAAACCAAATCATCTCCACTACCACATATCCCATTTCTCATCACCTAGACTATGACCTGTGAATGCATGTGTCATGAAGCATGTCGATTAGTTTTTGATGATAACAAAGACAAAGATGAAGATCAAAGAACGAAAGAGAAAACCAAGATCAAAGGAAGAAATCAAGAGGTTTAGATATAGACATTATAGTACATCAATGTTAAATGCTCCCAAGATATCTCAAATGGTTTTTTAAAAATGATTTGAATCAATATGGTTTTCAAAGATCAATTCCTAAAAGAGAACTTCTTTTACCTTGGATCATGCCAAACAATGTTCTATATTGTTTAATCCATGTTTTCTAAAGTTAGGAATTATATAAATCTGTTTTAAGGCTTGAAAAATGAGTTTAAAGTATAGTGTAATCGATTACAAGGTTTAGTAATCGATTACAAGCCAAACAAAGCCTTGTAATCGATTACACCATCCCCGTCAATGTCGATTACAGAAAATCGAGAAACGTGTAATCGATTACACCAAGTCATGTAATCGATTACGATGTTCCCGAAAGCCAAGAACACGACCAAAAGGGCCATGTAATTGATTACATCAATATTGTAATCGATTACCATGAAGTCGAGAGAAGCGTGTAATCGATTACACAAGTCATGTAATCGATTACCACAAGCCCAGAAAGCCAAGAACACGTTCTATCTTCCATGTAATCGATTACCAAACCCTTGTAATCGATTACCAAGGTTCTGACATGCTTAACGGCTATATTGAAAGCATTAAATGCTTGGCTTTAACCACCCCCAACGGTTCTTTTAATGAATGGGCTTTAAATACAATTGTTGGGGCATCATTAAGGGTTGTTCTTGAACCTAAAAACATCATAGCAACACATCAAACGAGAATCAAACTCTGAAATCACTCATTGCTCTGTTTTTGTCCAATCTTTGAGATATCTTTTGTGAGCATTATTAGAGCTTCAATTTGTATCATTTACTCTAGTGAGAGTTTCTCTATATCAATCCTAATTTCTGTATAAGAGAGAGAGGGTGAGGTATCCCTTCAATTTGTAAAGGGTGAGGCATCCCTTTGTTTGAAGAGACTCAAGCTCAAGGGTGAGGCATCCCAAGGAGTTGAGGGCTCAAGTTTGTAAAGGTAGTCAAGCACTTATTGAAGCTTGAAGATATAGTGGAAAATCTCAAGTTGTTGCTTGGGGACTGGACGTAGATCACAAGTGGATTGGTGATCGAACCAGGATAAACGATTGTGTTTGCTTTCTCTAAACCCTTCTCTTTATTTAGTTTACTGTTTTATTGAATTGATTGGATATTGTCTCCTTTGGCTATCACATTTATAAGTAAAAGTGTTTATCTCATTCATCCAATTATCTTCAATTAGTCAATAGCTTCAACGAAAATCAATAGTCAAGTGTTTTGCGAAAGAATTACGAACTTGTTTTATAAACTCAATTCACCCCCCTCTTGAGTATTGAAGCCACTTGGTAACAAATGGTATCAGAGTTAGACTATTGTATAAAGAGTTTAGCAGCTTCAAGAGAAGTGATGACTTCAAATGGTTTTTCAAATGAAAGTTCTTCTCTTTATAAACCTCCCTTTTTTAATGGGGATGGGTATACTTATTGGAAAGAAAGAATGAAAATTTTTATTGAAGCTATTGACTTGGATGTGTGGGATGCTATTGAAAATGGTCCCTTTGTACCCACACAAGTTGTAAATGGTGTAAGAATTAATACACCAAGAAGTGAATGGACGGATGATGATAAAAAGAATGTCCAATATAATTTGAGAGCCAAAAACATCATTACCACTGCTTTGGGGTATGATGAGTTTTTTAGAGTCTCAAATTGTAAATCCGCAAAAGAAATGTGGGATACCCTACAAGTAACTCATGAAGGTACTAGTGAGGTAAAACGATCTCGAATAAACACTCTTACTCATGAATATGAATTGTTTAGAATGAATCAAGGTGAGAGTATTCAAGATATGCAAAAGAGATTTACTCACATTGTTAATCATCTCATCTCATTGGGAAAGACATTCCCTAATGAGGATCTTATTAACAAAGTCTTAAGATGTCTAAGCAGGAATTGGCAACCCAAAGTTACGGCTATTGTGGAATCAAGAGACTTGTCAACAATGTCTCTAGCCACCCTATTCGGAAAGCTTCAAGAACATGAGCTGGAACTAAATAGGCTCAATCAAAGTGAAGAGCATGATAAAAAGAAGAAGGGAATTGCACTCAAAGTCACCTCTTCCATACTTGAAGATGATGATGAAGATGGTGAAGAGGATGCTGAAAATATTGAACTAAGTGAGGAGAATCTTAGTCTCCTTGTGAGAAAATTCGGAAGATTCCTAAAGAAAAAGGGATTTCAAGGAAGACCACCATTTCCTCAAAAGAAGGCATATCACAAAGGAGAAGGATCCTCTACTTCTCCAAAATGCTACGAATGCAGAAAACCGGGGCATATGAAAATAGAGTGTCCTATATATCTCAAGAAGACGGAGAAGTTTGAGAAAAGACCCTCCAAGGAAAAGAAAGGAAGAAGAGCATACATAGCTTGGGAGGACAATGACTTAAGTTCTTCCGACGAGTCGGAAAATGAAGAAGCCCATCTTTGCCTCATGGCTCAAGGAGAAAAAAGTGGAGAAAGCGATACCAAGGTAACCTCTTCTAACCTAGAACCTCCACCTACTTATGATGAATTGCAAGATGCCTTTCAAGAATTGCATGATGAATCTTTGAGACTCACTAAAATGATTTTGTCTTCAAATAAAACAATCTCCCTATTGACAAACAAGGTTTCTACTTTAACTAAGGAGATAAATGAACTTAAAATTGAAAATGAGACCTTAGGACTCATAGATGCTAATTCATCATGCATGACTTGTTCCTCACATGATGATGCATCCATATCATTACCTTGCTTATCATGTAAAGCTTTTGAAAAAGAAATTGAGGACTTGAAAAACACTCTTGCAAAATTTACTATGGGAAGAGATAATTTGAACATATTACTAAGTAAACAAAGGTGTGTTTTTCAAAAAGCCGGATTGGGATACAATCCAAATAGTCATCAAAAATCCTACAATAATTTCTTTGTTCCATCTAGAACATCAAGTACCCCCTTTATCAAATGTTTTCATTGTGGAAAGAAAGGGCATAGTGCATCAACATGCAATGTAAGGAAGAAAATCAACACCAAAGTAGGAACTAAAATGATTTGGGTTCCTAAAGGCACCTTGCCTAACTCTAACACACAAGGACCCAACAAAACTTGGGTACCAAAAGCCAAAAATTGAAATGTGTTGTAGGTGTGCTTGGTGGACAAGAATGGACTTTGAAATCTCAAAAGTGGCTGCTGCAAGCACAAGATCAGGAAATACTCCAAAGTTCTCTCCCTTGTCTCCATGAAGTGTGGACTTGAAACCCTTGGATAAGTAGAGATTTGTTATATGTTTTTACTTGCTTTGAAGTAGTGCTTTTCTAGCTTTATATCTTGAAAATATCTCTATATGTGATAATATGCTGGATAAGTTCACTTCTTGTTTGAAATAACATATTTGATGTAAAACATCCTTGAACTTGGCTTATTAGATCAATCATGCATCTAAACTCTTGACTTGTATAATCTCATTTCTGCTGCATAATGAACTTATTTGCTGCATAAAATGCAATCTTGCTGCATAATGCATGATTCTACTGCATAATCTGCGATCTTCTGCAAAATGATGCATACCTTGTCTCTCTTGTTGTATAAAGTCACAATCTTCTACATAATCTGTCTTCTTGCTGCATAATTTGAAATTTGCTGCTTAATATAGTGTTTTTACCGCACAACCACCTTGATTTAATCAATTTTGAATCCAATATTGACTTGAGCGTCGGAGATTTCCCCAAAGTTATTTTGCAGGTGCTCCTTCATGTCAAAAATCTCCAAGAAACTCAAAAGTATCACAAATCCATCCAAATGGGGTAATTCTTGGTAAAAGTAGCAATCTTGTATGATTAAGTGTTTTGGATAAAAAATCTGTGTGAATTACATGCCTAAATGATGTTTGAAATTGATTTAAGATGCTTTGCAATCAACTTGAATGGTTTAAAATTTGATCCCTAACTGTTTGAAATGCAAAATCTGTGTTTTTGTAAGATGGTAATCGATTACAAGACCTTTGTAATCGATTACAAAAAGGTTCGTTACAAGTAATCGATTACAAAAAACGTGTAATCGATTACATTGAATCCAGAACTGGTAATCGATTACACATATCTTGTGTCGATTAAAGGTTTCAGAAAAATATTTGTAATCGATTACATTGAAATTGTAATCGATTACAAGGGAAAACAGAAGGCGGTGTAATCGATTACACAACCCATGTAATCGATTACAGAGGGGTTTAAAAGGCTTCAGACGTGCGAAAGGTCACTTATTCTAAAGTTTCAACCTTTTCCTCTCCTCTGCTCTCACGAAGCTCTCATCTCCCAACTCTCTCCTTTTCACTCAAGCCTCCACCAAATCCTTCCATTTCACCTTCCTCTCACTCGAAATCCCTCTCCTCACACAACCCAATCATCAAATCCCATCACAATCCACTCCATTCTCTCACCCACTACCTTCGTTCTTCTCTCTCTTCATCCCCCACGAGCTACACACCTCCAAATACCCCCAAACACTCACCAAATCTCACCTCCACTCATCCATGGCTGACCCATCCCAACGTGCCAAACGTGCAAGGACAGGGGACCACTGTTGGTGAGTCCTCCAAAGGTTTCTTCCACGTAACATTTCGGCTTGGACCTCACGAGGCACTTCTCCACCACCAAGAAGGCTGAACTCTTCGGGAAGAACTTCCACCGAGGAAGCTCATCTCCCGAGGTATCTCACACAATCTTTCGCACCGGTGAACCCCCAGTGTTTCCAACTGATTGAGAGGCTGGGCTTGCTTGGGTTCTTCAAATTCGAGAAAGCCATTTATCCCAACCTGGTTCGTGTGTTCTATGCTAACCTGAGGTATGAAGATCACTGCCTGATATCTGAGGTGAAGAAAACTCAGATTAAGATCACAAGGGATGATTGGTGTCGCTTGACCAAGCTTGTGTATGATGGGACAAGCTTCTATGGCAACGAAAATGCTTGGGGTGATGAGTTTGAGTATAAGAATGCTCTGATGTCCCTGATTCGCTCCGGCTACGTGCTTCCCAGGAACAACAAAAGAGTTATGGCGACTGGCCTAACAATGGCGAACAGGGTACTCCATTATTTGGTGGTTAGAAGCTTAATTCCCAGAGGCGGGAATTATTCTCGTGTTTTTATGGGATGATGTTGTGGTCTTGTGGGCCATGACCACCGGTGGGCCAATCAATCGGGCTAATTACATCATTCAAAGCATGTTTGGATGTGAAGAAGAAGAAGAAAACTCTTGCCCGCCCTATGCCATGTTGGTGACTTGCTATCCTGGAGCACTGTCGCATCTCCTTGGCTGAAGAATCCAAGGATACCAGCTCCAAGGGACCCCAATCCATTGGCCTGCACACCTTGAAGAAGCTTCAGCTGAGCAAGGTCGATGGACGCTAGTACTATTTGGCACATGGTAGCTATGGGCACATTCCTCATGGTCCGGAGAGTGATGATGAGGATGAGGACGTGCAGCCTGCACCAGCTCCCCCAGCTTCAGCCACATTGGAGCTTCTACTGCAAGAGATGCAGAGTTTGGCTACCACGGTGGATACCAGGATGGACCGCATTGAGCGTGATCGGTGGATCATCTCGAGCTTAGGATGGACTACTCCGATCGGGTGAGCTTGCGCCATTCGTTCGCATCCGGAGGGCCCCAACACACGCCGCACCATCCACCTCCTCTCTGCTCCTCCCGCTTATTCAAGCTCCACTATCGTTTGCTGATCCTCTGCCACCCACTGGAGTTCCCTGCGAGAATGAGGAGCTCCTTGGTTCTCGAAGACGACCTTGATCTTTTGAGACGATGACGTGGACCTTGGAGATGTTGTCAGCTCGATGTGTAGAAATCGATAGCGAGGCCATCGATAGTGATCATGGACCTCTGCCATGATAGTTTCTTTGATATTTGATTGTATATAGAATTTGGAAATACTTTATATATAAAAATCAGTTGGTTCTTTTGATGTTTATTGCTTTTCTGAATCATCTTGATATATTATTGTTTATATACATATGAATGATTGATTATGATCTCTTGTCTGAGCCACATTGTTCTCTCATTATGTTGTTGTTGGGAAATCATGAAAAGCGAGAGGAAATGCTCACCTAAATTTCCGCTTAATGATAATGTGTTTTTGATAATGCCAACGGGGAGAGATTAAAACTTGCATTAGTACGGGGGAGTTTGATTTAACGCTCTTACATAAATATTTCACTAACCCTATTTGTGCATACATTACGGGAGAGAGTTGCGCTTAAATCTCTGATATACATATATATATATATATGCAATTGTTTCTCTTCCTTTCAATGTTCAGATTGTCATCATAAAAAAGGGGGAGAATGTGAATGCATGTGTCATGAAGTATGTCGATTAGTTTTTGATGATAACAAAGACAAAGATGAAGATCAAAGAGCGAAAGAGAAAACCAAGATCAAAGGAAGAAATCAAGAGGTTTAGATATAGGCATTATAGTACATCAATGTTAAATGCTCCCAAGATATCTCAAATGGTTTTTCAAAAATGATTTGAATCAATATGGTTTTCAAAGATCAATTCCTAAAAGAGAACTTCTTTTACCTTGGATTATGCCAAACAATGTTCTATATTGTTTAATCCATGTTTTCTAAAGTTATGAATGATATAAATTTGTTTTAAGGCTTGAAAAATGAGTTTAAAGTATAGTGTAATCGATTACACATTTTTAGTAATCGATTTTTACAATAAATAGAAGCCTTGTAATCGATTACAGCACCATCCCTATAATCGATTAACTCCACGAGAAATGGAATTGTGTAATCGATTACACCAAGTCATGTAATCGATTACCATGTTCCCAAAAAGCCAAGAACACGACCAAAAGTTCCAATGTAATCGATTACATCAATATTGTAATTGATTACCATGAAGTCAGAGGCGTGTAATCGATTACACAAGTCATGTAATCGATTACCACACCTTAAAGCCAAGAACATGTTCTATCTTCCATGTAATCGATTACAAACCCTTGTAATCGATTACAAGGTTCAACATGTATTTGGCTATATTGAAAGCATTAAATGCTTGGCTTTAACCACCCCCAATGGCTCTTTTAATGAATGGGCTTTAAATACAATTGTTGGGGCATCATTAAGGGTTGTTCTTGAACCTAAAAACATCATAGCAACACATCAAACGAGAATCAAACTCTTCACTCATTGCTCTTTTTTGTCCAATCTTTGAGATATCTTTTGTGAGCATTATTAGAGCTTCAATTTGTATCATTTACTCTAGTGAGAGTTTCTCTATATCAATCCTAATTTCTGTATAAAAGAGAGAGGGTGAGGTATCTCTCCAATTTGTAAAGGGTGAGACATCCCTTTGTTTGAAGAGACTCAAGCTCAAGGGTGAGGCATCCCAAGGAGTTGAGGGCTCAAGTTTGTAAAGGTAGTCAAGCACCTATTGAAGCTTGAAGATATAGTGGAAAATCTCAAGTTGTTGCTTGGGGATTGGACGTAGATCACAAGTGGATTTGTGATCGAACCAGGATAAACGATTGTGTTTGCTTTCTCTAAACCCTTCTCTTTATTTAGTTATCCAACCATTGAATTGATTGGATATTGTCTCCTTTGGCTATCACATTTATAAGTAAAAGTGTTTATCTCATTCATCCAATTATCTTCAATTAGTCAATAGCTTCAACGAAAATCAATAGTCAAGTGTTTTGCGAAAGAATTGCGAACTTGTTTTATAAACTCAATTCACCCCCCTCTTGAGTATTGAAGCCACTTGGTAACATGACCATCTATCACCTCCTCATAAGCATTTTTCTCTCACCATCTCATCCTCAACTGAACCATCCACTTACCAAGAAGCTATCCAATACCCATCATGGAGAGCAGCCATTGATTCTGAACTAGTTGCACTTCACAAAAACCAAACCTGGACCCTAACCAAATTACCACCTGATAAACCTCTTGTTAGTTGCAAATGGCTGTTTAAACTCAAATATAATGCTGATGGTTCTGTGGAAAGGCATAAAGCCCGCCTGGTTGCTCGAGGGTTTACCCAAACTGCAGGGCTTGATTATCTTGAAATATTCAGCCCAATGGTCAAAATGACCACAGTGAGACTGCTCCTTTCTCTGGCAGCCTCTTTAAACTGGTTCATACATCAGTTGGATGTGAATACAGCCTTTCTACACGGTGAACTACTTGAAGATGTGTGTATGCAACTACCACCAGGCCTTAAAGTATCCGATTCATCTTTGGTTTACAAATTACAGAAATCTTTATATGGCCTGAAACAGGCTAGTCGCCAGTGGAATGCCAAGCTCACTGAGACACTCATCCTCTCTGGTTATGCTCAGTCTCGGGCAGATTACTCACTTTTTACTAAAAAGACATCCACTGGTTTCACTGCCATACTGATCTATGTGGATGACTTGGTCCTTGCAGGGGATGATCTACATGAAATCCAGCTACTCAAAGCACTACTTGACCAAAAATTCAGCATCAAAAATTTGGGTGAGCTGAAGTATTTTTTGGGCTTTGAAGTAGCTCGATCCACTAAGGGAATATCCTTGTATCAACGAAAGTATTCCCTGGACTTATTGCAGGACACTGGGTTATTGGGGTGCAAACCTTGTTCAACACCCATGGACCCCAAAATAAAACTCAGTAAAGACACTGGCACACGGATAACTGATCCTTCCTCATACCGCAGGTTAATTGGGAAATTACTCTATCTTACTCACACCCGGCCTGACATTTGCTATGCTGTGAGTAGATTGAGTCAATTTCTTGACAGTCCTACTGATTGTCACCAACAGGCAGCACACAGGGTCCTCAGGTATATCAAAAATGCCCTAGGAACAGGTATCTTTCTTCCTGCAAAATCAGATATGTGCCTTCGTGGGTTTACAGATTCAGATTGGGGTGCCTGTCCCGACACCCGCAGATCCATCACAGGCTTCTGTTTCTTCCTTGGTGATGCCCCCATATCATGGAAAAGTAAGAAACAAACAGTCGTATCTCGTTCCTCAGCTGAGGCTGAGTATCGAGCTTTGGCTCAAGGCACATGTGAGGCACAATGGTTGCTATACTTGCTGAAAGATTTACACATTGTTCATCCCAAACCTGTGGCCATTTTCTGTGATAACCTTTCTGCCTTACACATCGCAGCCAATCCCGTTTTTCACGAGCGAACCAAGCACATTGAGCTTGATTGCCACCTTGTCCGCGACAAAGTTCTGACTGGAGTTACTCACCTTCTTCCCATTGCAACTCAGGATCAAATAGCTGATATTCTGACGAAACCTTTGTAATTGGGTCCTTTCTCTACCTTGTATGCCAAGCTTGGAATGCTTGATATACATGCCAAGCTTGCGGGGGGTGTTAACTTGTATTTATTTCAGGCAGTTTAGTTAGTTAGTTATGCCAGCTCAAGTTAGTTAGTCAGTTTCGTTTTCCTTCCTTAGCTATAAATACTTGTTGCTTTCATTCTTTTCTTCTCTCATGAATGAGAATTACTCATTTCAGATAAGTTGAGTTTTCTTCTCTTTTTTCATTCATCATTCTCTCATTTCTCTCTGTTTTGCTCTGGCTATGGCTCTTTGTGTGAAAGTTGACAATGAGCTACTCCACATCAATGGACACGTGTCATTTATTTCGTTATTTAAGATAAGGATTCTTTTTCCCCTGTCTCGATCCTTGGAGAAATTTCTCATTTCCTTATCTTCCTTATGGATTTTCATTTGCAGAATTATTATGCAGGATTAAGTAACTTCACCTTGTAGATATTTGCAGCTTTGCACATCTTCCTTGAAGTTTTGCTTAATTTCATTTTTCTTTACTTCTAAATTCTGTATACATTGTTTTTCATTTGCATATTCCCTGGTTTCAGTACTTTCTTTATCTCTAAATGCTTTTCCTTTTTTACCAAAATTAAAAAAATTGTTTTTCTTTTGGTGTTTTTTTTTAAAACAAAAAACAAAGTTTTATATATATACATTTATAATATATCCTCCTTTTCGGACAGGATCACAGTACAGGATCTAGTATTAATTAATGCCATCTTTGGTTAATTCCTTTTGTTTTTTTAAGTCATCTTATATTTGTTTCATCTTCTTCCTGTAAGATTTGTGAGCTTTGAATGAAAAGCCCTTTCAAGAACTAATTTACCGTATTGATTTTTCTCTAAATGCTGAGAATGTAAGGTAGATGAAGCTTTTTTTTTTTCTCACTCACTTTCTCTTCTAAAATTTTCCGCCCTTCATATATATGTTAGGTATTGAGTTACTTACCCAGCAATTTTAAACTATGATAATTATCACTAGCTTTAATAATCATTGATGAAAAGTTATAGAGAAATTTCCTTTAAAAAATTTGTGTCACTCTCACTAGGAACTTGATAAAGCTATGGCGGAGGAGGCGTTTCGTTAGTGCATATAGACAAGGTAAACCTGTCTGCTGATTCTAATGTGTACTCTACCCTCTGCATCTTTTAAACTTTTATAGGGTTGTGAGTCAAATTGTATAAACTTTTAAATTTGTAAAGAACAGCAGATAAGCATCAAAGTTATACCTATTCAGTATTTCTTTATTCATCTGTACAGCTCTACCCCATGACTTAGCTTTTGATTATATTAGGAATTAGAAATTTTTTATTCTCATTAGGTTAATCTATTAGTAAGAAGAATAATTCGTACACTAAGCCTAAGCAAGTAGACTTCAATATTTCCTAACTAAAATACACATTTTTTTTTGTTTTATTTTTGATATCTTAGCATCGAAGTAACATGCAAAGGATCGTATACATAAGGCTATAAAACATTATTTTTGACATAAAATAATTATTTAATATAATATTAGTTGTCACACTTTTTATTTCTTAAGAGCATTACACCATGTAATTTATAAAAAGAGTTTTATTATTTAAACACTTAAAATATGATAGTTAACTTATATACGAATATGATGTACATTCTAGAATCATATACATGATATATGAAAATAGAATCATGTGCATGATATATGAAAATAGAAAATCATACTTACATCACATCATATACAATATTTCATGAAATGTCGTATTTGGGATGTATAGAAAATCATTTTTCAAACTAGCAACTTTCTTGTTGTACACAGGATGGGAGACACGTACAAGTGAGTCTAGAAAACAACAAATTCACCCGTTTAGCTGTATATTCTCAATGACTGGACCAGTTCTTGAGGACATGCGCCTCTTCTTTATCCAGAAGACTAAGCGAGCTGTTTGAATCAAAGCAATAACTACAAGTACGATACTCCAAGCACCAACCAAAATATAGGCCAGCTTATAAGTTCTATAATAAATATGATGAGGGGTCACCAAGCCCAGTGCCCACATGTATGTGAGCAGCATGAATGTCACTGCAACGGTCATAGCAATGGTCAACATCCACATTATGATCTTATTCTTAAGCGGGAAACCGCTAATGAGAAACAGCACCACACAAAGAGACGCAAAGAAGGAGACAGTGTTGAAGGACATAAATTTAACATAGTCTCCTGACCAATCATAACCAACAACTGCAGTGTCTGCTTCACACATACCATAAGTATTGCATTTGTACCCACCAATTTGTGTATTCTCTTGCCAAACTCCACCAGGTGGGTTCAAAGTCGATTGAAAAGTCATGGTTGCTATCACAGTGGCCACCACCATCAATGTGCCCCGTGTCTCTTCTATCCAATTACCTTGGTATTGTAGGTACTTTGCCCAGAAATTCTCCCATCTTTCCCATCTACTGGGTTGATCATGTGATTCTACTTGACTAGTAGCTATATTTGTAGACCTTTGAACTCCAGCTTCAATTAAAATGTGTTCAATTATAAGGCTTATAAAATCTCTTGGACTACACTCCAACACATCCAAAGCTGTGAGACCCGTCATATTCATAGTGTTTGCTGCTGTTCTCATTTCTGGTAGCGAAAGTAAGTATTTTATGGCCTGCAAATTAAGTTAAAGAAAACCAATTACTATTGTTCACCCCCACAATGACACCATTCAATTTCGTTATCAAACAGAAAACAAATATCGAACTTCTTGCCTCAAATTATGTTCCACTTGAATTACTTCCATAAGTATATAAGTATAGAATGATTCTTGGATAAGAACTTCCAATCATAATTTGACGTGTGTTAATGTATATTGGATCATAATAAAAATTTACATGTCTCTATCTTTATACAGGAGATGTTTAATATGCTCTTTAAATATTTTTGAACATCTATACTCCATGTCATGAAGCCATTATTGATTTGAGAGAGTTTTTGATTAACGGCTAAGAATAAAGAAGGGCAACATATTCAATAGGTAATTGAAAAAAAGATTATAAATTACAAAGTTGGCCAAACTCTTCCATTGACGATCTATTATTTCCTCTTAGTTGCAGATGCCCATGCTTTGGATCAGTGGTCATCCATGAAGCACGGACATGCCGTTTGTGAGGGGCGCGTATACGTTTGTCAGACACATGCTCGACACGGATACACGGGGAAGCATATGACACGCGTGTTCTATGTGTCTGAATGTGTCCAATTTTAAAAATTATTTTTTCTAGTTCGGACACGGCTTAGACATGGATCGGACAAGCTTAGACACGACCTAGACATGGCGTGGACACAACCCATTAATATTTAAAAAAAAAAATAATTTTCATGTAAGTCCATAACTCATAAGCCCAATTACATGGAGTTATCATCATCCAGACACCCACCCTTAGGAAAAAACTTATTCCTCAATACGATGTATACTGTTTTGCTGTTCATGGCTTACATGGAATAAAATGAAGTTAATCTTTATATATTCCCTCTAGTTAATTTTTTTGGATGCACATTTACTTATATATGGTTAGTTTTATTAAGAGAAATTAGTTTAGGAGATTTTTTTAAAAAATGTCAATAGAAATTATGCTCCATATTTTTTGGGAGGGACTTACTAGGTAGCAATTAACAAATATTGGTACATATGACATATATTAAGATATTGTAAATCTTCAAGCTTATAGAAATAATATTAATGAATTATGAATCTTTTTTTCTTAAATTTTGCAATTATATATATACATAATCTAAAAGTTCTTTAATTTACTTTTATATATATGAGGGAGGATCAACTTACACCAAATAAGTTTTTTTTTGACTTACAATTATTTTTAGTGTTAGATTCACTTTCATCTAATGGTTACTTTTAATGAAATAATCTCAATCATTAGATGAAAGTTGATCTAACGATTGAAAAATAAGTGTAAGTAAAAAAAACTTACATTGGTAGTGTGCCCGATCCCCTATATATATATATATATATATATATATATATATATATATATATATATATATATATATATATATATTGGTCCTGTGTCTTACAGTTTTTTGAATTTGGTGTGTTCCCATGTCCGTGTTTCATAGGTGGCCATTAGGTTTACCATTGAGGTGCATTACGTCGAGCACCAAGCAGGCATTGATGCCTTCGCGAGCACTGGGTTCGAGTTGTCGTCGGAGATGCTTGAAAGCCAGTGAAGAATCAGAGTTGCTTATTGGCCATTGCTATCAATGCCAAGTGAAGTACTATCGTTACGCTACCCAAAACCACGGCTTCAGAACCCCAACTTCGCACCGAACCAGTCAGTCACCATCAACAACCATGCCGCCATACGTACAGCCGCACCTCGGAGACTCCATCATAATCAATCCACAGCCTTTACCCAGTAGGCAAGCCAGAACCGTAACCCAGCCTCCGTCTTCCCCACACCACCAAACACAACCTAGAAATCACTACCACTGCAACCTCATCAACTACCACGCCTCCAACCATCCTCTGCCATATATCCTCCAGCAGTCCACGCCGACCAGCCATATCCAAGAAACGCCATAGTGAACCACCAGCCTCCATTATCGAGGTTGTTACCGTGAACCCTTGTTTTATCCATTGTTCATCGCTCTTCCCTATTTCTATGTTGCCTGCTTTTTGCTTGTTTGTCTGATTGGTTTTTTTTGTTTATTTAGGTTATTGTTAGGGAGGCAAGTAGATGAGCTCATTTGAAGTGAAGTAGAGAAATTAGATTAAAGAGAAAGAGATGTGAGAATGAGTGACTTTGGTGTCTTGGTCGATGACAAAGATGAGACAGGCCAATGGAAGAGTTAGGCCAACTTTGTAATTTACAATTTTTTTCAATTACTTATTGTATAAGTTGTCCTTCTTTATTCTTAGTCATTGATCTAAAACTCTCTCAAATCAATGACTTTATAACATGAAGGGTGGATATGTTCAAAAATATTTATGGAGCATATTAAACGTCTACCTCTATATAATACATTTACAAATGTCAAATATTAATTTGAATGCATATAGTAGTAGGAAGTTTCTACTCAAGAATTCTGCAAATGTAAGGTATCATTAGTCTACATACATTTTAGAAAAGTGGTAAAATAGTACCTGAATTTGCCTTAGCCTCACTGCTAAATGAAGAACGGTGTTACCCTCTTTGTCTTTGGCATGCAGAAGCTGTTGAGCACCTCTCAATAATTGCACTAGGAATTTCAAGGCCTCCAAATGGTTATACTTAACGCACAAGTGCATAACTGAACCATCACCAGTCATCGTTAGAATGGAGGATGGTTTGGTGATGGTCAATTCCTCAATGACTTCCTTGTGTCCTCTTGATGCGGCCAAGTGGATAGGAAGCTTGTTATCTTTGTCCGGAGTCAAGCAAACATCTGGGTTGGTCATCAACAGAGCTTTGACGACCTCAGTGTGGCCTTCAGAGGAAGCCACATGAAGAGGGCAACGTCCTTCTGAGTCCACTTCACTGGCTAAACTGGGTTTTAAGTCAAGAAGAACCTGACAGAACTCCAAATGTCCAAGCAAAGCTGCTATGTGTAATGAGGTTCCACCGAAAGGAGAGAATGAAACTCTGCTCCAACTAAGAGGATTCAGTGTGTTTAAGGTACTTACGCTGCCATTTAATGATGCTTCATAGAGTGCTGCTGCCATGGTATCATCCTCTAAATTTGGTGTTAATTCCATCTCCATTAAAGGAATATTGGAAATCAAACCGAGTAATACTGATGGTCTGTCTTAGATACTACTACTTGGTTCGTTGTTAATTTTCAACAAATATTGATCTATATATGATCTAAGCGCTTCTGGAAGAGGAAGAGAATAATTAGAAAATCAAACAGAATTTTATTGACTGTGGTGCCAGCGGATGTGCTGACTTTGTTCCTTTGATTTTATATACGAAGGCCAACTGTCACCTTCGGAAATAATAAATCAAATAGCATGCTAATTAAATGATTTTTTTAATATCCCCGACTATAGGTTGTGGGTGGTTGATTCAGGATAATTTAACTGTTTTTTGTTTTTTTTGGCCTTGTAATGCTGCTTTCTAGTTCTGGGGCTTGGCCTTTCTTGTAAACCAAAGTAATAAATATGTTTCTAATAGAAGAGTTTTTTTTTTTTTGACTGGTAATAGAAGAGAGGTTCTTCAATGTTCTATAAAACATATTTCATTTTATGTCATTTAATCTTAGTTAGCCACATTATCATCAAGTTAAATAAATTATTTTAAAAAATACATAAAAATCTTTCTTTCTATTTTCCCCTCAAGATATCATCACATCTTTTGATATAAGACTAATTTTGTTAGACACAGAAAAAAATGGTTATACCCTCAACACAATTAATATTTTTATGATCAATATAATTTGCTTACCACTACATTAATCTTTATATATTAAAAATTTCGCCTTTAATAATGAGTAAAATGCATGTTTCCCAATTCTAAAATGACACTTGACAGCTATCGAACGTGGCGACATCCTTTAATATTCTTTTTATTACTTTTTTTTTTGTGGTTAAAGAACTAGTGATTTGAATATAAACGAAAAATCCTAATAAGATCTTTGAAGTACAATTAATGCACACCATTGATTTAAAATAAATTTAGATAAATTTTAAGTCATTGATTTAAAATCAATCTTTAAACATACATTTATTATATTCCAAAAACATAAAAAATTTCTCAATATAGAACATGTTAACTAGTGTAATGCATCATCATCATAAATTTATGGATATATATAATTCCTGTTTTCAACATAGTCCAACTGTATGGTTAGTTAGTCACGTTAATAAATTTATTATTTTTAAATAAGTTTACCAAACGCAAGTTACGAACATCATAATTCTGATGTACATGCCTTTTTTTTTTGTAATGTAAATATGCTTTTTTTTATTTGAAAAACAAAGTCAAATACTAATATTTCTTCTTTTTTTTGTTTGAGCAAAATTTTTTGGGGGTTTTTCTACGAGTAGCTTTTATATAATAATTCGTTTCTTTTAAGAACTTTGGTGATCTGATGTTCATTCTCTATTGTTAACCAGCTGCTGTAATTGATGAACCAAGTGAAGTCATGCAAAATTAAAACTGGAGGGTACAAATATGATGAATAAACTCCGAGTGCATGTCACTAGCTTAGAATTTTTTACTGTTGTTGAGAGGAGAGATTTTTTTAGAAGAAGAACAAATAATAATAATAATAATAATAATAATAATAATAATAATAATAATAATAATAATAATAATAATAATAATAATAATAATAATAATAATAATAATAATAATAATAATAATAATAATAATAATAATAATAATAATAATAATAATAATAATAATAATAATAATAATAATAATAATAATAATAATATAATAATAATAATAATAATAATAATAATAATAATAAATAATAATAATAATAATAATAATATATAATAATAATAATAATATAATAATAATAATAATAATAATAATAATAATAATAATAATAATAATAATAATAATAATAATAATAATAATAATAATAATAATAATAATAATATAATAATAATAATAATAATATAATAATATAATAATAATAATAATAATAATAATAATAATAATAATAATAATAATAATAATAATAATAATAATAATAATAATAATAATAATACAATAATAATAATAATAATAATAATAATAATAATAATAATAATAATAATAATAATATAATATATAATAATACATAATAATAATAATAATAATATAATATAATAATAATAATAATAATAATAATAATAATAATAATAATAATAATAATAATAATAATAATAATAATAATAATAATAATAATAATAATAATAATAATAATAATAATAATAATAATAATAATAATAATAATAATAATAATAATAATAATAATAATAATAATAATAATAATAATAATAATAATAATAATAATAATAATAATAATAATAATAATAATAATAATAATAATAATAATAATAATAATAATAATAATAATAATAATAATAATAATAATAATAATAATAATAATAATAATAATAATAATAATAATAATAATAATAATAATAATAATAATAATAATAATAATAATAATAATAATAATAATAATAATAATAATAATAATAATAATAATAATAATAATAATAATAATAATAATAATAATAATAATAATAATAATAATAATAATAATAATAATAATAATAATAATAATAATAATAATAATGAGAGGGGGAGGGAGGGGTGATATGCTACATGAGCAATTATTTAGCAGACATGCTTTTATTTATGGATTTTGTTATCTATGTTTAAGGTGTCACATATTAAAAAACCAAAAATAAAAAATATTAAATAAAAATTATAAGTATTTATTATCTTAAATTTTTTTGAAATATAATATTTTTTCTTTAAATAATTAATAATGAGTGATAAATATTATTTTAATCTTTAACATATAATATTAGATACACATTAACAAAACCGTTTATTTTATAGAGAAAAAAAAAAAAGAAATAATGTACAATCTTCTCTGTCACGAAGCAAGCGGTGAATTCCAAGGTGACACCAGTTATGGGTATTTATAGGCTTCTTACGGACCACTTTCCAAACATCAATGAAATGGTGGTCATACCTGACTTCAACATTCTAATGGCAGATTTGCCACGTAGCATTTATTATAATATAAGCTCTTCCACATCATTCTCCTTATCTTCGGTTCGGCATTTGTTAGAGGCAGAGCAAATGTTAAACTCCTCTCAGCCTTGTGAAGCTGTTAAGTAACCTAAATCCTATGCCGAAATATACTAGCCGTGGAACTATGCATGAGAAACAATAATGAACTTAATGTCTGGTTTACACAATCTTTATCATATGTTGTGTCATTTTAATTTTTAAATTTTATTTAAGTTTCCTTACTTCAATATGTTGAGTAAAACAATTGTAAGAAGAGAGCCAACCGAGTCATGTAAATCAAGAACTGTTTCAATTTCTCCTTATAAATAATGCAATAAAGTTCATAAGCTGCTGTTTTGCTCAGTAATAGAAAATTAATGGTAATTGAAGAGGTACAGAACAAGAATCTGAAGCAGATCTAAGACTAAATGCAGATTAAAATACTCCTTCTCTATTTAACAGATTTTTAACATACTCTTTATATTTTTATAAGTTACACAAAATTCTCTTAACAAACTTCCTTAACAGTTATATAAACACTTCTTATATTTTGGAAAGAATTATACATAAATTTAATTAAGCACAATAAACTTAAAATTGACTAACAAAGTCATTGATTAATCATTAATGACTTTGAAATAATATTTCTACCCTTAATTTTAATGATGAAATTAAGGGTAGCAATACCATTAAAGATAAAAATGTCATTTCAAATAAAAATCATTTAGTATTATAGGTAATACTAATAAAATTAAGATTCCAGAATGGAGCCTCCAAGTTTGGTGTAGGATGGACATTTATTGTAGTGCCATCTATCAGGTCCTCTTTCCATATCAAAGACTCTCTCAAACAGTGAAAATTTAAGACGGGAGAGAGGATAAAATGAGAATAAAAAAAAAAAAACTGAGTTACAATAATTTACATGTTAGCCGTGTATAGATTAGCCTGCTACTGAGAACTGATAAAAAGTTCGTTCTCTTACACTACAAAACTTGGCAGCTGTAGTATAGGTGTCGGAAAATCTAACCTGCAATACACACAAGTCCATTAATGATGGTTATCCTTGTTTTGTGCAATATCACGTATTTCAGGACTTACATTGCACTACCATTGTGAGAGCTAGTGGTAACAGCTATACAATAACATGCGGCACCATTTGAATAGTCAGCCCTTGATTGTAACCATCAAAGAATCATTTTTCTCCTGAATATCATCAAGAAAAAATTGAAATACTTAGAAGATAGCCACATTTGCTTTATAATACCCAGAAAGATTCGGTAAGATTTTTATGCGTAGCAAGCAAAAATTGTTAGTACTCATAAAAAAAATGTGAAGAACAAAAATTTAGTACACATTGATTTAAAGGCAAGTGCAGTTCTGAAAAATAGCGTACTTCTTTGACATAGTAAAACAACCAGATCTGGAAGTTAATGAGCTCATGAAGCTTGTGACACAAAAACACAGCAAGCACAAATTAAAATCATTAAGACCCATACTGCATAATAAACTATCCTTTTATTTCCACCAAAACTAACCAAATCTTGTAGAATACTAAGATAAAGCAATTCACCTGACTGATGGTTTTCTGGATTCTCAGGGGCCCTACTTGTACTTGGCTTGCTAACATTTAGTTGGTTCATTGCCTGATTCTACACATGGAAATGGACCTCATAAACAATCACATCTTTGTGCTCAATTAACAAAAGATATAAGATACTAAGCAACATGACAAAACTTGAGTTTTCCTTACAGTTCTTTGAGAGATTTTTACCTCACTGTCAAGAGAGTGTTGAGGTATCATGAACATAAAATACCAATTTTTACACTATATATAAATTATAGTGTAAGAAATTTGATCTGTTTTTTATGTGCCATGTAAACCAGCACTTTTTCCCACTGAATATCATCTCCAGAAGGATGTTAACAAGATGCACCAAAGTAAGATAGTTTATGTAGTGGATCTCAGGTACAAGAAGTTACTTCACAAATTGTTCAAAAAAATCCAAACCAGAAATAACAGTAGAGGACAAAATACCTGCATAAATTGAAACTGCATCTGGTGGGGACCAAGGTATTGTTGATAAAGCTCAGTGAAGTTTGGGATACGTGACTGATTTGGATCAGGTGTACCAACTGAGGTGAGCATATTATTATCAGACTGATTTGCTGCTTGCATTCTAGATGAATCAGGTGTAGGAACATGCCGCATATGGAAAGGAGGCATAGGGAACCGTGGTCCCAAATGAGCAGCTGCAGTTGCTGCTGGCAAAGCCGAACCAGCTAACATATTGGGAAATGGCATTACTGGTCTGTTCATTCCCATTTCCATACCCATACCCATTCCAATCCCCATTCTCATTGCCGGCATATACTGCTGGATTCCAGGAAACATCATAGGTACCATGCCACATCCCATGGACATCATCTGCATATATAAGTTGCACTCTGTTCGTGTCAGAAATGACAGTATATGACCATGGAATGTAAATAACTTAATACACATGATAGTACATGACCTTTTGTATAGGTTAGAAATACAGAGATGACAGTTGTAGTACATGTGTACACTTCAATAAATAATGTTAAAATTAAAATCCTTCATCAGAATAACAAGATGTAAAAGTAAAATACAACATCTGTGGCTCTGTCACCCTCCCTCTCACAATTAAAGGATGTAAAGTCTCTTTCTAAAGAAAACTTTAAATAAGAATGCAACAGCTTATTACATTGTCTTACCATCCTTACCTTTCCTAAGTCCCGGTTCCTTCCTCCCAAAATCTTTTTGAAGCTCAAAACATTTGTAAATGGTGGATGCAGATAAATTAACCGTAATCAATATACTTCCGTAATGTTCCACCACTGGAAGATGATGCATGCTTATCAAAACATCTTGTTTGAAAAACAATTTATTAAATGAGCTGAGCATAAGTTAATCTGCCTAAACAATTTATGATCACATGGGAATAGTATACATAGAAATGAGTTTACAATGAAAAAATGAAGAATCTGTTCACCAACAAAAAATGAATAATCTACCTGCACTTGTAACTGCAATGACTTCAAGTATTCAATTGCTTCATCCAGCATTGAAGCTTTGTCAGACTACGAATTCAGAATAGGAATCAAAATTAGAAACAACAATTAGGAAGGAAATAAAATCTAAAAACCTTCCCTTTATCTCAAGAAATAAAGTACTAAGAAATTTAAAAAGTCAGTTTACCTCATTACAACGAGGTATAAGTTCTTGTAGAGCTCTCATCTTTTCATTAATCCGATCACAACGCCTCTGCATGCAAATGCAAAGTGAAAACTTACATATTATGAGAAAAATAATATAAAAGATGCGAACTCAATAAAGAAATGTATGTACAGACCTTCTCTGAGAGATTATGGACCTCTGCAGCACGAGATCTCTTTGTAGATGTTGATCCACAAACTTACTTTTTTGCTTCCGCAGATTCAAAATCAACATCCTTTTGCAGCAAGCCAAATAGAAATAAGAATATAGAAGAAGCAAATAATAGAAATTTAAACAAATAGCAGAAAATCAACCCCTTGTACACTGGGCTGCCCTGCAAAAAATCAGAAAGACACAAAAAATTGCTATTGAACTATTGATCTGCCTCGTGTCTGTTCCAACATATATGTGAAGGGACCGTGCTCAGAAACAAGGGAAACCATCAACTTATATGCAACACCCCCCCCCCAACCGCCAAAATAAAAAAAAAAACACAAAAAATCTTTAATTACGTACTAGAATTTGCCACCTAGATGAGATCCAAAGCTACTAAAGCTTGTAAGCTGTAAAGCAACAGATCACTACAGCCTCATGTCATCTCCCCTACTGCCAAATAGAGACAATCATTTATCATCTATTTATGTATCGATGTATTTACTTAACATTATCTACCTACTTGACACGTTTAGCCAAGACTATAATGTCCAAATTGATTTTAGTTCTCAGCTTATGTGATCAATCATAGCAATTAGCAAGAATTTACAGGCATTATTCACAATAGTCAGTAATTCTAACCTCTAAACCTACTATTTTTCTGGTACACTGAGAAGTATGGATGCTAGAGCCAAGGATTTCTACCCAAAACCCGGTCCACTCAAACTCCACAACTAAGCACAACTAGCTAACCCCCCCGCCCCTCTTCATGCTATACATCCAATGGTTGGCTACCCAATTTGTTGACAGTTGACACTTTACCACAGGATATCTTTTTGGAAAAATCATAAATATTAGCCTTCTCATGAAATAAATTAGAACAAGATTCTTGTTTAAGAAGACAAATTAAAATAAAAAAATAAAACTTGATAATTTATGTACCAAAAAAAAAAAACTTCATAATTTCTTAGTTTTCCAAAAAGGTTATAATATGTAAGTCATGGATGATAAACTAGTAATCATCTCACCATCATAAGGACAAAAAACTTTCATGTTGAACACCTGATATGCATATAAGCTTAGCTAATAACTGCATCAGTTAAATTTGGATTACTCTAATCAAACTTAACTTTACCTATCAAAAAATCATACACGCATAGGTTTGGCCATTTCTGCCCAGTTGAACTACTAACTTCTTCCATCAAATCAAATAGGGTCTCATTCTAAGAGAGTGAAAACGACTCACTAGCACAAACCATGTATAACAATGCCCTTTCTAAATATCTGACTTTCATATTTGCATAACTTTTCCATGTAACATAATATGCATACAGAGAACTTTAGACTGGCGTAAGTGGCTCAAATTCAGCATCATGGCAGCTTAATTAGTCTGCGTATTTTGGGAACCATATTTCTGCAGCTTTCACAAGGTCTTCCCATCAAACAGCCACCCAAACCTCATCAGAGCCAATTCCTTCCATCATAACCCTTCTCCAACCTACAAATTGAAAATTCACCATAGCTCTAAGCCAAGACCAATTCCAATCTGATTCAAGCCTACCAGACAATTTCTTTTTTTTGTTTACAATAAATTAAACCTTTGACCTCTACTCCAATCTCACTCTACCCCCACCCTTAACACTTTGAGCCATATGCCCAAGTGGTAAAGTGCGATGATATTAAAAGTAAATGCTTATTTTTGTATTATTTTTAAATTGATGCTTCATCTTCCTGAAATTTGAGCTAGGAAAGACAGCAATGGATTCATTGTAATTTTTCATTCCTCAAATATATTTGTTTATACAACCACTTCTACTCAAATCTCAACCACTAAAGCTAAGCCAAACCTAAGAACGGCATATGTTATCAAATGTTGTGTGATACATATCCTTTGTTAATTTCAAGACAAGTAGCCGCTAGGCCAATCCTTGGGTTATTAATAAGAATACACTGCGTTGTGGTTAACTAGTTATTATGTTCAAAACAACACTTTTTAAAGGCAACTTTAAAAACAACACATCAAATCAAACAAAAAATAAAATTAATACGAATTTAATTTTGATCTACTACACTATCATTAAATCATGTATTACCACATCATTAATAATGTTTGACTTTAACAACAATTACCTAAAAAGTTATAATTTTTAAATGATTTGTAAACACATAATTGAGTAATAATGTGAATGTAGATCAAAGTTTAACTTACTTAGGTATCAACCATCAATAATTTCCCCAAAAACTAAATTCGATCAAATGCAGCATGAGCCGCTCCAACCAAGCATCACCAAATCAATTATCCTCCAAATCTTTAAGACTTTGAATCTGATGTTGATGTCAAAGATTTTCCACCAGATTACCTTTTCTCCTTCCCTATCCTGATGATTTACACTTGCTTCAAGAGTGAAAAATAATCTCTTATTCTAATTAAAAGTGTACCACCCTAACTACGTGAAATATCAATGTCTTTCACTTAAACTACATTTTCAGATATGATACATATGTGAATCTTTTGATACCTATATTTCTTTTTAAAGATATCGTCCACAAGATGAGTTTTCAAACAATTTTTTTTTACTTATAATGATTATGTTTAATAAATTTTTAAACGTTTATAGGAAAATTAATAATCAACAAATGTTTAACAATGCACCTGGATACAGTACCTTGCGGTACTCTACGGTAGCAACTCCCGGTACACGTTCAAGTGTACAAAACAAGAGATTTTACTTTATTCGGAACAACCTCAAAAATTCATCCTCCAATATTTCAATCAACAAAAGTTTTGAACCTTAACCAATCATCATACACGTGGCGCAGCGATACGCAGCCGCGACGTGCACAGTCGTTTTAGTGAAAGTGACAGTACCAAAGGCACGGCCACATTCCACAGCACCGAAATCCGAAGGTTAGATGTTTAATGCAGCAGCAGGGCGGGGGATGCTCACGTAAACGCACATCACTCACCCCGCGCACGATAGCCGAGGCCAACGCATAGGGAATGTGTAAGTGTGTAACTGTGATCTGATAGAGAAAACAAACAAACCAACTACTGAGTCAACTCACTCACCTCGCTCTGACATTCCCATTCCTCCACTTCCCGCCCCTTCCGCTTCCGATCCTCCGCCGCCAACCTCTGTCCCGGTTCACCGCTGCTACTCGAACCGCCCGGAGATGACGTCATCGTCATATCGCACGTCATCGTACCCCTTCCTCCGCCGGTGGAAGTCGCCGCCACGCCAGCGGCGCGCATGCTCCAGCGGCCGGCGTCCCCTTCAGTATGCTCCGCCGAGCTTCTAACCGTCTCCGAAACTCTCGAACCCCCAGCCGCCGTTGCGACAGGCGTGTCGCACGAATCCACCACCGTAGATTCCCTCGCAACGGTCTTCGAGCTCGACGACGGCCCTGGTTCGGCTCTCGCATTGTGCTTCGAGAAGTACGCAAAGTTCGGCATCTTGGCCGGCGCCTGCTCCGGCCTCCTCGGCGGCGGAATCGGAGGCCGAGGAGCCACCGACCTCGGCGGCTGCCGGAGCTCCGTCAGTTGAGACGCACGGGCAGGGTTTTGCATGGCACTGTTGTTGTTGTTGTTGTTAACAGTTGGCGGTGGGTAGAGGAAATCGGCGCAGAAGCTGTGATCCAAGGGAGGATCGTCGTCGTCGATTGGATAGTGAAGCCACGAAGACATTTCGTCTTCTTGCATGAAGAGATGTTGATTGTAATTCTCTACTTCCGGTCGAATCTCCCTCGCCGTTGATGGACCGGCGGGAATCAGATCGTCGGAGTTTCTCGGCTGCGGTGGCGGTTTTCTGAAAGGTCGGTGGTTCTGGCTCTGCATCACCACCTGGCCGTTTTGCCATAGCAGCTCCATGATCTCGTCGTCTGCCCTGTTTCAATTATTTTCATCACTCTTAGTTAATTAATTAAAAAAAATAGAGAAAAAAAATGGAAATTTGTGAAATAAGAAACTACATGGAGGGCTTCTTTGGGGCAGAAAGCATGTGTATAGGGTATTCTTCGTCATCCATATGGATTTCGAAATCTGGAACACAGTGATTCATATTGCAAAGGAAAATTCCTAGAATAAAATAAAAAGAGTTGTAAAAGCAAAATCCATCGTTCACAAAAAAAATAAAAGAGGAATCCTTAGTAGGAAAGCAACTGGATGAAGCTATAAAAGACGACAACTTACAGTTGTAGTTGTAGCTAGCTAGTGGAGCATGGTGGTGAGTGAGGATCGATGGGATATGAATGGAGAGGTTAAGTTAATGGTGGGGTGGATTTTGGTTTCAGAAAAGAACGTGTGATGTGTTGGCTGTTAGCTGGTGTTGCTCTTGGTTTGGCTTTTGAAAAGAAGAGAGTAGCCACAACCCACAAAAACCCAGAGATAAGATTGTCCCTCTCCGAATAATGCGAAGCTAAAGGACGAAAGGGATTTTTGACAGTTTGCACTATATTCACTTCTTCTCCTTTATTTCTTTTTCATTACTTTCTTCTTTTTTATTTTTTATTTTTTTTATCTCCTTTCAAGAAAATAATAAAAATCATTTTTTATATTTTTTTTATCAAGTTCTTAAATTAAATAATAATATATAATCGTTTTTAACTCAACAATACACTATTAAATAATGATTAGTTAAAAAATTCATATATTATTATTTAATTTAAAAATTAAATAAAAAATAGAAATAATTAGAGTTAAATTTTGTCTGTAACAAAAATATATATCCATTTCTTATTTTTATCATCAATTTTGTGCATTCGAAAAAATAATATTAATAACCAGTTCACACTTCAGATTTCATAATATGGTTATTGAAATGAAAAAAATAACAGTAGTATTATTAGAGTATATTTTTAAATATTTATATACTAAACTAAAAATTTGGCATGATAATAATTAAGAAAATGTGTTCTTTAGCTAAACTATTCAAGTTACATTTAACATGTTCTAAATATAAAATATTATATAACCAAAAGCTTTTTTTTTTTTTTTGTCAAAATGAGTTGATATTATCATTTACTTTTTAATGAATTAGTAATTATTATTACTTTTTTTAATCAAATCATTCTTAATACTTTAACTTATTTAACCGTCATTCTTAAATCTTAATAAATTTTAACTAAAGTTCATCAATTTTTTAATATTCCTCATTCTAAATAAATCATGTAAGATTAAAATCAATTCAAAAAATGTAATCTTAATTAACATTCAAGTTTTTTAGCCGTATAAGGCTTTTTTCACTTTTTTTAGTATAAAACTAAGAGTTTTGTAAATACTTGTTAAGAAATTAAAATAGAAAATTTTAAATAAAAAAATATACTTTTTTAAATTTTTAATATATTAAATGATTTGTTTTTATTCAAAACTTCTTATGCCTTAAGGGTACTAATTATCCAAACCCTAAAATTATTCTTCACTCAAAATATTAAGACTATTCTTCCGAACAAATATATTTTTTTTCAGACTCGAACCCTTAAAAATAAAAACTCTTTTTAAAAGCTAAAAACCTTTTGAATAAGGGTTTGTTTCTTTTTTTACTGCGGGGCCAAAGCCCAAAAGAGAACTAAACAGCAATTACACGCTGAAAGCAAGCTGAACTATTATTAGCTGAGACATATAAACTAAGAAAATCAGGAAGAATACTAAAAAAGTTAACGCCAGAAGAAATAGCATGACTTGTGACTTGTCATTGCAAGGATATCAGCACAAGTGTTGGCTTAACGATAGATGTGACGAATCTTCACCTGCCAATCCTTCCTTATAAGATCCCGCACTCTTTGAAGGACAACAAAACAAGGATGCCAAAGGCTGACAGTGACAACCCGTTTCCAGCAACTGAACAATACAGCAAGAATCCATTTCGAGAACTACCCTACAAAAACCATGATCGTAGGCTGTTTTAAGTCCCAAATAAAGACCCCATAACTCAGCCAAAGTGATGGAACAACAACCCAAATTAGCAGCAAAAGCACCCAAAAAACCATCATAGTCATTCATTCCTAAGAATTCCCCCACAGGCTGCTGAAGATGAATTTGAAAGAAAAGACCCATCCACATTAATCTTGGTCCAACCTTCAGGAGGAGGATTCCAAGAGATATCAATCACCTGATAATTTGAAACAACTCTCCTAGCACCCAGCGAAATGCTAAGAGCATTATTGTAATCAATTGCAATTCCCATGACTTGCGTATAAAGACTATCTGAAGATATATTTGCTCCTTGAAAAATATAATTGTTTGTCCTGCACCAAATTAAAGAGCATCCAGTGGCCAAAATCAAGCCCCACCACTGGCAAGAAAAACCAAAATCTTGTGAAAGGTTTATCCTCACCCAGTCCTTCAAAGAGGCATTAAAAAAACCCATGCTAAGAATCAAGATGAACCAACTTCTTCCAGCATTCCTTAGCAACACCACAGTCCCTAAAAGCATGCAAAACAGTTTCATTTCCATCCCAACAAATAGCACAAGAGCAATCATCAGTTAAATGTCTTCTAACTCTATTACTATTTGAAAGAATAGCATCATTAGCTATAAGCCGCAAGAGAGAACGAAGTCCCTGAGGAGCCTGAGTTTCCAAATCAACTTAAAAGTATTATCATTTACCTGACCCTCTTGGACTGCGCACGCCTCATAAGCAGAATGAATTGAAAATTGCCCATTAGACATACCCAACCAAGCAACAGAGTCAACAACATCCGACCCATTAGGAGGCTTCATGCTGGAAATAATATCAACGAAATCCATAGGCAAAACTGAAGATAATTTTTGAACATCCCAGAGCCCATTTTGATCCACATAATCAGCCACCACCTCATCCTTATCCACAAGTTCCTCAGGAACAATAGAAAAATCCATAAGGCTATGAATTGCAGAAACCCAATGATCCTGCCAGAATCTAGTAGCAGCACCATTCCCTAAAGGCCAAATCAAGTTACTATGGAATTTTTTCCAGACTGAACAAATACCTTTCCAAATATTAGACATAGAGCTGCGAGAGTAAACATCAGGAATGGTGTCATTGCCTGAAACATACTCGTTGGTTGTAGGCTAGCATAAAGACTCAATTAGTGTTAGAGTTAGATTGAACCGTGACGCTTGTTAATAGGTTTAAGTAAAAAGAGTTGTGTCCTGATTAATAATTAATTAGTTATAACTTTTGATCTAATATTAAGTGCTCGATCCAACAAGTGGTATTAAAATTAAGATTACAGGTTCAATTTCTGAAAAGACACGGACTGTTTGAGGCAGGTGTTGGAAGATAAATTATTGATTGTTGGTCAACATCTTACCTTGTTAATGTCAAAGTAGAGTCAGAATTAGATCAAATCGTATTACTTATTGATGAACTTTTATTAAATAAAAAGAATTATGCCCACTAATAGTTATAATTTTTACCTTAGTAATAAGTGCACCATCCAACAAACTTATTTTTCATTATTTTAACCCATAACACATCAGGTCTATGAATCAACCCCAGCTAAGTTTCATGATTCATATGACGTGCTTTCCGGAAACCTAAGCCTCCCACGCTCTCAGGCCTGCAAACATCTTCCCAAGGGATAAGATGAACCTGCTTCTGATCACTAGTCTTCAAACAAGGCATGTTTGTAATCACCTTCATTAGCAAAATTTACATGAATGAAAACTTTAACAACTCCCTTTCTGCACCATAATCGATTAAACCAGGAGTCCATATCTCGAATTCCAAGTTTTTTTGCCAAGAAGTTTGACAATCAAAGTAAACTTCCAGGGCTTACACCAAGCTTCATATTCTTCCAGAAAGACCTCAACAACAGGCTTTGGATAAAAAACATGGTTCTCACCATCCACCATATCTGCTACTTCCTCATGAACCAAGTAATCCTCCACCACAGCGTGAGCTATCTCACTCGGTTCCAGAACCAAACCTTCGAATCTAAGCACGGTTTTCCTTATGAGAAAGCTTTGAACCCCCTCCTATATCCTTATCATCTTTGATGTTCTCAGCTTCCATATTTACAGAAGTCTCCTCTTGAACTATACCTTCCAACACCATTTCCTCCTCACCATCTTGGGACCCAACACCTATTCGAACCTTCTTTTTACTACGTGCCACCAGATCTTCTTCCTCCTTGGAGGCCGGTTTCCCAGAGCTCTCTCCCTCAGCTTCCATTTTTTTTACATTGAGCCATTCAAGTTATCCTTTTGAATAAGGCATGGAGTTTAGTAGTTTTCCCAAAATAATAATCTTTTTGTAGTCTTGGAAGATAATCCTTCCTAAAAGAAGAAATAAAAGACGAATAACATCTTGCAATAATCAATACTAACAATTATCCAATGCTATGCGTTTTGTGTGTTTAAGTTGGTTTTGTTAACAAGTGCTTAAGATATTTATTAAAAATATCAAAATAAAAAATTTTAAATAAAAAATAATTTTTTAAAATTTTTAATATATTAAATATTTTTTTTTAATCTAAAACTTTTTATTTTAATAATTAACCAAATTCTTAACTTAATTTAATCCGAACTGTGGGGATAGATGGGAACATACTCTGGAGTGCGTGCTAATGGGGCACGCATTGTTACGTAGGGACCCACGTAATTATTCATGGAATAATGTTATGTTTTTTATAAATTTTTCTTAATAATTATTTTAATATTAATTAAAAAATATTAACTAAAAATATAAATGAATCTAATGTTAAAAATATAAAAAATATTTAATACTTTATTTTTTAATAATTAAGATAATTAATAAAAAAATTATAAAAAAATAAAATATTTTTCTTATTTATATTCTATTTCTTTGAATTTCATTTTTATCCTTAATTTATTTTATTTTTTAATCAATGAAGGGATCTTATTAGTAAAAAATACATATTTTTATAAGTATTGTATATAGTATGTGTAATTTTTTTTATTTCTTATTATGCATATCACATATGGTATAAAATAAAAATATGTATTTTTAATTTACAAAATCATCTCTCATTTTTTACTAATAAAAAGGGATCCCAATCATCTCTTATGGTATATTCTTACAAGAAAATGCTTGATGCACGTTATTTTTGTCTCACATCTCCTTGTATCTATGTGAGATGTCAAAAATTAGAGTCTAAACTAGTGATGTTTATGGGATGGATTGAGTTAGATTTAGGTCAAGTTAAACACGACTTGATAGTTTGATCTATTTATTTTATTAGATTCAAATTTGATCTAGTCATGGTTTGATAATGATTAAGTTAGAAGTGAGTTAATTCGGTACATAGATATAATATATAAATTTAAATATTATATATAGTTAAATTATAAAATTATAAAAATTAAAAAAAATAAAATTAAAGTAGATTTTATAATATATATTTTAATACAAATAATAACAATATAAATATATTATTATATTATGTAAAATTATTAATTTAAGTTAAAAAATTATTATTTATAACTAAATGTAAAAAATTTAAAATTTAAAATAATATAAGACATTAGATCAAATTAAAACGACTTGAAATATAATTTAAATTGATTCAAAACATATTTAATCTAATTTATAAAACGTAAATATGTTTTAATTAACTTTAAGTCAAGATTTAATTAGTAGGATGAATTATGTATTAAACGCTCCAAATCTAAATATGTATGTTATAATAAAATAATAAAAAATATTTTAATAAATATAATAAATATATATATATATATATATATATATATATATATATATATATATATATATATATATATATATAAAATAAGAAGAGTTTTTATTATAAAATAGTAAAATGAATAAATTTTAATTATATAATTATATATAAATAATTAAAATTAAAAATTATTTAAAAATTATGTAATTATTTTAAAAAATATATATTTATATTTTAATATTAATTATTGAGGAGGATCGACTTTACAAAGATAAGTATTTTTTGACTTACAATATTTTCAATCGTTAGATCCATTTTTATTTAATGGTTGAGATTATTTCATTAAAAATAAATATTATAAAAATAGATCTATATAAATTAAAAAAAATTTAATATTTCCTTCTTAATTATTTATATTTATATATATATTTGTTCATTTTTAAACCCTGCCCAGCAGCGCAGGGACCGGGTGTATCGTGTGTGTGTCAGTGTGTGTGGCTGAGTGCTTCTTTCTTTCTTTTTCACTTCTTGAGAGAATCTCGTCATCAGATTTTTAAGAGTAGTGGCTGACATAAATGGAAAGGAAAA
The DNA here is from genome assembly GCA_029884605.1 of Ormosia emarginata. Classification (NCBI taxonomy): domain Eukaryota; kingdom Viridiplantae; phylum Streptophyta; class Magnoliopsida; order Fabales; family Fabaceae; genus Ormosia; species Ormosia emarginata. The sequence continues at coordinate 17,393,298 of JAQQTP010000080.1, read as the reverse complement.
AGAGGTTGTTATATATATTTTTAAAATATAAGTATTGTATATATTTTTTTAAAGAATATATAATTAAGAGAAAAAAAATAATAAAAAAATAAAAATAATAAATAATATTAAATAAAATATAAAAAAATATATATTATTTGTGATAAGAATATGATACTCAAAATGAAAAACTTTCCACTGTTGATAAGAATATCTAAGCACGTTTCCTTATAAGAAAGCTTTGAACCCCCTCCTCTATCCTTATCATCTTTGATGTTCTCAGCTTCCATATTTACAGAAGTCTCCTCTTGAACTATACCTTCCAACACCATTTCCTCCTCACCCTCTTGGGACCCAGCACCTATTCGAACCTTCTTTTTACTACGTGCCACCAGATCTTCTTCCTTCTTGGAGGCCGGTTTCCCAGAGCTCTCTCCCTCAGCTTCCATTTTTTTTACATTGAGCCATTCAAATTATCCTTTTGAATAAGGGATGGAGTTTAGTAGTTGAATAATAATGGTTCTAGTATACACATCTTTTTTAAAGATATATAATTAGAGAAATTTTTATTTAAATATGGTGTATTATAGTTAGGTACACTAAATTAATCAGGATTTAATATTTTTATAAATTTTTGTATCTCACAATTAATTTCACGATACTCTATAAAAATATTAAATCTTGATTAGTTTAATCTTACTCAATTAAATACATTATGTTTAGATAAAATTTCTCGTATAATTAAGAAAAAAAGTGATAAAAAAAATAAGTATAATAAATAATATTAAATTAAATATAAAAATAAATATATATATTATTTATGATAAAAATATCGAAATTATTACCCAAAATAATAATCTTTTTGTAGTCTTGGAAGATAATCCTTCCTAAAAGAAGAAATAAAAGACGAATAACATCTTGCAATAATCAATACTAACAATTATCCAATGCTATGCGTTTTGTGTGTTTAAGTTGGTTTTGTTAACAAGTGCTTAAGATATTTATTAAAAATATCAAAATAAAAAATAATTTTTTAAATTTTTAATATATTAAATATGTTATTTTAATCTAAAACTTTTTATTTTAATAATTAACCAAATTCTTAACTTAATTTAATCCGAACTGCGGGGATAGATGGGAACATATTCTGGGGTGCGTGCTAATGGGGCAGAATTGTTACGCAGGGACCCACGTAATTATTCTATTTATAGAATAATGTTATGTTCTTTTACAATTTTTTTTAATAATTATCTTAATATTAATTAAAAAATATTAAATAAAAATGTAAATGAATTTAATGTTAAAAATATAAAAAATATTTAATATTTTATTTCTTTAATAATTAAAATAATTAATAAAAAAATTATATAAGAAGATAAAATATTTCTCTTATTTGTATCTTATTTCTTTGAATTTCATTTTTATCCCTAATTTATTTTATTTTTTAATCAATGGTTTCTTCGTTTGGAGATACAGACTAACAGGAGGGAATCTTATTAGTCAAAAATATATATTTTTATACATATTATATATAGTATGTGTAGTTTTTTTTATTATTTATTATACATATCATATGTGGTATATAATAAAAATATGTGTTTTTAATTTACAAAATCATCTCTTATTTTTTACTAACAAGAAAGGATCCCAATCATCTCTTATGGTATATTTTTACAAGAAAATGCTTGATGCACGTTATTTTTGTCTCACATCTCCTTGTATCTATGTGAGATGTCAAAATTTAGAGTTCAAAGTAGTGATGTTTATGGGATGGATTGGGTTCTATCTATTTTATTAGACTCAAACTTGATTTAATTATGGTGATAATGATCGAGTTAGAATTGAGCTAATTCGATATATAGATATAATGTATAAATTTAAACATTATATATAATTAAGTTATAAAATTAAAAAATTAAAAAAATAAAACTAAAATATATTTTATAATATATATTTTAATACAAATAATTACAATATAAATATATTATTATGTTATGTAAAATTATTAATTTAAGTTAAAAAATTATTATTTATAACTAAATGTAAAAAATATATAATTTAAAATAATATAAGACAATAGATCAACGATTCTAAATATAACTCAAATCTGATTCAAAAACATATTTAATCTAATTTATAAAACATAAATATGTTTTAATTAATTTTAAGTCAAGACGAATTAGTAGGATGAATTATGTATTAAACACTCCAAATCTAAATATGTATGTTATAATAAAATATTTTAATAAAATGATAAAAAATTTAGGTGTATATATATGACTTATTTAATAAAAAGAATTTTTATTGTAAAATAGTAAGATGATTAAATTTTAACTATATAATTATACATAAATAATCAAAATAAAAATTACTTAAAGATCATATAATTATTTTAAAAAATTATATATATTTATATTTTAATCCCAATCATTCATATAAAATACAATAATTAAAATTTATTTATATCATTTTTTATAATAAATATTATTTTCATCATATATATATATATATATATATATATATATATATATATATATATATATATTATATATACCATTTTTAAATCCTACCCAGCGACGCAAGTACCGAGTGTGTCGTGTGTGTGTGTGGTTGAGTGCTTCTTCTTTCTTTTCCACTTCTTGAGAGAATCTCGTCATCAGATTTTTAATCCTTTGTTTGTTTCAAGAGAAAAATGAGTAGAAAGAAAATAGGAGGAGAGAAAATGAGAAGAATATTCAATTTTCTCTCGTTTGGTTGTGGAGAGAAAACTGAGAAGAAAGAAAAAAATACGCGTGGGACCCACTACAACATTTTCTCTGCTCAACAGCGAAGAAAATATCAGAAGAGGAGAGAAAATGACTCAAATGACAGTTATACCCTTCTCCTTCCCCACGTCTTCCTCCTCTGCTCCTGTAAACCAGAACGACCTAGCAGATATACACGCGGATCTGCAACCCGCGAATCTGAAACCAGATTTGAAACCAAAAATGACGGTTATATACGCAGATCTGCAACTCGGCCACCGGACCACGACCCAGCAACCGCACGCCATTCACCCATCACCCGAGACCACCGTCGCAACTTTCCCTGTCAACCCGCGAACTGTGCTCCACCACCCAGCTGCTCCATCACCGCGACCCACGAATCATGTTCACCGACCCAGATTTGCAAGCCCAGCCACCACCACGAGTTGTCAAACTAGATCCCACACCACTGTAACTCAATGAGCAGCCTCTCATTGTGCGTCGTCAAGCCCCAATCCAGCCGTCGAACCAAAGTTCCACCGTCCAAGTAAAAAAAAATAGAGTGATGATTTGGGTCGTCGAAGGTGAAGGATGGAGAGTGAATAATAAAAATAGAATTTTACCAAAACTAACCAAAAAAAAAAAAATAAAGGTTGCCCATTACTTGAAGATTGGAGACGGAAGAGGTGCAGCAAGATCAAGGAAAAGTCATGGAGATGGAGAATAGTGGAGAGTGGTTCTGATTGTACGTTGGAGTAAGAAAAGGGTGTGGAAGGAGGTAAGCCAGTAAGGCGTGCGGCACTGGAGATATAAGGGGTAGGGAAAGAATGTGGAATCAGTTGGGGGGGGAAGGGGTCAATTTTTTTTTAATTTACATTTTTTAAAATATTATAAAATTATAAATAATTAATTACAAAATACTTTTAATTAAAAATATTATATAATTATAAATACTTAATCACAACTCTTTTCATTAAACAATATGTTCAAATTAAATTTTAAATTTTAATATTAAATTAAAATTTATAATCAATATTTATTCATGTAATTTATAAAAATAAGAAATTAAATAAAAATATAATATTTTTATCTTATAATAATAAGGATATATAAATAATTTTACTTGTTTATAATTTTTCTATCTCATATTTTTATACAATTTTTTATTTTCTTTCTTTACATTTTTTTTTAATCAAATATATGAAGAGAAAACATATTTTTCTCTTTTATTTTCTCTCCGTATCCAAAGTGTAAGAGTACTGCCTGACATAAATGGAAAACTTTCCACTGTTGATCGATTGTGATTGCGTTGCGTGCTTCAGTTTTGTGGCTGACATTGAAATGAAAAGCTTTTCGCTAATGATTCGTTAACCTACCATTGGACAAATAAAGTGTTTACATTAATAAAATTTACTTATATTATTGTTTCCACTGTATCATCCTATCCTTCTATGTAATTTAATTATGATATTTTTATCATAAATAATATATATATATTTTTATATTTTATTTAATATTATTTATTATATTTATTTTTTATTATTTTTTTTAAATCATACACTTTTAAAAAAATGTATATAATATCTATACTTCTAAAAGAAATATAAAATTATTTTTTTCCTTTGTAATTATGTGTTGATTTGAATGGAAAGTGTTTAAATTTTTAAATAAATATTTTAAATTTAATATTAAAATTTATGTATATTAAAAAATTAAAAAATTATTATTTAAATATCTAATTATATCTTAAAAATTTAATCTCTCACTTATCATATATATAAATCAAATATTTTATTTGTTTGTTTTTACTACAGCTAATCATATCCTTTTTATTACTGAAAACCTTGATGCAAATCATAATAACAAAAAAGCAATAAATTATTATTATTTTCATTAGGAGAATAAATCGTTAGTATTGTAGACCTAAAGATTATAAGTAACATCATGTTTAAATGGATAAGAAGGTGTGTAATTTAAACTTTACTATGTGTTTAGATGTTTTTTTATTAATGAAACAGAACGAAATAAGTGAGAATGGATCAAAAAAGAAAGAAAAGTAATGAAACATAATTCTTCCCCTTTTATTTGGAAGATTCATTAATGAAGCGAACACGTTGTTTATAAGATTCTATCTCAATTTTGGGAAGAACAAAAATTGGACATTTGAGAGAGAAGTAGGGGGAAATAATTTTTCATGTGTTTCGTTTTGTTTCTATGTATTTTAAAACTTCTAAACACAAAAAATTATTTCTTTTTCCCTCATTTCTTTTTCCTTCATTTCTTTTTCATTTCTCTCTTCACTTGTCATCTAAACATAGCATTAAAATTAATTTGCGGCAAGGTACCGTCTTCATTGGTCCTAAAATTTTTTGAACCTTCTATAGACCAAGTTTTTAGACCATTAATTTATTAATTAAAAAATGAAGGGCTTAGATGAATGACCCAAAACTTATTGAAGAGGAAATGGAAATATGTTGAGCATAGTGTCTCATTGTTTGGTCTCTTAAATTACAGGAAGTAGGTTCAAATCTTATGTCTTTAATTTTTTGCACATTCTATCATTTAAACTTTAAAGTGCCTTTAAAAAAAAAAAGACAAAAAGCTCGGATCAGGTCTTCTTCACCCTGCGGGTCGACCCGCACACACGCGGATACAACCATGATTGACTGTGGCTAGAGCTTCTTGATTAAACAAAAAGCTAATCGATTTCGATCTAAAGTCTTGATTAAACGCATGGATTCAAAACTTAATCTTCTGAAAAACACTCTCCCATTCAAAACTCACGCGATTTCAAAAGAAAACAAAAGCCCAGGTAAAATTAAACATAAAACAAGATATCTCTCTCAATCTCTTTTCTTTTATCCTTTACTTTCTCTGATTTCTACACTTCTCAAATTTCAGATTTTTCTCTCTGTATTTCTCTTGTCATGAACTCTTCTTGTAACTTTCAAGAAAAAAGGAATAAAAAACTAATAAAAAATGTTAACCGAAAGCAAACCTGTTATTAGTGGTAATTTTCAGGGACCATCCATGGTCCAAAACATTCTAGGATCGTTGTAGAATCCTTTAAAAAAAAAATATTTTAAAAAATGTATTGAGGTGGATATGAAATGTGTTATTTGAACTTAATCTCAATTGATGTATAATTTGGTTAAATATTTCTTATCATATAAAACTAATACGGTTTTTTTTTGTTTTTGTTTTATAAACTCTAATACAATGCTGTTACATAAACAATAATTATTTTTATATTATTAGATTTGTTTCTAAGTTTGTTCATTCTTATACCAATTCTTTTAATATAAAGTCATATGTAATCTAATTATTTATCTCTTTTTATTTATTATTAATCAAATTGTATTATTAAAAAATATGATATTTGTACAACAAAAAAAATATATTTGAACGATAATTAATACTACATCCTCAACATTATCTTCCAGATTAAGTTTTTTGAATTTAATTAATAAATTGTTATCTTCAGCATAGGGCATGAGTTCTACATCTGCTTTTGGGTTATAGTTTTCGAAAATGATGCAACATCGTTATCAATGTGAAACCATATATATAGCCCAAAATAATGACTCTATACTATTTATTCAAGTGCATGCGTGTTTGTTTGTGGTGCAAATTGAAAAATTGTTGGTAAACTGTGGCACTTGCTGCTTAGCTGCTCTAGCTCTACTATATGCTGTAACTAATTAACTATTAAAAATGTTGCTCAAGTCCTATCTGCTCTTGTTTGTATTTTCATGCTTCCATTAATTGATATATGAGTGCGGGAGTATATACTACATGTAAAATTAAAGATTTCTTATACATAGAGTACTATATCTTACACACACACACAAAAAAAAGGCACTACTTTTATAATATAATAATAAATTATTAATTAATGAAAATCATGCAATCTAAAAAAATAATACAAATACTTAAATAAAAAAATAAAAAATTATATATTTTTGAAAAATTCATATTTAATTATTTATTTTATTTTTTTATTTTTATTAAAAATTTTAAAAATATGTATAAGTTCAAATATTTCTTAACAAAAAGCAAAGTTTTGCGCTAACGGTTGTTAGTTTAGATTAAAATTAAAGGTGTGTTTGGAATAATTGTAAAAAAATATTATTTTAATAATTAATTAATTATGTAATTGATTTTTTTATAATCGATTATAATGAATTCAATTTTATATTTAGATATGTTAATTGAAAAGTGATTTTAAGATAATTTATTTTATTTAAATTGTATAAAAAAATCACTTTTATGTATTAAATTATTAAAAAATATATAAAATAATTTATTTATAGATTTTTGCTAACAAGTATCTTTAAATTGCCCTAAAGATACTTGTTAAGAATACCAAAATAAAAAATTTTAAATGAAAACAAGATATTCAATATATTGAAATTGAAAACACTTTACTTTTTTATTTGAAACTTTTTTTTTAGTATCCTTAACAGGACACTTGTTAACAAAATTCATTATTTATATTATATAATATTTGATATTTTAGAGTTACTTTAATAAAAATATAACATAATCAACTTTTGATTAAAAATAATCTTACTGCTTTTTATCATAATGTTCAAAATCAAGTTTAAGATAAAAAAAAAAGCTATTATATGGTGCAAAAATTTCTTTTTTATTATTATAATCAATTTTACTCAAATAATACTAAAATAGTAGGAAAAAATTTTATCCCAAAAATAAAACTTTTTAACCAAAATTTAATCTTTACCGAACACACACTAAAGCATTTTGTTTGTAAGACTTAAAATTTTATACTTTTGTTTAGCATAATCATGTTATGTCACTTGTAGAAGAGACTAATTAATTGCACATGTTGTAAAATTCTATATATATATTTTTAATATACTTAGATCGAGTTTGAACTCAGCAAAAAGAAAAAATATTCACTTACCACAACACCACCACCAAACATCTAACATAAAGTTTGAAATTTACTTTAAGTTTCTTCTGTTTTTTCTTTAGATTAATTTGCTTTAACCTTAGAGTAGAAAAGGACAAATAACTGTAAACCGTCTCCAAATGAAAAGTAGGTCACCAGTTTATTATAATTTGTTTAAAGAAAAACAGAGTGAAATTTGTTCGTTATCGTATCATCATGATTAGGAGTTTAATAAAATTTAATTAATATTGTTCATACTATTCTAATTGCATCAACGTCATGACTAAGCATAGCCAATAGTCAATACGCGGCATAGTATCCGTGAGCCGACGTGTCCATCGGCTGTGCACAACATGCACACCCAAGATTTTTTATTTCTTTTTTAGTTTTGCTGAAATAAATAACATTATCATTTTTTGATTTTTTCAATCTAAAATCTTTAGCAGAAATATTAGAGCGCCATTTATTTTTTGACAAAGTTTTTGTAAGAATGAATTAGTATTATTTTTTTATTTTTGAATGGATTAGTGTTCTTACTATTTAACTTATTTAACAACCACATTCAATCTTGATAAATTCTAACTGATTTTTATTAATTTTTTTTTCTAACTTTCAATATAATTAATTTTAAATTAATATTGCTGCAGTAGCTAAATGATTTTTTCTTTTTGCTAATTTAGCTCAATGATTTATGTATTATCAGAGATTGATGTGAAAGCCCAACTAGATTCGGGCCTTAGGAGACAAAGCTAGGACAAGGATTACGTCTAACATTATTTTTTTGGTGTATAGTCTATTACATTATTTTAATCGGAATAACGTTACAAAAATGTTACATGATAAATCAGATAAAAAAAATGTTATATGATAATTAGAGTTATGTTATTTATCCGGACAAAATTTTTTACTCACTTTTTAGTTTTTGTCACATTTTTTTTTCTTTTTTTATCCAATCATCAATAGCTTTTCTTCGTTATTTGGGACACCAGATTAATACTCACGAGATGCCCGAGATGATATAAAATATAATTAATATATGATAAATAATAAAAGAATTAGTAATTTTTATTTTTTTTCAAAAATAATATGATTAGTTTCATAGTTCACTTGACACTATTTTATTTCTTATTTATCTTTTCTTGGTATCGAAAAATGTACTCCTTAATAGTAAATTTACTTCATGAAGAAATTCAAATAAAATTTTATTATAAAAATATATTAAAATGGAGGATTAAAATTAAAATATATACTTTATCTCTACATGACATTAGACCCATATGTAGAAATCTTATTTTATATAATATTATTAGATAGATTAATTTTGATTATTCAAATTGGGTAGTGGATGTTTAACGTGTTTTGTGTTGAAAATTCATTTCAAATAATTTGATTTTAACGTTTTATATGTCTTGCAATTTTTATTTCACTTTATTTGATATTCTTAATTTTCTACTTTAAATGATTTATCGATTAATTTTTATTAATCAATGCTTTGGGTCCATATATCTTTATATGATTCATTTATTTGCATGAATGAATTGGAAAAGAAGAAAAGACAATTAGACAATTGTGGCTGAATTATATATTTTGGGCATAAATAATTTTGCTTTTATTTCATATATAATTTTATTTCTGTTAATGTAGATTGTGTTATAATTCCATTTGATTATTATTTTTTGACATGTTCATTTGATCTTATTTGATTCACTCTAAACATTGATTGTTTTGCAATTTTATAAGAATGATCTTTTAGAAAAATTAGGACTTTAAAAAAAATTATTGCTATAAAAACAATTTTATTTTATTTTTTCTTTTCAATTAACAGGAATATCAGGTATTTTAAATCATAAAGATGAATATTTAAAATATAAAGTATTTTTCATTATTTTAAATTATCTTATGTTTTTTTTTCACCAAAAAATTATCTTATATTTTAATTATTTTAGATTCTTGTATTTTTTTATATTTTAGAATTTTTCCTTTTATACAAATATGATTGACTGTACCTTTGGTCGAAAGTAAAAGAGGCAAAACATCATTATATACCAAAATTATATGCCAAAATTACTTTACTCTTCCATCAGGTTCAATCATGGAATGGAGAATCAAAGTTGTTAAATTCTAACAAATATGTAAGTGTTTGGCTCATGTTCATGGGAGATTACACTGTGTATGCTACGAAAATAGTGTAGTAGTATCAAGTTTTCAAAAGGATGACATAATCATTGATGGACCTAGGAATTTAGGTAATGAGAACAAATGTTTTTATAGTCGAAATAGATGCAAGTGAATTTGAATAGATAATATTTTCTGTCATTGTTAATCTCAAAGATAAAAAAAAAGGTGAAAAAAAGAATTTTGTGATGAGTATATTGATATCTTAAGTCTTTGTTAAAAATAAAAAATAATATTATGCTACATTTTTTCAAACATAGGTTGAATTAAAAAATAATATTATATAAATTTTATTTTTAGCTTAAGTTTCCTAATTTTTTGTATATGAAATTTCAATTATATATATAAAAAATAAAAAAATATTATTATATATATGAAAAAAAATTAAGATATTAACCTCTTTATGGTATCACGAGCTCTTGCTTCATAGGTCTATCCCTGAATAATCTAAATATTTTGTTAGCCATGTGATGGTATATATTTTAGCATTATTCCCAATCATATTCTTGTGACATTTCAGGAGATATTTTGGCCTTGGAGCAAATCATTACTATTCAAAGTGGTTCTAAAAAATTATGGAACAAATTATTCTTGCATTGAAAATTCATGGTGAACTTATATATTCAGTTGGCTCTTCCTTGGATGGATATGTTGATGGTTTCTCACAAATATGGTTTTGAGGTATATAAAGGTCCAAAATCATTACAATTCTTGCTAGAAACATCGGGTTTCACGATGTCTTGATCAAATGATCCTTCAGCTATCATATCCTCGTAAGTGATCAAAATAAAGTTACCATGATGTTAAAAGGAAATGTCGAAGTGAGATGAAAAATCAAGTAATAGGGATTTTATCTGATAGAGTAGAATCAATCAAATAACAAACAAGCATGAAATCTTATACATGATAAATCAATTTTAAATTATATCTGAACAAATTTCTCATTTGTGACAAAGGTCCATACAGAAATCAACATGAATGAATATCTTCATGCTATAAAAACTATGGAAGATATGGTAGAGGATTATAGGAAAAAATTCGATCAGTTTTTGCATGATATTGATCCATACTCTCAATAGGAAAACTAATAGAATTGCTTTACCTGTATCATGGAGTTGTTGCTTCCTTGCTGACACTCCCAGAGAACTTTTTGAAGAAACTAGCATGATCTTAAATTGTTATCTGAAATTAAAACTTATCTCAAATGGAATAACAAATAGTATAGAGTTTCATAAATCATATGACACAGTGTTGGCAATAATCCATAGGATTAGAAGAAACTCTTCCTATCACAAAAGATACAATTAATGGAGCAATTTCCAAATAGATAACAATAAAGGAACCTCCTTCAAATGCAACTCCTAAGAATTGAAGTATTTGCTCAACATGATCTCTTCCATAATAAAGTAAAATTTCAAATCATTTGTTTACAAACCTTGGAATCAACTTCCAAGGTTTACACTTACATTAAAAATAAAAGAAATAATGTGGTTATCCCAAAGGAATACTCAACATGCCTTAACATGGATCATAAACGAAACAACAAAAAAATCAACCTCGCACATAACAATTGGATTATGGATTCTCGGATGACATCACCATATTATTAGTGATCTTCACAGATCAACTGATCATCTCACCAATCCTATTTTCACAAATAGATATGGTAAAATATCTTCAGATCAACTCTTATGTGGGAGATGGTAATGCTCTGATTCATCATTCAAGAATACATCTAAGATGAAGAGAAATCTCTTCTTCACAACTACTTATCATAGTTAAAATTACCCAAAGTATTACATGTTCCACGATATTTTTCTTCCAAGAACTTATTATCTGTCTCATCCTTTAAATGTAATACTAACTCAATCTCATGTTGAATTCTTTCCTCCATCACACGATTTTTACCGTGAAGGATCATGCAAGACAAGGGTGCCTCTGCCAAAGAGATTGTATAACAAAGGTCTAAATCACCTCCCTTTGGATCAATCCAAGAAACCCTTGTCACCACCTCTTCATCAAAATCCGTATATCATATTCTTTGGTCATCCTTTTATTAAAGATCTTATCATTACGTTTTAAATTCAAATATAAACATTAAAAATATTAATTCAAACATCATAGGTTTGTATGAAGGAAGCTCTTCAAGCTGATTATTATTTAAATTGATAAAGATAGAATAAACTTCAATGTTCAATCAATATATTGAAAACAATCAATTTACTTGTAGTATAATTTTGTATATTTGATACAATTTGTATTAATTTGCATTTTGCTAATTCCATAATTTCCACCAATGTAATTTTCTTTGATATAATCTAATTTATGATAATTTTTTGTTGCTATTTTAATTATGCTGCACAATATTAGGTCTTTAGATGGTTTTCTATATTATCTTGTTCTTATTGATCATTTTTAACTAAATATGTTTGGTTGTATCCATTGAAAAACTAAATCCTAGTAACTTTTGATAATATTCTAATTCAAAAAATTGGTTGAAAAATTCTTCAATAACTTCCATTGTTTGCCAGTCTCTTACTTTATTGTGTTTATTCATTAAACTCAAAAATTTTTAACTCAACAATGGCATTTACTTCATTTCATCATTAACGCCTATACTCTAAAGGAAAACAAAATTAACACACAATTAAGGATGAGTCACCATCGACATATCGTTGAAATAGGAGGTTTACAAGATCATGCAAACTTACCATCCTCATAGAATGGTCTTATGCCTTCACAAGAAAATCCGCACACATATTGCTTTCTCTAATTCAATGAGGTAAAAGTATCACCTACCAACACCAATTCTCAAAATGATCGATGGTGGTCAATCCCCATTTGAAGTCCTTCAAACAACACCTCTAATCCCCTTCCACTTCTAAAGCACTCTTTTGGTTGTCTTTGCTTTCCTAGAGCTCCACCTTATACACCTCGAACAAACTTTAACCAAGGTCAAAACCATGTATCTTTGTAGGCTACTCTCACATCACAATATGCCTATCAAGCACTTGATCCTATAGATCAATCCATCTACATCAGTTTAGACATGTTGCATTTCAAAGACAAACATTTTTTTCATATCTAAACCTCATCAAACAAAATACCTTTTTAGAATACTTTTGATACAAATATGTTGTACCACCTCATACCCTTGCACTAAATAATACCTATATTAGCCCTTTCAAAATAAACCATGCAGGCTACTACACAACAACTCCTTCAATATCCTCCACATCTCCCCATTGGATTCATTTTCATCGTAACACATCTTCTACCATCTTCCATCTATTATTCCTTCTCCAATCACTAATGATTTATCACAGACTTCAATTCCAAATGAGCGATTAGTTTTCGATGCACATGATGGGATCATTATATTTAAAAGTTTCAAACCAATGATCACAAGATCGAAAAACAACATTCATAAACCCAAAAGAGTATTTGTAGCATCCAAATGTGTCACCCTTAAAGGTGAGAAAGTTGTTCAGCCTTCCACAAAAAGGATTTGCGTGAGGCTATGCAACATGTTCATTGGAGGAAAGCTATATCCGATGAATTTGATGCACTCATTCGAAATGGCACTTGGTCAAGATCCCACCACTAAAAACATCACAATATAGTGGGCATGTAATCAAATAGCTTTTTCCAATAATTAAAATACGACATCCGTCATGGCTTCATAGATCGTTACAAGGCTATTGTCTTGTGGATCAAGATTTACTCAATGTCCTAAAGTAAATTTCAAAGAAACATTTGCTCATATTATATTTGCTTAATCAAATCAATTAAAGTCATAATTACATTGGCCCCGCACAATCACCTTTTTACTCAAGCAAGATGCATCAACACATGGATGTTAATAATGCTTTCTTACAAGGGACACTTTCAGAACAGGTATTCATTGCTCAACCTCTAGGTCTCAAAGATACTAATCATCCTGATTATGTTTGCAAACTGCACAAGGCCATCTATGGTCTTCGTCAAGCTCCCAGAGTCTGACATGATGCATTAAAGAGCTTCATCACCTCCTATGGCTTCACCACAAGCAAGAGTGATCCATCATTATTCATTTTTTTTTGACAAATCACAACACAATTTAGTCAAAGTTTATTTCTTAGTCTAAATTGGATTACCTGAAAAACTCACAGAGCAACAACAATGATTTTCTTAATGCTTTCATTGAAGCTCTATCTCAAAGGTTTGCTCTCAAAAACATGGGTACTCCTCACTACTTTCTTGGTGTTGAATTGATCCCTACTACCTCTGGTCTTTTCTTGTCACAACACAAGTTTGTGCGTGAGATACTTGAGAGATTTGAAATGGATGAAAACCATCCTCACAGGATTTACTCTCTCTCTCCACCACAAGAACTACTCTTCAACTTCATGATGGTTCTGCTTCCACCAACTCCACCACATATCGTCAAATAATTAGTGCTCTTCAATATCTCAACCTTACACGCCCTGATCTTTCCTTCACTATCAATAAGCTTTCTCAATTTATGCATAAGCCCACTACTCTCCATCTTCAACACCTCAAAGCGCTAGAGTAACAATTCGTTACTTGAAACATACCGTTAACTTTGGTGTCATGCTTCATCATTCTTCCACGCTCAATCTCTGGGCTTATATCGGATCTCAATTCCGACCAATTGGCAACTCTAATGAAGCATGTGACTTCCACAGACCCAATATCATCTTTCTTGGAGGCAACCCCATATCATGGCTCTCAAGGAAACAACGGACAAGGCAAAATCCTCCACCGATCCTTAATTGAAGGAGGTTTCTACGCCATCTCACTAGGTCATGTGGTTAATAAATCTTCTTCTGAGTAAAATTCTTCCATTACCTCATTCTCCTCACATTCTCTCATGACAATGTTGGTGCAACTTACTTATGTGCCAATCCAATTCTACACTATAGATGAATGAAGCATATTTCTCTTGATTATCATTTTGTTAGAGAACAAGTTCGATAAATAAAATCAAAGCTTCAAGTTTCTCATGTCTCAACCAAGGACCAACTTGTTGATATCCCTTTATCGTTTCAAACCACTTCTAATTTATCAAGGTTTCAAGATTTACGAGCCAAGATAAAAGTTACGAGATGGTAACTTTATCTTGAGGGGGCGTATTGTCAAATAATAACATGATCTCGCTTTGAACTTATTAACATTCAACAAGCCAATGGGTTTCTTGGTGGATCTTTAGTTGTAAAATCCATTTTATTATGCTTCATTTAATTTCAAACATAGGTTGAATCAATGCATCGAGATTTGTTTTCATTTATAGCTTAAGTTTCCTATTTTTCTTGTAACTGTTTTCCAAAGAATATATATATTGATAAAGGTTTAGGAATGACATTATCAATATATGGAAAAGATCATTATTCTTAACCTCTTTAAATCTAAATGGATAATATTTTTTGTCATTGTTAATCTACAAAGATAAAAAAAAAGGTGAGAAAAAAAGAATTTTGTGTTATGAGTATATTGATATCAAATTCAATCGAATCTTATGAGTTGGAAAAATAAAAAATAACATTATATAGAAAAAGAATAAAAAGTAATCATAACACCTATCAAATCACGTGAATATTGTTGAAAAATGAAAAATAATATTATATTTTTTTTAATTTTTTTATTTTTTTATTTCAAGATAAATTTACTAATTTGTTTAAAAACCCATGAAGGATAAAAAAGGATTATATATATAAAAAATAAAAAACATAATTATATATGATCAAAAAAAAATTTCAAAATATAGTAGGGACATGTGTCCCCACTCTCTAACACATGGGTCTGTCCCTGGTAATAGTCTAAATATAATGTTAATATGTGATGGTATATATTTTAGCATTATTGTAATAATATTCTTGTGACATTTCAGGAGATATAGTTGGCCACTGGAGCAAATCAGTACTATTCAAAGTGGTTCTAAAAAATTACTTGGGAAAGCAAATGATATTCATGCATTGAAAATTCATGGTGAACTTATATATACAGTTGGCTCTTCCTTGGATGGATATGCTATAAAGGTTTCTCACAAGCATATGGTTTTGAGGTATATAAAGGTCCAAAATCATTACAATTCTTGCTAGAAACATCGGGTTTCACGATGTCTTGAATTCCGAAGCATAGAAATTCTCTGAGCTACTTGATGCTAGTAAGTAATTGAGAAGAATAAAGTATAATCAAGTTAAAAGGAAAAGAAGTACGAAGTGAGATGAAAAATCAAGTAATAGAATTTTATACATGATAAAGTAGAATCAATCAAATAACAAACAAGCATGAAATCTTATACATGATAAATCAATTTTAAATTATATCTGAACAACATTTTTCACTTTGTGAGCAATGAAGCTGCATACAGAAATCAACATGAATTAAAAAAAAAGGAAGCTTAAAACCCTAAATGGAAGATATGGTAGAGGAAAAAAGATAGGAAAAAATTCGATTCAGTTTTTAAGATATTGATCAATAAAAATAGGAAAACTAATAGAATTGCTTTACCTGTAATTCCTTGAGTTGTTGCTTCCTTGATGACACAGAGAACCTATTGACATGTAAACAAGCATAAGCATACTTAAATTGTTATCATGAAATTAAATTACTTGCATTGCTCTAGCAATGGTGCCAATAACAAATAGTATAGAGTCATGAGAATCATATGACACAGTGTTGGCAATAATCCATAGGATTAGAAGATAAGCTCAATATATATAAGATACATGGTTAGATACAATTAATGGAGCAATTTCCAAATAGATAACAATAAAGAGAAATTCATGGCTTCAAATGCAACTATAAGAATTGAAGTATTTGCCACAACATGATCGGCATCTACATAATAAAGTAAAAATTTCAAATCATTTGTTTACCTTGGAATCAACTTCGTTGGTTTACACTTACATTAAAAATAAAAGAAACAATGTATATTGAAAAATAAATGGAGTGCCTTAACATGGAAAATAAACGAAACAACAAAAAAATCAAGCAAAACATAACAATTATATTTTTTGGGGAGGGGATGACGATCGATAAATTGATTAATTAGTTACCTCTCACAGATCAAATGATCTGCTCTCACAGGTCAAATGATCTGCTCTAAGCACGTGGACAAAGCTATTTTCACAAATAGATATTAAATCTTCAAAGTAAAATATCTTCAGGTGCCGTACATCTATATGATAGGGTGATGGTAGTGCTGATGATTCATCATTCAAGAATACATCTAAGATGAAGAGAGAAGACAATGTTATAGTTAAGAACAAGGTTAGATAATAGTTGAAAATAATTACTCAAAAAGAGAAAAACTTTATTTGAAGAAGAGAAACACGATAAATTTTTCTTCCAAGGCACTTGAAAATTAATCTCAAACCATGTTAAATGTGTGCTTCTACCATGTTGGCTATCGCTCCTCCATCACACGATGACTTACCGTGTAGAGGAAGCCTCATGCAAGCGAAATCCTCATGCCAGGAAGAGAGAAGACGTATGAAAGAGGAAGAGAATAAAATGACTTTGGAAAATAGAAGAAACATTGGGAGAGTAAAAAGAATCAAAATCCGTATATATTTGAATTTGAAATAT
The DNA here is from genome assembly GCA_029884605.1 of Ormosia emarginata. NCBI lineage: Eukaryota > Viridiplantae > Streptophyta > Magnoliopsida > Fabales > Fabaceae > Ormosia > Ormosia emarginata. Next base: position 17,375,892 of record JAQQTP010000080.1, on the reverse strand, counting down.
CCTTTTATTAAAGATCTTATCATTACGTTTTAAATTCAAATATAAACATTAAAAATATTAATTCAAACTTAAATATTAATCATAGGTTTGTATGAAGGAAGCTAAATATGAGACAAGCTGATTATTATTTAAATTGATTTTACTTGATAGAATAAAATTCAATGGTGATAAAAAGAGAAACAATCAATATATTGAAAACAATCAATTTACTTGATTAATTTATAATTTTGTTGATATTTGATACAATTTGTATTAATTTGCATTTTGATTTAATTATAATTATGTAATTATGTAATTTTAATTTGAACGAATTAATTTAATTTATGATAATTTTTTGTTGCTATTTTAATTATGCTGCACAATATTGGGTTGCTGACAATTGAATGTTGAACATGATATTAGTTGATATTTATTTATTTATTTATTTATTTTATAACGGTGACAATAAAGTTTAAACTTAAGAATTTATGCAAACTATCCAAATCTTTCACTATTAACTCAATCCTAGGGACTTAATTGATATCTAATCTAATATAAACTAAATGTGTTAAGTTCATATTTTAATTGCTATTTAAAATAACATGAATTGTTAGTTGTTATTTTATTGTGTTTATATTCATGCAATTTATTCAATTGTTTTTAATTATTTTTAATTAATTTACTTTTTTTTTATCATCAACGAGGCCTATTGACCCTAAAGGAAAACAAAATTACACACACAATTAAGGATGAGACACTCTCACATAATCTTGTTATAGGAGGTTTATAAGAGGTTGATGAAGGACATCTACAATAGTACAAGAGAATGAACTTGAGTGACTCAGTCTGACAAGAAAATCTGCACACATATTACTTTTTCTAAGTCAATGAGGTAAAAGTATCACCTAATTTTCATGGAGCAAAGCTTGAATCTCCTAAACAAGTAAAGCACAATGATTGATGGTGGTCAGACACCCTTTCAACGTGAGACTCAAAGCCACCTCCGATCATATTTACCAAAACCTTCTAAAGCCCCATACTTTTCGCAAGATTAAGGCCATTTTATAAATCCTAGAGCTCCACCTTAATACTCGAACAAACACCTAAGTTGTAGTACAATACTTTCACAAAATTGCATGTATCATCACGTAACAAGCCTCCACAAGCAGCTTGGAAGGACCCTTGATGGATGAATCCATCTACATCTAGTTTATAAAAATTCATATGGCGGAAAAGACCAGGAAACCAATCTTTCTTTCTATGGATTTCCAAATCCACCAACAAAGGATTGTGTATATACCTTTTTAGAATTACTTTTGTGTAATTGAGAATATGTTGTATTAGCTTAGAAAGACTCTGCATACTATGAGAGAACACATATTCATTATGGTCTTTCAAAATAAACTATGCAACTCTAGCGAACAACACTTGCCAATCAATATCCTCCACATCTCCCCAATTGTTTGCCAAGTTCGCAAATAGCTAATCATGCAACTCATGCTGAAGAATGAGCTCCAAACTTGCGACAACATGCTCACAATCACAAACAACGTGTATGATAATATTGTTTTCGATGCCTGACCACAACAAGGGCAGAGATCAGTGTCAGTCATCCTCCACCTATATCGTTCCTTATCAGTGAATAATCGTCCATGAGTCGTTATGAGTCACAAGAAGGCACGTATAAGCTAAGGACCCGACCAAGACCATATTTTCTTGAAGCATAAAGCACTAACTTACGTAATCCTCCTGTCAACTAAATATCCCTAAATGAAACTTCGACAAATTTTTTCAATCTCATCACACACACCCATTGGAATGTTTGTTATCTTCATAACATACCCAGGCAAGGTACATGAATTTAAATACAATAATGTTTTTCTTTCTCTTTTTAAAAACAAATAATAAGGAATATTTTTTGTGTGAAATTTGTGTAATCATAGCCTGTTTATGTAATATTATTCATTTAAATCAATATTTTAAAAATAGGATGAGATTGGTTGCTCTCTTGACAATTTTTTTATTACATGGTCCAATTCAACTTTAATTGAGCAAATCAATTTAATTAGCTAATTAAACTATTGAATCATGATTTAGAGTTCTCATCAGTTTAGTTTTGGATTCAAATTTTAATACATTAATTTAAAATCATAAAAAAGGTTACATCCTAAGAAGTTTTAAAACACATATCTAATCTATAATTAATCTATTCTAATCAATATATAATTTCTAATATATTATATAAAACAAGATTTATGCTTCCAGGACCCATGCCACATCTCATCTTTAGAATATAATTTTTTTTTTCCCTCGAAAAAGGCTTCCCTAATAAGCTTCTGACATGTTTTTTTTTACCCTTTAATTTGACATGATCTATCAAGCACGAACACGTCATTTGTAAGATGTGTTTGCATATTGTATATGTATCTGACATGGATATACAGTAATATAGGTATGACACGCGTGTCCTGTGTATTCGAATGTATCTAATTTTAAAAATTATTTTTTTCTGGCTTGGATACGGCTCAGACACGCTTGGACACGACATAAACACGACCCATTAATATTAAAAAAAAAAAAACAATTTCCATCTAAGCTTGTAACTCACAAGCTCAATCACATAGAGTTATTATCATCCAAACACTCACTATCAAGAAAAACATATTCCCCAATACGATGTATACTGTTTTGCCGTTAACGACTTACATAGAGTAAAATGAAGTTAATCTTTAGATATTCCCTTTAGTTAATTTTTTTTAAATGCGCATATACTTGTACATGGTTAGTTCTATTAAGTGAAGTTGATTTAGGAGATTTTTAAAAAAATATCAATAGAAATTATGCTTCATATTTTTTGAGATGAGCTTACTAGGTAGCAACTAATAAATATTAACATATATGATATATATTAAGATATTGTAAATTTTCAAGCTTATAGAAATTATATTAATAAATTATGATATTATATATATATATATATATATATATATATATATATATATATATATATATAGAGAGAGAGAGAGAGAGAGAGAGATCAACTTATACCAAGATAAGTCTTTTTTTTCTTATACTCATTTTTTTCACCATTAATTTTACTTTCATTTAATGGTTGAGATTATTTCATTAAAAGTAACAATTAGATAAAAGTGAAATTAACGGTTAAAATAAATATAAGAAAAAAAAGACTTACACTAATATAAGTTGATCCTTCTTCATATATATATATATATATATATATATATATATATATATATATATATATATATATATCGTGTTCATGTCCTAAAGTTTTTTGAATTTGATGTGCCCCTATGCCTATATCCGTATCAGTGTCGTATTAAGTATTCAGTATCGTATTTGTCTTCATAGGACATGATTAATAATTAAAAGCAATCGCACCAATCTACTCCTATATAACAAATTAATTACATTTTCTTGAGAGTCTTAAGTTATACTCCCTCTAAGAATGACTTCTCTATCTAAGGATGACACGTAATTATTCTTAATTTTTATTAAAAAAATAAATTCTAATAATCTTTTTAATTAATTATGCATATCTCCTTTATAATTTTAAAAAATTAGATTTTTTTCTCTTTTATTGTATATTTTTTAAAATTTATTTGAATAAATTAATTATGCATATATTCTTTAAAATTTTAAATATTTTTTTCTTTTAATCTATATTTATTTAGATTCTATCTAAATTTTTAAAAACTCATACAACGCATCATATACTTACTAGTTATTTATCATAAATGTATATTACATTATTTTAATATGAATGAATGTTAAAATTAGTTATTTAAAGATTTTATTGCAAAGTAAATTTTTAAATAGATTTTCAGGCTATATCAGACTTTTAAAATGATCTGGTCAGATTTTAAAAAATGACCTATGTCGAGTAAGTAGATCAGGTTTAAGTCTTGTATTTGAGAAACAAGTCAAATTCGTTTAAGACCTAACCCGACTCATTTCTATCCCTACCCACAATGAGATAAAAGAATCTTATGGCAACTATAGAGAAGAAACTTGCAATGACCCAACATGGAGGTGAAAATGACTCCTAAAATCTAAGTTAAAAAATAGAAGAATAAATACCTTTTCATTCATAATAATTATTTTTAAGTAGAAGCTACAAAAAAGAATCATATTCTGAAAGGGAGTATAAAAAATGACTTCTGATAGTGGAATGAAAAATGCACTTCAAACTTTGTATCCCTACTCACAATGGGATAAAAGAATCTTATGGCAACCATAGAGAAGATTTTTCCAATGACCCAACATGGAGATAAAAATGACTCCTAAAATCTAAGTAAAAGAATGCAAGAATAAATACCTTTTCATCCGTAACAATTATTTTCAAGTAGAAGCTACAAAAAAGAAATGTGTTCTGAAAGGAAATATAAAAGATGACTTCTGATAATGGAATGAAAAATGTACTTTAAACTTTGTATCCCTACTCACAATGGGATAAAAGAATCTTAATCATAGAGAAGATTCTTGTAATGACTGAACATGGAAGTGAAAATGACTCCTAAAATCTAAGTAAAAGAATGGAAGAATAAATAACTTTTCATTCATAACAACTATTTTTAAGTAAAAGTTACAAAAAAGAAACGTGTTCTGAAAAGGAGTATAAAAAATGACTTCTGATAGTGGAATGGAAAATGCTCTTCAAACTTTGTATTCTTCTCTATTCATAGAAATATATGAGGAGAGAAAGAAAATGTAGAAATACCCATAAAATCAAAAAGAGAAGGTTAAGTATGAATATATAATGAAAAAAAATTATTAATACAATTAAGAAAAATTGTAAATGATAACATAATAAAAATAATAAAATAATAAATGCATTATATTATTTTATTGATTGATGATAACTTGAGTTTTCGAATTTTAAATAATAAATGTATTATATTTAATTTTTTATGATTGATAACGTGAGTTTTAAATTTTTAAATAATCAATACATAATATATATTCTAATTAATTCATTTAAATAAATAATGATGCTAATATTAGTTTCAAGAAAAAAAAAAAAGAATCAATGCATTCTATTCATATAACTTAGTTGATAATGTGAGATTTGAAATTTAAAAAAATGAATGCATAATATATAATTATTTTAATTAAGTTATTCAAATAAATATTGCTTTTTAGATTTACAAAATATTATGAAAAAGAAATTGTAGAATAAAACTAAATTTATCTTTCTAGTCAATTAATCATTTGATTGAGTTAGATTAGCGTCAATTGTCTTTATTATCACATGATTTTGTTATAAAAATCGATTGATTGGTGTCAATTACTTGATTGACTTTCTATGAATTTAATTAATTAGTTATATATATATTTTTTTAAATTATCTAAATATATATTGCTCGTAACAATTATATCTTAAATAATTTAAATTTTAAATTTTTGAACAATTTATTATTAGAAGAAAGGTTCTTCCATTAAAGGAAAATCAATTGATAGATAAGATAACAAGTGACATAGATTTTTTTTTATAAGAGGCTTCATAAATATAAATATAAATATAAATATAGATATAGATGTAAATATATATTAGATAATATAATTACTAAATAATGTAGTAATTACTAAAAATGAAAAATGCATAATATAATATTGTATTAGATAGTATAATTACGCTAACAAAAAATTAAATTTAAATTCAATAAAATTCATACTAATTAATTTTTTTAAATATCCTCTCATCTAATATGTAATAAATTAATATCCCACAATAAAATAAATGTCTTAACAAAACTCTCTTAATAATATTATTTTTATACTAATTAATTTTATTTTATTTTACCATTCCATACTAATTAATGTTATAACAAAACTTAAATCTATTTTTATATATTCATTACATTCACTTCATTAATTAAATTAAAATATATTCATTAATATTTTCTATCTTATTCTTTTTTAAATATATATATATATATATATATGATATTCTGTAGGTGTAAGTATTTTTGACTACATTCATTTTTTTAACCATGAGATCCACTTTCATCTAATTTGAGATTATTTCATTAAAAGTAAATATTATGAAAGTGGATCTAACATTAAAAATAAGTGTAAAAAAAAACTTAAGTTGATCCTTCCTCTATATATATATGAGGGAGGATCAACTTACACCAGTGTAAGTTAATTTTCTCTTACACTCATTTTCAGCTGTTAAATCTACTTTCATCTAATGGTTATTTTTAATGAAATAATATCAATCATTAAATGAAAGTTAAACTAACGATTAAAAATAAGTGTAAGAAAAAAAACTTTATTGATATAAACGAATATATATATATATATATACCATAACTTAATTAATAAAATAAATATAATAAACATAAAAAAATTAACTTAAATTTTGCCCATAATGTTATCAAAAGAAACATCACCATATCTTTCGAATATAAATGCCAAACCTTGTTCCATGATATGCACATAAGACCTGCCCAGTGTAGACCTGGACTAGAGAGAGAATGTCGTTGATTGGGGCGGGCAAGGGGGAAAGTGGGGACAGGGTGGCCGACAGTCACAAAACGGCCACATCAAAGTTCTCGTGGGCATAAAAAGATGGAAAAAAAATAAATATTTGCCAATGATCTCTCACAACGATTTATTGACCTTATGTGATGTTAAAACGGAGTAGATCGTATAAGGTGTGCCTATTAAGGAAAACTGAAAAAAAAAATATAAAAATAATCATTTTATCATTTTTTTACACTATTTTAATATTAATTAATAAATTTATAATTAATTATATATAATAATTAATTAATTAATAAAAATTACATGAATTAATTAATGAATAAAATATTTATTAATCAATTTATATATATAATTAATTATAAATTTATATTTTATTAATTAATATAAAAAAATATAAAGTTAAAAAAAATTAGACCCTGTTAAACTAACATTATTCTCACTTTTTACACAATTGATGGATATACGACATATCATGATGGTTAGTCAGCTTAGATCACAGCACCACGCCACCACCAACATGCTGGTGAAGATTTCTAATAATCCAATTCTCCTATGCCAGTTCTCATTGCAGGGTTTTCCTTTTAGTCCTTGGAAAGTTCTACCACAACAGCCTCAGTTGTAGTCATCAATGAAGATGCATTGCATAACAGGAGATTTTAATAATTAGGGATGAACAGTAAAAAATATGATCTTACATTATTTTTAATTATTTTTTAATAGTTATGATTAAATAAAAATAATAATAATAAAATAATATAATTAATGATGTAGAAAATAATATAAAAATGTATGAAAAAAAAATGTGATAAAAAAATTATAATTAGAATAGAAAACCAATCTCAAGAATTCATACTATTGTCATATCAACATATTCAAGAATGGCAGAACAAATAATTCTATAATGAAAAATATTAAATGTCACAGATATTTTTTACGACATGTATTACAAATTAAAAAAAAAATACTAACATCTCAACACGTATGGTATTGGATATGTTTTTTTTTCTACTTTTAGATACTTATGATTTAATATTTTAATTATTTTTATATTTTTATACTAATAAAAATAAGATATCATAATAATTAGATAAATAATAATATTTTATTAAATTTATAATTATTAATACAAACTTATAAAACAATGGTATTTTCATTTGAATTTAAGATTTATATTTTTATGTTAATATTGTATTAATTTTATATGTTATATTTTTGACATGTTATGTCAAATTTAAGAATTTGTTGTATCTATATGTTTCCTAAGTTACAAATTATATAAAGTAACTAAATGGGAGACAACTAATTCTAATGAATCTAAAAAAATAATAAATAATTGTTGTAGATCCTAACGAAGAAATTCAGGCTAAAACAAAAAGTAGTTTTATAATGGGAGTAATACATTGTTTATGATGTATATAAGACCTATTTTTTTTTCTCGTTTCCTTTTTGCCCTTTAGACGTCATTATTAACTAAAGTGCAAGATCTTTAGCAGCATCATATCCTAGGTCAGGATTATCTCCTGTTCCAGTAACTTGCCAAACAACAGCCGCCCCCTCCACTCCAATGTTGGATACAAATGTGTATACTGTACTGGTATCTGAAAACTGGAAATGGTTATTCTAAAACGTGTTTAATTTTTTTTTTCATTAATAAAACAAAATAGGGAAAGAAATGAAGAAAATAAAGTTATTTTTCTTTTAGTTTAAAAGATTAATAAAAAAATAAAATAAAACTTTATTATTTTATTTGAGAGTTAAATTATAAAAAAATGAAATAAAATATAAAATTTTATTTTTAAGCTTACAAGTATATTTCTTTCTATTCTACTTTAATTTTGAGAAGAACTAAAATTTAGTATTTGAAAGGAAGAGTAGGAAAATGGTTTTCCTTCAGTTAATTCCCCTTTCAATTTATTAGTAAACTTCTAACAAAGGAAATTATTTCTCATTCTTTCATTTCTTTTCTCTTCACTTCATTATCTGTAATTTAAACACAATATAAAGTGAATTTATCTTTAAAATAAATAAATAAAGATATATATATTATTATATATATATATATATATATTATTTTTAATGAGTTAAAATCTAGATGCACTTTATCAAATTAAGTATAATATATATTTATTTCTTTATTTTAAAAATAAATTCACTTTAAAATAATCTTTTTCCTAAAAACTAAAAAAACTTATTTCGGAAAACAAAAATATTTTTTAAATATCTAGAATATGACACTATCGATTAAGACATTGTGCCACATGTGAATATGACTCACTATTTTTGCATATCATATGTTAAACTAGAATGAATATATCATATGAGACATGTATGAGATATCATCTGAGATATCATCTGAGTCTGGTTATTGTATTTTGAATATTCAAATATCAAAATTCTTAATAAAATAACTTTCAGCACAACTAAAAGAAACCTTTTAAATATGCATGCCTCAAAAATGGTGAAAATCACCTTATGAATCAACTTTTCTTCTTTGTTCTTTTCCCCCCCTAAGATTAAGATAGATTTCACCAGGAGAGAAGAATACAGAATAGGAGGATCAGGAGTTCTCGTTCCTAAAGCAAAGCAAATGGGGCAGAAGGAAACAAAAAGAAAAAATTATCAGCTCAAAAGAGCATTATGTTGTCATTGGATATCTGCTGAAGAAAGCATGAGTCCCCACATAGAAACAAGAAAAACTATCCCATCCCAAAGTAGATGCGCAGGTTCTTTGTGCAACCCACATGATGGGTCGACTTTATTCCTCTTCACATGCCTAGGTTCTTTAACTATATATACCTTCAACAGCCATAGTAACTGTGAAAGAAGACTTACTCCCTAACTTCCATTATTCAAAGTCGCAAAATTCAAATTATGAAGTTTTATATATTCAATACACATGAGATATCTAAATACTACAACTATTTAAGATTAGGGAGAATTACAATTTTTAGGAACTGTTGCTAAAGATAATTCCAATTTATGATAATTGAACAGAAGAGTGGTTAATTAAGTCAGTATATGATTAAAATATTAACCGCACTTTGAAAATTATTAACCATTGTTTTCTGGTTAATTTTCCTAACTTAGAAATATCTTCACCAAGAGTTCCTAAATCGTAATTCTTCCTTAAGATTATCTTGAGTCATTACTGCTGTAAATTTTCTGTAACATGACTAATTGTGACTACCTGGTATTTACATTGCAGAAGCATGTTGATTCACAACAATACCAAGTGTAAATACCTTTTGTGAGTCCAATCTACAAAAGATGGTTTTTCAAGTCATTAAGAAAAAGAAGAGTTAGTCCATATTTTGCAAGCAAAACCAACAAAACATTTGAATTTACTCTAACAGATAAAAAAGATATGGTAATTACATTTAGAACGGCAACACCTCCCAAAAGTTTTGCTAGGTGCTCCTGTAAGTTCCAGTAATTAGTACACGTACGGTTATTAACAAGCCTTTGATGAATTCATATATAACAAAACTGGTGGCATGGGCGAGGATTGTTGCAAAACTGGTGCCTGCCAACAAGCATTTCATTTTACATGCCAATGATGTCATCGATAATCTACCCTTAAACATCATCAGCGCATGTACTGCACACACAAGCACAAGTGCATATTGCAACAAAAGTAGAAAACCATCTCCTGCTGTATCATTTGTGGCACTAGCAACCTGCTTTACAAGGTTACCACCCATATTCTTGATTCTCTCTTTAATTTCAACGCTCTTTGCCACAGTAACACCATTTTTTTTCTACTCTAGGAGCTCCAAAACTACATTCTACATTACGTCCTTGAGGAAGGTAATACAGCAATCAATATACAATCGTCCACAATCACATACTACTGCACGGGCATTGGGAAATGAAGTTCAAAGAATATCAATTCAAATGGTGATCTAAATAAAAACTTATTGAAAAGAGATAAACATAGATAGTTAATAATTTTTCTTAGGACCAACAATGCAAACAATAGTTAAACAGATAAACCCCGTCACCCTACAAAAAAAAAAAAGAAGGAAGGGAGCCAAAGCAGAGTAAAAATGAATCCACAGTAATTAATTCTCACTCTCTTGTTTTGATTCTTTTGAATAGTATGACTTCAGCAACCAACCCCAACCTACATTTCAATCCAACAGTAAGCTAAACATTATTCCGTTAACAAAATTTATATGGCTACCATGAATGATAAAGTGACTCACCTTTGGCGCCCCCATTGTCATCACTTCAAAGACATTAGCAAGCTCTTCAACACCCAAATTTGAAGTCTTTTGCAGCATAATTTCTTCTCCAATTCATCAATATTGAATAGCAAACTTAATTTCACATTGAAAATGACCAAAAAGTTAAATAATAATTAAAAAGGTTAAAAAGCCACCAAGCATCACGTATACCTGCTGACCGGAGAAAGTCTTGAGTGTTCTTGAAGCAAGAAAAAAATATTGTTCTACACTATCATTTCAGATATATAGATTATTACCGTATTTTATTTTAATTACATTTTTAATTATATAATTTAGTTGATACACATTAAATGAAATAAAGTAATAACATTTTCTTGATTAGCACCTAAAAATTTCTCCTACTGACTTCTACTTTTCACCAATTTATAAAATAATAAAATAAAAATAAAGATGGAATAATTAATTAAGACGCCCAGTTGCCAGTGATGTCACAGGTGACAGCAGATAGGACACGAAGAAATTACTTTGGGCCGACGGCTCATGCTCCCTGCTGAGTGCTGAGGCTTCAGACTTGGAATTGGGCCTCCATATATTTTGCTTATTCTTGTCCAATTGCTCTCGTGTTGCTGTTGGACATGTACTTCATTTGCTGGCCCATTACCATTAGCTCACTTGGGTTGCAATCACCACTATGGCGTTATGTCTCTCTTAGTTATAAGTCGCGTTTGGATTTGGTTTTGTAGGATGACTTTCGAAAGAATGTGAATAAGACAGAATAGAATCATCGTTTCTTTACTCACATTTCATGTGATTAGGAGTGATTTGAGTATTCATTGCATCCGCATATTTGGTATACTTTAATAATTCAAAATAAAATATTAAATAAAAATAATATCATTGCATTAAAAACCATTTAATTTGAATTATTTTAATTTATTTCTTCGAAATTATTAGTTTATTACTTGTGTCAAGAATAATTTAGGAATAATGACAACTATGATTGTTACAGGTGTACATGACTTGATTGAACCTGGTACAATCACGGCTTGAAATTTTGAGTGGCCATGGCCGGATTTCAAACTATATATTAAGGTTCAGGTTACATCGGGCTGTGACCGAGCTTACCCGAATTTGACACACAAATTAAGGATGATGGCAACTATAGTGAGGTAGTAATTAAGGAGAAAGGGGGGTGACAATAGATGAGTAACGGTGGCAGGCAATAAAGTTACGGTGATACGATGAGAAATTCTTATATATTTTTGGAGAATGAATTTTTCTTCATCAAAAAAATTTCTACCATTAAATTTATGTGAAATTTTATCAATTATATAAGTCTCATTGGAGGATCTAAATAAATCTAACGACAGAGATTTTCTTTGAGGAAGATTTTTTTTTTTTTTCAAAAGGATGTAAGTTTTCTTCCTCTAAGAAGATGTAAAACTTTCTCGATGGCAACAATGACAATGGTAGGATAACGACAACGATGGTGGTAATAAGATTGGGTAGTGTTGAAAATGGTAGGACATAGAACAGTGACTGCTGTGGCTAGTGCAACAGCAGTAGTAGTGATGACAGTTACGATGACTTGATAACGATGATAGGATAATCGCACGGGGATAGTTGATATTTTTATTATTGGTTAACGTAGCTATAGTTTTTATTTTTATTTGTTTTTAATTTTAATTCTTATAAATTATTTTTTTAAATTACTCTTCATATTTATAAATATTTTTAAAATAAATTTTATCATTAATTTATGTTATAATATCATTAATTAATTTAATAAGAATTTCTTTATTTTATAACTACTTTTGTGTATATATATTTTAAAAAAACACCCAATGTTCATTCATTTCAGTAAATATTCTTACATGTGTTTTTTTAGATTTTTTTTTAAAATATCTACTAAGAATTAAACGGATACATTATAATAAAAGTTTATAGCAGAAATTTTATTTTGAAAACGTTTATAAGTGTGAAAAATATTTTTTAAAAAAAATTATAAGTATTAAATTAAAAAAATAAGTAAAAAATATAGAGATCAAAATTATAATTTAACTTTTATTATTTTAAATAAATTAAAATGACACAAGAATAAGTGAGATAATTGTAAATAAAATAGAATTAAGTTTTATCTATTTTGGACGATGAATATTATCACAATCAAATATATTTATTTGTTCTCGTTTTCGTTCTCATTCTCATTGTACCTGTTCTAAACCAAAGGTGATCTTAAATGTGTGGTAATAGATCATTTACTTTTTTCATTAATGACTATCTATCTACACATTTTTTTGAAAAAACAATTAATGAACTCCAAATTAACTTTTAATCTAATTCCCTGAAATATGTGGTAGACGACTATGTACTACGTAGGTTTTCAAATTGACAGTTAGCGGGTACTCAGCTAGCTCATGTTAAACTGAGAAAGTTTGGGGGACCAATTACTAGTATTAGGTGAGATCTTCATATAGTTCTTGTGGTTAATATAAAGAAGCATGACTTGTGTCATTGGTCTCCGCCATTTCTATCAAGTTATGCTATATATAATGGCACAATCCATAGTTTCAAAAACCATATGGTGTGGTCCCATATGAACGCAAGACTGCATCATTATTCTACTTCTGCACATATTCTTCACCATAATGTGTTTGCAGTCATCAACGCATATATGGAATGCAACAATCGTGCACGCATATTTAAACCACCATACTACAATTACCTAGTAATTTTTGAAGCCACTGGTTCTATGAATTGATGGCGGAAGACCAAGGACGCAAACCAGCATTCTACATTAATCACTATAACTATATGAAGATCTTATCCAATGCAGGCAAATGGTGCCCAAACTTTCTCACATTTAACATGAGGCAGCTGATCCACAAGAAAAAAGTGTGTGCATAAAAATATTTGCATGCATAATATTTATTTCAATTTTATTTTTTATATATATGATCCTATAATTTTTTAATCTTAAATAATTTCGTTATCTTAGCCTAGATTCAAGATTTCTTTGTAAATCACTTAATACGTGTATAGTCGCGAGTTCACCACTCTGCCTTTCATTAATGTTATAATAAAATATACACATACATGTGTGTCAATAAAAAATAATAGAAAAAATTAAAATAATCAATTAATTTTAAAATAAAGAATGATAAACAATGAAATAAAAATAGAAAAATAATAAAAAAGTGGAGAGAATGTACAAAATAGAGAAGAAATAAAAGAAAGAAGAAAAGGACTAACTAGAGATAGACAATATCATCGGTTTTATTTTTTTTGAGTTATTATTTTAAAGAAAAGACACAATATATTGTGATGATATATCTTTAATTTTAGAATAATAAAAAAGATAATAAGAAAAATAAAAAAATATTCGAGAAATTTTTTTAATTAGTGGTAAATATGAGAAATGGGCCAATCAAGATTAAGCTAACTAGGACGCCTTTCAATTTGTAATAATAATAATAAAAAACTTTCAAGTAGTACAATTTTTCTAAAGTGATAAAAAAAAAAGTAAAATTTGTTTCTTAAAGAATAAAGAGTCTACCTACAGATACTAAATTTAAACTTTGTATAAATTTATGGATCTACTTTCGAAGTAAGTTTTGACACACTTATTTTATTCTATTAAACAACTTTTTGTAAATATTGAATTTTATTAATCCAAACATTGAATTAAAAGTTTTTATGAGATAGATCAAGTCCATAAATTTTCATACAATTTTAAAATGCTTCATCACACCGCTTTACTTTAACATAAAATATTTTTTAAAATATAAGTAAATATTAATTATTAAATTAAATACTTATAAATGTCTCATTTATCTAAAATTCAGTACATGATCATTAAAATAATATCGTATAATTTAATGATTATTTATAAAAGATTATTTACCTGTACAAATGTGCAAAACTTACTCTTGGAATAAGTAGATTCATTAATATTTTTTAATTGGTTATAATTTTTTGAAAAGTTAGAAGATTTTATGTATGAAAACATGAAGAAAGACAATCACACAAATATGTAAAAGTATAGAGAAGGAAGACTCTTTAATTTATTAATTAATATAAAATCGTCGAAAGCTCCAATGTGAAAGATATCCCCCGCCCCAAAAAGAATAGTTTCTACATAATTATCATCTATTAAATAATAGAATCATATTTTAGATGGGAATTCCATATTTTTAATTAATTATCTCAAGTAAAGGGAACACGATCCAAATAAGAAATCTCTATTTCTTTTTTGTGGATATTAAGAAATCTTTATTATGTAAAATCTTGAATATCAAAATCAAAATTCATGCTCATTTCATAAGATTTATATTATCTTTTGTTAGGCATGATATAATCTGTATTAATTAATGCTAAAGAGTTAAGAGGCTATTTTTTATATGTAATCTTTTCATATGTTAAAGGTGCAAGTATTTAGGTAGGATAAAGTGATAAGCGACTTAATAAAAAAACAAACTTTTAACATTAGCCTCACATTTTAGTTTTAAAGTTTGGACCGTTATTAATTAATTAATTGAGTTTAATTTAATGTGTTATCAGTATAAATTTTTTTACACTAACATCTAATTTTATATTAACATATTATTAAATGAATTTTATTATATTAGCAATTACATGATATATGATCAAATTCATTAAGTAATATGTAAATATATAGTTAGATAGAAGTATAAAATATTTTTATACTGATAATATATCAAAATTAAATTTTAATTAAATTACAAATTTTTTAGTTGTGATTATTTTTTTATAAGAATTTAAAGTATGACTTTTACCTAAATCTTACCATACTCTAATGGATGTAAATTCAAGTGACTTCATCTGTCAGTTTTTTTTGTCTTTTTAACTCAACGTATTTAATATTTGTTGAATAAGTAGAAAGAAATCATGAAGGCATAAATGTAATTTAAAATTCTAAATGTAAGTTTATTTATTTTAGATATGTATACTATACTTTATCTTTCCTTATTATTCAATTTCATCAACTTTCGTTTTCGATCTTTTTCTTTTGAATTTTAATTGATCTCACTACGTACTTTCTATGTCTGTATCTTTTTTTTAATAAATGTTCATGTTGATCCATCAAAGATATGTAGAGGTGACATCACAAGAGTTCTTTAAAAGAATATATGTAATATTACATTGGTCCTTTAATATTACATTTTTCCCATAAAAATTATGCAAAACTAATTCAGCAATTATGAGTAACTGTCTGAGACACCTATGAGAATATTTGGTTTATTTTTACTTTCATTTTGAATTGATATGTTTTCATTAGTAGTTATAAAAATATCACATTATTTTCATTAAAAAACATTAAAAATTAAAGTATTAATTTTGTAATTACTTGTAACAAAATATAAACTTAAAATAATAACACCATACAAACCAAATATCCTCTATACCGTGTTATTTGCATCAGAATAAAATTAAAATGAATTTAATCTGTATTCACCCAAATAGTTAATTTGAAGAAATGTTGATGAAATTCCTTTTGTAGTAATGTAAGACCTGAATGCAGCTCCAGTCAAACCTCAAACAGTCAAAAGAATCAAAAGCTTCATATATATGTCATTCATCTAAACAACTATAGCTAGCTAGATAAAAACTTTCAAGGAGTAAATGGAAGTTACAGTTGATCTTCTGTCTAATCTATGTGTTAAAGTCTGTTGATCTTGTGAATGATTGAAGTAAGCTTAGCAATGTTCAAGGGCTTCTCTAGGTAGTCATCTAGTCCTGCTTCCATAAATTCTCGTATTTGTGCTTCAACAGAGCGTGCTGATACACCAGCAATTATGCTATGTATTCCCATTGACCGTAGTTTCTTTGTTGCCTAATACGAACATACAGAAAGAGAATCACATTATACACAAATCTAACACAGATTTCTTATTAAATTGTCATTTTTATCGTTTCTCCCCTATAAAACAATAAGGATTATACATAATTGACCGTAATTAATTGTAACATTGTATTAGTGTGTAAAATATATAGTTACCTCAATGCCATTCATAACAGGCATATCCATATCCATGAGAATTATGTCAAAACTTTGCCCAGAGAGGTGAATGTCTATGGCTTCTTTGCCATTTTCCACGACTTGATTTTTCACTCCAACACTGTTCAATATCTTTCGATGAATCATTCGGACCATTATGTCATCATCAACAACAAGTGCTGTCAACTGACGAGGTTCCATGACTTTCAATTGATTTTCTCACTTCTTCACTTCTCCCTACCAAAGCAAGTTTCTTCTTTTCTCTTTTTCTCTGTAGACAAAAACATATACAATTACTAGATAGATATAAATGTGTGTGGCCGAAGATAATGTTGCAGTAACAGTGTAACACTAACCTGGATAGAGAACTTAGAACTCTTTAAACCAATAGGAGATAAAGATGGATAAGTGGCTAGCTAGGAGAGAGAGCGAGATATATATATTTCTCCCATGTGGTTCTAAGGGGTACAAAGGATTAAAGCAGAAGGAAAAGAAAGAAACTTAAAACTAGATGTGTGGTAAGCATTAGTATAGAATTCGGAGAAGTATCTTATAGGATTTTGTCAAAATCTCAAAATCTGTAGGAGTGTTCTTTTTCCTAAAATGGGATGATTCCCATCTTGAATAAACTTCTAGGGCATCTTTCCTATTTTGTGCAAGACAGGCGGACAATATATTTCAAAGTATATCTTTTTGCATCACTTCGTTCTATTCCTTTCGTTTTCTTTAGCACGAAACACAAACCAAGCCAAAAACTTTTATTAAACTTTACTTTTCTTCCTAGGCCATCTAATCGAATCTATCTATCTGTACAATAATGCAACAAGAAACCAGAGGCATATGTTCATGTCCATTTTTCTTTAAAAAAAAATGTTCATATATATATATATATATATATATATATATATATATATATATATATATATATATATATATATATATATATATATATATATATATATATATATGTCTACCACGATGTTAAGTTAATTTAGTCAGTTAGTTAACACGTGCCTACAACCCCCTGGTTGTAAATAGTTTTAGATTCTTACTTGGTTTGTTGGTGGTTATTCATTTCATCGATCTTCTCTGCATTTTATACGTTGTATATCTCTTAGAAGTTAGATTCTTTTGTCCAATTTTGGTTTTCTTTTCTTTTATGTTTAGAATTACAATGATGACAAGTGAAAGTTATGCTACAAATGGATTATGTTGTATCTAAGACTTGAGAAATACAAAAGTAAAATATTGTTTTTTTAAAAAAAAAATTAGTTAACATATGTGCTTGTTTTAGAGAAGATTGCTTTCTCAAAAAACATTTTATATTTTCCTTTTTAGGTAACCGAGTCTTGAATTTTAGGCTTCTAATATTAGTTAACATATGTGCTGATATCCATTATTCTTATTTTCTAATATTTTGGGAAGTAAAAATTGTTCGGTTAAACAAAATAAGTAATAACCACCCTTGTATATCCAGCACATTACGTTTGTCCTCTCATCTCAAGTATAATATCACCAAAATATATATATTAAAAGGTTACCACTTTGATAGCGTGTACCTTGAATAAAAAGGCAGACATCACTTTAATGAAAAAAAAAAGAAAGTGATATCACATGAATTCATCGTTACTCTTCGTCGATCCATCATATTAAGAACAAGAGTTAGGCTACCATGAGATTACCGAACCTCCAAGGAAACTTTAGACCCTTTTTATTTGCCGATTTGGCTGATTGTTCTCTTCCTAGAATGGTCCTGATTTACCTTTGGAATCTCCTCTTTTCCACAAAAAAAAGAGTCATATAAAATAAGAATGAATTTCATAGTATATTTATCTATAAGGGCTGAATAGCTAAATTATCATATAATTTTTTTTTCTACGAGAATTTTTCATATTCTTTAGACGTAAAACTAATCATCGCCTAAAGTATTTTTTTATAAATATTTTTTTTTGTAGATTCAAATACTTAGTATTACAGAGTTCCTTCAATAGCTAAATAACTTATGTATCACGTGAGTTATTGTAAGTTAATATAAATAAATATAAATAATTATTTGAATTTTTTGTATAAATAATTATGCGAATTGGACTTTATTGAAAATATTTCCGTTATGTTTGTGGGTCTATTTTCTATATTTTTTAAAAAAGAGAAATAAGCTTTTTGACATAGTAAATTTTAAAATAAAAATAAATGAGGCATTAATTAGTTAAATTATTATTTTTTTAAAGTTACATGATTACTTGTAGAGTCCCGCTACATGGTCCGGACAATTTTAGCACAAAAGCAGCGTGGAATGTTTCAACTTCAAAACGAAAGTGAGTCCCCCTTGTCCTACAGCACTGAGATTCTTGTATAAATTTAATATATTTAAAGATGAATTAAGTTAATTATAATATTAATTAATATATCATTATTACAATTAATTAATAAATAATTTTAATTAATTATTTTAGTAAATAATATAATTAACTTAATACATTAAACTTAAATACTTTAAATTTATGTAAAAATTTCTCCTGCCATCATAGTATTTTTCTTATTCTTAACAATAAACTTTGTGTCGTGTATTATCACCATGCATTTAGAGAATCTCTTATATTTAAAATTAATAACGAAAAGCCTTTGCAAAGGGTTACTTTTTGTTGTGCCCTTGATCAATTCAAGGTTCAATGGTCCAAGGCTGAGGGACATTTCCTAGTTTTGTGGAGTGCGGAGGCCAATGGTCAATCAACAAGGCAAAACCCAAAAGAGAAATGTTAATAATATATTTTTTTAATTTTTTTTAACACTTATTTTATTATTAGTTCATTTTATATATTTAAAAAATTTATTAAAAAATATTAATAACACTTATTTTTAAATTAATAATAAAATAAATATAAAAAATATATTTTAAAGGAATAAAATATTAATATTTCTTGACAAAAAAATAAATAAAATAGAAAAATTAAAGAAGCGAAGCGAAGTATTGCTATTGCATGCAAGAGAGAATCAGACTGGTTAGTGTGCCAAAAGACAGGCAAGAGTTCACAAATGATTTTTATCCAATTCAGTATATATTTAGATAAACTAATACTATAATTGAGTGTGAATATAAAATTAAAATAAACAGTTTTAAATAATTAGAAGTCACTCTTTTTTCTCTAATGTTTTTTTCTGCCCTAATATCCATCGTCCTTTTGTTTATAAATTATTTATACACTATCCTAATTTCCCTAACTATTTATATTTTTTTTATCCACAATATGTTTTGTAGATAACTGCTTAACTAATCTTAAAGAGTTGACTCAGTAATAGATAAGCATGTGATATGTAAATAGACGTATGGTTACAAATTCGAATCCTAACTATATTAATATTTTGAGATCATGTCATAAGAAATATTAATTAGCTCAGATATCACTTAACCGCACTAAACAAAATTGCTTAATTAATTCAACTAACCAATTATTATTTGCTAGTTCTCTTTGATTCTAACACCTTGATTCATCTTTTAAAAATTATCATCAAGTTGAACCTGAGTTAAGCTTGATTTGGTTAATTTCCAATCCTATGATCACTTTAGGACAAGAGCGAAAGTGTGCAACTATATATCCATCTTCTGTAACAAAAGCTAGATTTGGTTAATTTCCAATCCTATGAGACCACTTTAGGACAAGAGCGCAAGTTTGCAACTATGCATCCATATTCTGTAACAAGAAGTATTACAATTTCAAAAGCAATTTTGATTTGTCTTATGTTTTCATTTTCAGTTAATATATGTTTTCATTAATATAATTATAAAAATGTTATATTCTTTTCCCTAATTTTGGCATGAATAACCTATTTTTGATTAGATTTAAGAAGTAAATTAGTCGAAGTGTGTGCAAACTGACTCAAACACCATCTAATCACACTAAAAAACTAATTAATTAACTCAATTAACCAATTATTATTTGCTAGTTCTCTTTGATTCTAACACATTGACTCAAACTTTTAAAAATTCTTATCAAGTTGAACCTGAGTTAAGCTTGATTTGGTTAATTTCCAGTCTTATGATCACTTTAGGCCAAGAGCGCAAGTGTACAACTATACATCCATCTTCTGTAAAACAAGAAGCATTACAGCCTCAAAAGCTGATTTGTTTTTTGTTTTCATTTTCACTTTGATATTTTTTCATTATTAATTACAAAAATGTCACATTTTTTTAACTTTATTTTCAGTTTTCAAACTTTTCTTTAAAGGAAATAGTAAAAACAAGCCTTGGATACCTAAATTCAAACTAATATTCAAGTAACTGCAAATCTATGAGCCTGTCTTCAAATAGGTGAATGTAATTATATATATATGTTTGCATGGTTTTTGTTTTTGTCATAACAGTTTAAGACAAGTTTTATGCTGAATTGTGGATCAAAATTAGGCTCTTCTTAAACCATTACATCACAATCAAATATTGTTCAAAGACTACAATTTGTGCACTCTAATCCAGCATCAGCAGCCGGTAAATCCAACAAATATTCCATGGCGGATAAAGGGAGAAAAGAAAGAAAACACACCGCTGAAGTTCATGCACGTAGCAACATCCAAAATACGCAAATATAGCGAAACAGACCAGATATAAGATATCTATATTTTTTTCAATTTTTTTTTTTAACTTGCCCCCTCACAAACTTCCTCTAGCTTCGCCCAAGTATCCCTCTATGATTCATTGATGAGTTGAATAACAGGTCTTCATGGAGTCTTTTTTTTTTTTTCCTTATGTTTAGTTTGTGTAACATTGATAGTCACTTAGTTAGTGTTTGAACTCAATATAGGATCTCATAGAGCACTACTAATTGATCAGATTTGACCATAGTAAAAGAAGACCCATAGAAACAAACAAGGAACGGATAACTTGCTAGCATAAGTACTTTTTCTAGCATCCATTACACGGTTGGATTTTCACTTACAAGTAAAGTTGGGGTTGATCTTATCAAGAATTGAACTAAGCTTAGCATATGTCAATGGTTTCTCTTGGTAGTCATCAAGCCCCGCTTCCATAAATTCTCGTATTTCCGCTTCCATACAGCGTGATGACACACCAACTATCATGCTACAAATGCCCATTGAGCGAAGTTTCTTTGTTGCCTATATAAAAACATGCAACAAGAGACTCTCATTATACACATGCGTTTTTTAACAAAAACATCTTCATTGGGCCATCAGTCTTCTCATCTTTTGTTCCTTACAAAACAAAATATAGTAAACCAAATCCAGAAAGATAGCTAGTGATTTCAACTTATTAACATATTATATAGACCACAATTAATTGTAAACTTGGGCGTACATAATAATATAATTAATTAAGTACCTCAATACCATTCATGATAGGCATATCCATGTCCATGAGAATTAGGTCAAAGCTTTGTCCATAGCAATGAATGTCTACGGCTTCTTTGCCATTTCCCGCTCCCTGATTTTTCACTCCAACACTGTTCAACAGCTTTTGATGAACCCTTCGGTTGAGTATATTGTCATCTACAACAAGTGCTGTTAATTGGGTGGCTAAGTTTTGAGGTGCCATTAGGTTTTTGTTTTTGGCTTCCATAACTTGTTCAGTCTCCTTATATATACCACCACTTGTTGCACAAAATAAAAAAACCAGTTAACTTTATTTTCCTCTGGACAACAAAGGTATATATCCACTAAATATGTATGTAGATTTCAAGATAACGTAGCAGTAGCAGTGTAGCACTAACCTGGATGGGAAATCTTTCTCCTGATTCTGAGACTAAAGTCACAACTATGAGTAGGAGGTGAAAAATGAAGAAGGATGAATATATAGCTAGCTAGTTGGGGTGCTATATATATATATCCTGCCCATGTGGTTAATTAAGTAAGCCGTGACACAAGATTGAAAGGAAAAGAAAAAGAAGGAAGTCCCGAATTGGATGTGCGTAAGCATCAGCATTGAATTTGAAGAAGTGTCTTTGGATTTTGTTCAAAAACTCAAAATCTGAGGGAGAGTGATATTTTTCCGAAAATGGGGATGATTCCTATCTTGAATAAATTTGTAGGGCATATTTTTTCTATTTTGTACGAGACAAAAAGACAATAATATTTCGAAGTATATTTTTTGGGTCCTTTCATTATTTGCCTTTCATTTTCTTTGGCACAAAAAACGAGTAAGCCAAACTTATAGCTTCATTTCTTCTCCCTGAGCCATCGAGTGTATACCTTACAATGCAAGGAAGAGAATAAACAGAGGCACGCGTATACGTCCACACAACTTTATTTACCAGTACGAGAATAATAGAAGATATTTTTGTATACATATAAGATGCATCATGTCATATTTATATACACACAAATAATTAGATAAAGAAGATGATTGAGTTTTACTAAACTCACTCATCACAAAAAATTAACTTCTTTCTCTAATTTGTATATATGTATATAAATATAATGTAATACATCTTGTATGTACACAATAATATTTCGAATAATAGATTAAGTGGTGCCTACAAGATGCTATTAGAATCATAGAAAGCTACTAGCTTGTCTGTCCTCGTTATAAATAGAATTAGATTCTTATAAATAGTATATATCTCTTCAAAGTTAATTCTTTCCATTTTTTTAGTTACGTTATTTCTACACCTAAAATGTTATACCTCCCATACATAGGTAAATGATTAGTCAATTATTAGTTAAAAAATGTATCGATTGATTAATGGATTAATAATATATATATATATATATATATATATATATATATATATATATATATATATATATATATATATATCGATTTTCACCAAGATAAATCTTTTTGATTTATACTTTTCATTTTCAACCGTTAGATTTCATCTTTTGAGATGATTTCATTAAAAGTAACCATAATGAAAGTGGATCTAACAGCTTAAAAATAAGTTTAAAAAAACTGAAATAATATCCTCCTCAATATATATATATATATATATATATATATATGCATATTTAGTGAAGGAGTTTTTGTTGTGAAAGGGTAAGATCTAACGGATTAAAAATAAGATGTAAGTTAAAAAGATCACTTAAAAAAGTCACACGCATTTATGTTTCTAATTTTGGCCATTCATGTAAAATCTAATTGATCTCCCTCTCACCTATATATATATATATATATATATATATATATATATATATATATATATATATATATATATATATATATATATATATATATATATGTATTCTATTTTTTTAGAAAATAGGTTATTAGTCTCTTAACCGATCGATACATATTATTAATCAATAATTAATTCATCATTATGTACATCAGGTGTAGGATTTTAAGTATAGGAGAGACATTTTTCATTTTTTTTCTTCTCTTTTAAATATCAGGATTAAAAAGATAAGTGAACAGAATCCAAAAGAAAAATAAATATATGAAATATACACAGCAAATTTTAAATCTTTGTTTAAATTGAAAATTATAAAATTAACGTGTTATTTTTTAAAAAATTAGTATATGTTTGCTTGCTGATAAGCCCTTCTTATCAAAATGAACCAACATGAAAGATGGAAAGCAACGGCATTCCTCTGAGGAAGGGTGCTTCCTTATTACATATCATAGTAGCTCCACTTGCTGTTTGCTCCAGTGGCTTAGCTTGTTGCTAACTAATTAACTCCTCTTTTGTTTGATGCTAACCAACTCAACTGTCTACTTATAACTGATAGTAACCGTTGATTAGTTCTTCGCTTTGCTCAGTGTTGTATCACTTGCTGACTTGTATAATTTTTTTTCTTTTACATTTTGTTTGGCTAAGGTATAAAATTGTTAATATTCATAACCCTAAAATTTTAATTTACCCAATCATCTCATTAAAAACACTTTAGTTTATTTTTGTTGATATTTAAGAGTATGTAGCCAAGTGTCTCTACATTAGGGATGATAAAATTATTCGTATCTTTGAAGATCTGTAGGGATTACTAACGATGGGGTAGGGACAGAGATTATAGTACCTGTCATGCAAATACCCACAAATCTCATGAAGTATATTTTTTATTTAATATATATCATATATTATAATTTTTTTTTTTTTTATTTTGAGATGAGGTAAAAAAATATATTTTTTATTATTTTACAATAAATTTTTTTATTGAATGAGCTCATAATGATAAAAATTATTAAAAAATATATATCATTCATGTAATAATTATTTATATAAATTGATTATTATAAAATATAATTGAATTTAATTTATTATTTGTAATATTATTTTAATTTTGTAAGAATCTTATATTATTGTATAAAATTGTAGTATGTGATGTTAAAATTTATTTTATTTATATTTTTTTAATAATTTTTAAGATTTTATTTTAAATTATTAACTACTTTAGTAATACTTTGTAGATATTCACTTATCTATGGAATCACAAATAAGTATCGTAATGGGTAAGGGAGCGAGGGAAACACTCGTTGACATCCCTACTCTATATAGCAAATTAGTTAGGAAAATGACATACACTTGGATAATGTGGAATTTTTTTTTTTTGAAAAAAATTTATAAGTAATGTCATATTAAATTATAAGTTTAATTTTGATGCATTGTCAATGTAAAATTTTTTACACTATTAATTAATCATATATCACTACATGTGTGACTTTTAATATGAGAGTCAAACATTTTCAACGATAATGACAATACATGATTGATTAATAATGGAAAAAACTTTTACATCAACAGTGCATCACAATTAAATCCTTAAACTATAGTTTTGAATATTAAATTAGAAGATACAATGTGAAGAATTAAACAGAGGCCCCCTCTCCTTTAGAGATTGATTAGAACCAATCATACTACTCGTGTGCTCAAGTAATTCACTTAAATTACCTAAATCGCTTGAAATTCTTTTATAAGTGAAAAGTACATTTTTTTTAAGAAAAAAAAAATGCATGAGTCTGTTTGGTTCTGTTCTGAAATCACTATGCTATAAACTATAGGTAATGGCTGTCTAGAGCACGCCATATTATTGTGCAATTTATTTAGGACTATAAGGAAAGAAGGAAATAAGTAGGTGTTTTAAGAGCTGTAAACCACATCCTATGCTAACTCTACGAGAAGCGGAAGAAGGAAAATCCCATTTGAGCAGAGCTCCCCTTGTATCAGTCAATTAAGGTCGGTCTGCGGTTGGTTTGTTTTTTGTTTTTCTTTTCAGTTGGTATATTTTTATTAATATAATTACAAAAATATCACCGTATTAATTAAGTTTTCGTTTCTAGTTTGCCCACACAAGCAAACGTGTTTATTTTTTATTTTTTATCACTTGCAATGTTTTGTAAAAGTGTTTAAAACTCAACTCGTCCTACTAACTTATCATGACTCAAAACTCATTAAGATGAATTTTAGTTCTGTGAATTAGACCTACAACATTTTTGAGTCTAATTTGAGTCATATCTCTAACTGTTCCATCCCAATTCGAAATCACATATTATTTTAAAATTTATATTTTTTTAATAATTAATTATAAATAATAAATTTTTTAAAATTTAAATTAACTTTTACATAATATATTAATATATGTATATTAATATTTGTTTTGAAATATATATTATAAAATATACTTTACTTTTAATTTTTTACTTCTTAAATTTTATAATTTAACTTTATATAATCCAATCATATACATTTTATTTAATATCGAATAGGCCCTATCATTACTAGAGTCAAGACTAGGTTGGGTTTGAGTCCAAAAATTTGTCCCAATCAAAATACTGAAGGTTGTGTTTGGAATGAATTAAAATAAAAAATAATTTGATTTAAATTGAATTGATTTAATTTGATTTAAAAATCAAATTTTGTATTTGAAACTTTAAAAAAAAATAGGATTTGAATTGATTCAAAAATTAAATTTTGTGTTTAGAATTCATTAAAATGAAAATTGATTTAATTTGATTTTATTATTTTACATTTTAACCCTTATGAAAAGTTGTTAGAGATAGTTATTAAGGGTAAAATAATTTATTTATTTCAAGTCAATCAAATCCTAACAAATCCTATCAAAATTAATAGAATTTTTAAAGAAATGAAATCTATAAAATTTTAAAAATCAAATTATTTCTCATTTTTAAATATTCCAAATCAAAATTTAATTAAATTTAATTTATTTAAATTATTTCTTTTTTTACATTCCAAATACACTCGAACTAAATTCTGACCAAATCAAATCCGTACTATGCACATCCCTATTGCTTTGTGCTTTCGTTGGGTAAAGGTTGTGGCCCAGTGGCCTTCAGTTTGTAAACTACTGACCAAAACCCAAAAATAAAATAAAAAAACCATCTTATAGAACAACAAGAATTGCAGCGTGAAAAGAAGCTTCCGAAAACTAGCTGGAAGAAGATAATCATTCATCACTTTTAAAGGTGTATATACTATTCATATTTTTTAAAAAAATATAATTGAATAAAAATAATAAAAAATATATATATAATAAATAATATTAAATAAAATATAAAAAAATATATACACTATTTAATGTAAAAATATAAAAGTTAAAAATAACTAAATCCAAAATATTCAAGTCACCGTACCAATGAGGCTTTCTTGAAAACCATTTAATACAATCAATAATGTTTATTCAATGTAGATTACAATTTGCGCACTGTATTCCACCACCAGCACTCTCCAAATTCCAAAAAACATTTGGCAGGGAAAAAGGAAAGACAAAAAACTATATATATTTATAGAACAAAGGTGAGGAAGGAAAGACAATGGAAACCCACCTCTAAAATTTATGCACGCAAATATACAAAATACACAACGATGAATAAAACAAACACCCAAAACCCACAAATCTTCTTCCCAATGAACATGCTAATCATGAGTGGCATCAATTACTTTGCCTGTCCTGGCCTGTGAGATTCGATTCGCATAAATTGTGACCAACTTCAACTGTGTGCTGTTAAGGCCTTGCAAATATGGCAAGAATGCTTTCCCAAGCATGATATAAATATCCACGAGACAGAAAACAACAGTCTGTAACCATCCAACACACATAAAATGAGAATAATAAAACAGACCAGATATAAAGGGGAAAACAGACGCGCAAAAACATGCCTACAATTTTTAGCAATAGAAATAATACCCCAATCCTCTCATTCAAAGAAAATATTTTCTGATAGAGCCAGTCACATTTATTATCCTTTCAAAGTATATTATTAGTTAATCACCTAAAATAAACAAGAAGTTCATGTTCGATAATTGAACCTAAAAGAATTAAGAGAGAGCAGTCAACTGATCAGATTTGCCCCCAGCAAAGGAAGGTTCCAAGCAAGTTTAGGTGGCTCAGATATAACACACCATCAACACTGACACACAAGGAGTTTGACACATGGAAAGGACAACTTCCTATATGGATGGCCAAGGCTATTCCTGGTAATAGATATTCAGCAGTGATTAATGAAAAAGGAACAAGAAGCCAAGAAGAGTTGAGCTTTAATGACCAATCTCACTCAACAACAACAACCAAGCTTTTTCCCACTAGGTGTGATCGACTACATGGATCAAACGATGTCATTATGTTCTATCATAAACCAAGCCTTTAGAAATGTCATTCAAATCTAAATCTTTTTTAATAATTTCACTTATAATCTTTCTTGGTCTCCCTCTACCTCTAGCTATTGAACTATCCTCCATCTAATTTATTCTTCTTACCAGGGCTTCTAAGGGTCTCACTCAACAACAGACAGTTAATAGTTCTAAAGGCAATAGAGCTCCCTCATACAAAATGGTAGATATCCATGAAAGGTTTAGAGTAATGTCCATATTATCTCATGGCAGTTTCTCAAGTAAGAAAGAAATGATCTTTTTCTTTAAAAAAATTTGGCCTTCAGTAACAAAAAAATGTTTAAAGTCATATAAAAACCTAAGGCCAGCTGCAAATCCCAAGTAGTTTCAATTAGCAACACGATTGTCTTTTTTACCCCAGAATACTAACTATTTTAAGAAGCTACCAAATAGGTCTGTCTCAACCATCTAATCTCTAGTTGCCCGATAAATTTGTTATAACTACATTCACCACTTTACAGTGTTCTTTGACTGATAAGGAATTTTTTACCACCTAAAATTTCATTAGATGTATGAAGTGGAGGACCATAAATTTCTGCAGACAAAAGATGTTAAATACCTTACGAACATCTGCACTCTGGTTTCCAAAAGCTTCAAAAAGAGCAGGAAGAAACGATGGTAACTGAGCCATCAGTTCCTCCTGAGAGAGCCGGCCCACAAGCTGAAGAAAGGAATGATATGATGTTAAACAAGATAAATGTTTATAAAGCATATTTAATTCACGCACAAAAATGGATCGCTTCCTATGAAGCAAGGGTATGATATGTGGTAAAGGTATGATACGATACAGAATTACAGATATGGGGATATAGTGAATTCTCAAAAATATGTGATACGATACAGCTGGGATACAAACACATTCATAAAGCAAGAAAAAAGGAATGACCTGTTAGCACGTGCTAGTAGTAGTGATATGAAATCCACAAGTATTTCCTAATCACTATCATTCACCGATTTATGCTATTTCTGAGTATGAAGAATTGAAACAGCATATAGTCATTGAAAGTATGTATAACAATTCCCATTCATGAATGAAGGAATCAGGGAACAGTGTCTGTGTTCAGGACCATTTCCTAAGAACAATGAAAACTGAGAGCAAGTAACCAATGAACAAAGGAAATGGCACATTAGCTGGAGTAACCATGTATCCAAGCTGTTGTATCCATAATTATTATTATTATTATTATTATTATTATTATTATTATTATTATTATTATTATTTTCAAAAAGCAGGATACTCCCAGAATCAAGGTAGTCCAAGGCAAGGAGCTAGGTGCTTTTAATGCCTTGAGGCAAGAGGCGCCAAAAGGCGCACGCCTCACAGAAGATAGGCACTAATAATAATAATAAAAAAAAAAGTAGCTGTTATAAACACATGCACGTTGACACGAAACAGAAAGCATATAGAATATAAATAGATATAAATAAAACTGTCAAGTGTTTTCGGTGACAGAGCATTTGTAAACAAATGCAGGTTGTGACATGAAACTGAAAACAGAGCATGTGGCAACTAACCAGAAAACAACTCCACAAAGAAAATAAACCAGACCAATACAGATACAACATGTGGCGAGGATAGGGATGGCAAAATTACACGTACCCGCGGGGATCCGCAGGAATTACCTGCGATGGGGAGGGGGAAGGGTACCCGTTTAATAAATGGAGGCAGAAGCAGGGATTATAGTACCCGCCCCGCGGGTACGCGCAAACCCGTTAAGTATATTTTTTTTTATTTAATATATATCATATACTATGATTCTTTTTTCTTTTTAACTTTGAGATAAGATGAAAATACATATATTTTTATTATTTTAAAATGAATTTTTTATTGATGGGTCTATAATGATAAAATTTGTTAAAAAAATATATACTATTTATGTAATAGTTATTTATATAAACTGATTATTACAAAATATAATTGAATTTAGTGTGTTATTTATAATATTCTTTTAATTTTGTAAGAATTTTAGATTGTTGAACAAAAATGTAGTATGTGGTGTAAAAGTTTATTTTATTTATGTTTTTTTTGTAATTTTTAAGATTTTATTTTAAATTATTAACTACCCACGGATACCCGTAGATATCCTGTCTACCCGCGAGGATCCTAAATGGGTACCCGTGACGGAGACGGGGGCGTGGACAGGGGCGAGGGAAGCACTACCCACCCATCGCCCCGCCCCACCCCATTGCCATCCCTAGGCGAGGAACTGAAAATAAAAAAAAAAATAGGAGCAAAGCAAATAAACCAGACCAACAGGGGTGGTGCTTGGATAACAGAAGAAAGATTAAAAACACAGAATGGTGCAAACATAATAAAATCAATAGATAAAAGTTTTAAATTGTCACAGAAAGTGCAGAATCATGTAAAGAAGAGCAGAAGAACAATTAAAAATAAAAAAGATAACTGTTTGCTTTGACAGTGACTGAATTTGGCTTGTCAGAGGCTGACATTTTTCACTGCCATGTTGCATAACTTCATTTGTTGTATTTTATATGAAAGCTGACGATTCTTATGGGGTGGGGTCTGTCAAGCCCACTGCCCATTGGTAGAGGACAAGTGCCATCAAGGTGCAAGAGGCGCGTGCCTCACTAAAGTGGCAGCGCCTCAAAGGGCAAGATGTGCTGGACCCTTCCCTCGCCTTGCCTTAGCGCCTAAAGCGCGACTTGTAGCGCCTTTAACTACACTGCCCAGGATATGTTTTATAAGCATCATAACCATATTGGTATAGGATATGGGCACCGTTGAAAACGTGTAAATATCTTTTGTATTTATGTAATTTTCTTGTATAGGCTAATCAAATCATAACTATAATCTTTGTATTTATTATCATAGTTCTATATAATCAGCTCTCCATCGTGTAGTTGAAACACGCAGTTTCACAATCCCTATGCTTTTGTTTTCTCTCTTTTAACATGGTATCTAGAACCTAAACAGAAGCAATCCTAGAACCGCGCATACTCAGTTGGTAGGGATGGCAATTTTACCTACGGGGGCAGGTACCTGCGGGTAATACCCATAACGGGGACGGGTAATACCCGTCTAATTACCCCCATGGATATAAATACCCGTTTATCTTATCCTCAGTTTAATAAACGGGGCGGGGGCAGGGTTGTTCCCCTCGTCCCCGCAGGTACTCGCAAATAAAATTATCAAAATACCCCTATATAAAATTACTAAAAAAACCTTATAATTACTCAAATATTATTCAAATATTAACAAAATATTTTTTTAAATTTTTTTTTGAATTTTATTATTTTTTTTCAAATTTATTGGGTACCCGCGGATATCCACAGGTATCCATTTACCCACGGGGTAATAATAAACAGGTACCCATGCGGATATGGAGGCAGGGGCGGGGGCGGATATTATCCGCGGGGGTGGGAGACTGCTACCCGTCCCCACCTTGCCCTGTTGCCATCCCAACTGGTGGGTCCACTGCCTTTCGGTGAAAATTTTTCCGACCAACCATGTTTCCATTCCGGTTTGTCGACCTTTCTCCTTTGTCATGACGTCTTTCCGGCCTCTTTTCTCCCTTTTCCACCGCTGCCTCCGTCGTCCCCTTTTCGGCCAGTGACCATACCGCCAGCATCGTCTCCCTCCGACCGGCCCCTCCCCTGAAGCCCAGCCCCCACGCCTCAGGGACGCGCTCCCACGCGCCGCCCTCGGCTCCTACCAAACAGCCATCGCGCGGCACATTTTCCGACGCATGACGACATGTCCAGCCGCCACTTCTCTCGCCTGACTCGTCTTCGCCTCCTCTACGCCGATCTACCCTCAGATCCTCCATCAAACATCTTTGTCTCCTTGTTCACTTGTGTTGGGACGTTCAGGTACATTGTGTTTTCCATTTTTACCCTTTGTATTCTGACCTATGGCGAGTTCTACCTTCCTAGATGGCTCTAAAGACAACCCAAAGGCTGAGCCTCCTGTTTTCACAAGATACCTCAATACCCCTCTCTGCTGATAAGTTAGATGGCAGCAACTATGATACTTGGGCTTCAGACATCAAGTTGTGGCTTGAAAGTCAAGGTTATGAACCACCTCACCACGAAACTTACCTCTGTGCCTGCAGAAGAACAACCCAGGTGGAAGAAGATTGATAAACAATTGTGTGTTGTCATCAAGTCCACCATTCACTCGTCTCTCAAGCAGATCTTCCGTGCTCAGACCACTTGTGCTTCTGTTTGGGAGCAAGCCAAGGTTCTTTACACTAATGACACTCAACGGCTATATGGCGTTTGTCACAACCTCATGAGTATTATTGCTCCTCGTCAGTTTGATGGACCTATGTCTGCTTACTTGTGAAAGGTTCACGGCGCTCTCCATGATTTCAATGAGTTGCTACCCCCTGCTGTTACCCCAATGCAAGAACTCGAGCAACGCAGCACCTTCTTCATGCTCATGGCCTTGTATGGTTTGCCTCCAGAATATTCTGCAACCGTGATCAGATTTTGGGTTCACCTACTATCCCCACTCTGTCCTCAGCTTGGTCTACTTTGCTTCGGGTCCAGGCTAAGCAGCCCTCTGGTTCTGTCCTAGCCCCAGCTTCGGTTGATACTTCTGCCCTCGTCTCCCAAAGTGCCAATCGTGGTCGTTCTCACACTGACACCTCGAGTAGGCTCCATCCGAAGTGTACATTCTGTAACATGTTGGTTCACACTGAGGATCGATGTTGGACCAAACATGGTCGTCCTCCACGGGCTGCCAATGTTGCCCAGGCTGCTATACCTGATTTACCTGAGCCTTCTGCACCACCGACCCCATCTCCAGCTGCCTATGCAGATTTTCTAAATGGTTTGAGCAACAGCAGGCTTCTCACTCTACTGCATCTGTTGAGCACACTCGTAATGCATTTGCTTATATCTCTCAATCACCACCCTTAGGTCCTTGACTCTGGTGCAACTGACCATATCTCTGGTAATAAGCGTCTTTTCTCCAAATTTTCTAACTCTGGTTATTTACTTATAATTACTTTAGCAAATGGTTCCCAAACACAGCCCAAAGGGATTGGAATTGTCCATCCCCTCCCCTCTCTGTCTGTTGATTCAGTTCTTTATGTCCTTGGATGTCCTTTTAATTTACTATCTATTAATCGTTTGACACGTTCTTTAGATTGTCGCATTAGTTTCACTAAAGACTCTATCATTTTGCAGGACCGGAGTTCGGGACGGATGATTAGCGCCGGATGTGAGTCTAATGGCCTTTACCAACTCTCTGCCACCTCTCGTGTGTGCTATGTTACGGATTCTCCTCTCACCATCCATGCGCAGTAGGGTCATCCTAGCCTTGCCAAACTATAGCAAATGGTGCCGAACTTTTCTAAGTTATCTAGTTTACCTTGTGAGTCGTGTCAACTTGGGAAATACACTTGTAGTCCATTTTCCGATAGAGAGTGTCGGCAAGCTGCGTCTCCTTTTGCTTTAGTGTATTATGATATTTGGGGTCCTAGTCGTGTTGAGTCTACTTTCAGGTCCAAATACTTTGTTACTTTTATTGATGATTATTCTCAGTGTACTTGATTATTTTTAATGAAAAACATATCAGAGTTGTTATCAATTTTTCAGACCTTTTATCATGAAATAAAAACTCAATTTGGTGTTCTGATTCGTATTTTGCGTAGTGACAATGCCCGTGAATTTTTATCTCAAAATTTTCAAACTTTTATGGCATCTCATGGCATTCTTCACCAAACATCTTGTGTCTATACACCTCAATAAAATGAGATTGTTGAGCGCAAAAATAAACATCTTATTGAAACAACTCGAACCCTTTTGTATCATAGTTGTGTTCCCTTTTGATTTTTTGGGGCGATGCGGTTCTTACTGCTTGCTATTTAATTAATCGTATGCCCTCTTCTGTTCTTGATAACCGGGTACCCCATTCTATTTTGTTCCCTCACCAAACCCTCCACTCTCTGCCACCTCGTGTCTTCAGGTCGACATGTTTTGTCCATAATGTCACTCCAAGTCTTGACAAACTGTCTGCTCGCTCCATCAAATGTGTTTTTCTCAGTTACCATCGGTCTCAAAAGGGTTATCGGTGTTTTTCACCCACTCTTAAGCGCTATCTAGTCTCTGTCGATGTCACATTCTTCGAGTCTGTTCCTTTCTTTGATTCTCCTGACCTGCCTCTTACACCCATTACTAAGGTCCTCCCTATTTTTCCTTCTCTTGTCCCCGTTGACCCTGCTCCATCACCACCTTCCCTTGTTGGTGCCCCGATCCTTACTCTTGGCCCTATCCAAGTCTATCATCGTCAGCCACAGCCACCACCACTGCCATCACCACCATCAGAGGTTGTAGAGGTTCCTGAGGCCCATGTGGACTCTCATCCGGCACCACCTCCTTTACCAACTCCGGCACTGCCTCCTGCGTCAGACCTTCCCATTGCTCTTCGCAAAGGTATTAGATCCACTCGTAACCCTTCTTCTCACTATGTTACTCTCAGTTACAATCGT
The DNA here is from genome assembly GCA_029884605.1 of Ormosia emarginata. Classification (NCBI taxonomy): domain Eukaryota; kingdom Viridiplantae; phylum Streptophyta; class Magnoliopsida; order Fabales; family Fabaceae; genus Ormosia; species Ormosia emarginata. The sequence goes on along the minus strand of JAQQTP010000080.1, from coordinate 17,341,172 downwards.
CTCTCTTTATTGCATTATGCTTGTCTTTCCTCACCTGGTCTTCTGTGTCTATTCCTAAATCTCTAGGTGAAGCTTTATCCCATCCTGGGTGGCGACAAGCAATGATTGATGAAATGTGTGCCCTTCAGAGCAGTGGTACTTGGGAACTTGTTCCTCTTCCTTCTGGGAAGTTTGTTGTAGGTTGCCGGTGGATTTATACGGTCAAGGTTGGCCTTGATGGCACTCTCGATTGCCTAAAGGCTCGTTTGGTGGCCAAAGGGTATACCTAGATATTTGGTTTGGATTATGGCAACACTTTCTCACCGGTGGCGAAGATGGCTTTTGTTCGACTTTTTCTGTCTATGGCCGCTATTCGCCACTGGTCCCTTCATCAGTTGGATATCAAGAATGCTTTTCTTTATAGTGATCTGGAAGAAGTTTACATGGAGCAACCTCCAGGGTTTGTTGCTCAAGGGGAGTCTTCTGGCCTCGTTTGTCGTCTATACAAGTCCTTGTATGGTTTTAAACAATCTCCTCGGGTTTGGTTTGGTTGATTTAGTACTGTTGTTCAACAATTTGGTATGACTCGCAGTGAGGCTGACCACTCTGTCTTCTATCGCCATACAATCTGAGGTTGTATCTATTTGATTGTGTATGTGGACGACATTGTTATCACAGGCAGTGATCACCAAGGTATAGCTCAGATAAAACAGTACCTCTGTCATCACTTTCAGACCAAAGATCTTGACAAACTTCGTTATTTCTTGGGAATTGAAGTGGCACAATCCAAGGATGGCATAGTTATCTCACAAAGGAAGTATGCTATGGACATTCTTGAGGAAATATGACTATTGAATGCAAAGCTAGTTGACACCCCTATGGATCCCAATGTTAGACTTTTACCGGATCAGGGAGAGCCACTTTCAAACAAAGGAAGATATAGACGATTGGTTGGAAAATTTAACTATCTTACTGTTACCCCTCCAGATATCTCCTTTGCAGTGAGTGTAGTAAGTCAATTTCTAAACTCACCTTGTGAAGGACATTGGGACGCAGTGATTCGTATTCTTAGATATATTAAGGGAGCTCTAGGAAAAGGTCTTGTCTATGAAGACAAGGGACACACTCAGATTGTTGGATACTCAGATGCTGATTGGGCAGGTTCACCTACTGATAGGAAATCCACTTCTACTTATTGTGTATCGATTGGGGGTAATCTGATATCCTGGAAGAGTAAAACAAAATATGGTTGCAAGATCAAGTGCTGAAGCAGAATATCGATCCATGACCTCAGCTACTTGCGAGCTCATTTGGTTAAAACAGCTTCTTAAAGAGCTTCAATTTGGAAACGTTGTGCAAATGACTCTTATTTGTAATAACCAAGCTGCATTGCATATCGCTTCCAATTCAATGTTTTATGAGAGGACCAAACACATTGAGATAGACTATCACTTTATTAGAGAGAAGATCTTGTCTGGAGACATCACCACTAGCTTTGTCAATTCAAATGATCAACTGATAGATGTTTTCACTAAGTCTTTGAGAGGTCCTCGAGTAAATTATATTTGTAATAAGCTTGGCGCATATGACTTATATGCTCCAACTTGAGGGAGAGTATTGAAAACGTGTAAATATCTTTTGTATTTATGTAGTTTTCTTGTATAGGCTAATCAAATCATAACTGTAATCTTTGTATTTATTATCATAGTTCTATATAATCAGCTCTCCGTCATGTAGTTGAAACACGCGGTTTCACAATCCCTATGCTTCTGTTTTCTCTCTTTTAACAGGCACGAAGTAATATTTCACCTATTTTGAAATATCATTGATTCATAGGGCACTTCTTTCTAAAATAGAATAAAAGGTTGTTTAAGGTAATTATTACCTTTGTCAAGCAATTTATGCAAGTGACGAGAGTTTTTTCATCCTCAGTAACCAGTAGAGGGACAATAACCTGAAACAGTTTAAATTCTGAGCATCAGCTTTAAGTTAACAAAGCAAAACCACACCTCCTTTTTCTCTTAAACATTTAGAGGGAGTAAGGAGGACCAAAGTAGACGAGTCGAGAAATACATACACTTAAACATCTGAAAGGATCGTACTGAGATAAAACAATGGTCAGGCAGTGCTCTGCTTCATTTGAGACCTGAATAAGGGATGCAAGAGGCTGAGACTAGGAAAAGAAAGCAACTACAGAAAAGATAAACTAGAACAGGACAAATTTGGTTACCTTAGGAATGATATCTTTTGTAACATGAAGCAGCTTCTCAATTACAATCTCAACTGAATTCTCCATGGCATCTTTCTGTAAACAAAAAAGAGTAAAACAAAAAAAAAATTGCTTATGATATAATTGGAAGTCCCAAAAATGCCTTCAAAAGGAGAAATACGTACAGTTGCAAGTACTGATAAGAGCAAGAGCATAATCCAACAAAAAAATGCCACAAAAGGAGTACGAACCTGGTTTTTAAGCATTTGAACTATCAACGAAAGAGCAAGCTCTCTGATTGAGGAATCCGAATCATCCAGCACCTCGAGCACAACTGTCAAAATCTGATTGAAGTACTGCAAGTACACCATGAAACTATCATTACATAGAGAAGACAAATCCAAATATATTATTCATTGTTGTTAAACGGAATTGGAGAAATTACAATTCTTTTACAAAGAGAATTTATCAATCTATCGGTAGATTACACACAGAATCAGTAAAAATTCACCGATATGGATACAACAACAAAAGTCTTTTCCCACAAGTTGAGGTTGGCTATATGGATACAGGACATAAATTTTCAATAAAATCAAAAAAGAATCTGCTTCAAAAACCCAACTTGGAAGATCTAAAGAAATCAACATGGGATTTTTTTGGAGGGGGTTGTCTGAAAATAATATCTTAAAATAGGAAGATGAACAGCATTACTTAATACTAATATTAACTATCAAATGAAAAACATTGGTATCACAATAAGAAACCACATTTGTATGATTATGAAGTTCGATGGACTAATTTTTTTTTTTTAATTCCAAAACAAATTGCATTTAATAAGTACCACTGACAATCATACAACTTGAAGACAGGAAGCAAGAGAGACACTCTATCAAATCAAACATACCTTAGTCCAAACAGAATGATCATTCGTCATAGAAGCTTCAACTAACTGTTGAAGTGCAGTCCGCTTACTTGAAATAGGGCTTCCATCACCCTCACTGCATATCTACACAAAACAACGACTATATCTATTCAGTTGTAATAAAACAAACCTAAAGAATGACCAGTTACAAGCACAGGCTACATAAAGCTGTCTCCACTAGCAGCCACTTGTCTTTACATTGTGACATGACTTGGCAGCATTGGAACAAGCTCTTGGCTGATTTTAGAAAGTTTTGGGCTTGCCCTGCCACCTTAGACAACTTTCTTACAACTCATTATCAAGGTTTGGTAAAGGTGAGGATAAAATGTATGGAAAGGTGCACTTTTTCTGATGTTTAGTGTTGCTAGCTGCAGCATAATGCTAGAGTTTTAAACAATGATTGCAGCCATTATTTCTCCTTGACTGACTTGTATTCTTGGCCATCTTGTGGGTTAAAGCTAATGGCTTTCAGGGGTTTCTGTATCTGTTTTGCAAAGGGATTGGATTGATCTTTTGAGCTGATGATCCTTTTTCTTCCTATTTTTTTCAGGTGCAATTTGCTGTTCTTGGAGGATGCTTTATCTCCCTCTCCCTCCTATTACTCTCACTCTCTGTATCTATTTCTAAAACAGTTTTTTTTCAAATAATAAAATTAGAAAGCCAGTCATCCTCTACTAATTGCATAACTCACCACATGAAGAATTTGAGGAATGCTAGGTCCTGTGTCTGTCAATGAGTTAATCTTTACAGCTTCAGCCGACTGATGATTAAGTTCCGATTCAGAAGGATATTCTTTATCATGTACATAGCCTTCAGCAACATTTAAATTCTCCAATGACATCAGACCGTTAACATCAAGACGAGGAGTTGAAAGACCCTCAAAGTTCATGCTACTGTCCACATGTCCAAGTTGGCTAGTTTGAGAGCCAAAGTTTTGACCCATTGGATTGACTGCATAAGCAAGATCTTTAGTTTTTGAACCAAGACTGCCACTATTAGAATCAGTCTCAAGATTCTGATACAAATGTTCTTGAGTTTCACCAGAAGCTGCTTGGCCAAGACTGGCTTTAACCAGGGTTGAATCTTGGGAACTCCACTTCCTGCCACTATCACCATCTAGGGAACCAGCAGAATACCTTCCAAGGTAATGAGCTTTCCTAGAGAAACCAACATATCCATCTTCAGAGGATGTTCCCACAACATCAGATGGATCATAGGAAGACTTAGATCGTTGTCGTTCTTTCTTGTTCTGCAGATAGTTCATTAGGTCTACTTCAATGCGAGGGGTGTACTGTTTAAGTGCTCGTCTCAAAGAATTTTGTTCTTCAACTGACAAACTAAGAATGAAATTAAGAACTGCAGTTGAATCAAAGTGAGAGTACACTGATATAATGCATGTAATAGCTGCTTCTTTAAGCTTTGTATTTTTGTCATGAACCAATGGGGTTAACTTGGCAAGCCACAATTTTAGGATGCCAATATTAGCAGCACCTTCTGGATTCATTGCATGCTTGTTAAAGGAACTGATTGCAAATTCAATAACAGCCAACTTAGCCTTTGGAGACCTTTGTTCATCTAGTGAGCGTAACAAAGCAGGTAACAGAGAATCTATACTGTAAGTTTTGCTAACAACTCCCAAAGTTGTTGAACATGGCTGCCTAACAAGCTCTTTAGGGTCAATTAACCGAGAAAATACATGGGGTAATATTCTTTCCACGTAACCCTCAAAAGGCTTTCGGCATGCTGGAACAATATCTGCAAGTGTTGAAAGAGCAGCCTGTGCAACTTTATGGTGGGGATCATCCAAGTGCTGGAAAAACAACTTCATTACCTTCTCAAAACTCTGGATAACTTCCTGAATTCCCTTTGGACCTTGCTGCAACAAAGAGTGAAGATAATTAAAGGCAGCAACCCTAGCAGACCAGTCAGAACCTGAACTAAGTCCTTCACTCAAAGCTTCATGAAGAGATGCCGGTCCATCTGCATAACTTGACATCTCTCCAAGAGACAGCTGGTTATCATCAAAACTCCTCCTGCCAGCAGACATACGTCCAGCTACATTCTTTCTCAATAGTGGCCTTTGGAAATTAGGCACATAAATATTATGCGAATCCCTAAAGTTTCCATCTCTATAGGGAGCATCCAAATACTGCTTATCAGTGGTGGGGTTCATAAATCGCCTAGCCTCCCTAATGTCACTGTTGTCATCAACAGAACTTTCTTGTAATCTTTCAGAAGCCCTTTTACCCGAATATGATGAAAATGATGATAAATGCTCAATACCAACATTACTATGATATGATAACTTGCAAGAATCTTTGGAAGCTTGAATTTGAGTGATTATGTCAGACAAACCCAGACCACCATTTCGGTTACTACCTTTATTGACACCAGAAGCAGTTGATTCTGTTGTTAAAGAGCTTGTCAGATGATTAGATGCAGGGACGGCAGCAGGGAATGGTGGATCACGAGATGATGGAGGGTCAACTCCTGCACTAGGGGCAATAAGAGAAAAATTTAACCGCACATAAATAGTTTATAAAAAATCATACCACTAGTACCATCAACCATTGAATGGCATCAAGTCCTGAAAATTGAGGTAGAAATTAAAATATTTAACAGGTAAACTTATTTGGTACCTAGATCCAAACTTGATGATCGAAGAGAAGATGAATTATGCTTATCAGACAAATCCAAGCCTCTAAGCATGCTCTCAATAGCAGTGACCTTCTGTTTGCTTGCATGCAACACACTTTCCAAACTACGTTCTGTACCCTTTCCAAGTGACTTAGCTTGTGAAAGAAGTACACCAGAGGAGATAGATGTCCCTGATGATAAACTTGAACTTCTATCCATCGCAACAATAGCAGAAGTTCCATAACCAGATAGATTAGAGGAAGCAGAGGCTTGACTAGGTAATGACATCAGTGCACCTCTATCACGAATGGAAGGTGAAGCATGTCGCCTATTTATTCCTCCATCCTCTTCATTTATTAACTGCGAATTACATTCACTTTAAAAGATTACTTAAGCAACAAAATAAATGAAGAATAACACCCTCAAGGTCAAGTGTATACCCTTTGAATAACAGGGTCAAAGGATGAAAATAGGCGACGAGAACGCTCTGGCCAAGTTTTTGCAAACATTCTGTAGCACATCCTTGCAGTAGATCGTACCTATCAAGTTTCATACTGTAATCATTTTCACGCACATATAACTTGACACCATAATGAGGTCACATATGAACAATGTCATGTCAATGAATACACTAACAAGATTCTGTCTTAAACCAATAAAATTTGATAAATAAAAATAAGTTTGCTAGAAAAAAAAAAGTAAATGATCATACTCAACGGCATACTGCAAGACAATTTTTCAAACATATCAAATATGATTGTACAATGAAGCAGAATAATGAAATGATCATGTCATTTTGGAACCCCTTACTTCAAAAGGACAAAAGAAATTAAAAGAATGTGTCAAATGATATAAACAATAGATGTATGTGTTAGGCAGTGAAACTAAAGTCTACGCTAGGAGAAATAAGGGGAGGGATAAGGGATCAGTACCAGGAGCAGTGGGAAGTCATGAAGCAAGGAAGTCATGAAAGAACATCCACTAGTGGGCCCAAATTCACTAGTGGACTCTGGGCATAAACATGTGGGAAGAGGAAAAGGAGGTTTCAGTTGGAGGAGGGGTATAAGAAGAATTGGAGGTGAGTGGTGAGGGAAGGCATGAATTGAGCAAGGTTGTGGGGCCTTTGGGCAGGGAGGTTGCAGACCCTCGAGGTCTGCTCTATAATTTCTATTTCTGCTTCTATTCTAGTTTCTCTATAGAGAGTGAGAAAGGGGGAGAGATACACTTGTATACAGAACCTTCTGGAACTTGCACCATATTTGTATCAGTATGAGAAGAAATTCCAGAGTTATTCAATAAAATACTGTCTGCATTTTCTAGTTCCTATCAGTATGAAAATAAGATGACTTATGCAGCAGATTCTGACTCCATAAGGGACATAATGGCAGGAGAGTAGTGAGTTTTTCACAACACAACTGCCTCTTGGATACTTTTTTTTTTCTCTCTGCGTTCATGTTGGAAAAGTAAATTTGATATTCAGTCATTGCATTTGAAAAAAATAAAAACGTGACAGCATTGGACAGACCCCTTTTTCTTTGGCTAACCATAATAGAAGCTTCGCTTCTGCACAAGTTTTATTCTGCAAATTTTCAGAATCTTAATTATTCTTTACCACAAACAAAGACACACATATTGAGACATAAAGCCATACCATTAAATAAAAAGCTTATGGATTTTCACAATTTCAGTATCACTATTGTAATTTATCACATTATGCATTTTATGAGAACTGCAATTTTGCCAAAATATAATCAAACAACAAGGGAATCACTTTCACTTCCTACAACTGCAACTGCAACACACCTACCAATGTGAAGCATATTCTTAATAGCTCAGAAAGAAGAGCAACCCAATGGAAAAGCTAGTCAATGTTGACAAATATAATGCACAATTTATATTTACCAAACGTCAAATAACCTAAAACTATAACTCTACCTCACTCATTGCGTCTGAGACACAACACTTTATCATATCCTCATATAAATCAGCTGATCGATGTATTTCTGGTGCATCAGGCCAATGTTCTAGGACCAAAAGAGTATATTCACAACACCTACAACACAAATGGTATTAATCAAAAATCAAAACTCTCACACGTCTCTTTTCAATAGTTTATAATTCATACCTAGCACGAAGTACTGCATTGCGATCATTTTTTGCGCAATCGGCTATACGAGGAAGCACACGAGCAACTTTGCAGTTGCGCAGCATCTGGAAAGTAGAGGACAAAGGTGAAAATGGCACATAGCAAGGCGTTAAGAAGATGCAGAAAATTAGATGAGCAGATTATATTACCGTTTTTATGCAGTTATCCGCAGACTCTGCAATTACAAGCACAGTAATCACAACCAGCTTGAAAAGGACCTGATTATCAGATCAAGAATTACTAAAGATTATGAAAGCATCACAATCATGATAATCAAAGATAACAACTTGAACTTACTGGTATAAACATTTCAGCACATGCTTCAAAATCACCCAAGAGTTCCTTTGACAAAAAGCACAATAGATGGCAAGCCTAGAACAAAGCAAATAACAAACCAAAAAACAGGTGTGTATTAGTAATAATATGATATGATAAGAACTTGACCTGCAGACAAGGCCCATGAATTTAATTAACAATAATGTGACAAAACCAAGGAACATATTAAGGCCAAGATATCATTCATCAAAATAAATGAATGTTTCACTGTAAGATACACAAAACAGGATCATTTCAACAGAGGAGATTCACCGATCTCCCAAGTTCTAAAACAGCAAAGGGGGGAACAGGAAACTATAACTTTCACCTTGACACAATACAATGTTGTGTTTTTCTAATAAACAATTATTAATAAAAGAGAATATGGGACCAAAGAAAATGTTAGTGCACCTGCTTCACAATGGTAGACCTTCGGTCTGACAATTGTGTGCTTAAAGGTCCGACAAGTTGCTTCAGGAGTCCACGGAAACTTGGATAATCAGCAGCACCTGATAAGGAGAGTATTAAAAATATTTTCAACAATTATGCAACAGGAAAAAGAGAGAGAGAGAGATAAAATTGTATTACACTTAAATAGCTCAGTGAAAATTACAATAAATAATAAATAAAGCCATTTTTCCATAAACAATAGTCAAAAAAATTGATAAAAGAAAAAGAAAAGCAAAGCAGAGAGTTCAAAAAAATAATATGACTATAAAAATGTTGGTTCTGATCAATTTAGTTTGAAAAGTGCAACTAATGTTTAAGCCACCAAATAAGCCCTTTCTTTTGTAGAACTAGGATCCTGAAAACCGCACCTCTATAAATAGAATCACAGTTCGTTGACTGGTATCCCCCAACCTCAACAGTTGTGGTTTACGGTCCTACCAGCATTTAATTTTCCTTTTTATTGTTTATCAAAGACATATTCATTTCCATAATTCTTTAATGTCATAGTTCAGTTGGAAGACTTATGCACTGAATCAACATCAACAATTAAAATCTTATACCAAATTCTTATAAGATCAACATAAACATCCTTCAAGTTAAAGGTATCCTACAATGGCAAATGGTCTTGCCCTTTTAGACTCAAAATAGGAATAAGTTTTTAAGATTGTACTATTAGCATATATAATTCTGTACATACTCCAAAAAGGAGTTTGGAAACACAAACCTCCTAGAACAAGGCCTTCAACTCTCTGCATAGCAGCAATACGAATTGACCAGTCTTTTTCTGGTACAAGGGTAGACGCAATCTTCTCAATTTCCCTGATTAACTCCTTCTCTGAATATACCTTGATAGGATCTATGGGTTTCTCAGTGACATCACCTTCTGCTCATAATTCAATAAAAAAAATGCACATTTAAATAATTCATGTATTAAAATATCAACAATTCAGATAACAAGGGAAGGACAAGTTAGATAGCACACTTGTCTGACTATACCCAGAATATTAACAATATGTAATGTGGAAATTACTTTTCAAATTTACGACTTGGAATGCTACTCATCCCTTTTACTCATATCATTTTATCTCCCTTCAATCATTTTGCTTCCACCACCAAAATCATCTCAATTTTTACACATTTTGCACTTGCATCTCATGTAAATTTTTTCATTGAAGTGCAGAAGAAAATATCCACCATTTGACAACTAAAATCAGTCAGATCCCAAGACCAACAAATAATTAAAGGTAGAATCCCAATGATCATGCAGGCTAAGCTTGTGCAATTACCCCAGGAGACTTGCTAGCTACAATATTCCATAATTCCAATAACTGATTGACACACAAAAAGAAGATAATCACCACAATTAGTGCCAATTGAAATAGCATCCCTTATCATCAAAAGTTAAAAATTCTAACAATCCAATCATGATATGAAAGCTCAGTGTAATGATAAGAGATCAAACAACTCTAAATTTGAACCAAAATATGTGATGCCAAAAGCAAACATGTCCATACTCCATAGTAACCACATTATTTAAACATTTAAAAGTATGTTCCAGTAATGTCACTATTGTGCAGCTCATCTCCAATAAATGGCAAATAAGGTATAATTAAAAAGTAAATTATAAGGCAACTAGACAATTATAGAGCATCTAAGAGAGGGAAAATATACGGATAAAATATAAGCCACAATGCCATATATAAAATTACATTAATACTAAATTAGAATAGAAACGTTCATGATCCAAGAATTGCAAATATTCTAACCTCCAAAAAGAGAGGTCTCCCTTGATGAATTTTTAGCCTTTGGACTACTTTTCTTGGGATTAACACTCAAAGGTTTAATTTCCCCAGTAATATAACCACTTGGAATACCATCTGAAGAGCGAACTTTTGGTTGAATTCCCTCTAGCCGGGCATTAATATCTTTCACCTGATACCAACATGATGCAATGAAAAAGAAATAATAAACTCTCACAGTAGTTGAAATTAAAATGTAAAATGCCCTTCAAAGGTTCAAATTCCTGAGCTTAAATGTGTGTGTAAAATATTAAATAACAATGAAATCAGGAAATTGACTCTTTGTTTGATATTTACCAAAGATGAAGGAAGATTGTGGCGTTGAAGTTCATCACGAAATTGAGGCCCAGCTTGTACATACATCTCCTGTAAAAAGAGAATGTCAAAGAAATGTGCTAACAATAACATTTATCTTAATTTAAATTTAAATATCCAAATTGCTATCCTCAGGTATGAATATATCAATGAATCAACCTTTGTTTATTGTATCATGATATCAATTATTAAAGCATTCAATAAACCATTAAAATAAATGTAATTCAGTTATTCATAATCATGCATAATTGAATAAGTTCCATTGAAACAGAACTTCAAACTTTCAAAGAACTAGATCAGATCAATTCTCAAAATTAGAGCCATGAAATTCACAAGCTGCAGGCCTTGAAAAAATATTATGTTAATTTTTATAATATCAGTTTTGAGATTACAATATGACCAATAATCCACACTTAGCATGATTCTAACATCAAATCACATCCTCCATTAGACCCCCCTTCCTTTTTTCTCATTCTTCTATGTTCTTCAATATTTATACCATTTTCTCATTCTTTAAGCTAAAAACAACATACAATTCCAGCAATTCTTTCTTTATTTTTGGCTAAGAAATTTCAGAATTTACATTAACTACTGATATGGCATAAAACCCTTTTTTGGGTAACTAATATAAACTTATTAATGTAACCTAGTCCTTTTGCCAATATATACAATAGTAAATGACTACAAGATAAGGTATACTTACCTCAATGCACAAAATAGCTGCTTCCCTAACAGCAGGATTTGGATCATTCAGCAATTGCAAAACCTGACAATTGATCAAGTTTTGGAAGGAGTTAGTATCCCATCCTAAAAGTATTTAACTATACAAAAGATAAGTACTGCTTATTTGTAAATGTCAATGAACATACAGGAGGAAGGATAGCCCGTTGTAGCGGAAGCTCCGTAGATGCAAATAGATTTATTGCAGACGTGACAGTTCGTGTAAACTCCTCTCTGACTCTCCAGCTTCTATGTGCCCAAGCAAAGGATCCTGCTCTTTCAACAATTATTGTCGGAGAAGAAACCTGCAAATAATAATAATATTTCAAAATGAAAGCAAAACGAAGGGTACTTTGAAAGTATCATTTTCAAAACAGCAATCAGAACAGCCCAACAGGACAGATTTACATCATATTTAGACAGATATATATAACATAAATACCAAAATACACATGGAAACACAATGCATTTTACTGTTATAGAAAACATACGGAATGGCATTGCAAAAGAAGTGCTCAAGCTACAAGAAGTCATATTGATAAATAAATCCGAGTCAGATAGATTTGCCATGTGAAACTCCATTTATTTGGTGATCACAACCTCATGCCAACATCTACACTTTGTAACAAACCAAGCACAATCTACAGAAAATAGCAATAATCTACTCTAATAGATTCCAGCTTAACTTGTTAATAAACCTATATTCATCCATTGGTTCGTTTAGAAAGGATCATTTGCCAAGAACATAGAACAAAATTATTGTCAACCTAATAGAGTGCATAACCATAAGTTTCACTAGGTATAAGAACATCCATTATCAGTTATCCCAAAGATATCAACAGGTCATTGAAATTCACTTACAATTATAACTGCCAGCAGACTTGAATGTGGTTTGGCTCATAAATGGTATGATTGACTATTCTAAATTTTCTTTTCAAGGATATTAAGACTAGCATCAAAAAATGATATTTTGCATGTTTTTTCTTCTGCAGAGGCTACTTGCAGACAGTTCGTCATATGTTTTCATAATGCTCATCAGGAATAAAAAAAAAAAACTTGAATGGCGCAATATTAATTTATTAGAGCTGGAGGCACCACAATATAAAACACGATATCCAAATAGTGACAATAAGAAGAAGGACGCAAAATAAACCAAAGAGAAAAGTTTTTGGTTCATCTAACGTACTAGGATAACATGATGATGCTATGATACCGTGTCATTGCAATGACACTACGACAGAATACTTTATGGCTGCAAGATAAACCCCGAAGAGATCTTACGGGTAGGGCCACAAGCCCACAACTATGATAAAAGATTTTGTAATATCATTTAGAAATACAAAACCTAGTGAGAGCCAATAAACCCAAGTTAACCTCATATCCAATAATCCAAGCAAGCATTGGTCATCACTGATCAGATTTTTCGCTCTCAAAACCAAAGCCATTTATTGGCTTGTCAAAACTCAAAAGGCTAAGAATCAAACATCAAAGAGGGAAACATTCATGTACAACCGCTATGATTTTGATGCCACTGAGCTTCATACACTCAGTTTTCGCACTGATAATTATCCTTAACAACTTTCTATTCTTAGCACTGTGTGTTTGAATTTGCTTATTTATTTTGCATTCGAAATAGCTTATAATCAAAATCACTATTAATATTCCAATAAGTTTACACTTTACTCTCACTAAGTCAATATTCACTTAAATTTGCCACTAATTTTAGCAGTTACAAACAAAATCAACTAAGGTTTATAGGTTCAATTTACATGCAGCAGCGATAGAAGGTATTTAGGTACCTCCATGAGGGTGAGCAAGAGTCTTCTGGCAGCGTCGCGGACAGGCTGTTTGCTGTCGCCAAGGCGGTCGACGACGGCGGGGACAAGGGCGTTAAAGTGGAGCTTGAAGTGGTCGCCGGAGAGGACGGCGGCGGAGGCGAGTGCCTGGAGAGCGCCCTGAGACACCCTGAAGTTGTTGTCCTTCAACAGATCCATACACGAATCCACCAGCGAGGTGACCTCGGCGGAGGTGAGGCTCTTTCTAGAAGCTTCTAGAAGTTGATGGAGGCGCTCCACGCCGGCCATCCTCTCCTTCGTGTCTTTGGCGCGCGCGAGTTCCAACGCTTCCTCCATGGGCCGGGTTCCGATCTGGTGCGGCCGGGTTCAGATCTGGTCGGGTTGGGTACCGAATCAGAGAGCGCCGCACTGAGAAGATTGCAAAAGCAGAAAAAGAGAGTGAGTGAGTGATTGCAATGCAGAGAGAGAGAGAGGTGAATTTTGGAAGCAGGTGCTCCGATTAAAGTGAGAGAAAACGTAGAGCGAGAAAGAAAGAGATTGAGATGAGATGAGATTTAAGATGAGATAAGATTGTTAACCGCTAAATTTAGCGGAGCCGTCAAATTCAGAGGAGGTTTTGGTTTTTTGTTGGTTGAGAAAAAGAAACACTCGCACGAAAGGGACACCAGAGAGAGAGAGAGAGAGAGAATAAGAGCGGCTAGATTGACGGGGAAGAAGACGATATTAATGAAATTGAAATTAAAACTAAGTTTTATGTGGCTGGGGGGGTGGTGGAAAATTTAACCATCCTTGTGTTTCAAACTTAGTGCATGTTTGGTAACAATTATTTTAGCTTAATTTTTTTTTAGACCATCCTTTTTAATAGTTTTATATTTAGTAAACTTAAAAATAAAAGTTTTTTCAAATTAATTTTTATAATCTTTGAAGATTGAAGGCTTCGCAGATATGTTTTATTTTCTTCTTATATAAAGTAATTCTTTTTATATCATCTAAACGAAACAGATTAGATTAAAATCACTTTTCAAATAATATATCCAAATATAAAAATTGATTCAATTATAATCAATTATAATCGATTATAAAAAAAACTTTATACAATAATCGATTATGATTTAAATATAATAGCTTTCGCAGCTTTCGCTTCTTCTTTTTTCTTGGATTTAAATATAAATTCAACCATATAAAAATGTAGTCAATTGAATTTTTTTCTAGGGTTTCTCATATTTTGCGAATGTGAAATTAATTCCATTAGACACATAAATGATATTTTCCAGACTCGAACAATTATTTTTTCTTAAAAGCAAAATTTATTGTTAATAATATTTTAAAAATTGAACCGTAAATTGAATTGACAAAATTTTTTAGTCATAATTCAATTTATTTAATTAGTCATATTTATGGTTAAATTTTGTTTGAATCAGAAAATGGTTAAAGTGAAAACATGATTGATTCATAATCTAACTATTCAATTTATGTTCGATTTGATTTTTAAAATATTACTTATTAATAAACCCATTTACTTGTGAGTAAAAAATAAAAGAGTGATTTTTAATATTTTTATTTTTATTTAATTAAATTTTTTTGACTAAATTGGTGGTTAAATTAAAGGAGCAATGACCTAATTAAGGGTGTCCGATGGATTGAGTCAACCCATGAATCCACGGATTTTGACTCAACTCAACCCACAAAATGTGAGTTGGGTTGGGTTGAGTCTGTGGGTTATGTCGAGTTAGAAAACATTCCAACTCACAATGTATGGGTTAGGTAACGGGTTTGGAAAGCGTCAATTTATGCAAACTCAACTTATCTAAGTAAGTTTTTTTTATAGTAAAAGTCATTTAGCAATTAAGCTTAGGTGTAAACATTGTAGTCATATTGAGAATGAGACCAAAAAAATAATGATTAAAAACTAATAAAGTATCTGATAGACTAATGCGATGAAAATCTAACTGATCACTTAGATGATAAAGAGTATCATGAGAAAATTGTGAATGGAGTAAATGAATATGTCAATCCATATTTTATATGTGATGACATTAGCTTAAATTAGCTAATGTGATTTGTTATTTATAACTTTTAGATCATGTTAGCTTGCTTTAATTTATTTTATATTTATATTAGCTTAGTAAGATTTTTTAAGTTTATTTATAACATTTACTCGTATTTCTTGAAAACAAACTCTCTAGAAAGATTAAAAGAACACAATAAACATAAAATCAAAGTTGATGATTGCATATATTTATGTTTATAAACCAATTAAAGGAAATAAATAACTCAAACAAAATAATATGTTTATTTTATTTTATTAACATTTCATAACTGGATAAAGGATAGTAAAGGTTTTCTACTTACTAAGAAAATTTACATGATAATAAAACCTATAATGCATTTCAAAAAAGTTAGAGAACAGAAGTAAGGTAGAGGAAGTTTTCTTACAAGTATTTGAGTTATGAATAACGTTATTTAGTTTATTCAAAACTTAATAAAACTTGTTAGTTGTTAATTTGTTATACATTTATTGACTTATGGTGTTTAGTTTATTTAAGATTGAGACTTATTATGTTTGAGTAAGGTCAGTTGAGACTTATTGTGTTAATTTGTTAGATTGAGACCTATTATGTTTGAGATTGTAACTTATAGTATTAATTTGTTATATTGAGACTTATTATATTTGAGATTGAGACTTATAGTGTTAATTTGTTAGATTTTGTATTTTGTCTTTTTTTCTAATTTTTTTTTATAAAAAAATATGTTGAACTCATGTGTTTGACACAACCTACTATTGAGTGGATCGGATCGAATTGAGCGAAAAAATCTCCTCAACTCAATCTAATACACTGCTCTAATGAATTGATCGAATCTAAAAATACTGTTAAATTTACTCAACTCACCTAACCATCACTCATAAACCTAATTTCATAACTAGATTACCCTTAATTTGGATTTTATTTTTTTTTATTTTTGTTGATATTTTTTTCCCTGTCCTTTTGCTGTCAATTTTAAGTGAAAGTGAGGAGCTGATGCCTTGAAATGGGCATCCGCTCAAGCCAACATAAAAGGGAACCACTTATAAAGAAGAAAGCTTAAAGTTAAAATGATTTTTGTAATGATCATGATTGATTGAGGATATTTTGGTAAACCATCGTAACCATACTGCATTATTGCATGCAGGAAACTGATGTGTGTGCCTTAGAAAAAAATTAAATTGTCCTAAGTTTTAGTAAATATTAAACAATTACATAGTGGAGTCAGTGACCAGAAAAAGTAAAATAATATAAATAAATTAAGCAAATGTATGTAGGACCGGAAAAAAATATATTAAAAGAGCGGATAAAAAAAATTAAAAAGTGGAATTCTCTTAACTCTTTTGCTTTATCTTAACTTAATTTAATTATAGTGTAAATACACGAGATAAGACATGAATGATATAGAGTCTTTGTAATAAGGTGCGCAAATTACAAATTTAATCATTTAACCATGATGATACACTTATATACATAAAATTAGAGAATTTAAGAAAAGTAAAGAAAGATCATCATTGGTCATTTTTAAATAATATTCATTCTGATTTATTTATTTATTTATTTATTTATTTTATTTGATAAATATGTGAATAAAGATATTTTAAAATTTTATAAAAAAATTATCACTATATTCTCTATTATTAATAGTTGATATAAAAACTAATACAATTAAAAATTTAAGAGTAATCTTATTATCTTAACACATAATAATGTGGTATATTCACAAGTTCATTCTAAATTTGATAAAATAAAGCAAGCATCATCCGGAGGATATACAAATAATTTCATGTCTCAAACGGGTCGTTCTTTGCTCTCTCTCTCTATGTTTTTGTTTTTGTTTTTTCTTTTTTTGGGGGTTGGGGGGAGGGTGGGGATATTTCCATGTTAATTTTGGTTTTAAACATGGTATAGGATTCTTTCACGCGGCAAAAAAAAAAAAAGCAGGCACAGGATACTTTTGTCATTGTATGTAACATATTTGAATGTATGTCTATTTCATGGCTGTAAATGCTTTGTCCACTTCAAGTAAGAAGAAGGTAATGACTAATGAATGTCATTTTATTATTATTTCACAAAAAGAAAATAGATGCCTACGTCAACAAGAAGGGGTGACCAAGACCTGTGTTAGGGTCTAAATATTAGACCCGATTTATTCTTCAGGTTAGATTTTGAGTTACATTTTGGATTGATTTAATTTATATTCAACTTAGCATGATGTCGTATAATATTTAAAAATTTATAATATTTTTAAATATTAATGATAAGTTAAAATATTTATTAACTTAAATTAATTTACTTTGTATAATATGATAATATTTTTATATTATTATAATTTATTTGATATATATATTATTAAAACATCTTTTTATTTTAATTTTTATTTTTAAAATTTTATGACTTAATTATACATAATATCTATAATTTTACATTTTGCTTAAATATTGAGTTGATTCGATCCTAACTTAGTCATTCGTCAAGTTATAATCAAGTTGAGTTCAAATTTTAAAAAAATTAAAATTGGCTTGATCAGTTCAAGTTAGATTCGTGTCAAGTCAAACTCGTCCTATAAACACTCTTAACCCATATCGACAAGAACTTTATTTCCTTCGCTCTCCACATTAGTTGTTACTTGTTAGACTATATACTTTCTTGAATTTTTCTAAATCCAAAACATAAAAATATGAGTATATTTTTTTATGAGCTTAAAAATGATTTGATAACATATAATTAGATGATAATGTAAAAATAATTTAATACAAATATTAAATTTAAATTAAACTTTTTATTTATTTTACCAACACTATGAAAGGAAAATAGGTTGCTATGGATAATTAAAGACTTATAGTAATTAAAACTTTGAAAGTATAATGGTATTTGTATGAGGTATTATAAGCTTCAACATTAGCACGAGTGAAGTTGGGTGGTAATTTAGATGTATATATATGTGATGGTAAGAAACACATACTGATTTTGAGTTTAATTTTGATATATTATGAGTGTAAATTTTTTTACATCATTAATAAATTATATGCTATCACATTATTGACTTTTGAATAAATATTACAATAGTCAAATATTTTTAACGACATAGTAATACATGATTAAATAATAATATAATTTTTTTTTACACTTATAATTTATTAAAATTAAGAGTATTATTATTAACATTTTCAATTGTCTATCAACACTTATCATTAGTCACTTATAATTAAAAAAAATTAAAATTTTGATTAGTTAATAAAGAATATGAATAAATATTTGAGAGTGTCAATAGTCTCATCTTAAAATTAAATCTAATGTCTATTATCAAGAGTTATAGAAGTTCGTTATATTTTTTAAATATAAATAAAATGAAATTTATTGAGAATTGAGTGTTACATAAATGCTTAATCTTTTTTTTTTTCACTTGCAATTCGAACTTGAACTAAGGGACGGAACACCCGCTTATTATTAATGCTTTTCTAAAGAAGATAAATGTGATTAGGGATTAATTAATTCAAAAGCTATTGGCCATTAATGAGAATAAAAGAACATACTTTATTCATGTTCCAAGTGCAATCAAATCATATCTTTAATTTGGTACGGATATAATATATTTGTTTTTCAATTATGATATTCTTATTATAAATAGTGTATATATTCATTTTTATATCTCATTTAATATCATTTATCATATTTACTTTTTATTATTATTTTCTCTTTTTTAACCATACACCTTTAAAAAGATGTGTACAATACCTACACTTCTAAAAAAATGTAAAATCATTATTTTTTTTTGTTTTTATGTTTGGATGGAAGAATTTTTGGAGGAAAATTAAAAGAAATAATTTATTCTTAAATATTTTTCATATTTTATAATTTTTTAAAATAGAGGAATAACAAAAAAAATTATTATATAATATTTCAATTAATTTTTATTCATTTTTAGAAATATACAATTCTCTTAATTTAAAAATTAAAAATAAATATTCCTTTTCATTTTCCATCAAAATCTTCTATCTAAACATATTTTATTTTAAATAAGAAATACTAACAATTTAAATGTAGTGGTTAATGAGTTGTATTTTCAAGAAGATAATCGAAGTTCAAAACTTAATATTTTATTTTTAAATAATAAATACAAATAATTATTGGAAATACTTCTTTTTGTGTTCATATTTGAGATGTTAATCTCATACTAATACCTATTATGTAATTATGTGATTACCACGTCTACTGATAAGTCAAACCATAGATTTAGAAACGAATGATAGAAGAAGAAAGAATATTAACTCAATAAAGTATATGCATTCATTCAATGAAACTTGAAAATCTTTTTATAAGTCTATTGATTTTTTTTTCTGTCAACTGAAAATTAAGTGGGAGTCTGGTGGCAGCTCTCTTCATTTTTTTTCTTATTTTTTTATTTTTTTAGTAATTTTTCAATAAATTATCGAGATCTTTCAGATTTATTACTTTTAAAAAAATTTGAAGAATTTAATTTTAAACTTTTTTTAATTTATTTCATATTATGATAAATCTGAAATTTTTAATTTTAATTTTCTCAAGTTAATATAATATTTTGTCTTTATATAATAATAAGACCTTTAGATTTATTTAGATAAATAATGTGATACTCTCTTTTATATTACAACACGTTATGTATTGATTTTCATAATAAAAAATATATCATTATTGATAGTCTATGAATCAAGAATAAAGTTATAAATTTTGAGTGAAAATTATATTTATTTTTTGTTTTTTAATAAATTTGTCAATTTTACTGAAATTTTAAGTACTTCTAAACTTTTGATTAAATAAATCTAAGTTTATCGTAAACAAAAATAAATAAATAAGTGGGAGTCTATCATTCTCATAAATTTTAAATCACATAGTTTTAATGAAATTTAAACATTTAAATTTAATAAATTATTAATTACTTATCCATTTATTGATTGAAATAACAATGGACGAACTTATTATACAATTTTCAAAATTTTCAAATGAACAATGATATTTCACCCAATAAAATTAATCATGTCCATTTTAACAGAAACAGTTTTCTGATAATGTGTTTGTTTACAGCTGTACCCTTAGCCAAATCAGTCACTGCAACATTGCGAATTATTTATCGGTTGATGTAACATTTTCTTTTTAAATATCACGCATTGTATGGCCATTATGTATTTTCCAATATAAGGAGAAATTCTTAAAGTGTTATGGACACAAAGCTAATTTTTCTTTTCAAATTGCTTTCACGAAGGCTTTTAAAATTATTACAGAACCAAAATAATTATTAAGCTGGGAAGTAAGAATTAACATGATAGTAATTGACATCAATTTATCAACAATATGTGATATGTGACTAAAGAGCCTTACCTAATCCCGGTACTCAAATCTCATTGGAGGTTTGTTCCAGGTACATTGAACTTAAGCTAAAGGCATAATAATAGAATGACTGTTTCTTAACATAAATTTATTATAATGTTACTGTATTAATTTCCCTTGTCAATTTGAAGAATAAAATTGAGATAAGATCCTGAATTAATTAATACATATAGTCGGTTTAATTCCCTTCCCAAAAACAAGAATGCTTTCACGTTACATGGATATAGATATTAACTTGCAGTAACATATTATAAGTGACTGACTTGCAAGTTAAACTATAGGGCAACGATTTAAATGGACAACAGATTAGATAACACGACCACCTTTGACATTTTTAACAACCATACAGTACAATGATTCCTTCTCTTGCTCTTTTAATTTTCTGTTAAAAGTATATTACAATTATAGATAGTCCTACACGTATATATTGTTTTTCTCAACGCATTAGTAAGTAGTAAAAACCCACCACAACCTTTTAGAACAACCGATTTCCCTCGCGCTAATTGATGAATTGACCTATAAAACTAGGCTTGAAAGCAAGCTTTTGTTGGAGAGTGAATTGAAATTAAGTCATCAATGAAAAATGGTACTACTTTCACAAATTGTTGGAGATGTTAGAATTCACATCTCTTAAATTGTGATGTAACTTCTCTAAGACATGTTAAAACAAGCCCACAATGTCATTAGAAAAATACAAAAAAACTTTACAAAGAAAAAGTGTTTGAATGATGTCTGATTTGTTTCTAGTAGGTGATCATTTTAAGTAATTTATTTAACCATGCAAATATGGTAAAAGTTTCACTTGTTCTTGTCATCTAATGGCAGCGTGCAAACTAGACATTAAGATGGTCCCATGATATCTTGCATCTCCACATTTTCACACGAAATGTGGCTAAGACTCCATATTAAAACAGATAAGAAGTTCCACCAGCTAATAACTTCAAATTGTTTGTTCACGGGTCTTTCAATGGCATAATTTTATAAGGTTTGTTAAATGGATTTTGAGAGGGGATAAGATTTGTCACTGGATGATGGAAACAGCCACAAAGTTTTTTTTTTTAAAAAAAAGACTAACTTCATGACAAAGCCTAATCAACAACCCGTTTTGGACAAAGTTCAAGATAAATAAAGAGTACGGGAATTTTTTATTTTTGTAATAAAGAGTTGTCCACTTTTGCTTTTGCTTCATCACGTTAGTCGTTTGGTTTTTTATACTAACATTTTTTTTTTACTTGTTTATATACTAACATTGTGCGAGATCAATTAAGCCAGTAAAATAGTTTCCACCTTTACAGGCTGGCTGATGCGAGTTTTGGGTAGTGTTGGGTATTTTAAGCTGCAAGGGACACCAGCCTACCGTCCCTTTGGGCATCCCATAAAATTGGAATGAGACATTAGTCAGCTGTATTGAAACTAATTCCCCTTAATTAAAGGAAAGAATCTATATAGTTGGAAAAATACGAGTAAAAACACTTATGCTATGAAATATGGACTCCAAAAAAAAAATAGTATTTATATGTATCCTTTCAATTTTGAAAAATAATCATCCTACACCTCTTTTAAGGGTGTAAATATTATTCACACAATTTTTAATAGATGTGATTAAGTGAGAAAAAGTGATAAAAAATAATATATAATAAATGATATTAGATGAGATGTAAAAATAAACGTATGCACTATTTAATGTAAAAATATAAAAATTGTTCAATTTTATCACCTTATCTATAATATCCCTGCTTCTTAGCCTTTATGCAACTGACTTGCTTTGAATGACAAAAAAATATTTGTAAATACAGATGAAACATAAAGGTGATGTACTTGCACAATTGTTACTTTCATCCTGACACACTTGTATAATTGGCTTTATTTTTAATTATTAATTTTAACAAAAGAGTGTTTAAATTGAAATACTGTAACTGAACTGAGAGTCAAATGTATAAACATACTTTATTTGTTATAATAGGGGGGAAAAACTATACTGGTACTAATGCACCTCTATCCTAATACAGTTATGACCCAATTCTGTCCATCTCCTCACGGATGGGATGTCTTTTTCATCTTTAATATCAAAATGGCTAAGATAGTTACTTTCTTCTGGTATTATGATGATGCAGGTCCGACAAAGAAGGATAGAGAGGTCTATCATGAAACCAACAACTTTAAGGTGGACCCGCATGAACGTTAAAGTTAAAACCCAGACTTTAGAGGGAAAAAATGCCTATACTCCGACATGATTACTGTACAAAAAGCTTTGAAAAGAGCTGCCATTGCATCTTACTGATAGCAAGTTGTTATTGGATATGAAATTACTCCAATTCAATCATTTCTGAGTGATGGATGCATGGCATGATCAGTCATTACAAATTAACCCCAAGTTAAACCCATATGAAATTTCCACGGGGATTTCCAAGTACGCATTGACGTATACTTGGAAATTTAACAGCTCACATGCAAGCATGTGTAACCAAAAAAGGAAATACTTCAATAAACCGCGCAAAAAGGGCCACATGTATTAAAAGCGATGTCACTCACATTCCAGTGCAAATGGATCCAAACCTGAGACCTGAAATTATTGCAACTTTCTCGAAACCAATTTATGACTGATTTGCTATCCAGGAGGGGATAAATAGCAACTTCGGGAGACCAGAAACCAGTTACATGTTTTGGAACCAAACTGATGCATCAAGGGAAATCATTCACCACAACAAAAAATTACAGTGAACCCCCCCCCCCCTCCCCCTCCAAACCAGTTAAGAAAAACTGAGAGTTCCAATGTGTTGATATGAGAGAAGAAATAGAAATGAGTAATAGTAGAGTCTCCAAACCACTATGAAAACTACTCATATAAAATAACCCAAAACCAAGTGTTTCTATTGCGTCTTGATACAACAGATTGTATATGTTCCGTTGCACAGCATCTAATGAACTACTAACTACATAAAAATTACAATCCACAAGGAAGACTAGGAAGTAAAACCAACTTCATAAATAAACAGAGGCTACAAAATGTATAGATATTAAATTTGCCTCCAACTTTGTTGTATAGTGAACTATCAAGGCATGTAACAAACAACCACTCAAAATTTAGCAAGCATTTTACATGAAACTGAGCTAACATTCATAATGATAAAGAAAGAAACAAATACAACCACTAATAGCATATGCTGTGCAACATAAATTGAAATCACATGAAATTCATTTTCTAAGGATCATCGTCATAAGGTGCAGCAGAGGCTGATGATGATGGAAGAATCAATACAGGTTTTCCATTATGGACAAATTCAGTGTGTAGGCAAGCATGATCTGGATTATAGTCCCATATATGTCCCGTCAAGTCCAAATGCTCAACATTACCTAAAGCATGATAATTATAACATAGTTAAATCTGAAGGTGATAAGAATCCTTTGAAGTGTGAAATTAAAATTTTCAATAGCCTAACTCTATCCCGCCCCCCTCCCCCAAGTCTTTTCTCTATCTGATCAAGTAACTTGTTAGCATTAAGCATAGAAACATTTGCAACAGTACGAGATATACTGGTTCCATTCGTGCAAGTTAGCATCAATGACCTTTTCCTCTTTGATTAGTATTCAATAGTTTTATAATGTGGTAGCATATATCAACTTAAAACACACCAAGGAATGATGCACACATAATAATCTATATAAAAGAAGATATAAGGTATATGGATAATAGCTGTCCTAGATTTAAAACATGAATTATTGAAACTTCAAAAACATATTTTAGTTATCTAGATTTAAAGTGGTTCTACAAATACTGTCCTAGAAGAAACACATATATCAAGTTAGTTGCTAGGAGAAACCCAGGTTGAACTAGGAGTATTCTTCTAGCTGAAGTTAGTTGCTTCTTGTGACTATAATATGATACTACTAGTATGCAAGTAACCACAAATGGGAGTTTAGTGGGCATGCTTTAGCAACTAATAAATTTAATAATCACAAAGTTACTCAACTGCCAGCATCTAAGAGGCCATCAATAGAAGAGACAGTAACAACATAAATACCTTTTGCAAATTTTAATGCACAGCAGATGATGGCCAATGACTCTATTGGCATAAGATTACTTGCTGCATTCACATCAATTAGTTGTGGAGCCTGTGACAAGAGCTTCGACAAAAACTTGGCAGTTTCAATCCCTCCGCGGTTTTTGCTGTGTAAATAGAAAAACATGTCACTTGATTGTATGTGTAACATTAAACAAAAGCAATAGCAAGTATTAATCTTAACCTTATATTAATTTTCACCAGCTTAAGCTCCTCCTTTATTAGATTTTGAAGCTCTTGAAAACCAGATGAACCCAATCCAATGCCTGCAACATCAAGTACTTCGATAGGCGTGCTCAAAAATTTTCCCAAAGCTTCAGCTAATTGACTATATAAGAAAAATCAATCAAAACACAAATGGAGAGATGAATTGAGTGATAAATAGAGATTTTATTGTCTATACACAAACCTGCCGAGGTAATTGTCGGCAACAGAAAGAGACTTCAATGGTCCTTTAAAGGTAGAAAGGGCATCTAGAAGATGACTCACTCCAACACAGGACAGCTCGCAATTCTCTAATTTCAAACAAGCCAAGTGAGAGCACGTTTCAGATGCTCCAACAAATAGGGGAATTAAATTCCTGTAAGTTTGAGGAGAGACAGTGAGAGACTCAAATTTCATATCTTCAAAATATACCTAGAAAATGGAAATACAATTGACCTGATTCCTTCATCCTCAATGAAATTGTCACTTATATCCAGGTCCTCCAAGTTAGGCATGTAGGCAAGAGCATATCTAAGACTTTCTGCATCATCTTTCCGTAAATTGTTTCCCCTATAAGGCTATAACCAGATTAGAAATCTTTTGTTTATCAAACACTGACTGAAATGGAAATATAAATACAACAAGCTTATCAACATTGTCTTACAGTAGCACATATTAAAACTAACTCATAGAAAGATGGAATCAAGACACTAAGCACAAATATGTAACAAAAGAAAAAGGTAATAAGTAGAGAAATTGTCTCATTCATTTTCGGTATGCATCCGGTTATACATCACAACCAACAGAAGTTGATTATAGAAGAGTTCTCATATCACACAGAAAGTATACAACTATAATATGGTGCTACCTCAGGTTGAGTACACGCAACAGTTGCAAGGACTTTCCAATTCCAAAAGACAGATGCGAACCACTTGAGAATCTCCTGTTAAAGTCAGAAAGCCATCCTGCTATCTTGAAGAGTGTGCGTGAAACTTTATGTTAGCTACAATAATAAGACTAAATACAGAATGCAAATTATGTAAATGAATAACTCACTCTATTCTCAGAAAGGTCAAGGACAGATATGCTAGACGAAAGATTGAGAAGAGTCACAAAAAGAGCTTTTGCAAAAGTCCGTCCAAGGTGGTTGTCAGAGAATTTTAATGAGCACAGGGACCTAACAGCAGTACGAAAGAAGGTTAACAGACAGAAAAGCTATTATCTAGTTATTTGTCCAAGTGAAATACAGCAAATAGCATAATTAATCGTAATGTAAACTGTTGCGAATGATTAAAATAGTATGATAGTACTATTGTCATGTGAAACATAGTAGGAGATTATCTAAAGTCTTAGGTCTAATGTATTATCATAAGATGAATGATTCTCAAGAAGGTAGCCAATTCCTTCAATATCTCTTAAATTATGTCATAATCATATTATCATTGTACAATTACATTCAAGTGGAAGCTATATAAAAACATTATCCCTCTCTCGACCCCCCATTGCTAGCCAAAGAAAAAAACTGGAGAAACAACTATACACAGAATTCCTTGAGAAATAGCAGATGCAACAGAAGTTGTTCAGTTATATTAAAATCAAATTAAGTATTTGAAGTAGTTCTGATTACTCAGAGAACATGTCAAACCTCTATAAAACCAGAGTATGAATAAAGTTGCTAACAATAAATAAAAAAAAGGGTGAACTTATGCTCATGTACCTTCCTGAAGACAAAAATGACACAAGTCCACTAGGTAAAGAAACTGTGCATGGTTCCAGAAAACTTGAGGTAATAATTGAGAAGTGTTGTATCCCATGTCTTTGCGCACTATTTATGACTACAGAACCACATATTGCATTAATAAAATCTGTGGAGACTGTGCAGAGAACAAATTCCAGCGATGTTAATGTTTTACTATGTTGAGTAAGAAGTTTGCATAAACCATCAATCTGCGAAACAGTGCATATGAAACCATCAACAACAAGGTCATAAACAGGTATTTTGCTCTTGGAAAAACTGTTGATATAATCAATCATATTTGCAAATAAAAACATATTTTAACACATCAATCTGGAAGGTGCTTCACCAAGGTATGAAACTTAAAAGTTAAAACATTCTGCTCTTTGCTCAAGAGGCACTGAATACTTTGACATCATCAGGACCCATTTCAATAGAGAGAGAGAGACAGAGAGAAACATATATTTGACCTTAATATATTTGTTTCTACTCAGTAGTCACCATCAATAGCAACTGTGCATAAAAGGGGCATGGTTTCTCACCTTTACTTCAATCAGTATATATAACAACCCAAAATCCAAGAAACTTGAACAGGCCTAACCTAACCACATACACATGCCCCAAAATGCACCCACCCAAGATACTAGTAGCAGGCTACACAAGCCTTATATTCCTTTAGCATTCACTTGGTCCCTCCAATCTGGGATTTGGGACGTTAATATGTGTCCTAGGATAGACTGTATAAGAGAAATAGTAAAGAAGATATCAAATAGTAAATAGGAGGGAAATAGTTGTTAGCTAACTACCACGTTTATGCACAGCTTGTTTTAGTTCATTTTAGCACAATTACAGGATGAGCAAAACTTGAAAATACAATTAATCATAGATTTGGAAAAGATACATTATACACACACACAAGTACAAATACATTATAGATTGTACATATCTATAGGAGGAAGGAAGCTTACTTGTTCCTTGGATCTGATCCATCTTAGCACCAGACTCTGCAGCTTGCACTCCCTCAACAGATCCTGCAAGTCAGAGTATATGACAACATACCATGTTACATGGTTTTAAAGCATGAAAGAGTTGAAATTTAGGAAAACATCATATGATACATGTCTTGAACTGTAAACTATAAATGTAATATCTTGTGGACATCACAGATAGTTTCAAAGGGAAATAAGAAAGGTTTTTTTTTCCCCTTTTATTGGCATTTCAAAATGCACGAATCCCAGTTGGTTATGAACATTAGATCTCACCATTCAAATTATATTTTGGACATCATTCTCCTAAGTCTAGTTTGGAGTATTTTAAAATTTAAATATGCCAATAAGAAATTCACCAAAAAAAAAATTATATATGCCAATAAGAAAATCAAAAAATGAATTGAATTAATATAATTAAAGTATTACACACGAAATGTTCCAAAATGCTCTGACAATAACAATCAAAATTAGTTGCTTATAGAAATGCCCTATAGGAGGTACCTATAACTGAAAATTTATAACTTATAAGAGTGCCTGATGAATAAACTATTGAAGTTATGCATCTAATAATATCTGTCCAGTGTTTCTTTAGATAAATATGTCACTGCCAATGCTTTCCATAAGCTTGTGAAAGCTACAGACACATTTGACCAGATGAAAATATAATGATTATAATTCCAAAAAGATAAATACCAAAGAGACTCTGGAATTAATCAAGGAATTTTTCATGACATTCTAGAAAGCGCAACTTACACTAGTTTCTGCAGTACATAGAACATTTTGCAGTCTCAGACAACTGCATCAAGACAAAGTGATATAAGAAGTGAAAGAATTGGTCAAGACAAAATGCAGTGACAAACAACATATTTACCAGTATGGTTATAAACTTATAATCATGATGCATTATCACTGTAGACAACGGCCAACATTAAACTTTAAACTAGGGAAATCCCAGCTTAACTAGTCAGCTGGATCTGAAACTGATAAACAAAGCAAGATCAAGTTAACTATTCAACACTTGAGCTTCACTAACAGAAAAGGAAATATTTTATTCAAGAACCTAAAAATGAAATCCATGGCTCACTCCTTTCTTTAATATTTAAAGGCAATCCTAACTGATTATTTCCATCTAAATTATGACGCACAATAACAATAACATCTTACCTCACATGGCTGCCAAATTCTAGGCAATGGTAAGACAGTATTGAATGGTCAAAAGTTGAATGACTTGTATGTCCCGCAAAACCAATATATCTCAGTATGCTATCTGAAAATAAGAGGGGTGAAGTGAAGAAAATTCAATAAATTATCAATGACAAAATAAATAGATAGAAATGGGGAGCTGAAGGGGGTTGTGCATCCAGAAAATAAGATTACGCACAAATTGATGCAAAAGTAAACTCTTTGAAACTTAATTTTTCTCAATAGCTCTATCTTCAGGAGGTAAGATAGAAAATAATTAAAGCATCAAATTGTTGCTTCAAAGGTTTTGCAAAAAGGATGATCAAGCAATTCAAGAAACTTTCAATCATCCATATTCCAAATTCATTCATTGTCATCAGTCAAAGGCATCCTAGACTGCCTACAATGTGTCAAAGTCTCAAAGATTATCTATCTATATGCTTAAAACTGAAAAGTGATATTAACATTGTAATATCACATTATCACATGCTACAATCACATCTCGTCATGGACACAAAGAACAGTGGTAACATTATCATTTGAGGAGCAAATTTAAATTATTGAATTATTCCATAACCACTTTCAAAAGTGAACAGACTTTTGCCTAAGTTAGAACTCGAAGGCAGTCTTCACATAGAAATATTCCTGTGAGAGAGAGAGAGAGAGAGCGAGCAAATTATCATAGTACCTGAAATCTGTATGTCACCAATATATCCATTAAAAGATGGGACTAGTGCTATCTCTGCTGCTTCATCTAGACAACTGTTATTTCATGTAGATTATAGAAAAAATTAAATTTTGAGCGAAGGCAATATTAAATGGAAAACATAATATAAGCTATGTTAGTATACTTTTGCAAATGGGTTTCCCAATATGCTTGCTGCCAGTCGGTTGGTTGGATCTGGTCAATAAGATCAGGCCACCGTATCTTAAATAACATCCGCCAAGCTATATTTAGATTCCAATCCCTGCAATAACAAGATTCCCCACACATTCATAACCAACAAAGATACCACTAGAATGAATTTGCACAAACGGAAGAGTATGAAATTCTTGGAAACCTTCCACGTTTTCTCTTGTTTGTTAAGTCATCATGAGAAAACCCCTCCGCATTCTGGTCTTCAAATGGCCTGTTCCAATAGTAATATGACAATATGATCCAACCAAAATAAGAAACCAAAAAAGCATAAAGGAAACAGCAGCAGCTAAGAACTAAAGTATTACCCACTCTACTAAGAAACAGAAACTCTCCTGCTATCTGCCCAAAACTTACTACTATGTGCAACACAAAACTATAGCACAGACAGCACTTAAAATACAAAACCTTTCAGCAATCAATGAGACAATAATATATCTTCACTTCTTCAAAATTTTCGTAGTTATATTATATGACCCAAAGAGAATAAAAATAGTTAGCCAACATATATGTACCAGATAAGACTTTACAAGAAATACTCCTTAAGCCACTGGTTAAGTGGGTAAATTATAGATTAATAGAGAAAATTTAGGATGATAGTGAGGGTAAGAAATGAACATACAGGTGATGATGGAACTTGTGCAATGCGAATGGGGGCAAACGCGTGATTAAGGTATCAAGTAAATGGAAAGGAAGGTCGTATATAGCGGGAAGAACATCATCCCCTGCAACCATTTTGAACTCTAGGTTACACTCCAACATCATATATCAATTTAAAAAAGGAAACTATCAAGAAAAAAAAAAAACATGATTATGGAAAGAAATTTACCACGGACAAGTTGTTGTATGAGTGCGTCGATGCACAGAGAAATCAAAGACGGAGGCTCCACCATTGAATCGGAGCTGTGCTTCTGTGAAAAGTAGAAAGTGAAGCATAAGATTAGGTTAGACTAGAGGTTGTGATTATGAATGGAATTAACAAGTGTAGGTAACTTGTAAATAACAACAGGACACACTGCACTGTGCCCAACGACTATCGGCGCAGGAAGACGAAGTCGAAGACGAAGATCGCGCAACAACGACGCCGTTCCACTTGGTTACGACTTATGAAGTAGGCTTGCCTATAGTTTACGGATTTTTTTGAAGAAAGTAGTGTTATTTTACAAATTATTTATTAAATTAGGATAGTTTTAAAATTATTTATCAATTTGTGATTTTTTTTACCATATTAACAAAGAATTTTATATTTTATTTTATTTTTATCACTTCATTGTGAGTTTGCCCAGTGCACATTCCATCAATCTCGAATAAAGAAATTTAACATTATTTTAATAAAAAGTGAAAGAAAGAACTTAATTACTTTTTTTTAATTCTTCCCTTATCAGTCCACGTTAAAAAAAATTTAATATTATTTTAATTAAAAAATAAAAAATATATTTGAAGTTGTTTTTAAGTCACGTCACATAAGAATCAAATTTAATATTATTTTAATTAAAAAGTGAAAGAGCATCTACAAGTTATTCTTTTCAAATTCTTTCTATCACTTTCAATGGTCAGAAGAATCAAATTTATTGTTATTAAAATAAAAAAGTAAAGGAGCAACTCTAATGTTTGGATGGAGGGTTTTGGAAGGAAAGGAAAGAAAAGACTTATTTTTCATTTATAAATTAAGATAATTATAAAATATTTATAAACATGAATAAAGGGTGATTAAAATATTATATGGTTATCTTTCATATTATTCATTCATTTTAAAAAATTTAAATATAAAAAATGATAAAAAATAATCCCTCCATTTTTTTTCCTCCAAAATCCTCCATCCAAACATACCTAAGTTACTTTTTTTCAACGTATATTTTTGATATTATTTTAATTAAAAAGCGAAAGAGTAACTTGGAGTTGTTCTTTCCTGCTTGTCAGTCACGTCAAATCAGAATCAAATTTATTATTATTTAAATAAAAAAGTGAAAGAGCAACTCTAAACCCTAAACCTTAAACCCTAAGTTGCTCTTTCCAGATGTATCACGTCCGGTACTTGCACGTGTAGAATAATCAAATTTAATATTATTTTAATAAAAAAGTGAAAAAGCAACTTGGAGTTGCTCTTTCTAGTCACCTTCATAAATTTAATTTTGCTCCTCCCTTAACTGATGCTCTCTCTATTTAAATCAACCCGAGCATGCACTTCACTCTTCCCTTCTCTCTCGTCTCTCACAAATTCTGGTCATTCTTCAATTTCATTCTAAAAATGAGTCAATTTGTTGTTTTCCTTTATTCAAATGGTAGAAAGTTTGAAGGGTCACAATGGTTCACATTCGAAGGCGACACTAGGCCAATTCAAATTAAACGCGATATCAGTTATCAAATGTTGAAGAGAAAGATTCATGTTAAATTAAACTTTCAGTCTTATCAAATCATTTCTAGTCTTACATATAAATTTTCGATATCTCAAAATGAGAGCAAATATACTGCTCTTGAAATATTTGATGATGAAGATGTTGAGTGCATGATCAACACTTTTGATCAACACACTATGACAGTATTGGAATTGTATGTTGAGATCGACGTTGTAGGCAGTTCATCATTACATGCACACCATGTTGATGAGTATACTGTTGTACCATGTTGTGGTCAATCTGATGCCTACATTGGGCTTTCAAATGATGATGAAGATTGGAATAGAGACCTAACAATGGAGTCCAGTGAAGATGAAGACGAATGTGAAATTCCTGATGGTGATTCGTGTGACACTGAAGTTGAGGGTGATTTTGATGCTGATGGCTTGGCTTCCCCAGTTGTTATGGCTTCTCCAGTTGCATCATCATTACCTGTTAGTGAACTTCCACAACAAACAGGTTAGTATCCATATACTTTAGTTGGTATATAGCGAAATTGGCACTTACCTCTCATGCTTTTAAGACATTTACAGGTGAACATTCCATAGAGACTCCATTTTGGACTTTAACTCCACACTATAAATATATTAATTGAGACCACCCCGATCAAGAGACTGGTTTTCCAAGATTGGATGTGCTCGATTCTTAGCATGCGGGAGATGAGTTATATGTTAGTTTACGATTTGACAATAAAGAAGTTGTTCAGTTGGCTATCAAACATTATTCTATGAAAAGACATTAGACATTTTTTTGTGGTTGAATCAAAACCAACAATTTTATATGTGAAGTGCCCAAAACATGTTGAAGGTTGCTCGTGGTGTATGAGGGCAATTTTAGGAAAGAAGACAAGCAAGTGGCAAATTACTAAATGGGGTGGTCGTCACACTTGTATGAATCCAATGCTTTCTCAATATCATAAGAAGTTGGATTCCAATTTTGTTTGGTTATGTATAGTAGGTATGGACCTCACTCATGCTTTTGGAATAACATTTTAATATTTTATAATGTGTATGTTAAGTATGGTCAATCAAGAACCATCAGTCCTAATTTCTTTGATCAAGGAGAGGATTAGCAGCCAATTTGGATATCAAATCTCATATAGGAAGGCTTGGAAGGCTAAGCAAAAAGCAATTGTAAAGGTGTTCGGTAACTAGGATGAATCTTTTGCAATCTTACCTAGATGGTTGGAGTATATGCAATTGTTTGCACCGAATTCCATCTACAAAATCGAGACAAATGAAGTTGTCTTCAACAATCAGGTTAATCATCGCTTTTGTAAGTTTCATCGACTATTCTAGACTTTCAAGCAATGTTGTGATGCTTTTAACTTTTGCAAACCGATTATACAAATTGACGGAACCTTCCTGTATGGTAAGTATCGTGGTACACTATTAATTGCCACGACACATGATGACAATAGTTGCATTCTTCCAATTGCCTTTGCTATCGTTGAAGGTGAGACCTTGAGTGCTTGGTCATGGTTCTTGGCAAATATACGCCAACATGTGACAAGAAAGAAAGGTTTATGTTTGATTTTTGATCGACACCAAAGCATAAAATCTGCTGTGAATAATGCACAACTTGGTTGGCAGCCTCCCAATGCATATCATGTATACTGTATACGCCACATTACCAGCAATTTCAACCATAAGTTCAGGAATGCAAAATTGAAGGAGGACTTATTAAAACTAGGTAAAAATTAATTCCCTATAATGTTTCATTGAGATATATGATTTGTTGCTTTTCAATTTTTTTTGTTTTAATATAGGTTATACTACTTGTAAGCACCAGTTTGAGAGGAACTTGCAAAAAATTCGTCAAATTAGCAATGACATACAGAGGTGGATTGACAACATTTCAAAAGAAAAATGGAGTCAATCTCATGATGAAGAAAGGCGAAGATATGGGCACATGACAACGAACTTGTCAGAGACTGTAAATAAAGTATTAAAAGGTGCTCGAAATTTGCCAATAACAGCATTGGTGAAGTCCACATATGGTAGAATGGTGGAGTACTTTGTGCAGAGATTAAGGTAGGCTAAATCTGAGCAAAATGCTGGGAAGAGATTTTGTAAGAAATTAATTGAGGTGATCATGAAAAATCAAGAAGATGCGAGTTTCCACCAAGTTCACAGATATAATATACAATCCACAAGATTTGAAGTTGATGAGGCATTCAATCCGGTCATGCAAACAGGTGGTCAGACATGGTCGATGATTCTAAATAGATGGTATTGTCAGTGTGGGAGATTCCAAGCATATAGATACTCATGTTCTCACGTTATTGCTGCATGTGTTGCCGTCAGTATTGACTTCTACCAGTTTGTGGATCTCGTTTACTCAATACAAAATATTGTGAATGCCTATAGTCCTGAGTGGTGGCCTATTGGAAATGAGACGAACATTCCAGCCTCTGTAGGGTGGACGTTAGTTCCAGATGAGTCAACCCTTCATGCGAAGGGCCGACCAGTCTCAACACACCTTAGGAACGAAATGGATTGGGTGGAGTCTCAGCCTAGGCAACTATGTGGATACTGTAGATAAGAAGGTTACAATCGATGACTATGCCCTCGCCTCAATCAAGGACAGAGCTCTCAGCAAAGTGATGATAACGTTGAAGATGTTGAAAGTTAGATTAAAGGTTTGTATGTAGTGATATATTGATCAAGGGGGTTATTAATTGAAATCATATGTGTGTATGTGTGTGTGTATTAGTCGCATTAATATAATAATCTAACAATGCTAATTTTTTTATTATAAAAAATTAAAAAAATGGCAAATTCAACCAAGTCCACAATATAATATTAAAGTCTAGTTATATAATAGTAAATACATCAACAGTCATGGGGACCATGTGGAGGTACAGGGGTCAATACACAAACATGACGTCTATCCCTTGCATGTTTCTTCGAAGTCTAGGCTCAACATCAACATCAACATCATCACTAGGACTGGAAGCATCTATAAATTCTCGATTTAGATCAATACCCGCAGACTCAGGGGAGCAAATAAGTGCATCCTGCATTCGAGCCATCAATGGGTCAAGTGCAGTAAGGGTCATGAAATCATATACATATGCCTAAGGTGTACAATCCACTGACGATGGGATGCAAAAAATATCATCTGCCTGGGTCGCTAAAGGGTATGTAGTGTGGGATGAAGATGCTTATATTATCGGATCATGGGATAGACAATAATATGCCTGGGTTGGTGAGGAGTGTGCAATGTGGGATGAAGATACATATGCTGATGAATCCTGAGATAGGTAATAATATGTCGTCGGCGCATCATGCGACACAGGGTCATATGGTGGTCCATATGGAACATATTATACTCCATGACCATGCTGTGGGATTAGTGGAAGAGTAAGATATTCTGCAGCCTCACGTCTCCTTCGTCGTTGAAGTCCATGACCTTCCACTCGAGACGAAGGTATGGTCACATTGACCTCTGGCCTTGATAATTATTGTGTCAACTCCGGAGCTGGCATAACAAGTTTTAATATGCGATCCAACTCATCTAGGGTCGATAACATCTGCTCAGTCTCATGTTTAAGCTCATCCCATGAATAAACTGAATGTTCTTCATCACAAATATGATAATGCATCTTCTCCAGACTATCGGCCTACAATAAAAAATATAAATTACTTAGTGAATTAAATTTTTAAAAAATATCAACGTAATCAAATAAAGTAACAATAACATTACTTACCATCAAGCCAGTTTGTGCACCATCCTTAGTAATCCATCGGCGGGTACGCTTACCGTACCACCTCATATATTCAGAGTTTGCACCAAGTACTCCCTTCTGAGAGGCATTTATCAGCACATATACACTTCGGTTATCCCACATTTGAATGTATTGTGCATGATATTACAACCAATTTTTAGTATTCTTGCCTCACAATGTAAGATCGTGGAGGTGTTGAGGCTGATAAAGAGGTTTTGGGAATATGTTAGCTCATACCAAATTGACGCATCACGCAATCGGGCTGGTGCCACTCAATGATATGGAAGCATATCAACGAGACGACAACTCTCTAAATTTGAAACACATACAAGCAAATATATGGAAGTGACATCATCATGTATGGAGTGTATGGCTCCTACACAATCTACAAAATGTGAATAATCATTATTATAAGTATCATAGCATTAGCACAACATTCATTGAGTTCATGTTAAAGGAGTTTGTTACATCTTTTCGCTTCAGCCGATCAAATTTGTACCGATAGTAGGGCAAGTCTTGTCGAGTTGTTGTAAAAGTCCTACTGTCCAACCACCTGTCCATATGCACATAACTAAACAAACATTAAAAACCTATAATGATTATGTAAAATGTCAATATAGCAAAATACATGTCATGTACTGTGCGCCATATGGGGTGTCATGCATATAATGCCTCAATGCCATAGGTGCGATGGATGGGAATCTATCCCATGCCCACAACAGAATCAGGACACATAAACCACAAATTTTCTTACGATTATAATCAGTGGCTTTGCATAACTTACGGTATAGATATGCCAACACTACTGATCCCTAGCTATATTGCCTGGCCTCCTCAAAATCCTTTAACAGTGTAAGATACCTTAAAGGTACCAATGAGTTAGAATGATCAGTAAATAGAAGTCCACCCATCAACCTCAAAATATAAGCCCGGGTAAATCATTCAAGTTGCACTTGATCACCGATATGATTATTAACATTACCAAAGTTATCGTCTAGCCACTTCATTCGGATCCGACTACCCTGTAGTGCGTCTTGTGGTGGATATATGCCTAACAACTGGTGCACAAGCGGTTCCCACTGATCCACGGTACGACCAATAACTATTTTCCCATCTACTCGAAGACCAACTAGGATAGCAATATCCTGTAATGTTATCATACACTCTCCTGGTGACATGTGAAATGTGTGGGTCTCAAGTCTCCAGCGCTCTACCAATGCAGATATCAAGGTGCGTTGAATATGAAAGAATGCAAGTTGTGCAACTCCCAAAAAACCTGCCTGTTGCAGATACGGAACAATCTCATCAGGAACCTGCTCTACCCCTTCATGTGTCACTTGTGCCCGTCTAACAAACAGAATCCGATCTTGTTTTCCATTCCAAATATGTTGAGAAATATGCGTTTCTTGCATCGTTAACAATGATGGATGCTCTGGCCTTGGACGCACAATGCGTGATTGTGAAGATGAACTGGATGCCATATCTAACACCTAATTTGTCAAACATAAATAATTATTATGATGTAATCAATATTTTATTAATTAATTAATTATACAACATGTATAAATAAAAATCAATGTTAATCTCATTTTATTTTTCTCAAAAAAGATTAATTATTTTATTTTTGTATTTGTATTTTTCATTTTTTTCTTTTTTACGTTTTTTCATTTTTTTTTTTTTTATTTTTTATTTTTTTTAACTCTTATCCTTTGTTTGGATGAGGAGAAAAAAAATGAGAAAAAAAAGAAAATTGAAAGAATAAAAAATGAATAAAAAAGTATAAAATTTTTATAGTAAACTAAAATTATAAACTATATAAACTATATTTTATATAAACTAATTTTTTTATTTTATATCTTTAATTAATTTTTTATAAAATATATAAACTAATTTTATAATAAAAATTAATTACAAAATATTTCGTTATTAACATTTAAATTATAAAATTTGATTTAAAATTTTGTTTAATGAAAAATTAAAATTAGTTATTTATAATTATATAACATTTTTATATAAATTTAATTAAATATATTTTAATAGATAAAACAAATTTTGATTTGACATATATTTATTTCTCCTCGTTTCTACAAACAAAAGCTTCCTTTCTTTATTTTTTTTTTGTTATTTTTTCTTATCCATCTCTCTTCCTCCACACCCCTAGCCTCATTTCCACGTCTAACCCCCTGCCTCCCATTCCCCTATTTTTGTCGTCCCCCCCCCACCTCTCGTTCAAACAAAAGCTTCCTTCCCTATTTTTTTTGTTATTTTTTATTCTTCATCTCTGGTTGTTCATTGTTATAGGATTAGAATGATGAAGTTTTGCATCTATCACAAAAGTTTTCTCGTTTTTCCTTTTTTATGCCTCTAGTAATGTTTGACTTTTTCTGAGTTTATCTTAGAATGTATGGGTGTACTCATATGAAATATTATGAGTGTAATTTATAAAGCAAATAAGAAACATGTATCAACAAGGGTTTTATGAGAAAAAGGAAGAAAGAGCACAATTTATAGAGCAAATAAAAAAAAATGCAACAACAAGGGTTTTATGAGAAAAATGAAGAAAGGAATGAGTCCTTACAGTGATGAGCAAACTTCTCTAAAATTTGCTCATTCTCGTGGAGCACAAGGATAAATTTTTTTTTTATGGAGGGGACTAGAGCCAATGTAATATTATGAAGGAGGAAACAAGAAGAACAACCTCTTTTTCAAAAGAGGAGGAAGCATGAAGAGCAACGTCTTTTTCAAAAGCATGGAGGGTCAGTGTTTCTAAAAGAAGGGTTAGAGGAAGTTGGTAGAATAATTGGCTTAGATAGAGCCACATGGTAGCGCACCAAGAAAGAGCAACTTCAAGTTACTCTTTCACTTTTTTCATTAAAATAATATTACATTTGATTCTTCAAGTATCTGATAAGAAGTGACTGATATAACACTTTTTTGACTGACGTAGTAACTTTTTGCAAAGAGCAAATTGGATTGCTCTTTGTATGACATGGCAAAAAAAAATATGGGAATCTTTACCAGCATGACAAAAAGAACCCTAAATTGATAAATAGTTTCAAAATTACTCTAATTTGATAAATAATTTGTAAAATAACATTACTTTGGTAAAAAAGCCTATAGTTTACATTAGTTATTGTGTTTGCCCAACACTGCATAAACAACAATTTATTTATACTAAGATCTATTTTAAAATTTATGTGATTTTTTTCCAAGTATGTCTATATTTAATTTTAATGAATCCGTATAATTTTTTAGAGGAAATAATAGAACTAATCAACTTATTAAATTCCAAACAAAATGAAAAGCCAATAGTTAACTTTATTTGACTTATTTTTTTATTTTTTATTTTTTTATTCTTTATTGAATTACATGTACGTGTATACATAATGAATCTCTTAAATTATTTTTACAGGTTTTATTTGGCCATAGCTTAAAATAAATAAATATATCTATATGTGACACATGAAATACTATAGTATCATAGAAAATGAAAAAATAAATTGTACAATACTGCTTAATTCACAAAATAATTATACAAAATCAACTTTTTTTTCTAGAAAGTAAGATTTATAGATTGAGTTAACTTATAAAACTATGTCATTTGAATCTAACTTTGAAATTATTTGTTAACAAACTGTATTGATAAAAAAATTGATCGTTTTTATAAAATTTTAATTCAATAAAATTTGATAATAACGTATCAAAATTTCAAGATCTATTGAATCATAAATTATGACATGCATAAAATATAATAGACAAAAGATTGAGTTATATAATTATTTGAAAAGAACGAACATGAGGCGGTAGGGGTGGGAATAGGTCAGGCCAGACTTTGCCTTAAACAAGTCTGACCTGTATCACAAAGATAAGGTCTAAGTCTGGCCTGTTAACATATAATAAGCCGATTTCTAAGGTTTGGTTTGACCTTTTTAAAAGTCGGACCTGGCTTGTAAGCCTATTTAAATGTCTATTTTGCAAAAAAGCCTTTAAATAGACTAACAAGTCTACCTTTAAACAGACTAATAGGCTTTTATATAGTAATGACCTGCTTCAAATAAGCAGGCCAGCCTTTAAATAGACCAACAAGTGTATAATTTTTAAAATGTTACATTAAAAATCTAATATTCTAATTCAATAACATAAGTCTAACAAGTCTAATTATTCAACAATACAAAATTATAACAAAAATAACTGGCCTTAGGCCTCAAATTATCCAACAACATAACAATATAATTAAATAAATCTAAAAGGCCTCAAGCCTCAAATTATTAACATTAAAACAGGACCATGACACAAATTTAAAAGGCCTCAGGCCTCAAATTATCTAACAATATAACAATATAATTAGATAAATCCAAAAGGCCTCAAGCCTCAAATTACTAACATTAAAACAGGACTATGACACAAATCTAAAAGGCTTCAGGCCTCAAATGATCCAACAAGCAGTACCACCCACATCACAAGTCCACAATAGATATCCAACAACAATACAA
Source organism: Ormosia emarginata (assembly GCA_029884605.1). Lineage (NCBI taxonomy): Eukaryota > Viridiplantae > Streptophyta > Magnoliopsida > Fabales > Fabaceae > Ormosia > Ormosia emarginata. The sequence continues at coordinate 17,300,787 of JAQQTP010000080.1, read as the reverse complement.
ATAGCATAAAATAACAACAAAACCTCCCAAAATGTAGCGATAAAGATGCAGCAACTAGTAAAGAAGTTCAAATCTTCAAAGTGATCTCTTCATGTTCGTACACCTTCAAAATAAATAAAATAAATTGTTATTAAAACATATAATAATTTAACAACTATCAAATTAAGAAAACTTAAGAGAAAAAGGGACTATGTCAAAAGAAAAAGTTTGAATATTTTCCTTTCTCTTCAATCCATATTTGTTACAAAGCCAATCCCTACCGCATATTAGTGCTTCAATAGATTCTTCATTCAACTTTGAATGATATTTATCAACAACTCTTCCTCCAACACTAAATGTGGACTCTGAAGCCACTGTTAAGATTGGAATGGCTAGTATATCAGCTGTCATCTTCAATAAGATCTTATATTTTAAGCTATTATTCCTCCACCACTCCAAGGCACTAAAGGAGTTATTATCACCATCAGGAATATAAACACTTTCCTCAATATAAGCATCTAATTCTGATTTCATTGGAGGAATTGTTTCCTTTTCACGCACAAGACTTATGATATGATCAAATCCAATGATAATTTAATATTTAGGCACAAACAAGGAAGAGGAGTTGCTACTAGTAGTATTCACTTCATTAGAGGATGACTCTTCCATACTCAAAGTTATGTACTCACTATATAATTCTTGCAATAAAGTTCGCACCTTGTTCACATTCTCCATGGCAACTTCTTCAGGCTTATATATCAAAGGAAAATATATATCAATAATATGAAATTTGCACCTAGGATCCAAAACACTCGCAATGGCCATCAACAAATTGCATTCCCCCTAATATTTATCAAATTTTATTTTCATAGGAGCTGTCATTTCTCTCATGAAGAGATCTCCATCCTCCACAACATTATCAATTACTTGTTTCACTCTCCATACTTCTGCGAGATACAAATTTGCAGTAAGATACTCACTGCCAGAAATTATATGAGTGGCAAGATTAAACACTTCTAGAAGTTGACAAACCTTTTCAACTTTCTCCCAATTCTCATGTGAAGGTGCATAATCATAATGTGGCTCTTTTTCTTTGTAAGCTGGAAAGACAATCTTAAATTTCAAAGCATTGGACAACATCTGAAATGTTGAATTCCATCTAGTAGGACAATCAATAACAAGCTTCCTTTCTTTCAATCGTTTCTGTTCAACCACGTCACAAAAAACATTTAACCTTGAATCATTGTAGTTGATATACTTCACACTTTCATGAATATTGTAAATGACATCCTTAATCCTACTAAGTCCATCTTGCACCAACAGATTTAATATGTGTGCACAACATCTAACATGAAATAAAATACCACCAAGGACTAACTTTGTGCTAAGTGATAAGTTGTCTTTGAGATTCCTCAGACATGAGTCATTATAAGAAGCATTATCAACAGATACTGAAAACACTTTGTTTTTAATCCCCCATGCTTTCAAACTCTTAAAAATTGCATCAGCCACATCAATCCCACGCCTAGGAGTAGGCACTTTCACAAAACTCAAAACTCTCTTTTGAAGTTTCTATCCTGCATCAATGAAATGACCAGTGATGACCATATATTCAACTACTTGATGACTTGATTTTCACATATCCGTAGTTAAGCTGATCTTGCCCACACTTTTCAACAATGCATTTAATTTTCTCTTCTCTGCTTCATATATTGCTAAACAATCAGCCCTTACTGTTTTACGAGACATTTTCTGAAATTCTGAATTTGCATATTTGAAGCCCCACATCCAAACTTCATCCTCAACAATGTTAAAAGGATGCTCATGGACCATAATAGCAGTGACAATTATTTCTCTCATCTTCTCATTAGAGAACCTAATACCGGGACTCACAATTGGATTTGTTTCAGTTGAAGGTTGAAATGGAATGATTTGTTGCTTCTTGTGTGTACTTATTTGTAACTTTCTTTGAGTGCAATTCTCTGCATGTCTCCTTAGATGGCTAGTGCTATATCCCTTCCCACTAATAGATAGTTTTTGCTTACAATATTTGAAGACAGCTTTCTTCACACCTCCAATAACTTCAACTTCATCAAAATCATTCCAAACAGTTGATGTTTTCAGCCTCTTCTTCTTAATGACACAATCCTTATCCTCTTAATCATGGTGACTTGAATTTGTTGCTACACTTCTTTCATTGTTGCCTTCAAGTTGACTTGAAATTGTTAGTGCACTTTGATTAGTATCAATGTCATTAACAGGTTCAGGAGTAGATGAAATAATTTCATTACTCTTAAATGGAGAAGACATCGTGTTAACCTGTTTCATCATACGTTAATTAAATTATAGCTAAATAGTTCCAAATAGGCAACAATATTAAAAGTAACAAACAGTGCAATGTTTGATTATAGCAGTACCTATGTCACAAATGCATGCAGTACCTCAGGCTGATTATAGCAGTAAAACTTGAAGTTTCAGAAATCTGTACATTGTAGAGTGATCTTGATACTAATTAAACAGACTTTCCCTAACTATTAGAACTCTATTGGGCCCTTCTTGCTTTGTCACAGGAAAGAGATGATTATGCCCTCTATTGTGATGCCCATGTTGTAAAAATCCAGAGGAGGCTACATGATCCAACAGAGTGTAGGTGCATTTTCATTGTCCGATTTGCCCATGATAAGACTGAGGTGATCTTTGATGGTTTTCCTCTATTGAGTTTCTACTTTACCCATTTTATTTTTCCCTGTCCCCAAAACCATGCCATGTCATGAGCATTCGTGCTATCAATTTTTGCTTTCTTTGGTCCTTTGTTAAGTAAATCCTTCTATATTACCCTACCTGACGTTTGTTTCATATGCCTGTGCAGGAATGAGTTTCTTGCAACAGGTTATGCTGTAGGCCTAAACAAGAGGAATCTGTGGTCTCCCTAAATCTTATTTTCATGTGGTAGCAGGATTTAAAATCACATCTATTTGTTTTGAAAAAAAATTTAAACTAATCTCATTTCCTTCTTGAGAGATTGAGAGGCAGAGATGAGACATCTAGAGACGGAGACATACCTGGAGCTGGAGTAGCGGTGCGCACGGGGCTGGACAGTGGAGCAGTAGCGTCGCGGCTGGAGGGCTCCAGTGGTGGACAGAGACGACGGTGTGGGTCACGACTGGCGGTCTGGTCTTTGCCTCTGGTAGACGGGTACGACGCAAGAAGCCAGGAACCACCGAACTAGTAAGGGACGGGCGGACGGACGGGACGACGCAAGAAGGGACTAAGGGAGGGAGTAAGGGATTCAGAAATCAGAATAGGATAGTTACTAAGTTAGGTTTTACTTTTTATTTTTTTTAATTTAAATTTAATTTTAAAATATTAATATATTAAGATTTAATTAAAAAATATTAATATATTATAATAAATTAATAATTATAATTATTATAATAATATATATTATATAATATTTAATAAACAGACAGACTGTCAAGCTTAAAAGGCTTGTTAGATGGCTTTAGGCCTAGCCTGTTATACTAAACAGGCTTTTAAAAAAGCCTTAGCCGACTTATTTGATAGAAAGTGAGCCGCACCGGACTACTAGCTCAGACAGTAGCCAGCCACAAGCCTCTAACGGGCGGCCTGACTTATTTCCACCCCTATGAGGCGGTCATAATTAATATTGAAATCATGATCGGCGACATGTGTGTAGAGAAAAAATAAATTACTTTCATTCTCTATATATGCACAAACTATTTGTGGTCTTAATGAGATAACTATAATTCATATAGGATGAAAATATAAGTCTCTTCTTGTGTTTATAATATAGGTTAACATACTCATAATAAAAAACTTATGCATAAGATTCGCAAATTCAAAACAACATTATCTACCTAAGTTTAAGTACTTATAAAAGCTTAATAATAAAATTGATCACAAATGTACTAAACAATAAATATTCTATAATATTTGATATTCAATTAATCTGAATTTTAGAAAATTAATTACTATACTAATCTATACATATTAAAAAAAAAAATCCCATAATTTTAGCCTTGATAAGAAAATGCTCATGTGTAATTCCAAAGTCAGAATAATTTAGTTGAAGTTGAAGGTTTATTGGGTTGATCTTTGAATTGAGAAATCCGAGATATGAGCTTCTTTGTTTCTTTTTTTTTTTTGGTGCAAAACGGGGCCAAGCGCCCAGAGAGAAACAACAACTTAATAGAGAACTAGTCCGGGCAATGCAGCCCCTACAAAATCAGCATTGAGCGAGGTGAGAAGGTCTGATGAGGGGGTGGTCCAAACAGGGAGGAGTCTGGACCCAATAATTTGGGCCCATGGATGGATTATTATTTTTTTAATTTAATAATATTTATATGTAAATTTAGATGTATAAAAAAATTATCAAATAAAATTTTTAAGTTATTTATATGTATAATTATTTATAAAAAAATAATTTAACTAAATTTTTATACAAATCTAAATATTATTAATTAAAATTTATAAAAATTTAATTTTTAATCTGAATCATTAATTTATTTTAATAATAAATCAATGATCAAAATATAAATGATTCATCCATAAACCTCTTCTTAAAAGGTGTATATTAGAATTTTCCACAAAACAGTATACATTCGGCTGCAGGCCATGTTAGTTTGAATGTGAGCCACGAAAGCTCCTGAGTAGTACGCTCTATGCGAGTTTGAGTCCAAACATGAAGAAGTTATTGCCTGGTATTAAAATTGAGTGTATTAGACTAATTATATAATTAATTAATTAATAATTATTATATGTAATTAATAATTAAGTATTTAATATATTATAATTAATATTGTAATTGATCTAATATATTTAATTTAAGTACTTTGGGTTAACACAATAATTTCTCCCAAAAAAAATCTGGTAAGGTCTATCAATGTATTTAGTAAGAATAAAAATAAAAAGGGAGAGCTAAAAACGATAAGCAAGAAATTAAAATACAAATGCTTGGGGATGAAATGGATAGAAATCATAGAATGATGAGGAAATAAAATTTTCTTCATTTGTATTTTCGCATTGTTTTTAATATTTTAATGCATTGGAGATGTAATTTAGAGTGTAATAATGTAAAGAATTGCAATAACAAAATATACACTACATTTTTGTTGTCGTATATATATATATATATATATATATACAATATATATATATATATATATAGAACAAACAATTATACTGAGACTTTTCACCAATTTCGTGGGCAACATTCACACTTATATATAATACTTCAAGTTGAAGGAGTACATATATATGCTATCGCGTATAGCTTTGGAAAGTTCAATAAGGTTCACGCATATAGCTTTGGAAAGTTCAATAAGGTTCAAGGGTAATGGTAATTAATAAAGATCCAATCCAAGCACAAACAATTACAATTGCAATTAGAGAAATGATTTATCTTCCTACCCAATCTTCTTATTAATCTTTTAATTACTAAATAAAAAAATATTAAATATTTTTTATGTTCTCAAGACATTAGATGCATTTACTTTTTCATTTAATATTTTCTTCATTTAGTATTAGAATGATTATTAAGATGATTGGATAGGATGATATAACATTACTCTTGCAATTAATTAATGAAGCTTTTTCCTTTGGCCCCCATCTGTATTTGGGTGTCACACACTAATCACACACACCAAATAGCCATGATATAAATTAAGGTGTATTATATATATATATATATTAGATGTTGGAGTCCAGGGCCATGATGGTGCTGAGGTTCATAGGGATCATAAGGTCACCGCCCCCCCTGAGGATTTCGTCGACGATGAACCCGACCGCACGTTGGCTTGGGTGGAAAGCGTCCCAAAATGCGTAGATATCCCTGTTTGGGCACAGGTTCGACAAGGGGTTGCACAGTCCCAGCCCATTGTATGGACCTTGACCACAACATGCTATCTTTGATGAAACAAAACCTGCATGCTCCCACCACCAATTAATTGTAACATATATAAATAAGCATTGGTTCAATATATAGAACATAGATATATATTACCATAAATATATATATATATATATGACACATGCAGAAAAATATGTTGAACAGACCATATCTTTGAGGGTTGGTGATGAAGTTCATGTTCATTAGGTAGGCATTGACAGCAACAAAGACGTCAGCACCGACTTGGGAGTTGAGATCTCTGGTCATTTGGATCAGTAGGGGGTTGAAAATCTGCGCGGCTTGTTGTAACTCAGGCACACACTCCCCATTCCCGCTCCTCATAGCAAGCTGAGAGGGAACACACCCCAGTGGACCAGTTCCCGTCACCAGCACTCTACGAGCCCCCAACTCATACAACCTCTGCATTAACATTTAGTGCCATCTGTACTTAAATTTCAGTCTACTATACCAAGAAGTAGAACAACACGACATATTTGAGAATTAAGTGGACTTGTGGTATTTTAATAACTTTATTAAAATCTGATGGTTATTTTAATAAAGAGTGATGATATTTATACATTTTTTTTTAAATTATTCTTACATTATTCTTTTTAAAATAACAAATTAAGAAAAATACACATTTAACATCGTATTTCTCTACATTTTATTTCCTAAATAAGAAAAATGTAAATATGATGTAAAGAAAATAATATGTAAATATTATTTTTTTAATAAATTATGATGATTTTAGTTATGATTTGATATAACTATATTAACATTTTCTAGTTGTAGAAATTAGAGTAATATCTTTTATTTTAATTTTTCGGTAAATATTTATTCATGTTTATGTTTATAACTTTTATATGCAATAGTAAATATATATGACTTTTATACGCTAAATTTTTATCCTCTTCAAACTGATTGATTTTTTCTCTTACGCCTATGGACTCAAGTTACCACTGTGTCACATCACAATTTTGTGTTACTTTTACCTTAAAAAACTATGATGTTACATGAATTAGTTTCAACCCCAAGGTGTAATCCTAGAAACAATAGGGCCGGCCATATAAAGACTTCACGTGAACTTCCATCTGACATCTCCCATCAACATCAAGTCTTAGAGGTGCATATCATGTTACTTCAGCCACCAACAACTCCATGGCAGTCCAAGTGCAGAAATGGCAAACATCAAATTAAGCCAAAGATGAAGGGCAAATTAAGTAACAAATTAAAAAACATAAGATATAATGAGAAAGAATTACCAAGAGAATTTTTTGGTACTCGGAGATAAGGTAGCGACAGTACTGGGGGATGGTGAATTGGCTAGACCTCGGGGAGAAAGGAGTTAAGAAATAGTTGTTAACAAAGTCGTTACCACCCAGTGTCATGAGGACCAGAGCTCTATTCACAATCTGCTGTGCCTGCTCAGCCCCAACTTCTGCATTTAACCGTTGCTGGTACTGCTGGAACAATGCAAACTGTTGGAAAATTTTGAGGACGCTCACCTGTTGTAATACCCATATTAAAAGTTAATCACACAACCTTTTAGCCTGGTTCCAAACCAAAGTGTCAAAGAATGGCAAGTTTTGAGGTCGGTTGGTTAAATTAATTATAAATGTGTTAATATATATTAGAATAAAATTTGACTTCAACCTTTATTTTTATTTTTATTTAATTAAATTAAAGAACACATAGAGAAAAATTAAATGAAATTGAAAATAAGAATTAATGGTCAAGTTTTATTCTATATATTATATGAAAAATAATTGATAAATATCTCTTAGAATCAAGTCACCTTATATTTGTATGAGATGACATAATCAAAATACATGTGTATGAAATGAGATAAATCAGTTATAATTAAATGATAAAAAATATATAGATATAAGATATCGTGTGTATATATGTTTAGTATTATTCATATTATATATACTGACAGAGACAGAAGATGTTTACAAATTGGAAGCCGGTGTCATTGAGGATTCCTATCCCAGCGGAAGCAAAATTGGCCCCAACCAAGAGCCCTTGTCCATTTAATTCAGGGTTCAAGTATGGCAATGTGGCTTCAGATCCAATTCTCTGGCCTACAAATAACATTCACATTTCACACCCCACATAAAACAACATCATCAATATGTGTCAACACCACTATTATAGCATATATTATATTCAACAAAGGAACAAAAGAAAATGAAATGGAGCATGTGCAATATCAATAAACGGTTTTCAGAATCATCGAGTAATGCTTATGTATGTAGAAAATGGAGACTGACTGATAACATCAGGAAGGTTGAAGCCATTGGAGAAGCGTCCAGTGGGGCGATGGGTGGGATAGTCTATGCCGTAAGGAGGAAAGTCAGCGCGTGCCGTAGTTAGCAAGTAATTGTTGTTGCCACTGTCAACCAGTGAGTCCCCAAACACAAAGAAAGCCCGAGCTGCCTGTACTCTCTTTGGACCAACAACGATGACTGCCACCACCAGGGTCGCCACAACCAGGAGGAGGACTCTCATACTTGACATGAGCTTAATTATATCGTTGGAATATATTACTGGCTAATTGCTGTGTCAAATCTAAAGCTGGCTTTCTATGGTCTTATATAACGCACGGTTTATTACCTTGCTTCTTTAATTTTCTTTGGCCAATGCTATCATACTCTCTTCACTTTATCTGTTGTTTTTTTGGTATTTTTTATTTTTAACAGGTTTTTTTCTTTTGCTTTTATATTTTTTTTAATACTATCACCACTACAGTATTACTGACTACCATCTTCTATCGCCGGCGACATTTCGGCCACCGCCAATTTTATTTTGGGCAGGTTTTTTTTTATTTTATGTTTTTTTTTTCATATATCACCATCACCATTGTTGTCGATCAGCAATCGTCCATCGCCATTCACCATTAATCTCTTGACTATCGATCATCACTTTTTTTCAGGTTATACTATTTATTTTTTTTAAAGTTACACAACTATATAAATAATACAGGTTAAAATTATATTAATTCTTATATTTTTTTATAAATAATCGTATACTAAAAACTCTACAAATTTTAATTCTGTAGAATTTTTAGTATGCATAATTATTTATAAAAAATATAAGAATTAGTACAATTTTAACGGATATTATTTATATAGTTGTGTAATTTAAAAAAAATAATATAACCTGAAAAAAGTGATGATCGACAGCTAGTAGACGGCGACCGCGACGTCAACTAAAGGTCACCAGAGGTAGGCGACTGGAGGCGGTGGTCGGAAGTTGCCGGCGGTCACCGAATTGGGCAGTCGACGGAGGTTGCTAGTCGACCTGTGGCAGTAGGCAGCGGTTGACGATAGTCGTGGTGGTTGTCGCCGAACAACTTAGGTGGTAGTGATTAAAAAAAAGTTAAAATAAAAAAAATGTTCAACAAATTTTAAATAATTAATCTAGTCATTAATATGTTTTTTAATATAATTAATAACTAAAATTATAAAAGTATGTCATACATCTTCGACAGAAAGATGTATATTAAAAATGGTCTTACTTTACGATAGAGCTTAGTTTCAATTTTAAATAAAGTTATCTTTTTCTAACTCATTTAATATATTATTATGTATTTATTTTATTATTTATTTATATTATTAAATTAAATTAATAAACACATAATAATAAATTAAAGAGAATTATAAAAAGATAACTCATCTCGCTAGTGTCAAATTTTACCCTTTACTTTATTATTGCCGCTACAAAGAAGATGAAAAGACATTGCTTTTTCAACACCACTAAATGTTTACAATCTGCAAACTCTTTTTTCCTTTTCGGGAGACTCTTATATATTTATTTAGTGTGAGTACACTAAAGTGATAAAGTATTGACACATATTAATTAATTAATTTACATAATATTTGTTTAATAAAATTAAGTTAATGATTTAATGTATCAAGTTAGGTACACCAGTTTATACAACAAATTAACTCTCTCCTTTGTCCTGTCATGCAGAGAAGGAATAGTGTTATTACTGTTGAAAGAATATGAAATTAATTCAACAAATAATTGATGTAGCATTTAATTTTATGGGGAAGTGAGAAAACACAATGCAAGTAGAAAAGTTATGCACCTCCTTTTTAAGTGCATGGTACATGCATTTGCTTATCGGGTTTCTAAAAAATATATATAAATAAAGATTTTGTTAATAAATATTTTATAAATAATGTTTTTGTTAAAAATACTTGTTGAATAAATAAAAATAAAAAAATTTAATAAAAAGAAGAAAAGTAATATTTTTTTTAAAAAATTTCTTAACAAGTGCTACATAATATATAATTACATACTACTAAGTCACAGAAAATAGATGTTATAATATTCTTTTACCTGATTATAATATTTTTTTTAATCATAAGAGATGTTATAATTTGTATACAAATTGAAAGCTTGTAGCAATACATACATATAATTCTACCGCCAAAGGTCCAAAGCTAGATTGGGTGGTTGGAAATTTTAAGTTAAAGCTAAGTTCATGGACGCTCAAATACAATTAACTCACATCAATCAAGTCTCATAATTGTTAATAGGAATCATCTACTTCTGAGAGCTCGTAAATTGCTACATGAAAAGTTAAAACTCTACTTAATTTGAAATAAAAACAAATAGAAAAGATGTCAGGAAAAAAGAAGAAGAAAAGTGCAAAATTCATCAAGCAGAGATATACAATGGACAAATTAAAATCTTAAAATTGGCGAGGGGCTTTAAGCCTTTAACTTGAACAGTCCGAAATTCCGAATGACCTAAACTTGCAAGCACGGCTGGCTTCTTTATCATATTTTCAAGGGACATTGTACTTATCTGAAACTTGTATTTGTATTCTTTCATATAATTTTTTTATATAGTTAAATAAATAAAAGAGATACATATAAATATATTTATTAATAAGATTTAGTCATAATTTATAAAAAAATTATAATCTCTATATTTATTTTTCTTTCACTTAACTACATAATATAAAAAATTATATAAGAGGGTTTAAATTCCTAAAACTTGCATATAGAATTCAACTTATTTTTTAATTTTTACATGAATTATGTTACAGCTACATTATTAGCTTGAAAATATCTAAATATAAATATATCTAACATTAACATTTGGTCATTGTTTGTGGCTTTATTTTTTTTTATTATAAATTTTACTAATAAGTATCTTTAGCATACTTGTTAAAAAATTAAAATAAAATTTTTAAATAAAAATAAAGTATTTATTATATTAAAAATTTAAAAAACTTTATATTTTTATTTAAAAATTTATTTTAGATCTCTTAACAAACAAAATCTTTCACAATTATAGTTAAATAATGTCTAAGATTCATTTATATGTACTTTATTATTTTATCTCTTCAATTGACAAGATAGTCAGGTTATGATTAAGGGATTTATAAAATCAAAAAGATTCTTGTAGTCTAACACTCTGACTCCAATAATTAAGAAAGCTGAAATTCAAACTCTAAAAAATATGATTGTATCCTTTTCCTCCATATCAGATATTTATTTTTATCAATAAACTAACACAGTGACCCTTGAGAGTTTCTTTTTACATGTATGTGCTAATTGAAGGGCGACACACTTTCAAATGCTTGGGGCGTCCGTTGGGGTCCCTTTGTAATAATAATGAAAACGTAATTGTCACGCTACATTGACTTGAAAAGTTTGTCAGTTGGCAGCCTCGGAATCTTTTTCTGCAAGTGTGACCACCAACACAATCCAATTTATTAGGTTGGTCTATGAAGTTGAGTTGAGTACCCATGTGAATTGCATAAATGGCCAAGGTAAATTTAGATAATCTTAACTTTTTCCTTTCCCCTCCAAAAATGTTCGATGAAATGCCACATTGTAGGGAAGCACAAGACTGCTACTAATAATGATCATTGGGTGCTCCCACTCTGGAAATTTCCAAACTTTGATTTCAACCATAGTATATATATGCTTTTGGGTTGTTTTATAAGATAAATGAAAGCTCAGCAACATTGTTGGAAATAACCTACTCCAGTACTCGTATCAGGGAAAAAATTGCTCGTCTCATCAATCTAATGGCAGAACCTACTAAAAAAAATGGAAAAGTGGGTCCCATATCATTTTTCATGGACATCTACCCCTTGCAATGCCATTTAATGGTGGCATTCAATATCCATTAACCAAGTATGTGGGGTATTGATTAAGACTTTAATACTCTCACTTTCTTTTTTATCAGTGTTTTAAACTTTTTACACAGAAATCAATGACATTATTAAATAAATTTAAATTAAATAAAATATAGATTAATATGATTCATTTATTTTTTTATTTTATTAAATATATGTAAAAAATTATAAAAATTAATTAATATATGTAGTTATTAAGTTTAACAAAAAATAATAAATAATAAGATAAATTTGAAAAAAATAATTAATATATTTTTAAAATTCTTTAATAATATATATTGGAATAAAATAAGTTTTTTAAAAAGATAAATAAAAAAAACGGATGAAGTAGTTGTTTATCTCAGTTAAATGAAGCTAATAATTAGTTAGAACTGAGGATTGATTTGTCCAAAATTAGATAACAGGCTTAATTTCAATAGGATTTTGTTAATGTTTACCATTAACCAAAAGTCAATAAGCATTTTGAATACAGACCTAATGTGTATCCTTATATAATATACTTAATTTTGATTGGATTTTGTTCATATGTGTTTTAAAAGCATTAGTTTTTGAAACAAAAATAGAAAGTATTAGTATTACTAAAGCATTTATTATATTAAAAAATTTATATAATTAATATATTTTCTTTAAATAATTAAAAGTATTTAACAAAATATATTAATTGCTCTAGGGACTCCCTTATTAATTAGAAGCAAGCACCATTATATTTATTTTTTTCTTTAAAACACCTGTTAGCAAAATCCATTACTTAAATAAGAAATATTAAATATTTTTAATTTTTTAAATTAAATATTATACTTTCTACTTAATAATTTTTATTTAGCAACTTTGGTCTGGGAGGCTAATTTTCTTGTGTTAATCGCCAATCACATTCTACATGCCTGGTGTCACTATCCAATATATGCCACATTTCCACCAATACGTTAAATTGTATTTGTCTGCGAATATGAAACTCTGTTAATGATTAAAATATAATTGTAAGGTGAGGATTCAAGACTTTAATCTGTCAACATGCCCGTTTATGTAAAATAAGTACAGAAAAAAGCTACTTACATAGAAGAAATGTGATACAAAATTGACAAAGACATAATTTAAAAAATAAGTAAATAATTATTTTAGTTTTTGAATATTTTGTGATATAACATTTTAATTTTTTAAAATACATATTTTAGTCATTCACAATTAAAAAAAACACTTTAATTTTTTAAAAAATGAATGTGATAGAATTTTGAAACTTTTAAAAATTAAAGTATGTGTTATTTTATTTGGAGAGATTAAAATATTATGTCACAAAATATTAAAAACTAAAATAATTATTTATTCTATAGTTTTTTAACTTTGAGTTGGTTATCAAATAAAGAAAGATTAAAAAAAAGACTCTCATACACCACTAAAATAATTCATTTATGTAGCTTTGCGCTGAGTTAGTATGTACAACTAACATTGCTTTTAAATATTTGCACTTGAAAGTATGTAAACATAAAAGAGTAATGACAGTTGCATAACATCACAAATATGCCCATTATTAATTAGAAAGAGAAAATTTCAGAGTCAGGTGAGATGGATTAACTTGTGCAGCTTGTGTAGTAACATAAATGAATTAAAAATGATTATAGAAGAGTGATAAGAATATATTTTTATTATATTTTTTTTTTAATATATTTTTTTTATTAAATTACATCATATATTAAAATATACATTTAAATTTAAGTATATATTAATCAAATTAGTTACATGTTAATCAAAATTAAGTGTGCCACATTTCCACCGATACGTTAAATTGTATTTGTCTGGAATATGAAACTCTGTTAATGGTTAAAATATAATTGTCAGGTGAAGATTCTAAGACTTTAACCTGTCAACATGCCTGTTTATGTAAAATAAGTATAGAAAAATGCTACTTACATAGAAGAAATGTGGTACAAAATTGACAAAGACATAATTTTAGAAATAAGTAAATAGTGACTTTAGTTCTGGAATATTTTGTGATATAATATTCTAATTTTTTTTAAAAAAAAACATACATTTTAGTCATTCACAATTAAAAATAATAATTTAATTCATAAAAAAATGAATGTGATAGAATTTAAAAATTTTTATAAATTAAAATGTGTGTATTTTTTTTTTGTAGAGATTAAAATATTATGTCACGAAATATTTAAAAATTAAAATAATTATTTATTCTATAATTTTTTAACTTTGAGTTGGTTATCCAATAAAGAAAAATAAAAAAAAACTCTCATACACCACTAAAATAATTCATTTAAGTAGTTTTGCGCTGAGTTAGTATGTAAAACTAACATTGCTTGCTTTAAATATTTGCACTTGAAAGTATGTAAACATAAAAGAGTAATGATAGTTGCATAACATCACAAATATACCCATTATTAATTAGAAAGAGAAAATTTCAGTGTCAGGTGAGGTGGATTAACTTGTGCAGCTTGTGTAGTATCATAAATGAATTAAAAATGATTATAGAAGAGTGATAGACATATATTTTTTATCACATTTTTTTAATAATTTTTTTATTAAATCACATCACATATTAAAATATATATTTAAATTTGATTATATATTAATTAAATTAATTATATATTAATTAAATTAAATATATATTAATTAAATTAATTACATGTTAATCAAAATTAAGTATGCCACATTTCCACCGATACGTTAAATTGTATTTGTCTGGAATATGAAACTCGGTTAATGGTTAAAATATAATTGTTTGGTGAAGATTCTAGGACTTTAATCTGTCAACATGACCGTTTATTTAAAATAAGTATAGGAAAAAGCTAACTTACATAGAAGAAATGTGACACAAAATGGACAAAGATGTAATTTTAAAAATAAATAAATAATCACTTTAATTTTTAAATATTTTATTATATAATACTTTAATTATTTAAAAAATATATACTTTAATCATTCTTAATTAAAAAAATATTTTAGTTCCTAAAAAGAATGAATGTGATAAATTTTTAAAAATTAAAATATGTGTTTTTTTTTTGTAGAGACTAAAACATTATGTCACAAAATATTCAAAAACTAAAATGATTATTTAATCTATAATTTTTTAAACTTTGAGTTGGTTATCCAATAAAGAAAGATTAAAAAAAAAACTCTCATGCACCACTAAAATAATTCATTTTATGTAGCTTTGTGCTGAGTTAGTATGTACAACTAACATTGCTTTAAATATTTGCACTTGAAAGTGTGTAAACATAATGACAGTTGCATAACATCACAAATATACCCACTGTTAATTAGAAAGAGAAAATTCCAGAGTCAGGTAAGATGGATTAACTTGTGCAGCTTGTGTAGTATCATAAATGAATTAAAAATTATTATAAAGGAGTATTATGAACACATTTTTATGACACATTTTTAACATATTCTTTTTTATTGGATAATATCACATACTAAAATACATATTTAAATTTAATTATACATTAATTAAGTTAATTATATATTAATTAAATTAATTATATACTAATCAAAGTTAAGTGTATATTTTAATATATAATGTAATTTAATAAAAAAAGTGTGTTAAAAGAAATATGATAGAGAATATATTTTTAACATTCTCAATGGTTATATGTTTTATTTATAAACCAAAAATTGTGAAATAACTTGTAGCATCCATAATTATATCTTACATCAAAATTTGTTTAACATCTATCCAAAAATTAATTAATACTACTATTAACTTGATAAAATTAAGATTGACAATGAGTTAAGTAACCTTACAATATACTTAGTTCAGGCTCAATAATTTAGTAATTTTCATTTACTAACTTTTTTTTTTTGTCAACATTTACTAGCTATCCAACTCAATAGATTCTCTTCACTTATTTAAAAACATGTAACTTACTCATCTGAATAACAAATATGCAATTTTTTTTTGCCAAATTGACAGGGCATGATACATTACATCAATTTAAAATATTTTTCTAAAAATTATACTAGGAGATTATTTTTTTTTAGATAATAGGAGTTGTTTAAAATCACATAAAATTATTCGTCATATGTTTAAATTCGAAATTTTAAGGAAACGCATGTACCACGTATTAATGTATAAAAACAAAAAGTTCTTCACATTGATTAAGGCGAACTACCCATCTTATCCCAACGTACTTTGCGGCCATTAATTCATCTTCACTTGCTTCAATTCAATTAAACTGGTGAAAGTCTAAAGTTGTTTTCAACGTGAAATAACTTACTTAAAGAGTTTAATTTTGATTTATTATTAATATTTTTTTTAACATTTTCACTTTTTTTTTATTAATATCAGAGCAAATAGTCTAAACTACAATACTACATTACCAAAAAAAGTTATTCCTTTCCTTAAAAGTATGCTGAAAATAACCTACCAAGTCGAGTCCATCATCCTTTTAATAGACGTCATAATCATTGCATAAGGATGCCAAAGATCCAAGACAAAGTTAAGAAGGTGCAAAGCACAAGTCGAATCCGTCTCAATGATAACAAGCACCACTCCCATCTCACGAGCAAACTTCAAAGCAAAGAAGCTGCCTTGCAACGTAGCCATAGTAATTGGAAAATATTTTAAATGCTCTTATAAAGAATTAGAGCATCAATATTTCAAAATACATCAACGTTGATACGTGGGCTAAAATGATCTATGGCCGAAAAATGTTACAGTAACTTGCTTTCATTATACATTTTTTATTATTATTTTCTTTTTTTTTTCTTATCTTTCTCTCTCCTTTCTTACTCCTTGTCCTTCTTTGTCTCTACTTCACCGTTTCTTTCTTCTTCTTTTTTTTCAATTTCCTTTATTTCCAGAACCCCAATTTTTCTCTTCAAATCCTTCACCTTCACATCATTCTCAGCCTTCACCTTCTCTCGAGATTCTTACCATTGAGGAGTGCAAAGGTTTGAAGTGTGTCAAACATGTAAGATCACTTGACAATCTAGACATTAATAACTGTACGAAAGTAGATCTATTGAGTGATGAATGGGTGGGTCTGAAAAACCTTCGTCGTCTGTGCATAGGGAAAATGCCTAAGCTGGAGTCTCTTCCAGAAGGAATTAAACACCTTACCTCTCTTAAAGACCTAACCATCTTTAGTTGTCTTGAGTTAACGACTCTACACATAGACAAATTCAAAATCCTTGAATTTCTTGGAATTTGTGAATGCCACATGTTAGTTTTGGCTGCCCCAAGGAGTGAAGAAATAATTTATTTGTGTAAGATGATGGAGGAGTTGCAGAGAGTAAGGGTGAAACTGATGCGTGAAGGAAGGAAGAAGATTACGAGCGTGGTGCTTTCCAATAGAGGAGGAAGAAAAAATGATCAAATAGCAATAATAATAAATTTGGGGTTAAATTTATATTTACACAAATTTATACTTTAAAAAAATATAAGTCAATTTTTTTTACCTATTACAATAAATAAATTAAACTAAACATCAATACTTCAAAATATTTAAGAAACATTGTAAACTTCTCCGGTTAATTGATTGTAAACGTCTCCTAGTAATTGTGGTATTACCAAGATTGGCTGCAAACCCATTCACGTACCCTCCAAAAAAAGAACCATCCGCATTCCATTTTAGCTAACCGACCGCTGGAGAGTTCCAACAAATATTAGTAGTTTGATAAGTTGGAATGCTATTAAAAGAAAACTCTGTAGAGGAAAGAGCAGCTTGATACTCCAAAGCAACTCCAAGCAATATATGAAGGTCTACGAAAGTCCTTCAAATTGTATTCCAACCAATCGTTGAGGTTCTGACCAAAAAATATATCCCTTTTCTGAGCTTGAACCAAGCGGGACCAAGTCCTCTTCACATCCTGACAACCTCTCAAGGCATGTAGGGTGGTTTCTTCTGCTAATCCACAAATTGTACAAATGCCAGAGTTAGCTAAATGCCTCTGAACCCCCGTAGCATATTCATGTGAAGGGCATGATTGCCAACCAGCCACATGAAAGAACGAACACATTGAGGAGCTCGCAAACATCATAGGCTATTTTGATTGAAAAAGTTCCATTAGTAGCATGCATCCAAGCCACCGAGTCCTCTGGACCATCCAACAAAGGAGGAGACTGCGCTAAAATCACTTCACAGAAATCCTCAGGCAGCGACTGCTAGAGCCTAATCACATCCCACACATTATCATTTGCATAGTCAGAAACCGTAGCATTCTCCTCCGCCAAGTGTTTATCCCCAATTGCAAAATCTGCAAGCTTCTAAATACCTGGAATCCAATGATCACACCAGAACTTTGCATTCGTGCCATTTCCAATATGCCAAACCAGATTAGCATGAAACTGATTCCAAGTCAAAGCCATACCTCTACAAGCTTGTGATGCATTTGGTCTGCTAGCAACCTTAGGCACCACACAATTATCACAGCCATATTTGGCACTCATGACCTTTCCTTACGGTGAACAAATTGCCAATTCAATTTCATCATATAGGCTAAATTGAGGCTCCTTGTATGAAAAGTCCTAAGCCACCATTCAGTTTAGATTGACAAAGGTTGGGAGAGCTAACCAAATAGAGTTTCCTTTCAGTTTTAGTAGACCCATACACAAAGCCACGCATTGCTTTATCAACTTTGTTACACACACTGACTGGAAGCACAGTTGTCTGCATGGCATACGAAGGAATAGTTGCAATAGCACTTTGGGCAAGAGTCACCCGCCCAACTAACGAAAGGGTATTTGTTCTCCATCCAATAAGTCTAAAAGAAATTCTATCAATAATATATTGATAGATAGGTGTGTCCTGAAGTTCGTTCATGGAGTATAAGCACTCCTCGATATTTCCCAAGATCATTTGTTAGCTGGAAACCAAAAGCATTACTCAACTCTTACCTCCTAGCGCTATGAACATTTCTGGAAAAAAAAAAATACGCATGACTTACCACTATTTATTCGCTACCTACAGCTTTCACAAAAATGATCTAAAATCCCTTTCATTATCTGAACTTGATCTAGAGAAGCTTTAGCAAACCAAACAATATCATCTGCAAAGCATAAGTGGGCAAGACGAGGCCCACCTCTAGACAAGGTAATAGTATCCCAAGAATCATTATCAACTGCATAATTAATCAACAGGGATATAAAGAATCATTATCAACTGCATAATTAATGTGATAAAGAATATATTCCTAAAACTACTCAATTGTTAATAGGAATCATCTACTTTTGAGTGCTCTTAAATTGCTACATGAAAAGTTAAAACTCTACTTAATTTGAAATAAAAACAAATAGAAAGGATGTAAGAAAAAAAAGAAGAAGAAAAGTGCAAAATTCATCAAGCAGAGATATAGTGGACAAATTAAAATCTTAAAATTGGCGAGGGGCTTTAATTTGAACAGTCCGGAATTCCGAATGACCTAAACTTGCAAGCACGGCTGGCTTCTTTATGATATTTTCAAGGGACATTGTACTTATCTGAAACTTAGATTTAGATTATTTCTTATCATTTTTTTCTTATATAATTAAATAGATGAGAGAGACAGATATAAATATATTTATTAATAAGACTTAATTATAATTTATAAATTTTTTTTATAATATTTATATTTATTTCTCTTTCACTTAATTACATGAAAAAAATAATATAAAAAATACAAATCCCTAAAACTTATATAGGATTCAACTTACTTTTTAGTTTTTACATGAATTATGTTACAGCTACATTATTAGCTTGAAAATATCTAAACGTAAATATATCTAACATTAACATTTGGTCACTATTTGTGGCTTTATTTTTTTTATAAATTTTACTAATAAATGTCTTTAATGTACTTGTTACAAAATTTAAAATAAAAATAAAGTATTTATTATATAAAAAATTGAAAAAAATATGTTTATTTAAAAATTTATTTTAAATCTCTTAACAAGCAAAATCTCTTACAATTGTAGTTAAATAATGTCTAAGATTCATTTACATGTACTTTATTAATTTATCTCTTCAATTCAGTCAAAATAAGATAATTAGGTTATGCTTAAGGGATTTATAAAAGAATAAAATTTAAAATTTATTTTTTATATTTATTATATTTATTTTATCAATTAAATTATGATAAAATTTACATTATGATATATGTGTAATTTTTAAAAAAAAAAAATTAACAAATATATATCATAATTTAATTAATAAAATAGATATAATAAATATAAAAAATAATCTAAATTTTGTCTTTATAAAATCAAAAAGATTATTGTAGTCTAACACTCTGACTCCAATAATTAAGAAAGCAGAAATTCAAACTCTAAAAAAATATGATTGTATCCTTTTCCTCCATATCAGATATTTATTTTTATCAATAAACCATCACACTGACCCTGGAGTTTCTTTTTACGTGTATGTGCTAATTGAAGGGCGACACACTTTCGAATGCTTGGGGCGTCCGTTGGGGACCCTTTCTAATAATAATGAAAACGTAATTGTCATGCTACATTGACTTGAAAAGTTTGTCAGCTGACAGCCTCTGAACCTTTTTCTTCAAGTATGACCACCAACACAATCCAATTTATTAGGTTGGTCTATGAAGTTGAGTTGAGTACCCATGTGAATTGCACAAATGGCCAAGGTAAATTTAGACAATCTTAACTTTTTCCTTTCCCCTCCAACAATGTTCGATGAAATGCCACATTGTGGGGAAGCACAAAACTGCCCCTAATAATGCACATTGGGTGCTCCCACTCTGGAAATTTCCAAACTTTGATTTCAACCATAGTATATATATGCTTTTGGGTTGTTTTATAAGATAAATGAAAGTCAGCAACATTGGTGTAAATAGGAAAAAAATACTTATACATTATTTTTAGTAGTGTATATATTATTTATATATTTTTTAAAAGATATAATTAAGTTAAAAAAATAAAAAAAATATATATAATAAATAATATTAAATAAAGTATAAAAAAAATATATATATACTATTTGATATAAAAATATAAAAGTTGATAAAAATAACCTACTCTTGTACTCATATCAAGGAAAAAATAATTTCATTATTCATCTAATTAAAATATATTTAATTTTATTTAACTCGTTAATAAAATTATTTTATATACTACAAAAATATTACAATTATATATAATATAATTTAATATTTCTCTCATATTAATATATAATATAAATATAATATACATATTTTAATATCTATCTCATCAATCAATCTAATGGCAAAACCCAAAAAAAAAATGGAAAAGTGGGTCCCATATCATTTTTCATGGACATCTACCCCTTGCAATACCAGTTAATGGTGGCATTCAATATCCATTAACCAAGTATGTAGGTATTGATTAAGACTTTAATGCTCTCACTTTCTTTTTTATCAGTCTTTTTAATTTTTTATACAGAAATTTAGTACATCATTAAATAATTTTAAATTACATGAAATATAAATTAATATGATTAAATTATTCTTTCTTATTTTATTAAATATATGTAAAAATTTATAAAAATTAATTAATATATAAAGTTATTAGGTTTAATGAAAATAATAAATAGTAAAATAAAATTTAAAAAATTAATTAATATATTATTAAAATTCTCTAATAATAAAAATTGAAATAAAACAATTTTTTAAAAAAATAAATAAAAAAGAACGGATGAAGTAACTGTTTATCTCAATTAAATGGAGCTAATAATTAGTTAGAGCTGAGGATTGATTTGTCCAAAATTAGATAACTGGCTTAATTTCTTTAAGATTTTGTTAATGTTTACCATTAACCATAAGTCAATAAGCATTTTAATTACAAACCTAATGTGTACCCTCATATAATATACTTAATTTTGATTGGATTTTGTTAATATGTGTCTTAAAGACATTAGTTTTTGAAACAAAAATAGAAAGTATTAGTATTACTAAAGCATTTATATATTAAAAAATTAAAATAATTAATATATTTTCTTTAAATAATTAAAAGTATTTAACAAAATATATTAATTGCTCTAGGGACTCCCTTATTAATTAGAAGCATGCACCATTATATTATAATTTTTTTCTTTAAAACACCCGTTAGCAAAATCCATTACTTAAAGAAGAAATATTAAATACTTTCAATTTTTTTTAAAATTAAATATTCTACTTTCTACTTAATAATTGTAATTTGACAGTGTTATTCATTTACAAAAAATATTTTAACTTTTTTTCAATTCACTCACAAATTCATTCTCACTACAAGAAAAAAAAAATTTGCGAAGGATAAATCCACCGCAAATCACTCAAAATCTGCCGCAAATTAACAATTTGCGGCGGATTTGTGGCGGATTCGGGTCCATCGCAAATATGGTCGACGCAATATAGTTTGCGGCAGATTTTAATTTTTGTCACAAATTTGTGGCAGATTTTCCCCCGTAAATCCGCCGCAAAACTCTCCGGTGACATGTCGGAATAGTTTCCAGAAAAAGGCTAATTTGCGGCGGATTTTTTCACCACTAATTTGTGACGGATTTTGCGGCGAATTTTTTCACCGCTAATTTGTGGCAGATTTTTCCGCCTCTAATTTACGGTGAATTTTTCCGCCGCTAATTTGTGATGGATTTTGCTGTGGATTTTTTCATCGCTAATTTGCAGTGAATTTTTCCACACCTGATTTGCGGCGGACTTTTCCATGGCTAATTTGTGACGGATTTTGCAGTGAATTTTTCAATTTGCGAAGGATTTTGCGGCGGATAATCCGCCGCAAAAATCTACCAAATTTGTGGTTGATATTTCCACCGCAAAATCAGCCGCAAATTTTTTTGAATATTAAAAAAAATTAAATTAAATATTCAAAATCCACAATATAACAAAATCCACTCAGACATCAATTTCAACTTGTCAATGCATTTAACCAATCCATAAAATAAACATAACAAATCGCATACAAAGTTTGTTCAAATACAAAGTTTAATAATCCTCATTATTATTGTCATCTTCATCATGATCATCTTCACTATTCTGATTATCTTCTTCGGTTAGTTGTAGTTGTTAGCTTGATTGAGTGCCAACGACTTGTACATATGATTTCAGCTCCTTAATCATTTGGTTATGTTAACGCTGGTATTGTTCAAATCGTATTTTTTACTCTGCCTCACGTTGTTGGCTTTGCTGCTCCATTTGCTGTTGAATCTGTTGAACACGATCCAACATCTCCTGCTGCAACTGCTCCTTAACCTAATTAATATATGTAAACATAAATTTATCAATTCATTTCACGAATAATGAATTAACCAAAAATACGAAAAAATAAAATGATTGACTACATCTATCAAAATACAAAAATTAATTAATAAAAAATATTACAGCTATTACTTAACTTGATTAATAACATGCTCAGGAACTTGACTCGACATAGGCCTTGAGGAAGATGAATCTCCAAGATCATAAATAGATGCTTGAGAACCAAGACCATACACATGACCATTCTTAGGATCGCCAACAGTTTTGATCCAAAGCTCTCGACTGGTCATTTGTGTACCAGATGTCCCTTCTTCATTTGAGCACTAAGAAGATTGTTCAGATTCCTTTGTTTTAAATTCCTCCAAAGGATGGAAATAAAAAACTTCTTATGGTTATTGTTATAACATGATTGTAATATTAAAGGCAATAATTTTTAAAGAAATACTAACATATAAATCCTTAGCTTTTGTAGAAACTCATTCAGTACGGTCTTCTTTCTTCAAATGTACGTGATGAAATGTCTCATCAACTGTGGGCTCTCTACCCAAAGTCTGAGCCTGTAATAATGAGAAAAAAAGTTAATAACAAAATAATAAAACATATTACTAAACAACTGGCGATAATAGTTACCAATTTCTGCGCATGGGTGCCTGTAGAAATGCAACCACCAGTGTGTAAGCATCCACCATTGTCAGAAGCACGATTCATCTTTGCTTGTTGACATTTCTCCTTATACATGCTACTGGCCCAGTGCCTGCATAAGTCTTCTCATATGCCTTCTCCAATCCAAAAAGATCTTTCCTTTAAGTTGCGTGTCTGCCCCAATAAACTTGATAGTCTCTTTGAACTATGACTATTATATGCCTTCTGCATATGGTTATGATGCTGAGGCATCCACCAAACATAACCCTTCAAAAAAATTATGTAAATAATGTTAAAGTTTAAAAAAATTACACTATTACAAGACAAACAAACATAATTATGAGGAATAAAAATTGATACATACTTGAAACTCTCGAAACCACATTCTCTAGTATCCTTGGGTATTTCTAACCAAGATGTCCAAGGTTGATTATACCTAGATCGTATAATCTTTGTTATGGCATCGGCAGCAGGTTTAGATGACAGAAATCTACAAAACAACTTAAAAAAGGAAATGTAAAAATTATCAACAAAAAATTTGAATGTGCATTAACTATAAATGAATAACAAATAGTTGTCCACATACCCAAAATCACCATCTGGCTCAACAAACGTCTTGTTGCTTTGATTTGTTACTTCTATATTAGAATCACGGGTATTCGATGACTCACGGGTACTCGGTGACAAGCCAATAGTAGGTGACCCTGAATCATATGTTGTACCATGCGGTGTATGGGAAGTTAGTGACGGACGCTGAGGTCCAGGTGTAGCTATCATAACGTACTTAACAGATGGTGGCTAATGCAAACCTGTAGTGGGTGATATCGTAACAAAGGGTGGAGATGATCCTGACAATTGCCCCCTAGGTGGCCTCCCTAAATTGATTCGAAGACGTCGAAGTTGTTGCTTCTCCTTCTCCTTCCCTTTCCCCTTATCTCATTGTGACGATGACATCTACACAATTAATAAAAATATAATTCCAAACATGACACAATAATGTATAACTAGTAACTACAACATCTTAATTTAATTTTATACTCACAGTTATGAGGAAACATTGTCCTCATCACTATTTGTTTCATATTCATTATTAGAGGAAGATGTTTCAACATCATCATCATTAAAACTTTCTTCTTCTTCATCATTTTCAGCCTGTCTACTAGAACCAACATCTTAGACTACATCAAAAATCTCATTAGTGTCTTGCAAGTTGTCAATGAGATCCACATCAACAATTGGATCCACAGGATTCATATCATCATCTTGGAATGCAAATTCTTGGGCACTTTCAATTTCAACTCGACCTCTTACCTTGGTCTTTATTACCACCCACCATTAGACCTTATCATTTTTTTTCCAGGATAAGGAATGTAATACACTTGTCTCGCAGAGGGAGCAAGGATAAAAGGATCAAACCTCTCATATCATCTAGTGTGTCGAACCTCAACAATCTTATAATCTTTGTGAACTCTTGTACCTCTATTAATTGTATGATCAAACCATTCACATTTAACAAGAACAATTTTTTTTTTTGGTTCCCCAAGATATTCTAACTCAACTACATCTTTTAGTATTCCATAATAATCATTTTCATCTTCATCATTAGTTGAGCCTTTAACACACACACACCACTATTAATTGTTTTCTTCCCATCTGACCAAGCATCTGTGTGAAATTTATATCCATTGATAAAATACATTGGCAAAGATGTCACACATCTACTAGGCCCCCATGCCAAATCATGCAAGTCATAATTATTCACCATATTTTGTGGATTGTGAACCTAGAAAAAAATATAGTTAGTGTTAATGATCTAAATCATATATAATGATTGGGAAAGTGAATTTAGTAATGTTTGAATACTCACATAACTTCTGAACCACTCTATAAAATCTGCATCAATTTTTTCATTTGAATGTTCCTCAGGAATGTTGAAATATTGTAAAAAAATACTGAAAAATTAAAAGTTTATGATTTGGTTGTTAGTGAGCAATACATATGTCAGAATTTAAGGCAAAATTAATAGTACTACTTACTTGAGGTATGGTTCAACTTCATCACAATTTAGCAAGACGTATAATGTCACAGATTTCA
The DNA here is from genome assembly GCA_029884605.1 of Ormosia emarginata. NCBI lineage: Eukaryota > Viridiplantae > Streptophyta > Magnoliopsida > Fabales > Fabaceae > Ormosia > Ormosia emarginata. Next base: position 17,274,847 of record JAQQTP010000080.1, on the reverse strand, counting down.
TCTCAGCATCATTTAGCCACTATTTTTTTTTATGTTCTATAACCTCGGCCGGGTTGATTAAAAATTAACAAAATCAATTCCATCGACATATTTTCATTTGTATCATCATTTCGTCGAATTCTAGTTCTCATTGACTTAACATGACACTCAAAGTAAAATGAACAGAAATGAGATATCTCTAAAATCAAATAAACTTCACAAATAGAACCTTCAACCCGAGCTTTATTCTTGACTATTTTCTTTATCTTGTTTAAGTACCTCTCAAATGGATATATCCATCTGTACTGAACTGGCCCCCCACTCTTGCTTCATAAGGTAAATGGATTAGTAAATGTTCTATGGAATCAAAGAAACCTGGTGCAAATATCCTTTCCAATTTATACAAAATCACCGGAATGTTCTGTTCCATTTGGAGCATGTCTCTTTCTACCAAAGTCGTTGAGCACAAGTATCGGAAAAATTGACTCAATTCAGTCAATGGCTTCCAAATCTGATCTGGCAACAAAGAAAAAGCAACTGGAAGCAAACTCTCCATAAACACGTGACAATCATGACTCTTAATTCCAAACAATCGTAATTGATTCATGTTCACACATCTGGCCAAGTTCGAAGCATAGCCATCTGACATTTTTAAATGATGCACCCATTCACAAACCATCTTTTTTTACTCTTTTGTAAAAATATAATTAGCCTTTAGTTTCATGATCTTACCATTGGACAAATCAATAAGCTCCAATTCTGATCGTTGACAATATTCTTTTAAGTCCATTTTTGTCTTCACATTATCCTTTGTTTTGCCCTTAACATCCATAACAGTGTTGAATATGTTATCGAAGACATTTTTACAATATGCATGACATCTAAATTATGCCTAATTAAATTATCCTTCCAATATGGTAACTCCCAAAATATGCTCTGCTTAGTCCAATTATGATAAATACCATACCCATGGTGTTTGCACGACTGAATTTCAGTTATTTTACTAAAGGCATTAACAATCTCAGTTAATTCATGTCCAGATAATCTTGGTGGAGGCAATTTAGTCATAATAGTTTTCTTCTTAAATGCATTTTTATTTCTTCTAAACATGTCATCAATGGGCAAGAATTGACGATGACAGTCAAACCATGAATTTTTTCCCCCATCCTTCAAAGTGAATGCCTTTGTCTAATCCATGCAATATGGACATGCTAATTTACCAGCAGTCATCCATCCAGACAACATTCCATAAGCAGGAAAGTCATTTATTGTCCACATCAATGCAGCCTTCATCATAAAATTTTGTTTGCTTGATACATCATAAGTTAAAACAACCGCCCATAAAATTTTCAGTTCATCGATTAATGGTTGTAAATAAATATCAATCTTGCTCTTGGGATTATGAGGACCAGGAATAATGCATGTTAGGAACATGTATGGGGCAGTCATACACATTTCTGGAGGTAAATTATATAGAGTGACTATCACAGGCCAACAAGAATAAGGAGAAGCAGATTGATTGTAGGGAGTGAATCCATTGGCACACAAACCAAGCCTAATATTTCTAGGATCAAATGCAAATTCAGGATATGTCCTATTAAAATACTTCTATGCTTCACTATCGGATGGGTGCGACATGTCTCCCTCCTTCCTATTGTTTTCAACATGCCATCTCATGTGTACAGATGAACTCATAGAGGAATACAATCTCTTGAGCCTAGGAATAAGAGGTGAATAATGCATTCTTTTTACCGGAACTTCGTTGTTATTCCCATTACTGATTTTACAAAGTTCGTATCTTTTAGCACCACAAAACCTACATTGTCTGGCATTATCATAGTAAGACATACAACCATTTACACAACAATCTATTTTTTCTTGAAGCAAGCCCGAGTTTAGCAAACAATTTTTTTGTTCTATAGTAATTTAAAGGAATTCATGATCCTGGTGGAGCAACCTCTCTTAATATATCTATAGATGAATCAAAGCATGCATGCGTTACATTATAATCAGATTTGAGGCTTAACATTCGAACTGCCAAGGATAACTCAGAATGAGTTTCGCAGCCAGGCCATAATGGTTGACTTGAAGCATTTAATAGATCATAAAACTCTTTGGCCTCTGGATGTGGAGCATCCTTAACACTTTGTTCAAAACGACTCCTAAAATCCCCAAAGTCTGTTCTAGCCGCATCACAAATCATATTTTAATATCTATCAACCATGTCTTCGTCCTCTAATATAGGACTATTAGCAGTATTCACACCAGAATTTATATCTACACTAATTGGATCAGGCTCTTCCTCTCCATGATCTGTCCAATACCAATACCTAAGTTTGAATCCTTTTTTATACAAGTGAATTTTCACAATCTCAGGTTTCAATAATTTCCCACTATAACATATCAAACAGGGACACCTAATTATTCCTTCACTTAAGTAATGGGAAGATCGACATTCATAATTCACAAACTCTTCAACTCCACATACAAATTCTGGTTTAAGTCCTCTACAACCCGAATAAGTCCTATTATACATCCATCTATGATTTTTTGGAACTACTATTTTCTGTAATGATAATTTTATACTTAAATCAAAATACAAAAATGCAAAATGCACAACATATGTTACATAATTAATATATTTTAAAATTATACATGTATAAATATTTCAATCCAAATAACTAGTATTCTCCACTAATGTGATCAATTTAGAAAGCCAAAAATGTAAAAGTGTTCTCCAATAAAAGTCCAAATCCTATGCATACATTATACTAAGCCTAACTTTTAACAAAAGACTAAGCAAAAGCAATGCAGGTTAATTAACACCAATCAAAAAGAAGAAAGGATGAATCAAAGAGTAGATCAAACCTGTTAGAGACTGCCACACCGCACTAGTTGGAGATCTCCTCCTCAAGGTGTCACAAAATACAACGTGATGCTAGCTTTAACAAAAATACAAACTAGATTTATACAAAGTCTTCAATGCCTTCTTTCGCTCTTGCTTTGATCATATACTGAATTTACCATGAAAATAAGAAGTTGGGGTGAGAATTTGAAATTCTCAATAATAGATTTATACAATATAATCTCATAATAAATCCAATTACTGTATATAAAACAAGTTACTTAATTATTAAATAGAAAATGGTATAAGTCAAAACAGTTCATCTTTTCATTTCTGACATAAACCATTTATAAATAAAAACAAGAAACGTTTATAATACCTTTCTAATAAGAGTCACCTTGATGTGATTTTTAAATATAAGTTAAGCTAGAAATCTCATTTGCACCTGAACTAGCCGTAGCCTTCTTTAAAAAGGAGCATCATTCTATTTCATTTATTACATTCAATAGATTCCCAACAATTGCCACAATTCCAAATATTTCCAATCCTATCTGTTTATCAATTAATCTTTAAACTTATCTATTAGGATAACAATTGATTTATATGCATCATGAATACACTTTATTAAACACTCTTACTAAGGTCTTATCACACTTATAAATGCATATAAGAAAGGTCCCCATACTTAGGAAAGCTAGTTTTTCCCAAAACAATATTTTGACATTTTTCTCAATTTTAATCCTTGACCTTTGCTCAGTAAAATGAGCATAACTTGAGCTACATATGTCGAAATGAGGTGAATTAGATGTCCTTGGAAATCTAAGAGAAAGAGTTACAACTTTCATGAAGAGCACAAAAGCTAATTCTCTTTATATCTTTCTACACGGGCCGTGTAATTTTACACTGGGGGCTGTGTCCTTCTCTGTCTGCACGTTTCCACTAGATTTGCACTAGCAGAGAGGGACACGCCCTCCCCCCCCCCCGTGTATTCGGACACGGGCCGTGTTCTTGGGACAAAAGTTTTACAGTACCGTAATTACGGTTCCATTGGCCAAAGTCTTGGATTTTGGCCATTCTAATCTAGTTTCTAGGTGAGTTTAAGTCCCAAACAAGTTCACAAACATGAAGGGAACATAAAACACCAAAAGATTTCGCTAAAAATGGATCAAAACACTATAAATCTCATCCTTGATTATTTAAAACCTAAAACTCCAAATTTTCATTTCAAATGGAAAATCAAGGTATACAAGTAATGAAAAACTGTTCTCATGCCTCTAGCAAACCAAATCATGTTATTCTCAAGTTTTCTAACAAAATTCAAGCCAAAACAAGCAAAAACAACTCAAAACCCCAATTCCCACATCAAGTCACAACTCAAGAACAAGATGAAAAGAATAAGAAAGTGAGTCAAGAAAAATGTTTTTCCCCTACCTCAAGGTCTTGAAGATGACGAAGGTTGTTTATGAAAGCTTTTATCTTGAAAGGGGAAGTAAGAAAAGGGAAAAGAGAGAGGAGAGATAATTAGAGAAAGAATGTCATTTGAAAAATAAAAATGGCAGAAGGAAGAAGATGATGTAGATTTAATTTTGTGGCAGATTTTTTGCAGCGAAAAAATCTGCCTCAAATGTATTTTTTGAATTGCGGCATAATTTGTGGTGATTTTTCCGTCAGTAAATTATTTTAATATTTTATTTAGAATTTTTTATTATACTTATTAAATTTTGCAGGCGGATTTTTCATCAAATTTAAATTTAGATTTCTTGGCGATTTAGTGGCGGTTGTTTTAATATTTTTTGAAATTTTAATTATCTTGATCTATTTTCGTGATTTTTCCGCCGTAATTTTTTAAAATTGTAGCAGAATTTGCTACGATTTATCCTCCGTAATTTTTTATCAAAAAAAAAATTTACGCTAAAAAAGTCACCTGAGAATTTTAGTGACGAAAAATTCACTGCAATTTAATCCACCACAAGATCATCACAAATTGAAACAGATTTTAATCCGTTGCAAAATCCACCGCAATTGCGGAGGATTCGAATCCGCCGCAAAAAATCTACCGCAATTGCGGCAGATTCGAATCCCCGTAAAAAATCTACCACAAAATCACTGTTTTCTTGTAGTGTCTGTATCATGCAGAAATGTTGTAGTTATATATAGTTTGATTTAATATTTTTCTCATATAAATTTATGATATAAATAAGATATACATATTTTAAATGTACAAATAACATTATCCATTTTAATTTAGCAACTTTGGTCTGGTAGGCTAATTTTCTTGTGTTAATCGCCAATCACATTCTACATGCCTCATATCAGTATTCAATATATGCCACATTTCCACCAATACGTTAAATTGTATTTGTCTGCGAACATGAAACTCTGTTAATGGTTAAAATATAATTGTTAGGTGAAGATTCCAGACTTTAATCTGTCAACATGCCCGTTTATGTAAAATAAGTATAGAAAAAAAGCTACATACATAGAAGAAATGTGTTACAAAAATGACAAAGACATAGTTTTAAAAAAGAGTAAATAATCTTTTAATACTTGAATATTTATTAAATTAAAAAAATACATACTTCAATATTCGTTGTTAAAAAATAATATTTTAATTCTTAAAAGGAATAAATGTGATAGAATTTTAAAATTTTCAAATATTAAAGTGTGTATTTTTTATAAAAATTAAAATATTATGTCATAAAATATTTAAAAATTAAAGTGACTATTTACCCTATAATTTTTTAATTTTGAGTTGGTTATCCAATAAAAAAAGATTAAAAAAGAAAAAACTCTCATACATCACTAAAATAATTCATTTATGTAGCTTTGTGCTGATTTAGTATGTACCACTGACATTGCTTTAAATATTTGCATTTGAAAGTATATGTAAACATAAAAGAGTAACGATTGCATAACATCACAAATATACCCATTATTAATTAGGAAGAGAAAATTCCAGAGTCAGGTGAGATGGATTAACTTCTGCAGCTTGTGTTCATAGATGGATTAAAAATGGTTATAGAAGAGTGTTAAGAATATATTTTTTATATATTTTTTAATATTTTTATTTTATTAAATCATATTATATATTAAAATATATATTTAAATTTAATTATATATTAATTAATTTAATTATATATTAATTAAAATTAAATATATATTTTAATATGTAATATAATTTAATATAAAAAATATGTTAAAAAAAGTGTGACAGAGAATATTTTCTTAACATTCTCTATAGTTATATTGTTTTTTTAAACAAAAATTGTGAAACAACTTGTAGCATTCATAATTATATCTTACATCAAATTTTGTTTAACATCTATCCAAAAATTAATTAATACTACTATTAACTTCATAAAATTAAGACTGACAATGAATTAAATAATCTTACAATATAATTAGTTTAGGATCAATAATTTAATAATTTTCATTTATTAGCTTTTTTTTTTCAACATTTATTAACTATCCAACTCAGTAGATTCTCTTCATTTATTTGAAGACAAGTACTTTACTCATCTGAATAATAAATAAGCATTTTTTTTGCCAAATTGACATGACATGATACATTACATCAATTTAAAATAATTTTCTAAAAATTATATTAGGAGATTTTTTTTAAGAGATAATAGGAGTTGTTTTTTTTTGGTGAGGATAATAGGAGTTGTTTAAAATCACATAAAATTATTCGTCATATGTTTAAATTCGAAATTTTAAGGAAACGCATGTACCACGTATTAGTGTATAAAAACAAAAAAGTACTTCACATTGATTAAGGCGAACTGCTCACCTTATCCCCACCTACTTTTCGGTCATTAATTTATCTTCACTTGTTTCAATTCAATTAAAATGGATAAAGTCTAAGGCTATTAGCGTGTTTGGTTTGCGGTTGGTAGAAACAAACACACGTTACATTTTTTTAAATGACGTAAATATATATTTAGTTTTATTTTTATTGATTGAACTTCAACAAATTTTTGAATCTTAACTTACGTTTGTTAAAAGTAAGAAATTTTTGTTTTTGAGTTATATTTTTTTAGTTTATAATTTTTATCTCTTATATTTATTTTGTCAAACTCATTTTTGAAACAAAAGTTTCTAAACATAAATCATATTACTACAAACTTACTTTTAACCAAACTTAAGTTTACAAATACACTTTCAACCAAATTTAAATTTATCAACTGCAATCCAAACACACACTATATTTATTTGGCAATGATTGATTAAATAAAATAAAATAAGATATAATAAAATATAATGAGATAAAAATATTATTTAATTATTTGAATATTTTAAAATAAAATAAAATTATAATTTTATTATTTAAAAAGTAGATAAAATAGTAAGAATTATAATTTTATTTTTTAAAATTATTCTTATTGTAAATATACTAATTTTAGAGTATAAAATTAATATAGTAAAATTTTAATTATAATAATAATAAAAAGATGATTCTATTTCATATTTTTTAAATTAAAAAAAGAAAATTAATGATTTTTTTATATGACATGAAATTCATAACTTACTTTTATCTCATTTTATTTTTTTAATATAATTAAATAATAAAATATATCTCTATTTTATTTCATTCTCCTCTATTTGATTCAATATTACCAATTCAAATATAGCTTAACATTTTTTTAAGGTGAAATAGATCAATTAAAAGAGTTTAATTTTAATTTATTATTAATATAATTTATTTTTAATTTTCACTTTCTTTTATTAACATGGGAGCAAAAAACCTAAACTACAATGCTACATTACGAGCAAAAGAAATACCACTAGCATCGGTACATAAAATAGTAGAAAGAAAAGTAGGGATAGTCCCTAAAACTATGCACTTCCTAGGGAAGAAAATGGCCATGCAAGAAAATTAATCAACACAACTATTCCCTTTTTTAAAAGTAAACTGAAAAATAAGAAAAAAATTATCTTATATTTTTTTAAAAAATATAAATATTATACATATTTTTTTAAGAGTATATAATTAAAAAAATGATAAAAAAATAAGTATAATAAATAATATTAAATAAAATATAAAAAAAATATATACACTATTTATAATAAAATTATCAAAATTATAAAAAATAACTTATCTAGTCGAGTCAATCATCCTTTTAATAGACGCCACAGTCATTGCATAAAGATGCCAAGGATCCAGGACAAAGTTAAGAAGGTGCAAATCACAAGTCGAATCCGTCTCAATGATAACATGCACCACTCCCATCCCACGGGCAACCTTCAAAGCAAAGAAGATGCCTTGCAACTAAAATAATGCATTTATGTAGCTTCTGTGCTGAGTTAGCATGTACAACTAACGTTGCTTTAAATATTTGCACTTGAAAGTATGTAAACATAAAAGAGTAATGACAGTTGCATAACATCACAAATATACCCATTATTAATTAGAAAGAGAAAATTCCAGAGTCAGGTGAGATGGATTAACTTGTCATAAATGAATTAAGAATGGTTATATGTTTTATTTTTAAACAAAATTTTTGAAATAACTTGTAGCATTCATAATTATATCTGACTTCTGACATCAATATTTGTTTAATAACTATCCAGAAATTAATGAAACTACTATTAACTTGATAAAATTAAGACTGACAATGAGTCAAGTCAAACTTTACAATATACTTAGGTCAGGCTCAATAATTTAATAATTTTCATTTACAAGCTATCTTTTTTTTTTGTCAAAATTTACTACCTATCTAGCTCAGTTGATTCTCTTCGCTTATTGGAAGACATGTAACTTACTCATCTGAAAAACAAATACGTTTTTTTTTTTGGCCAAATTGACATGGCATGATACATTACATCAATTTAAAATATTTTTCTAAAAATCATACTAGGAGTTTTCTTTTTTAGAGATTATAAGAGTTGTTTAAAATCACATAAAATTATTCGTCATATGTTAAAATTTTAAGGAAACACATGTACCAGATATTAATGTAGAAAAACAAAAAAAATAATTTTAAATCTTCATACTCAATTATTATATTAATCATCTTAATTATTAAATTAAAAAATATTAAATATTTTTTTATATTTTTAAAATATTAGATATATTTAATTTTTTATTAAAAATGATTTATCTTCTATTAATTTTTTTAATTATTAAATAAAAAAAAAATATTAAATATTTTTTATATTTTTAAAATATTAGATGTTCTTAATTTTTTATTTAATATTTTTTTATTTAATATTAAAATGATTATTATGAAAATTGAATAGGAGAATATAGCATTACTTATTCTAGAAAGTTTAAAGCTTTTTTTCAAGGTGAAATAAATTAATTAAAAGAGTTTAATTTTGATTTATTATTAATATAATTTTTATTTCACTTTTTTACTTTTTTTGTATTAACATCAAGCAAAAAGCCTAAAATACAAGCTACATTACGAATAAAAGAAATATCACTAGCATGAGCAAGTAAAAAGATAATTCAATTTTTTCATCATATATTTTTTTTATATCATTTTTTATATTATTTATCATATTATTAAAAGAAAACTCTATAGAGGAAAGAGCAGCATGATACTTCAAAGCGAAAGAGCTAATCCTCAAAATCCAAAAGGAAACCGTATCTTTTGGCCCATTAAAAAGAGCCATATTTCTCTGATGCCAAAAGAATTTGTAAGCAGTAGCAAAGAGCAAATTCCAAGCAATATATGAAGGTCTACCAAAGTCCTTCAAATTGTATTCCAACCAATCGTTGAAGTTCTGACCAAAAAATATATCCCTTTTCTGAGCTTGAACCAAGCGGGACCAAGTCCTCTTCACATCCTGACAATCTCTCAAGGCTTGTAGAGTGGTTTCTTCTGCTAATCCACAAATTGTACAAATGCCAGAGATAGCTAAATGCCTCTGAACCCCCGTAGCATGTTCAGGTGAAGGGCTTCATTGTCAACCAGCCACATGAAAGAACGAACACATTGAGGAGCTCGCAAACATCATAGGCTATTTTGATTGAAAAAGTTCCATTAGTAGCATGCATCCAAGCCACCGAGTCCTCTGGACCATCCAACAAAGGAGGAGGCTGCGCTAAAATCACTTCACAGAAATCCTCAGGCAGCGACTGCTGGAGCCTAATCACATCCCACACAATATCATTTGCATAGTCAGAAACCGTAGCATTATCCTCGGCTACTACATTGGTTAGTGGACATGATAGTATAAGATAAGATAATATAAAATAATAAAATAAGATATGATAATATAAATAAGTTAAAAAATTTTTATACTATCAAACATTTGATACAAATAATATAAATAATTTAATAGTATATGTAATTATTTAGTATGACTATACTACCCTTTATCTTTCTCATTACTTCCTCTACATTGGTCATCCTAGTTAATTGCACATCATACATAACTCAATTTTGTAATTAAAAATTAAAAAATTAAAAAAATCAAAAAAATCAAAACAAAAAGAAAAAGACAAACCCAATCAGTATCGTCTTCAACCTTTCGGCAAAAGAAAAAAATGGTGGTATTCAATAATAGAACAAAAAAATCAAAGCTTTATCCTTTGATTCTGGCTGCAACCATCTATCATATTCAACAACCAATATCACGACGGATCTAGGCTTTGGCCTCTAGTTCTTGGTCAGAACTTGTGGTGGCCTTTTCTTCCAATGCAATTGGTATTTGATTATAACCCGAATAACCATCAAGAAAATAGTAGTATAGATGTCTTGCTACCCTTTCTAGAATTTGATCAAGAAATGGCAAGGAAAAATGATTTTTCCTAATAACAGCATTTAGTTTTCTAAAATCAATACACATATGCTAACTAGATGAGATTCGTATAGGTATTAATTCACATTTTTCATTTTCAACCAATGTTATTCTAGATTTCTTATGCACAACTTGTGCAGGACTTATCCATTGGCTATCAGAGATAGGATAGATAATTCCAACATTAAGCAATTTAAGGACTTCAGCTCTAACTACCTCTTTTATGTGTGGATTTAATTTTCTTTGAGGTTATTGAGAAGTTTTAGCATTATCCTCTAAATGTATTCTATGTGTACAAATTAATGGATTAATATCTTTTATGTCCTTTAGTGTCCATCAAATTACACTTTTATACCTTTTAAGTACTTTTGTTAATATACCTTCTTATTCTTCAGTAAGGGACGAGAAAATTACAATTGGAAAACTTTGTTCTTCTCCAAAAAATATGTACTTTAACCCAGCAGGTAATGACTTTAGTTCCAGTGTGGGTACTTCTTCATGGGCATTATCATTCATGGGTTTTAGCTCATCAAATTTTGGCTTATATATCCCTTGTACTCCATTACTTGTGTACAATCAAGAAAAGAGCATATTTTAGAGATATCATCTTCTAATTGCATGCATGAATAAAATGAATTGACTAAACAAATTTCTAATGGGTCAGAAGAACTCCTTATTTGAAAATGATCATCTATAATGGAATCAATTCCTTCAACTTCCTCATTTTCATCAAGGACTTCCTGTGGTTGCTTGCATATATTAAAAACATTAAGCTCTAGTGTCATGTTTCCAAATGTTAGCTTCACCATTCCATTTCTACAATTTATCAAAACATTAGATGTTGCTAAAAATGGATGGCCTAAAATAACTGGAATTGACTTGCAACTATCAACCATAGATTCAATATCCAAGACAATAAAATCCACATGATATATGAATTTATCAACTTGAACTAACACATCTTCTACCATTCATCTTGGAATTTTAATTAATCTATTGGCAAGTAGAAGAGTTGCTGATAAACTGAATATGGAAGCAAATTGACACTAGCACTAAGATTAAGTAAAGCTTTTTTAATTTTATGTTTTCCAATAATGCATGAAATTATAGAACAACCAGAGTCTTTATATTTCAACGCATTACTATTCTGAAGAATGGAGCTTACCTGTTCAGGCAAAAATGTTTTCTTTTTCATATTTAGTTTCCTTTTAATAGTGCACAAGTCATTCAAATATTTGACATAAGAAGGAATCTATTTGATAGCATCTAACAGAGGAATATTGACCTTCACTTGTTTCAAAATTTCAAAAATTTCAGTGTTATGGTTCAATTTCCTTGAATTGTTTAATGCTTGAGGAAATGGGGATGCAAGTGAGAGTTTGATCTCTTTTTGGTCAACTTCTTCATTTTCTTGGGGAATTGGTTCATCTTCTTTCTTACAAGGTTCAGGAATTTGTTTTTCAACAACATTTTCACTCCTAAGAGTTATCACTGACTTGACTTAGCCCATTTGTTGGTTTTCTAAACTCTTCTCATTTTGACTGTACTGATCATTGGGATTTGGTTAAGGTTGAGAAGGAAATTTTCCTTTCTCGTGAATGGTGAGTGCAGAAGAAAGTTTAACAAAAAATTTTTTATGTCAATCATGGTTTGATTGTTTTGTTTATTAATGGCCTCTTACTTTTCTATGAATATATGCAGTATTTTTTCAAGGCTTTTCCTATATATGGTGGGACATAAGGTGCATATCCTTGAGAATTTTGAAAGTCCAGTTGTGCCTAAGGAGGTGGTGGTTGCATGAGTTGTGACTGATTATTATTCCTCCAGCTGAAGTTCGGGTAATTTATCTATTCCGGATTATATGTATCTGAAAAAGAAAAAAGTAAATAGCTTTTTAAAATTATTCATTGCATTTACTTGCTCATATACAACTTCTTTAAAAACAGGAATCTTAGGATATTCATGTGTTGAGTGTCCTAAGTCTTCACAAATGTCACAAATTTCTTCATTTTGCACCAATTTGATTTCTTTTGCTTTTCTTAATTCCATGGCTTCAACCTTTCTAGCCAAACTGGCAAACCTTACATTTAGATCTTCCTTTTGACTAAGGTGATATTTTTCTTTATTAACACTTGCAAAGTTAGATTTAATTGAATTTTTAGAAGGGTTAGTACTATGCCAAGATTGAGAATTTTCAGCCAACTGGTTTAAATAGTCTAAAACTTCATCTGGTTCTTTATCAAGAAACTCACCATTGCACATTATTTTCATAAATTGTTTAGTTTCAAGTGTTAAACCTTCATAAAAGAAGCTTATAGTGCGTCATTTTTCAAAACCATGATGTAGAAAAGAATTTAATAAATCTTTAAACCATTCCTAACATTGAAAATATGCTTCATTTGAATTTTAGAAAAAAATTTGGATTTGTCTTTTCATAACATTAGTTTTATGTGTTAGAAAAAATTTCTTTAAGAACTCACCTTACATTTCTTGCCATGTGTCAATTGATCTTGGTTTCAAAGTGTTAAACCAAATTTTTGCTTTATCTTTTAAAGAAAAAAAAATAATTTAAACTTAACAATCTCTTCAATGCAATTTTGGTCATTGAAAGCAATACATACTTCCTCAAATTCTTTCAGATATAAATATGAGTTTTCAGATTCTAAACCATGAAAATTAGGAAGTAAAGAAATCATACCTAACTTAAATCTAAAATTGTTGGCATTGAGTGGAAATATAAAGTATGATGGACTAGAACTTTGAGGTGGTTACAAATATTCACGTATGGTTTGCAATGGTTGATTTTTATGTTCATCATGCACACTTTCATTTTCAGTCATTGTGTAAATTGTGTATGATTGTGATTCAAACAAATCAATATATAAAGTATCGGGATTAATTTTAACCAAACGACCAGAATTTAAATCACGATACCAATTAAGCATAAATAAATTACTTAAAATAGAAAAAATAATGTACAAGTTGATAGTTTATACCAGCCATTAAATATTAGCAAGGATGTGATATAAACCAAACACCCAATAATTATTAACAAGTAAAAAGTTAGATAACTGATAAAGTAAAAAATTAGATAATTAGATAGTTAATAATTAGTAAGTTAGAAAGTGGAGAAAGTAAAATACAGAACATAAAGTGTAGAAAGTAAGTTACAAAAAATAAATTTAAAATATGAAAATCGGAGAGAGGTAGAGCCCCACCAGAGTCGGTGAAAGAGAAGAGAAGAAGAAATATTATTTCATTACGTTAGAAAATAATAATAAATAGCAGAAATTAAAAAGTTAGAGATCGAGAAAATAAATAAAATTAAAAGTTAGAGAGCAGAAAATAAAAATTAGTAAGTAAAAATAAATGATATAAATTAAAAGTTATAAAGTTAGTATGTAAGTAAGTTAGTAAATTAGTAAGTTAGAAAGTTAGTAAAGAAACCGAAGGATTGGCAAGCCGATCTTTTGCTTCGGTGAGGGAGAAGAGAGAATAGATTTTATTAAAGTATGAGAACCTCTATAAATTAAAATTTCAAATCAAGTCTTCGTCAACGGCGCCAAAAGCTTGATACGGGATTAAAGGATGCAAACTTAAGTGCAAATTGTCTCAAGTAATAAATTTTCGGGAGTCCGAGGTTGATCCACAGGGAATTGATGAAGAAAAATTAATTAAGGTAAGAAAATGATTTGTCACAACACCAAAAGTAATAAAAGTTGTTCACAAATGAAAAAAGATTTGCTTGGGTTAGGAGATCCACTTGGTAATAAATTAGATGCAAGATTATTTCTCTTTATAACTCAATTGAAATCTACATATAAAGGAAGTTCCAATCGAAAAATATAACATTTACAGTTCAATTATATATACAATCATATTATGATTCCTTCAATTATCTACCAACAATTGTAAGTGAGCTCAAGCATTCGCTGTGCCAATTCGCTTGTGTACAATAAATCAAGATCTCCACTATATAAAGAAAGTTTCTAAATTGATTGGAAACAAAATACAACACATATAATGTCTTTTTATAATATATCATTTAAGCCCAAGAAATAGAATAATCTTACCTTATTTTATTACCAAGAGCTTCTGTCGCAATCGGGATCGCGGTTGGAGCGGCGAACAAAATAAATTAGTTAGGAGTCGGCACCAATTTTATTTAAATTAGGAAAAATTAAAAAAATCCTTTTTGAAAATGGTCTTTGGAGCTAGATTAGATTCGAGAGTCGGTTTTGCATAGGGAATGGTGGAGACTTAACCCCACAACTCTCTAATACATCCGTTCTAAAACGGTTACCCTAAATTAATTATGCAAAAATTTGATAATCTTATAATGTATTTGTTTTACCTTTTTTTTTATAAAAAAAACTAAAAATAAATAATTTGTGAAAAATTAAACTTTGGGTTGACGAAATAAAAATTCTGCTCCTACGTACCCTCAGGTGCAATGAGCAACTCAAAGTCACGTAGTTCTTTAGAAAATAAGTGTGGGTTGGTTGATTTTATTTAAAAGAAAAATTCGATTTTTATTTTATAAAAAATTGAATTAACAGGTCGTCACGACTCTGTTAATGAAATTAAGGTTTGAATTGGTGAAGCTCACGTCACGCTAGAGATGTCACCTACTGATTATTGAATTTGTTACTATTAAATGATATTTTTATTATCTAAAATTACCTAGAAAAAAAGGACAATAATAATAATAATGAATTTTGAATCTTTATAGTAATTTAGTTTTAAAAATAATTCGAACCATTAGGTTGTCACAACTCAGATGATCCAAAATAGTTGTAAGATTAATAAACTGTCACAACTCGGTTAATCTTGTTTCGCTTTTTAACATTTAATTATCGTTATGTTTTTTATTTTGTAGCTTTACCATTATTTTTTTTACCTTTTTAATTATTATTTTTTATCATTTTTTTGTGTTTGACCCAATAGGCCAATTCTACCAAAAAAAAAAAATAGAGAATAGAACTTACAGAAACTAAAAAGGGCTATTATTTTGCCTTCTTCCTTTTTGTTTCTTTGCAAAGACCAAACAAGGGGACACGTCGGCGGCTAGGTCGGTGGGCTCGACAAAGACGGCGCGTGGCCGGCGACACGGGGCGGGGCACAGGCAGGCGTGTGGCGCGGCTTGGCTCTGGTATGGTGCGGGGTTGTTGGCACGGGTCTTGGTGTTGGTTTCACCGGCGGTTCAGATTCGGCGGCGGCAGAACGAACCAGCGACAACAGCGACGTGCAGAGGGAGCAGTTTGCAGCCCGGGTGCGTTCAGGAGTCCGTGCGTGACGGATCTGGCCCTGTTCCGAGAAGGCGACGAAGGCGGATGGCACACAGGTCGACGACGTGGGTTCTGGTTGAAAACTTGGTGCTGTGTGCGCGACTAAACGGATCGGGATGGCAGCTTTCAAGTCGCGAGTCATGCTGCTCGGATTGAGGAGGCATGGCAACGGCTAGTGATGGCAATGGGGCGGGGCGGGGGCGGATAGTGCTTCCCCCGCCCTCGCCCCGTTTATTTCGCGGGTACCCATTTATGATCCCCGCGGATAGATAGAATATCCGCGGGTATCGCGGATATTGATATTTTAAAATAAAATCTTAAAAATTATAAAACAAACATAAATAAAATAAATTTTAACATCACATACTACAATTTTGTTTATCAATATAAGATTCTTACAAAATTAAAAAAATATTATAAATAACAAACTAAATCCAATTATATTTTGTAATAATTAGTTTACATAAATAACTATTACATAAATAGTATATATTTTTTCAACAAATTTTATCATTATAGATTCATTTAATAAAAAAATTATTTTAAAATAATAAAATATACATATTTTCATCTCATCTCAAAGTTAAAAAGAAAAAGAATTATAATATATGATATATATTAAATAAAATATATATACTAAACGGGTTTGCGGGTACCCGCGGGGCGGATACTATAATCCCCGCCCCCGCCCCCATTTATTAAACGGGTACCCATCCCCCGCCCCGTCGCGGGTAATCCCCGCGGATCCCCGCGGGTACGGGTAATTTTGTCATCCCTAGCAATGGCGATGTGGGTGGACTCGAATCGGTGGACTCGGCGGTTTCGAATGCGGTTGGACACAAGGTGATGGGTGGTGAGTTGACTCGATTGATGAAGCTTAGTGACGATGGTTTGTATTTGGCTTAGTGGTGGTGGTTTGTGTGATGAAGGTGAAGCTTAGGAGATGGTATTGTTGGGTTTGAGATTGACGGGGGAGAATGGTTTGTGGATGTGGTCGAAGATAATGGAGGAAGATGATGATGAAGTATGGTTGATATAGTGGTACCTTGGTGCTCTTGAATGGTGGATTGTGGGACGTAAATGGCTATGGTGAAGATTGTCAGGAAGTTTGCTGCAAAGGAAGGCTACGTGATCAAGGGAGATATGGTTTCAGTATTATTTTTGTTAAAACTGAAAGTGTTTAGGCTGAAGGTTTGTGAGTTAAAGCTGAAAAGTCCTCTTAATGGTGTGGGTTATGGGTTTTTATAAGAAGAGATAGGCTGAAGAGTTTGAGTTGAAGTGTGATTAAAATTTGTTTAGGATGAGTGTTAGGTTATTTAGGATGATAAAGATTAGTTTGTTTAGGATGAGTGTTGGAGTTAGTTTATGATGAGTGATAGAGTCTATTTAGGATGAGTTTGAGGTTTAGTGTAACTCCTAAGGTTGATTTAGGATAAGTGTTGGTATATGGGTTGTGGGATGGATAATGGGTAAATGGGTCAAGTTATGGGTTAATAGGTGGTTAAATGGGTTCTGGATTGGATAACAAGTCAATGGGTAAAAGTCTTTTTTTTTTTATTTTTTTCTTTTCTTTTATTAACAAAAGGCTCCGGACAAAATTAGGTGTTCACAGTTGCCCCCTTTTTACTTGTTTCTTACTAGATAAAAAGAATAACCGCAGCTTTTCATTTTATCATAGTGAGGAACGAGTAAAGAAATGAACCCAAATTTTGTTTGGGAGAAACAGAAAATAATGTGAGAACAAAATGCAAAGAGCGATGCGCTCCAAAATTAAAATACAAGGAGCCGATGTGCTCAAAACTAAAAAAGCAACGAGCCGATGCACTCAAAGCTTAAAATGCAACGAACCGATGCGCTCAAAGCTTAAAATGCAAAGAGCCGATGAGCTCAAAACTTAAAGTGCAATGCAATGAGCCGATGCGCTCAAAAATTAAAATGCAATGAGCTGATGTGCTCAAAACTCAAAATACAAATGCAACAAGCCGATGCGCTCAAAACTCAAAATGCAAATGCAACGAGCCCATGCGCTCAAAACTTAAAATACAAAACATTTATAACAGTCAAACAGTGTCATTTTTTTTTCTCTATTTTTTTCTCTCTATTTTTTTCTCTTTTCTTTTGATCATTTGAACCAGCGATGACTTTGGGTAGCTTGGACCAATCAAACCCTTGTTCACATGCTTTTCTTCATCAGACCCTTTGGTTGACTTGAAATCCTCTTGACCCCTTTTTCTTCTTCATTTCTTCATTTTTTTACTTTTTATTGCTTCGACTCCTCCTTTCCTTCTTGACAATAAATCATTTCAAATGTCACATTACAATCTGTACTTTAAGCTACTGAGATCTTTTAATTTAACTCAATCATTGAAGGATTATTGTAGAATTGTCAAAATCAAACTGTTGACCTTAAATTCATCTTATTTGAGACATAACTTAATGAGTTAAGCATGCATTCATGAATAGATAGAAATTCGTTGAATGAAGAAACTTTCTTTTATTTTTCTGGCAATCAATTGTACATGAATTTCAAGTAAGACACATGCTGGAAAGATGAAAGTATAGAAACAAAAGAAAATTTACCCCAGTATTAGTTCCTTGTTCCTTATTCAATTGATTCCCTATAATCGTTTGATAATTCAACCACTACCTCTATTGCTACTTTCTTCAGCACATCTATCCCTTAATTTTTCAGCAAATTTGCCCCAGTATAGCCAATTGAATGCAGATCAAAATTGCCTTAGTATAACCAATTGAATGCAGATCAAAATTGCCCTAGTTTGGTTAATATTTCAAGGAGCTTCAGACCTTCTTTCTTTGAGATTTTGCTTATTTACTTGCCCTAACTTTTGCTTAAGTCACTCTGTCGGGGTTTTCGACCTAACAAACTTTTTTCTTCTTTTTTATTTTGCTCTAGGCACGCCTTTTTCGAGTTTTCAACCTAACGAGCCTCTTCTTTTTTTTTTTTTTCTTTCTTTTTCTTTTTTTCTTCTTTTTTTCTTCAGGCATAAAATCTCTTAACGGCATCAGTGTTTGTGGGTTTTGGCAATTCTTCTCCATTCATGTTCTGCAAAATTAATGCCCTTCCTGAAAATGCATGCTTCACTATGTAAGGGCCTGCATAACTCGGAGCTCACTTTCCTCTAGTATCCACTTGATTAGGGAGAATCTTCTTCAAAACCAAATCTCCTGAATAGAATTCTCTGGGATGAACTTTTTTGTTAAAGGCTCTGGTCATTCTACTTTAATACCACTATCCATGACAAATAGCTACCAGTCTTTTCTCTTCTATCATATTCAACTGCTCATACCGAGTCTTCACCCATTCAGATTCCTCTAACTCTGCCTCCACCAAAACCCTCAAAGAAGGAATCTCAATTTCTATAGGAGAGATAACTTCCATTCCATACACCAAAGAGAAAGGTGTTGTCCCAGTACTTGATCATATATTAGTACGATATGCGTGTAAAGCGTAGGGTAACATTTTGTGCTAGTCCTTGTAGTTCACAACCATCTTAGCCACAATTTTCTTGACATTCTTATTTGCTGCCTCGACTGCACCATTCATCCGAGGCCTATAGGGAGCTGAGTTATGATGCTTGATTTTGAAATTTTCACAAAACTTTTTAATCTCAGCACCATTGAGATTAACAGCATTATCTGTGATTATCCTCTCTGGGATTCCATATCTGTAGACAATGTCCCTCTTGAAGAATTTCAAAAATACCTTTTGAGTAATAGTGGCATATGAGGACGCTTCTACCCACTTGGTGAAATAGTCAATTGCCACCAAGATGAAGCGATGGTCGTTAGAAGCTTTGGGGTTAATTGGTCCAATGACATCTATTCCCCACATTGAGAAAGGCCATGGAGATACCATATTGTGCAGGGGGAATGGAGGTGCATTGACTCGATTTGTATATATCTGGCATTTATGGCACTTTCAAACATATTCTATGTAGTCTGTTTCCATGGTGGACCAATAATAACCACTCCTTAGAATTTTTTGCGCTATCATATGACCATTAGCATGAGTCCCACAGACACTTTCATGGATATCAGTCATGATTAACGAGCTTCACAAGCATCCACACATTTGAGTAAGATGCCATCATTGCTTCTCTTGTATAAAACCTCCCCGTTCAGGAAAAATGCCATTGCCAACCGACGGATAGTCTTTTTATTCACCTCACTTGCCCCAATTGGGTATTCTCTATGCTGGATATACTGCTTGATATCATGATACCAAGGTTTACCGTCTGGCTCGCCCTTCACATTGGCACAATATGCGGGCTCACTATTTATCTTTGCTTGGATGAGTTAGACATTATTGTGGATATCCAACTTGGTCATTACAGCCAAAGTGGCCAACGCATCTGCAAACTGATTCATGTCTCGAGCCAGATGGGAGAATGTCACATTTTCAAACTTCTCGGTCAACTTGGTCAAATACTTTTGATAAGGCACTAACTTCAGGTCTTTAGTTTGCCATTCACCGTTCACTTGATAAATGATAAGTGCCGAATCTTTGAATACTTTTAACTGCTTGATCCCCAAGTCAATTGTCACTTGTAAACCACTAGCACAGGCCTTGTATTCTGCAACATTATTAGTGCATTCAAAATTCAGCATGATAGCGACTGGGTATTGTTTTCTGGTTGGCGAAACAACAACGACTTCTATGCCACTACCATATATATTAACTACCCCATCAAAATACATCTTCCACACAGACTCATCTTCTTCTTCTTCTCCTTCTCCTTCTGCCATAAATATTTCTCCATCCGGGAACTTGGAAGTTATTAGTTGTCCACCATCAAGAGGGTTTTCAGGTAAATGGTCTGCGATTGCACTTCTTTTAATGGATTTTCGAATCATGTACTTGATATCAAACTCTGATAATATCACTTGCCATTTTGAGACTCTTAATGAGATATGAGGGCTTTCAAATATGTACTTCAGAGGGTCCATTCTAGAGATCAACCAAGTAGTGTAATAGAACATATACTGTCTTAACCGTTTTGAGGTCCAGACTAGAGCACAATATGTTTTTTCCATCGCCATGTATCGGGCTTCACAATCATTAAACTTCTTGCTCAGATAATAAATTACCTGCTCTTTCTTTTCTGATTCATCATGTTGTCCCAGCATTGCCCCCATCGCAGTTAGCAGTACGGTTAGGTATAATATCAACGAGCGACCCACCGTAGAAGGTACCATCACTGGAGGATTCATTAAATAAGCCTTTATCTTGTCAAAAGCTTCTTGACATTCTCCATCCCACTTACCCGTTTGATGCTTCTTTAATAACTTAAATATGGGCTCACATGTGCTGGTGAGGTTAGCAATGAATCTAGCAATGCAATTGAGTCTCCCGAGGAAACTTCTCACTTCACGCTCAGTCTTAGGAGGAGGCATCTCCTGTATTGCTTTCGCCTTATCCGGGTCCACTTTTATTCCTTCTCTACTAACGATGAACCCGAGTAATTTTTCAGTAGATGCTCCAAAGACACATTTAGTAGGATTGAGTCTCAACTTATACTTTATGAGCCTTTCAAACAACTTCCGTAAGATCTCCACATGACTTTCCCCTTCTTTAGATTTGGCCACCATATCATCCACATAAACCTCAATTTCTTTATGCATCATATCATGAAATAATGCAACTATAACACGTTGATATGTAGCCCCAGTATTCTTCAATCAAAAGGACATTACTGCGTAACAAAAAGTTCCCAAAGGGGTAATAAAAGTCATCTTTTCTTTGTCATCGACATCCATGGGAATCTGATTGTACCCAGAATAACTATCCATAAACGAGAACCTATGATTTCCTGTTGTATTGTCAACAAGAACATCAATATGAGGGAGTGGGAAATCATCTTTCGGACTGGCCTTATTTAGATCTCTATAATCCACGCACATCCTGACCTTCCCATCCTTCTTGGGTACTGGCACAATATTTGCTACCCATTCTAGACGTCTCGACACCTCTATGAATCCGGCTTCTAAATGCTTGGTCACTTCTTCCTTGATCTTTAGTGACATGTCAGGATGTATTCTTCTCAGCTTTTGTCTTTTCGCTTCTGCATCTGGATATAATGGGATTTTATACGACGCTATCTCAGGGTCTAATCCAGACATATCTCTGTAGGACCATGTAAACACGTCCAGGTATTCCCTAAGTAGCACCATCATTTTCATGCGCTCAGGATTATCTACCATTTTTAACTCCTTCTTGTCTTCTTCGGTTCCCATGTTAATCACTTCAACTACCTCATTATCCGCATCAAATTTTCTTTCAAAGTATTCCAGTATTTTTTCAAATTTTTCAACCATCTCTTTCTCTTCATCAGATCCAGGGTTTTCCTCATCAAACGTCGTAAGAGAATCAATTGACAAGTTTTCAAGGTCCCTTTCATGAGGCAGACCTTCTACAAGACTCAAATCCCTGTAAAACAATTTGTGCGAAGTTGGAAAGGCAAAAAGAATAGGAATAATAAAATGAAAGCAAGAGATTTTTTTTTAATGGAAATATAGAAAGAAAACTGACAAATGCAAAGAAGATAAGGCAAAAGTGTGACAAGGAGGAATGCTGAATAAATATGCAACTTTATTTAGTTAATGTCTCAAATAACATAAATATAAGCTCAAAACATAGCTAGATTCAAATATCTGCCCATTGCAGTATGACTAGACAATTACTTGGCAACAATAACATCAATCATTGGTTCAAATTGCCAGTTCTTCAGTGGCTCCTCATCAACAAAAGGACAGATTGCTTTGTACTCTTCTGGGCTTTCTTCATGCACTGTATTAATAGTGAGACGGTAATGGGGATAAGAGACTTCTTCGGGCATAATTATCTCGGCTGGTGTTGGAAACGTTTCTCTCAGATGAGGAATGTGCTTCATTTTGCCCTTATCACTCCTTTTTCCCAAAGTCATATTCTTTATTCTCTCCTCTAGAAATGCTTCGTACCCCAACCCAAACTTGTCTAGCTTTTCTGAAAATAAGACCGGTGTCTGAGTACCTTGCAATTTTGAGCCCAAGCCTTTTCCTTTCTAGTACCCACTATTGGTCATAATTCGGGCCATCACCTGATTCACAGTTAGCATTGAAAGTTCATGCTCATCGAGTCTAGCCTCGATTACCTCAATGTTGTGCCACAAATTCTCCTCATCTTTCTCTGCACTTTCCACACACGGCACTGAAACTGGTTTTGTCAACATGATTTCTTCTTCTCCATGTATGGTAATGACTAACCCATTTTCAATGTATTTAATACTCTGGTGTAGTGTAGAAGGAATAGCACCAGCAACGTGGATCCATGGTCTTCCCAGGAGCATAGTGTAGCCAGACTCAATATCCATGACTTGGAATAGCACTTGAAAATTACTTGGGCTAATCTCTAATGGTAATGTTATTTATCCCAAAATGCCTCTCCTATTTCCGTCAAAGGTTCACACCACCATTTCTTGAGGGGAGAGTTCTTCCTCACTAATTGATAATAAGGTTAGAGTTAACTTCGGTAGGATATTCAGCATAGATCCCCCATCAATCAGGACCTTTGCGACTGTATATCTGTTACATTTGAGGGTTATATGTAAGGCCCATGGATTTTTCTCAGACCGAGAGGTGATTTTTTCATCCATAAATACAATCATGTTAACGCACTTCACCGGGTCTACCATGATGACAACATTCTCAGGGGTAATATCGGATTTGACATAAGCTTCACTTAGTACTCTTAGCAATGCTTTCCGATGTAACTCAGATGTCAAAACGAGTGACAGAAGAGATATCCTTGCTGGAGTCTTCTTCAACTGTTCCATCACATCGTATTCACTTTGTTTCATGATCTTCAAGAATTATTCCCCTCTCTTTTTGAACTTTCCTCCTCACTCTATTCTTGGACATTCTTCTTCTTTTTTACTTTTACTGGGCCATAGCATCGCTTATTCCTTGTAATTATATTAGTCACATACCCTTTATCTTGGAGTATTTCAGCAACTTGGGCATTTGAAGTCTCTTCCCCGATTCCCTTTGTTTCCACCTTAGCTTTATAATTCCACGGCACTGAATGAGGATCATTATAAGCAAATGGCGCTCGCTTCTCAACTGTCACAATTACTTTCCCTGGTGTCAGGGCTTGGTTGAGAGGTGGCACCTTCAGCACAAAGCGTTCTGCTATGCTAACCTCTTCAGCGTAAGCTACCTCTTGTTTGGCCTGTATTACTCCCAAAGTGAGTAATCTTTGGACTCGAACCTTAAAGTCCCAGCAGTTCTCAATGTCATGTCCGATTTCCCCACAATGGTAAACACACCTTGACTTTTCATCATACTTCTCCTCATCCTTCATTGACGAGGCTGGTGCAGCGATAACATATCCTGTTTTCTTCAATCCCTCAAATATCTGAGTCGTTGGCATATGCAGGCTCATGACCTTTCTTATTGGTGGTCCTTCAATCCCCACAGTATTCGCCTCATTTCTTCCACTATGGTTAGGGATTGGGTTGTTAACAATACTAGGTCCAGCCTCCTCTTGAATATCTAGTTTTTCATAAGCAATAAGCTTCTTTACTGCAGTCTTAAATGACTCACAGTCTTCGATTGAATGCCCTGAGATATCCATATGGTACTTACAAGTTAAATTCGAGTTGTACCATGCTGGAAATGGTGGTTGTAGGGGACGTACAGGATTCCCTGAGATTAGGTGAACATCAAACAGCCTTTGAAATAAATTTGCATTTGGAATGGACAGTTTTGGGAAAGAGGGTAGGTTTTGGGGACGGAAACGGCCTTGATTTTGGAAGTTTGGTCGAGGCTATGGGTAGTTTGGAAAATTTTGCGAAGGTGGAGGTGGGTATTGAGTGTAAATTGGGCGAGTTGATGCATATGGTTGAGGTACAGGAACATTGTTAATTTGGAGTGGCTGAGCTTGAGGTATGTTTGCGGGAGGGGCAGTTAGGCTAGGTAGATGAGATGGTGCAGATGTCTGATAGGAAGGGTAAGTGTTTAGGTTATATGGGGATGCTTGGTATACGGGGTAGGAAGGCGAATATCAGAGTTGTAAAAGTACAGATTTTGCATGTAGCTCACTTCCAATTCTTTTTTCTTAGGGGGAAATCCCTTCTTGAAACCACTTTCATTATTGCCAGTTGGTAATTTTCCAGCCTTTACTAGAATTTCAATCCTTTCTCTAGCTGCAATTAAATAAGCAAAGTCTCGGTAAACGACGCCTGCCATTGTCCTAATATAGGGAGCTCCTAAAGTCCCAAAAAAGTATGAGCATATTTCCATCAGAGTCAACAGCGGTTGCACTTGTGTAGCAAGAGCCCTTCACCTCTGGGCATACTGCTTGAATGTCTCTTCATTTTTCTTTTGCAGTGTTCCCAACTGCTCTCGAGTTGGGGCCGTATCAAGATTAAACCAGTATTGTCCCATAAACAAGTTTGTCCAATCGTCCCATGAAGAGATCTTGGAAAGGTTTTGTTGGATGCACCATTCCAAAGCAGGCCCAGTCAACCTTTCATGAAAGAAACTGACGAGGAACTTCCAGTCCTTTGACCAGATGGACATTTTGGTAATATAAGTTTTTAGATGGAAAAAAGGATTTGAGCTCCCATCATACTTGTCAAATTTCGGGATCTTAAAATCCTTGAGGATGATGATGTTAGTAGTAGGGCATAACTCTTCTATCCCAAGGGGACCATAGGTGTTAGGACCCTTGATCGCATTGATTTGCTCATCCATCTTTTCAGCCCACTCTTCTTTTATCTTATTATTCTGAACAGTTGCATGTCCAGTACCAGCAGAAAATCCAGTCGGCATCGAGATGGACATATGTGGTGGTTCCCATGTGAACTTGGTGTTACCATGAACCTTATTTCGAGTACCTTCCAATCAATGATACCCTTCTCCGATAGGAATCACTAATGATGCTGTATTTGAGGTTACTCTCACAAAAAGCATTTCAGTGGTGACCCCAAGATTTGTTCCCATGGCAGTAATATTTGGAGGGTATGAATGTGCTCCAGTTACTCCTATACCTCTGGCTGCCCCAATCAAGGAGAGGGTCTCCCTCATAGCTGACAATATTTCCTCCATTCTTCTTTGAGACTCTTTCATCTCATCTACTTCCTTACTCAGATTTCTTCCTTCATTCTCAGCTGCCATTGCTGCAAGCTTTGTTCGAGCCCTTGTGTTGTGAACTCCGGTTTGATTGGCCTCTTCTTTCTTTGGTCGCGCAATGATTCCAAGTTTCCTATGAATAGTCAAAATACAATTTGTTAAAAATAACCATGATTATTATTGATTGTTAGAGAACCATTATTAGTTTGTGCCAAACGGACTTGAGTGAGTATCTTTGATCTTTTCTTTGGTCATGACTGTTTCTTAGAACGTCTCATTCAAAAGTTATTTGTCATGAACATTTCTTAGAACGTCTCGTTCAAAAGAAATGGCTCTCTAGTAAAACATAGAATCAGAACAATAATAATGCATACTTTATTCATTAGAAAAAGAGTCATCAATATCATTTGAGAGGAGTACATCATTTTTACTCTATTCGAAATACATCATTATCTAGTCTAATTCATCATTCTCAACCGAGTGGACCTTGATCATCTGCTTCATTTGTCCAACAAGACTCTTACAATACTCAATAAAGTCAATAATCTCTGCCGGCGTCTTAAGAGGACTGACCATCTTATCAACCACCCTTAAATAATATGTAACGTCCGCAATTGCTGTGTTGGCTGGGCATGCTAGTTTCGCAAAGCGATCCATCCAAAATTGGGTTTTCTCTTTCCATTCATTGATATCTCTACCTTGTTGTTTCACCTGATCTATCAGATTCTGCACGTCTTCTTGTCCTTGTTGTAACGTTGCTTTAAACTATGCAATCGTCTTGTCAGTGTGTAATCTTTCAATTCTGATTGTGTCTTCATATCTTACTGACACCTCTTTCATTTGCTGCTTCATCCTATCCACTTGCTGAAGAGCATCATTCTGTGCTGTTTTGGTATTCACGAGCAACTCTTTAAGTTGCTGATTTTCGGCTAGTGCCCTATCTCTTTCCTGCCCTCGAAGTCCTAGTTCCTTGTTTGCAGCTTCCAAGCATCTTCTGCTCATTGACATCTGTTCTTATTCTGTCTTTAGCCTCTTGTTAGCTCTTTCAAGAGTATGGCTTTTTTTCTAAATTTTCACGTTTTAAGACTGCATATGCTTGATGAGCCTTTTCTAATTCTGCCTCTAATTTCTTTTTCTGTTATTTGGCCTTTGCTAGCTTTTCTTTTACTTCTTCATCTTCTATCGAAGCCAGAGGCAAAGATTTACTAGCTGAAATTTTGAAGGGTAACTTGACTTCTTGAGCCCGTCCTTGACCCACTGCCTGTAGCTTTCTTTGACTCCACAGTTTCTGACTCCCAGTTCTCTACTATTTCTGATGACTTTCCTCCAAGCGTCTCGTACTCTTCTAAGTGTCTCGGTACATCCCGTCTGCATATCATAAATAAAAGGAGTGGTCTCCGATTCCGAGGGTGGTCCTATCATGGGATAGCCAAGTTGTCACAATGCCAAAGTGGGGTTGTAGTTAATGCACCCCTGAGTACCCATTAGAGGAACGTTAGGAAAACCCTCACACTGATAAATCACAGTTTGTCCCTCTTTGCACCATGGGTACCATACGATCTTTCCATCTTTAAGCTTGGTCAATTCCTCAGCCCATTCACGGTCGTTCTCGGTCTTCAACTAGAGCATCTTAAGACCTGTAATGGGACATGGATCCTCGTACCCCTTCTTGAACATGTGAGACGTTAGCCATACAAACAGTATTGGTAGACAACATAAGATTCATTTGCCCTTTTTTTCATAGCATAAATTCAAGGTGTAGTAGACATCAGTAAGACTGGCCGGGACAGGATTAGCGGTATCATTTCATTGAGCAAGGAACACATCGATTACTGCGAAACTTACCAAGTCTTTATTATTTGGGAATATGATGCTATCATAAATGGTGAGGGTTAGCAGATCCATAAAGGTATTCCAGTCTTCAACCTTGGCTAGGTGGCACATATGCTCTTCCAGGTATCTACTTGGGAATCCCTCTATTCCTTTTCTGTTTTGCTTTGCTTTTTATAAATCCTTTACATGAACCTTGAAGACCTCTGTTATGGTTGGCAATGATGCATAGTGACACTTATATTGGTATGGCTTTTCCTTTTCTAATGATAAGCCCAAGATCTGTTCAAACTCCTCTAATGTAGGGGCTAACTGGAAATCTTGAAATGTGAAACAACGTAATGGTGGATCATAATATTGGGCTAACGCAGTGATAGCTTCTGTTTGCACGTCCATTTCTAATAGATTCAAAATTTTCTCATATCTTGCGGTGAAGGTCAAATGCTGTGTCTTTTTCAGCGATCAGCCCAAACTCACTAGGCTCTCTGTATCCACTTTCTTGTCCTTTGTGATTTGATCACATGATACTTTCCATTTTTAATCAAAATATTCACTGCTAGTCCTTAGGCACTGAATTTCAAACGGTTCTCCAGCAAACCTGGAGATGAAGAATTATCAATGCATGGTTTTAAAAAATGATTTTATAATTTAATAATGAGTGAGTTGTTAGTCCTTTAAAAGTGATTCACCTCTTTTTTTTTGGGAAAAAACTTTTTTTTTTATTTTTTTTATCAAGAGGGACACCAGCATGGTTCATCACCTTACGGGACTAAACAACTCACACGGCATACTGATAAATTAAAAGATAATGAAAGGTTCGCTCCCTTTGTGTCCTAATGGGATTTCCTTAACTTGGGGATTTCTATCCTGAGGGTCTACGGGTCTTTACTGAATCGTAAAAACTTTCATTGGGTGACTCTTCTATTCTAAAGGTCTCTAGAGCCAAGTCCAATTTCAAAATGTTAACCACGAAATAGTGGGTAAACCACTAGGTGTGGGACATTCGTAAAAAAGACGCACTCTAGATGAGGTTTTCGCAACAACCAAATAGGATATACGTCCAAAATGGTTATCACTACACAACCACTTCTTAACTTAGGCTTCACTCAGACCCGGGTATAGGGTCCCACTCAAATGTGTGTGATAAACGTGTAAGTGAGGTGTGTGTAGGGAGCAGATAAACCTTCATAATCCTAAACACTATCCGCATCCTGCAAAACGAAAACAAATAAAAATTCCAAGAAAAAATCTTTATCCTAAGGTTTTAATAACACAAATAATTAAAATAATTTAAAAAAGAAAAAAAAAAGTAAAACAAATATACAAAAATTACAAAATTTTGCACAACAAACTTATATGGGCTTAACTCTCAAGTATCCCCAGTGGAGTGGCCATCTGTCGCGACTGGGATCGCGGCGGGAGCAGCGAACAAAATAAATTAGTTAGGAGTCGCCCACCAATTTTATTTAAATTAAGAAAAATTAGAAAACCCTTTTTGAAAATGGTCTTTGAAACCAGATTAGAATTGGGAGTCAGTTATGCATAGGGAAGGGTGGAGACTTAACCCCACATGCTTAATACATCCGTTCTAAAACGGTTACCCTAAATTAATTATGCAAAAATTTGATAATCTTATAATGTATTTGTTTTATCCTTTTTTATAAAAAAAAACTAAAAATAAATAATTTATGAAAAATGAAACTTTGGCTTGATGAAATAAAAATTCCGCTCCTACGTACCTTCAGGTGCAATGAACAACTCAAAGTCACGTAATTCTTTAGAAAATAAGTGTGGGTTAGTTGATTTTATTATAAAAAAATTGATTTTTATTTTATAAAAATTTGAATTAACAGGTTGTCACGACTCTATTAATCAAATTAAAGTTTAAATTGGTGAAGCTTGCATCACGCTAGAGACGTCACCCACTGATTATTGAATTTGTTACTATTAAATGATATTTTTATTCTCTAAAATTACCAAAAAAAAAGGAAAATAATAATAATAATAATAATAATAATAATAATAATAATGAATTTTGAATCTTTATAGTAATTTATTTTTAAAAATAATTCGAATCATTAGGTTGTCACAATTCAAATGATCCAAAATAATTGCAAGATTAACAAGTTGTCACAACTCGGTTAATCCTATTTTGCTTTAAAAAAAACATTTAATTATCTTTATGATTTTTATTTTTAGCTTTACCATTTTTTTTTACCTTTTTAATTATTTTATTTTTATTTTTTTATCATTTTTTGTGTTTGACCCAATAGGCTAATTCTACCAAAAAAAAATCAGAGAACAGAACTTACGGAAACTAAAAAAGGGGTATTATTTTGCCTTCTTCTTTTTTGTTTCTTTGCAGAGACCAAACAAGGGGACACGCCGGCAGCGCGGTCAGTGGGCCGGACAGAGACGCGATGGCGTGACCGGCGACACGGGGCAGGGGCTGTCAGCAAGGACATGCGGCGCGGTTTGGCTCCAGTATGGTGCGGGGTTGTCGGCACAGGTCCTGGTGTTGGTTTCGCTGGCGGTTCAGATTCAGTGGCGACAGAGCGAACCAGTGACAGCAGCGACGTGCAGAGGGAGCAGTTCACGACCCGAGTGCGGTCAAGAGTCAGTGCGTGACGGATCTGGGCCTGTTCTGAGACGGCGACAACGACGGATGGCACGCGGGTCGACAACGTAGGTTCTGGTCGGAAATGCGGTGCTGTGTGCGCGAGTGAATGGATTGAGATGGCAGCTTTTAGGTCGCGAGTCGTGCTGCTCAGACTGAGGAGGCGTGGCGACGGCGATGTGGGTGGACTCGGATCGGTGGACTCAGCGGTTTCTGAACGCGGTTGGACACAAGATGATGGGTGGTGAGTTGACTCAATTGATGAAGCTTAGTGACGATGGTTTGTATTTGGCTTAGTGGTGGTGGTTTGTGTGATAAAGGTGAAGCTTAGGAGATGGTGTTGTTGGGTTTGAGATTGACGGGGGAGAATGGTTTATGGATGTGGTCGAAGATAGTGGAGGAAGATGATGATGAAGTATGGTTGATATGGTGGTACCTTGGTGCTCTTGAATAGTGGATTGTGGGACGTAAATGGCTATGGTGAAGGTTGTCAAGAAGTTTGCTGCAAAGGAAGGCTACGTGATCAAGGGAGATATGGTTTCAGTATTATTTTTGTTAAAACTGAAAGTGTTTAGGCTGAAGGTTTGTGAGTTAAAGCTGAAAAGTCCTCTTAATGGTGTGGGTTATGGGTTTTTATAAGAAGAGATAGGCTGAAGAGTTTGAGTTGAAGTGTGATTAAAATTTGTTTAGGATGAGTGTTGGGTTATTTAGGATGATAAAGATTAGTTTGTTTAGGATGAGTGTTGGGGTTAGTTTATGATGAGTGATAGAGTCTATTTAGGATGAGTTTGAGGTTTAGTGTAATTCTTGAGGTTGATTTAAGATAAGTGCTGGTATATGGGCTGTGGGATGGATAATGGGTAAATGGGTCAAGTTATGGGTTAATGGGTGGTTAAATGGGTTCTGGATTGGATAACAGGTCAATGGGTAAAAGTCTTTTTTTTATTTATTTTTTCTTTTCTATTTATTAACAAAAGGCTCCAGACAAAATTAGGTGTTCACAGCTTCACTCTTTCACCCAAGCAAAATAAAAATTAAGTACTCATAATCAAGAAGAAAGAAAGAGAGTAGAAGAGAAAGATGAACATAACTTCAAATTAGAACAAAAGAAAATTACAACAAAGGAAGACAATATATAAGCATGAATATAATTTTTCATAACCAAGCCTAAAACCAAAATCTCTAAAATGATCAGCCAATGGAGCATTTTATAGAGGATTAGAGATACAAAATGACAAGGGGAATGATTAATAAGTGCGTGAGGAATGGGTTGATGAGTGGAAAATGTCAAATGGTGAGTGAAAAATGTCAAATGGTGAGTTGGTGAGTGAAAAATTATTGAGATTCTTTGTCTCTGAAATCATTCAGCTTTGATCTCATGGATGACGTCAGAATAAAGCAAAGTGGTCTTCATGAAAGTTGTAACATTTTGTCTTATCTTTCCAACGGCACCAATTTCATCTCCAAAGGCCACATAGAGCCTGAGATATGACCCAATTACTGAATAGTATTCAGGCCCAAGTATAACATCTCTATTCTGACTTCAAAGCCTAATATCACCTTTAAGGATTCCGATCTAAGTTTTATGTTCTTCATAAAAGTTGTAGATATGGGTCTTAACTTTTAAGTATCAAAATTTTAGTCCAAGGAAGTTCTTACATCCCGAGTTATGCTCTGATTACTGCACATTGTTTAAGTTTCAGTCACAAAACTCGTGTTCTGACTTCCAAGCTCATTTAGCTCCACGAGATGTCTGATTGAGCCCTGAAGCTCTCCATGAAAGTTGTAGAGCTCTCTCTTATATTTCCTACAAGGTAAGATACATAATTATAAGATATCTAGAACTCAAGACATGACTAAAATACAGAAACAATGTAAGACCAAAATAGTGTTGAAAAAAATCAATTAAGTTTAATTTGAGTCCAAACTTACAAAACATAATCAGACTTAATCAATTAAGTACATGGGGAATGTAAATAACTAAAAATGAGGGTTTATTAATGTATAAAATATGTGATTATCACCTTTACGGCTCTGCCTTCTGGTGTTGTCACACATGCGCTAGTAGCCACACAACCTTTCACCTGCTACCAACGTCATTCTTTATCCAGCAACCGCGACTAGCGCCGTTCTACATCAAGCGATGACAACGAGCTTCGTTCTTCATCCAACAATGACGACAACTTTGGTGGCTCAACAACAGCTTGGCGACCACTGCCCAAATTTGCGTCACCCACCCACGCAGAGTGACGAGCGCCGACCTCAGTCAAAATTATAACCGAAGTTATTACCTAAACTTGTAGTATAGTGAACAACACCGGATCGTCTCCTCAAGGATCGTAGATACAATTTGATCAAATCAAGTGAAAGTTAGAAAAAGGGGGGTTTGATGGTTCAAGGATCGCGATGTGACGGATTTAAAGAGAAATAACAATTAAAAGAACAGTCGATTAAATCTATCAGAGATTGGGTGGATTCAATCATAGACCTTTCAACAAACACCTGAAATACATTTGAATGGTTAACTTGGATCTAACAGAGATCTCTCGCATCGATCCGAAATTCATACTAGACAATCGTCCGTAATTCAATTGACAAGTGATAAACACAAATCTGCAATCGCACCATTCATGTAAATATATGTCAATTTAAGCACCGAATTCAATTAACCTAGGCACAAATCGGTAACCTAACCTCTTCAATTACGTGATTAGTTTAGATTAATCAGTTCTAAATTTCATCACAATACTTAATCTTAAACCAAGATCAAATCAGATCAAACATAAACAGAATCACCATTCATGCATTCAAGATCAAGAGAACGAGAAGAAGAAAGAGAAGAGGAATTCAAATATAAATCAAATACATTACATAACCAAGGTCTCAAGAATCCAAGCCACAATCTCTTCAAGAGTCCCGAATTGACTAGAAGTGACTTAGCTCTCCATTACAATGAAGGAAAAATATACAAGAACTATGAAAAGCTATTTCTAACACCAAGTGTGTGTTCTGTTTAGAGCTCTCCACATGCTTCCTTTTATAGAGGATTCAGAGTAGTAGTAGATGGGTAGATGAGATTAGTAGGTGGAATTAGTAGGTGAGCTTGGTAGGTGAGATTGGTAGGTGAGCTTAGTAGGTGAGATTGGTAGGTGAACTTGGTAGGTGAGCTTCCTTGTCTCTGAAAGTATTCATTGCTGAATTCATTGATTTTGTCATTTCTGAGCCAAGTGGTCTTCATGAAAGTTCTAGGAAATTGTCTAAGCTTTCTAATGGCTCTGGAAGCACCCAAAAATTCGTCCTACAGCCCAAGATATGACCCAATTACTACAGACCTGTTCGGGACCGGTTCAAGACCTCTCTGTTTTGACTTTCGGACCCAATATCTCCATCAAGCGAATCAAGTTTTGTGTTTGTCATGAAAGTTGTACATATGGGTCTTAACTTTCAGATTACAAATTTTCAGCCCATTCTATAAACTCAAACTCGAATTATGTTACGTTACTACACACTTGTTCGGGTTCCAGTCCACATATCCCGTATTCTGATTTCCATGCCCAATTAGCTCGACTAGATGTCTGATTTTGACTCTGAGCTCTTCATCAAAGTTGTAGAGCTCTCTTTTATCTTTCTTACAAGGTAAAATTCATAATTATCAGACATTTAGAACTCAAGATATGGCTAAAATACAGAAACAGTGTAAGACCCGAATAATGCTGAAAAAAAATCAATTAAGTCCGATTCGAGTTCAAACTTACAAAACATAATCAAATTCAGTCAATTAAGTATATGAAGAGTGTAAATAACTAAACATAAGGGTTTCTTAATGAATAAAATATGTGATTATCAAATTCCCCCACACTTAGCTTTTTGTACTCCTGGGCAAAACATATAAAACTAAAGTTGGAAGACAAAGACAAACGACACAGACTTAAAAGCTAAAAACTCTAAAGGACTCAATAAAGCAAGAAGAGCAACAAGAAATTCAAGGGATCAAAGCATAAATGAGGTAAGATTTCTTCACATCTCAAACCAACAAGCAAGGAAACTTCCGTTGAAAAGAATGAATTAAGAATGATGGATCTTTACAAGATTCCCTCTCAATCTCTCAAGTGTTTAAAAGGTAGGTATTTCACTCAATTCAACCCATGAAAATTGCGCTACCATAAGCTTGCTTATCTTCTACTTCTCCACTACTCAAAACACATGTACACACAAATCATGAGGACTTTATTCAAGGTTGTAGTGAGGTCAAGGTAACAGAAGATGATAAAATGGATATGAGAAGATAAATACCAAATAGAATAAAAGTAAATGAGAGCTGAGTTCAAATAACAAGCATAAAAGTTCATCCCAACTCTAATGTATATCCCTTTACATATTCATTTCCCAATCCTTTTCTTTTTTTATTTTTTTATTTTTTTTTATTTTTTTTTTTGGGCACTCTTTCCTTTTTCAACAACCATTTTGTACACACACCTCCACACTTATTCAAAAACTCATCCATTAACCAAGCTAATGTTCTTTTATTCCCTAAGGTAAAGTAGGAACACGATTTTTCATTTAAGGCACATAATGAGCTAGAAACAAGGAATGGTCAAATAAGCTCAAAGGGGTTAAGCAAAGGAAAATATACAAGGTTGGCAGGAATCAGAGAATTTTCAAGAAGTCAAAAGAGTGCTTGATATCATATTGAAAGGAAGGTTGGCTATTTGGTTAAACTAGCTAATTAAGAAAGAGGGCCTCAATCATGTTTATGCATGCAAGTGAAATGTAGCTTCAAAAAGAATCAAAGCAAGTTCTAGAGTGGTTATTAACATGAGTGAAAATCACACAAGAAAGAAGAGAATGGCAAAAATGTTGAATCCATCCATTAGGCTCAAAATCTCACAAGGTATGCATCCATCAAACTCAATTCATCAATTCAATCATCCATCACCAAGCATATTAGTTCAAGAAGGGAGAAAAGTTATTCAATCATGCGATGAACCCCTTTTTTTTATTTTTATTTTTTTTTTATTTTTTTTTTTACAAAAAAAAAAGAACATGCTGAAATCTCTCCCCCACGCTTAATATAACATTGCCTTCAATGTGAAAGAGAGATATAGAAAAGAGCAACACAACCTGATAAGAAGTGAATCAACGCCAAGCAGAAAAGAAACACACTGTCAGTGCCACATCAAACCCTGAAAAGAAATCAAACAGCTCAAACTTTAGTACTAATTAATTACTACCTAAAAAACTCCTTACTCTGCCACCAATTAAGATGCGTCTCAAGAGTAAAATTACTCCTTACTCTGTCATTACTAATTGGTTTAATAAGTACATGATAATCATATCATACTTTTCAAACAAAATAACAAATTTATTTTTTTTATTTTTTATTTTTTTTATTTTTTATTTTTTTTATTTTGGGTCAACTATCCTTCCCCCCCAACTAGATCACAACATTGTCCTCAATGTTAAAATATAGATGAGTAAAGGATAGAAGATATTACCTGTTGGAGAAAGCTGACACAAATTTAAACAGAAACAAAGCACAATAAAATCAAACCCATTAAAGATGAAGTCGCAGATCTGGCTTTTGTTTCTTGTTACTTCCTTCGCTGCTTCCTGTTGACCAATCTATCTGAGCTAATACGATCAGTACATACTCAAAAGCTTCTAATTTATCAATGAGCTCATCAATAGTGGAGGCGAGAGATAAGAAGTTGTCTTCTTAGAAGGAGTGATAAATTTACGTTCCACTTTGTCAAGAAAAAATAACAAAAGATCAAAGAAATTATTAACATTCAACAAACCAATGGGTTTATGGTGGATGTTCGATTCGACGAAGAGACAATTTGAAAAATTTCTTCCAAAGTACCAAAACCACCTGGTAAGGCCATGAATGCATCGAGTTTTCAAGCATTATCTTCATGCGTTCATGCATTGATGATACTTTAAGTTCCTCCCCAATTGTCTTTCCATTGATGTTCTGTTGAGCTAAAGTTTCGGGAATGACACCTAAAACTGATTGTCTCTTATAAAGGCAAGTGAAGTGATACACCCCATTAACCCACGACAACCTCCCCATATACAAGATGAATATTCCTCGCAACAAGTGATCGACCAAGAGCGCTAGCTGCGTTTACAAACTCTAATCCCTTCCCATAACTCGACCCACAAAAAACACAGACATTTTTGAGGTTACGAATAGAAGGCCCCATTCTATACTCTTCTTCCCTTTGAGTGTTTCTGAGTTTGAAGGAAAATGGAGAAAATAGAGTGTTTAAATAAGAAAAAGAATGGAAAGGGAAATAATTGCACCTATAAGGGTAGGTTGGCTGTTGTCAGAAAAGGTTGAAATTAAGAGACACAGAATCCTTTTTTTTTTTTTACTTCAAGAAAACCATCAAGGTAAAGAAGTCTAGAAACCCCTGAAGGAACCTGCTCAAAGGATCGTCTGTACAAAAATTAAAATATAACAAAATGATACAAAGATAAAAGAAATAGAAAATGATGACATACACGTATGTACGGTCTCCATGGCGTATCTTTATCTTTAAGCGCGTCATGAGTGCGAGACATCACGCCCTTTTTTTTTTTTTTTTTTTTTTTGAAATTGTTAGAAAAACTTAATGAAAGATGAGTGTATACTTACTTAAGATTGGGATGGAGGTAGTCTGCTCTTTCGGCTTTGTGCCAAAGCATTGTTGACCAGTATTCGACCCATTCAAGACCAGCGCAACATAGGGCTCCCAAAAGGGACAAGTGGCCATAATACGACTGGCTGCCTCACATGTGGGATACAATCTACCTTCTTTGTTTTTCAATTAAGAAGGCTGGATCAGGATGCATGCATTTCCCCATTCACGGTTTGTGTTACCAAAGCCAACCCTAAGAAGTAGACATTTTTTTTTTTTGAAAAATGACATGAAGAAGAAGAGGATGATATGTACAGATTGTTTGTGGATATGGCTCACATCTGCCTCTAGTTTAACGTCCAGAAACGGCTTAAACGTCTTCTATGAGTCGAGGATAAGCTTCCCATCCAATTTTCTTATAAATTGGCAAACAGGGTCTTTTAGAGTCAGATTCCCAAAACTGTAGCGTTGTTCTTCATCCTTGAAGAGATTCCACAATTTAAGAATTTCACGATGCACCAATCCACAAGAATGCGTCTCAAGAGTCAATAAGATATCATCTAATGACTCCTTACTCATCCATTCTTAATGAAGAAAATTTTATCTTCTCTTTTGCGGAAACCATCCCCTTAGTACGACATCGCTTGTTACAGGTTCCATCGTCCACATTTGTGACGGACTTGTAACCTTTTTGCTCTTCTCCTTTTAGAATATGAACTTCTTCCAAGACCGGGCATATATGAGTTAAATGAAATTGAGGACTCACCTGCTAATTGGACCTTTGCTTCAATTATCCAGCGTACATCTTCTGGTATACCCTTGTGCATTAACATTCTCAATCTCTCACATCGAACTTTGTAGATTTTTCTCAGAGCATTTTGAGGAAGAGAAAGAAAATGTTTTCTCAGGTTTGAAAGAATGACATCCATTTTGAAGGAGAAGAAGGGTTCAGTTATTTTGGGAAACTGAAGAATAAACCGACTCAAGAGTCACGGAGTACCGTATCCGCCACTTAACCGGCAACACAAAGAACTCAAGAACTTGGTTTTCCAGGAATGGTTGAGTCTTTGTCCATTAACTTAAGCGCAGTACCATTCCTAGGATCCTCAATATCTACGTCCCCAGAGTAGGTGCAGACGATAATCTCAAAGCAGAACTTTTTGACCAATTTTCGCAGCTTTTGCAAAAGGTGTAACAGACCTTTAATAAAGTAGGCCAATAAAATCCATACTGCAAGATTTTCGCAGTTGTTGTCGCTGAAGAAAAAATGACCTCCACATGCTTCTGAGCGACACTACCTACCTCATTGTCGGGCACACATTTTTTTTTTTTTCTTTTTCTTCTCTTTTTTTTTCTTCTTTTTTTTTTTATTCATAATGCGGATGGAGAAGGTTCATCACCTCCACTTCTGCATTCTCTGGAAGTTCATGATACTGTTTGAGGCGGTGTCCATTTACGATGAAAGCTTTGGCAGTGACCTCACTTTTAATCTGAACAGCACCAGAAGGAAAAACATTAGTAACAATAAATGGTCCATCCCATCTAGACCTTAATTTGCCAGGCATGAGTCGGAGGCGGGAGTTATAGAGGAGAACTTTTTGACCAATCTCAAATATTTTCCTCAGAATCAACTTATCATGGAAGGCTTTGGTCTTCTCCTTATAAAGTTTGGAACTTTCATAAGCCTCCAAGTGGATCTCCTCCAATTCTTTGCCTATGCACGACTTCCTCTCCATACCAGCTTGATCTAGGTCCAAGTTGCACCTTTTCACCGCCCGAGATGCTCGATGCTCAATTTCCACCGGCGTGGTATGCTTTTCCAAAACAATTCGATATGGAGACATCCCGATTGGTGTCTTATAAGCAGTCCGGTAAGCCCATAAAGCATCCTCGAGCCTCTTGCTCCAGTCCTTTCTGTTAGGTTGAACTGTCTTCTGGAGTATCTACTTAATTTCTCTGTTGGAGACCTCGGCTTGCCCATTGGTTTGGGGGTGGTAGGGTGTAGAAACCTTGTGTTGGACTCCATACTTCTTCATCAAAGCCTCCATGCTTCGATTGCAAAAATGTGAACCTTGATCACTAATGATGGCTCTCGGGACTCCAAACCTACAGAAAATCTGTGATCTAATAAAATCCACAACAACTTTAGAATCATCAGTCCGAGTGACCTTAGCCTCCACCCATTTAGATACATAATCCACAGCAAGCAGAATGTAAAAAAACCAAATGATACAGGAAAAGGACCCATAAAGTCAATACCCCAAACATCAAAAATCTCACAGAATAATAAGAGTTTCTGGGGCATTTCATTCCTATGAGAAGTATTCCCTGTTCTCTGGCATTGATCACAAGATTTGCAAAACATATATGCATCATGAAATAGAGTGGGCCAATATAATCCAGAGTCTAAAACTTTCCTAGCAGTCCGTTGAGGACCGAAGTGGCCGCCACATGCAAGTTTATGACAAAAGCTAAGAATGGAATGGAATTCACACCTCCTAATTACTTGGTCACTGCAAAATCTCCATAAGTAAGGATCATCCCACACATAATACTTTGACTCACTTTTCAATTTATCAATCTTAGCCTTAGTGAAATGTGCAGGTATTGCATTAGCAACCAAGAAATTAATCAAATCAGCAAACCAAGGGATGTTGCCTTGCAGCTTGAAAAGCTGCTCATCAGGGAAAACATCATGGATGGGAAAAACATCTGCCTCCCTTTCAATTCGACTCAAGTGATTAGCCACCAAATTCTCCGCTCCACTCTTGTCACGGATCTCAATATCAAACTCCTGGAGGAGCAACATCCACCTAATCAACCGGGGCTTGGCATTGGGCTTCTTCAGGAGAAACTTCAATGCTGCATGATCTGAAAACACAACCACTCTGGAACCAAGCAAATATGATCGAAATTTATCTAAAGCAAAAACAATTGCTAAAGTTCCTTTTCAGTTGTGGTGTAGTTGATTTGCGCAGGATCTAAAGTTCTCGAAGCATAGGAAATGACATGAGATACTTTACCGACCCTTTGTGCAAGAACAGCTCCTAATGCATAATTAGAGGCATCACATATCAGTTCAAATGGAAGTGTCCAATCCGGCGGTTGGATGATAGGTGTACTGGTCAATGCCTGCTTCAATTGATTGAAGGCATCCTGACACTTCTTGTCAAAGTGAAACTCCACATCTTTTTGCATAAGTTGGATAGCGGAAGTGCAATTTTCTTGAAATCCTTTATGAACCGCCGATAGAAACCTGCATGACCAAGGAAAGAACGAATCTCCCGCATGCATGTGGGGTAAGATAGGCATGAAATAACATCTATTTTTGCAGGATCTACCTCAATACCCTCACGAGATATCACATGCCCTAAGACTATACCTTGTTCTACCATGAAATGACATTTCTCAAAATTTAGAACGAGGTTAGTCTTAATGCATCTATGCAAGACCTGAGCGGACTATCTAAACATGCATCAAAGGAAGATCCATAGACAAAAATCATCCATGAATACATCCATGTAATTTTCTAAAAAATCGAAAAGATACTTACCATACACCTCGAAAGGTGCACGGAGCATTGCACACACCAAAGGGCATCCTCCCGTATGCAAA
The DNA here is from genome assembly GCA_029884605.1 of Ormosia emarginata. Lineage (NCBI taxonomy): Eukaryota > Viridiplantae > Streptophyta > Magnoliopsida > Fabales > Fabaceae > Ormosia > Ormosia emarginata. The sequence goes on along the minus strand of JAQQTP010000080.1, from coordinate 17,234,170 downwards.
TGTGCCAAATGGACAAGTGAAAGTAGTCTTCTCTTGGTGTTCGGGGCTATATGAATCTGAAAATAGCCCGAATATCCATCCAGGAAACAATAATGTGACTTGTCGATTACTAACCGCTCCAACATCCGATCAATGAAGGGCAGCGGAAATGATCCTTTCTGGTAGCCTGGTTAAGCCGCCTATAATCAATGCAAACTCGCCAACTGTTTTGAACTCGTGTGGGCACAAGCTCATTGTTCTGATTCGCAACCACTGTGACCCCAGATTTCTTGGGAACCACTTGCACGGGGCTCACCCATTGACTGTCAAATATGGGATAACTAATGCCAGCTTGAAGTAGCTTTGTAACTTCCTTCTTCACCACATCTAGAATCAGGGGATTTAGTCTCCTTTGGGGCTGTCTAACTGGTTTGATCCCTTCTTCCAATAAAATCTTATGCATGCATGTGGAGGGACTAATACCAGGAATATCTGCAAGAGTCCATCCGATGGCTTGCCTATTCTGTCTCAAAATCTGCAGTAATTTTTCTTCTTGATCAGGTTGTAGGTTTTTAGCAATGATCACCGGAAGTGTCTCACCATCTCCCAAATATGCATATTTAAGATGGTGCAGTAAAGTCTTCAACTCCAAAGATGGAGGTTGCACAATGGAAGGTAACAAGTGATCTGAAACAACTATCTCAACATTAATTTCAAGCATGGTATGTGACTCTCATTCTCAATTGTTGTCATCATCGACAATTTGTATCATTACTCATAATAGAATAAATCTCGACACATACGACATGGTTCAACATCACAAGTGGCACATGTATCACAAGAAACAGAACCAAGATAGTCAACAATATTAGGGAATTCAGCATATAAATCAGTATAGACATCATCAACCAAAGATCTCAATCATATCAACATGGAAAACAGAATGCTCCTCTAGGGGGTGTCTCATGGCATCAAAAATGTTAAATTGTACCAAATCGTCGCCAAACTCCATAGAAAGGGTGCCAGCATGCACGTCTATCTTGGTCTTGGCGGTCTTGAGGAATGGTGCTGCCTAGAATCAATGGAGCATGGTTTGTTGGAGACTCATCTTCCATGTCCGAAATGTAGAAATCTGTTTGGAAAAATCAACTCATTCACTCGAACTAACACATCTTCCAAAGCCACACTGCAGGATGAGCGGTGGCTCTATTTGCCAACCGAATCACGATACCAGTGGGTTGCAAAGTACCAATGTTTAAACACTTATACACGACATGGGCATGACATTGATCGAAGCACCCAAATCTAGCATTGCATGCTCTCGAATCTAGAGTTGCCAATTGTGCAAGAAATTGTGAAAGTTCCAGGATCTTTGCATTTACGTGGCATACTTGGCAAAATCATTGCGAAACATTTCTTCCCATGCTTCTTCTCATCCCCTTTCAACCTTCTCTTATGAGTGCACAACTCCTTGAGAAATTTAGCATATTTTGGAATTTGCTTGATTGCATCTAGGAGGGAATATTGATTTCCACTTTCTGAATGTCTCCATGACTTCTTTTTCCATTTCTCCTTGCATTGTTCTCTTGGATTGTGTGATCCTATTTGGGAAAGGTAATGGAATGGTAACATCTGAATTCTCTGCAATTTTCTTCAAGATGTACAGTTTACTGGACCGAATTATCCATTTCTGCCGTTTTTTGGTCAATTTCGATTCTTTGTAAGGTTGGAACATCAACTTCTTTGCCACTTCTCAAGGTAATTGCACTTACGTTGCCTCTTGGATTGTTGATTTGTTTGTGAAGGCAATTGGCTAGAACCTTGACTCTTTAGCTCGCTCACGTGGTTGCCACCGCCCAATTTGAGTTTGTAAATTGAATGTTGGCACTGACGTTCTGCTAGAATTGAATGTTATTTGTGGCTATTTGTTTCATCAGGTCTTCCAATGATGGCTCAGCTGGAGTGGATTGAATGACAGACTCTTGAGCAATTCTTTGTTAATCGAATACGGGGGTATTTGTTGGTATTTGTTGTATTTGTTGCTTGGACCTGACTTGGTATCTAAATTGTTGTTGCTGCTGGTGGGGCTGTTGTTGCTGGTGGTGGGGCTGTTGTTGCTAGCTAGAATTCCCATATCTCAAATTGGGATGGTCTCGCCAACCAGGGTTATAAGTACTAGAAAATGGATCATATCTAGATTGTTCTTTGTTGTTCTTTGATATTGGGGTCTACCAGGAAAAACACCAGCTGCAGCAACACATTGATCTGGAAAAGCGGAACCATCTTCCAAAGAAGTCAATTCATCTAGTCTGTGTTCCATTCTTTGTTGGTCCATATGAGATGCTTGAATTTCATTAACTCCTCTGGTTGCGGTGATGATCCGCGAGCCAAACTGTTGGGTATTGGCTGCCATGTTTGCTATCAGATCTCTTGCGGCGGTAGGAGTTTTGTCTACTAAGGCTCCTCTGAGAGCGGCATCGATCATGCTTCTATCATTTGGCAGCAAGCCCTCATAAAAGTATTGAATCAAGAGTTGGTCACTAATTTGGTGATGAGGGCAGCTCGAACACAACTTCTTGAATCTCTCCCAGTATTCATGCAAAGTCTCACCGGACATCGTATGATGCCACATATATCCTTCCTAATTGCGGCGCTCTCGCGGCGAGGAAGAATCTCTCCAGGAACAACCTCTTCATGTCATTCCAACTTCGACCGAACCTGGTGAAAGATAAAATAACCAATCTTTGGTGCATCGACAAGTGAGAAGGGAAATGCCCTTAACTTGATGTGTTCCTCGGAGATGCCTTGTGGCTTCATGGTTGAACACACAACATGGAACTCTTTCGGTGCTTATGAGGATCTTCACCCGAAGACCATGAAACTTTGGTAACAAGTGTATCAAACCAGATTTCAACTCAAAATCTGCATCAAGATCAGGATATTGAATGCACAAAGATTGGTAAGATACATCGGGAGAGCAACAGAAGTTCCTTAAGGGTTCTATTATGCATGTTATCGGCCATGATTTCGGGATTACTTAAGTTATCGTGTTCACTCCCAAAATTAGGTTCAAATTAACTCTGGAATTTATCACACGAGATCTAATTAATCTATGCAAGGTCCTATCAATCTCGGGATCAACATCAAGCAAGATATCGAGATTGGACCTAGTCATGCATCAACTAAAGCACAAAAACACAAAACTCGCAACTAAGCAAAATACACTAAACAACACTCAAAATATGCAAAAATAAATCTAGTTAATATGTCTAAATATTTTTAAAAATTATAGAATCAACACAGAACAAAATCTACATAAAAATGAAACTAGAAAATGCAATAAAAAATAATAAAAAATTAAAAAAGTGGTCTAAATGATAGAATTTCGAAAAACCAGGGGTGACCTCACAGTTTACTGTGAGTCTTGTTTATCAGGCTGTTTTCCTTCAACCGACCAAGTTTCAGCTCATTCTAGGCATGTTTCAGTTCAAAAATTGCAATAGTTACTGTAATCACCGCAAGTTTCGTCTTTCCTAAATCGAGAAAAATTCAAAAGCTAAGATAAAAACGTTAGTATGGTATGAACAATGTTAGTAAATGAAAAATAACTGTTAGAATAGGTAAGAAAGAACAAAAATTAGTAAGGTTACTCAAAATGAAAAGATTACACCTACGAGTTCCCCCAATGCGCTAAAATTCGACGAGCGCCGAACTCAATCAAAATTATAACCGAAGTTATTACCTAAACTTGTAGTATAGTGAACAACACCGGATCGTCTCCTCAAGGATCGTAGATGCAATTTGATCAAATCAAGTGAAAGTTAGAAAAAGGGAGGTTTTGATGGTTCAAGGATCGCAGCGATGTGATTTTAAAGAAAAATAACAATTAAAAGAACGATCAATTCAAATCTATCCGAGATTGGGTGGATTCAATCATAGACCTTTCAACAAACACCTGAAATACATTTGAATGGTTAACTTGGATCTAACCGAGATCTCTCAGCATCGATCCGAAATTCATACTAGACAATCGTCCGAATTCAATTGACAAGTGATAAACACAAATCTGCAATCGCACCATTCATGTAAATATATGTCAATTTAAGCACCGAATTCAATTAACCTAGGCACAAATCAGTAACCTAACCTCTTCAATTACGTGATTAGTTTAGATCAATCAGTTCTAAATTTCATCACAATACTTAATCTTAAACCAAGATCAAATCGGATCAAACATAAACGAATCACCATTCATGCATTCAAGATCAAGAGAACGAAGAAGAAGAAGAGAAGAGGAATTCAAATATAAATCAAATACATTACATAACCAAGGTCTCAAGAATCCAAGCCACAATCTCTTCAAGAGTCCCGAATTGACTAGAAGTGACTTAGCTCTCCATTACAATGAAGGAAAAATATACAAGAACTATGAAAAGCTATTTCTAACACCAAGTGTGTGTTCTGTTTAGAGCTCTCCACATGCTTCCTTTTATAGAGGATTCAGAGTAGTAGTAGATGGGTAGATGAGATTAGTAGGTGGAATTAGTAGGTGAGCTTGGTAGGTGAGATTGGTAGGTGAGCTTGGTAGGTGAGATTGGTAGGTGAACTTGGTAGGTGAGCTTCCTTGTCTCCGAAAGTATTCATTGCTGAACTCATTGATTTCGTCATTTCTGAGCTAAGTGGTCTTCATGAAAGTTCTAGGAAATTGTCTAAGCTTTCCAATGGCTCTGGAAGCACCCAAAAATTCGTCCTACAGCCCAAGATATGACCCAATTACTACAGACTGTTCAGGACCAATTTCAGCACCTCTGTTTTGACTTTCAGACCCAATATCTCCATCAAGGAGCCCGAATCAAGTTTTGTGTTTGTCATGAAAGTTGTACATATGGGTCTTAACTTTCAGATTACAAATTTTCAGCCCATTCTATAAACTCAAACTCGAATTATGTTCTGGTTACTACACACTTGTTCGGGTTCCAATCACATATCCCGTATTCTGATTTCCATGCCCAATTAGCTCGACTAGATGTCGATTTTGACTCGAGCTCTCATCAAAGTTGTAGAGCTCTCTTTTATCTTTCCTACAAGGTAAAATTCATAATTATCAGACATTTAGAACTCAAGATATGGCTAAAATACGAAAAACAGTGTAAGACCCGAATAATCTTGAAAAAAAAATCAATTAAGTCGATTCGAGTTGGCTTACAAAACATAATCAAATTCAGTCAATTAAGTACATGAAGAGTGTAAATAACTAAACATAAGGGTTTCTTAATGAATAAAATATGTGATTATCACAGAGCTAAGAGTCTGCCCCCTATTCCGATTACAGAGTCGTCATCGACCACCGCAAGCAGCACCACCTAGACCGCCCATCTCAGTCGCACTCGCGAACTAGAATGGTGCTGTAGTTGGTTACCGGTGGAGATCTGATGGTGATTGGTGTTGCTAGCTTGGACGACGGTGGCGAGGTGGTCTTTTTGGTGGTGGCAGAGGGGTTTGTTAGCCGGGGAAAGAGAGGGATAGTGATTGTTCTAGGGGATGGGGATAGAGTTCTTCGTGAGAAGCTTGGATTGAGAGGAATGAAATTGAGAGGTAGAGTGAGAAGATATATCATATCAAGTCTAATCAGGGATGTGAGGGTGGATTGAATAATCAGGTTAGAATAAGATAAAAAAAAATTAACATAATTTGACTATATTATCAGGTTAAAGCACCAAACACCTGATAAGGTTTAATAAAATTAGCTAATATTATCAGGTCCTCCTTATCCTATCCACCAAACGTAGCCTATGTGTTTATCCCTAATTGCAAAATTTGCAAGCTTCTAAATACCTGGAATCCAACGAAAAGGGTGGCAAATGGATGAATTGGTTTGATTTTGAATTAGATCATAATGAATGCATTCAAAATAAACTATTAATCCATTTAACATTCATTATAAAATATTTAATATTATACAATTCATCCATGATCTAATTTAATGAATGAATATTCAATCCATCTATAAATTTATTTTAATGGATTGGATTGATGGATATTCAATCCATTCATTTAAAAAAATTATCTTTAAAAATTTTTATTCTCTATCTAAAAAATATTTCTCTCTAAAAATTTTCTTTCTCTTTCTAACAAATTTTATTCTCTCTCTAAAAAATTTCCTTATCTCTCTAAAAAATTTATTCTCTCTAAAAAATTTTCTCTCTCTCTTAAAAAATTCTCTCTAAATTTTTTTTATTAATAATCTTTACGTTCAGTTGTTTAAACCCAAAAAAAAATATAAAATACATTGGATAGTTAGATTAGTTTTTAATTAGATATTAATTGGATTAGTTTTTAATTAGATATTCAATGCATGTTTTAGTTAGATTATTAACTATCTATAATTAAATTTAATCTATTAGATCTAATCAAATAAAATATATTATTTTAATTAAATAAATTAAACTAATTTTAATATAAATAAATTAGATGAATTAAAAATTAATAAATTTTATTGTCAGCCCTAACAATGATCGTACCAGAACTTTGCATTCGTGCCACTTCCAATATGCCAAACCAGATTAGCATGAAACTGATTCCAAGTTAAAGCCATACCTCTACAAGCTTGTGATGCATTTGGTCTACTAGCAACCTTAGGCACCACACTATTATCATAACCATATTTGGCACTCATGACCTTTACCCAAAGGGCATCCTTACAATGAACAAATTGCCAATTCAATTTCATCATATTGGCTAAATTGAGACTCTAACCAAATGGAGCCTCCTTTCAGTTTTAGTAGACCCATACACAAAGCCACGCATTGCTTTATCAACTTTGTTACACACACTGACTGGAAGCACAGCTGTCTGCATGCCATACGAAGGAATAGTTGCAATGGCACTTTGGGCAAGAGTCACCCGCCCAACTAACGAAAGGGTATTTGTTCTCCATCCATTAAGTCTGGAAGAAATTCTTTCAATAATATATTGATAGATAGGTGTGTCCTGAAGTTCTTTCAAGGAGTATAGGCACTCCTAGATATTTCCCAAGATTATTTGTTAGCTGGAAACCAAAAGCATAACTCAACTCTTACCTCCTAGCGCTATGAACATTTCTGGAAAAAAAAAATACGCAAGACTTACCACTATTTATTCGCTACCTAGAGCTTTCACAAAAATGGTCTAAATTCCCTTTCATTATCTGAACTTGATATAGAGAAGCTTTAGCAAACCAAACAATATCATCTGCAAGGCATAAGTGGGAAAGGCGAGGCCCAACTCTAGACAAGGTAATAGGATCCCAAGAACCATTATCAACTGCATAATTAATCAACAGGGATAATCTTTCAATGCAAAGCACAAAAAGATAAGGTGAAATGAGGTCACCTTGCCTTAAACCTCTAAAGGGATAGAAAGTGGAAGTTCTCTCCCCATTCCAAAGCAACTACATCGAAGAGGTAGATACATAAGCCCAAATTAAGTTCACAAACACTTCCTGGAAACCAATATCCAAAAGAGTATCCTTGATAAGTCCAGTTTCAACCTATCATAGGCCTTCTCCAAATCAATTTTAACTGCCATAAACCTGATTTTTCCTTTTTTAGATTACATAGAATGGATGACCTCTTGAACAATCAAAATGTTATCTGAACTCTGGTGCCCCGGCACAAAGCTACACTGAGTTGGCTCCACCAATTTACTCATGACCCCTTTCAACCTTCCAGCAACAAGTTTAGTAACTAGTTTGTAACAAACATTACATAAACTCATAAGACAGAAGAGCTTTAAATGATCAGGGTTATCTACCTTTGGGATCAAGGAAATAAGAGTTTGATTAACATCCTTAATCATCGAAGGGTCATTGAAGATAACTTTCACCCACTGAAATAGTCAATTCTGCACTACCTCCCACTGGGATTGGAAGAAAACCACATGAATCCCATACGGCCTCGAAGCCTTCAAACCACCCATGCCAAAAAGAGCATTTCAGACCTCTGTCAAAGTAACCTCATTAATCAACATGTTGGACTCTTCAATGGAAAGGGAAGGGAAGTCACCTATGAGAGCAAGCTGAACATACTCCCCATCATCTAAATACAAACTTTTATAGAAATCCATTCCCATACGCTTCATCTCCTCAACATCAGTAATAAGCTCCTCGTTTTCATCCTGCAAATCTTCAATATAATTCCTGCGTTTTCTAGCTTTAGTAAGGCCATGAAAATAACGAGCATTTGTATCCCCATGTTAAATCCATTTACATTTGGATCATTGCTTCCAAAGACGCTCCTCTTGCACTAAAATATTCTCATACTCCAACCACAGATCCTTTGGTAAATTCTCAAGAAAAGGATTCCCTTGGATGGAAAGATTCATTGATATTCCCTCTAATCTAAGCAAAATCTGTTTCTTTGTTCTATAGATATCCCTAAACACTTCTTTATTCCAAAACTTGGCTTTTGATGCAAAACTTTCCAATCTCCATATTTGAAAGGAGGGGTCTATTATTACTCCACAAATCACTAACCAAGTACAATAAATTTTTATGCAACAGCCACGGAGCAAGGAAGCGAAAATGATTACCACCCTGTCTTGAACTATGCAAAGAATCAAAACAGAGAAGGAGAGGGACATGATCAAACTTCAATTTAGGCAAGTGTCTGATATGAGCATTATCAAACTTATTACTCCAAGTGATATTACCAACCACCCTATCAAGACATTTACGAGTATTACTTCTCTGCCAAGTGTAGTTTTGCCCTGTAAATTGTAAATCAAATAAACCACAAGAAAGAAGGTACTCTTGAAACTGAGGAGCATCAGTACTTCCACTATTCGTCTCACTAGAGTCCAACAAATCCAGAATTGTATTAAAATCCCTTCCTAGACACTATTCCCTATCCACTGAAGCTGCAATGTTAACTAAAGAAGACCACAAATCTCTTCTAAATCCCACTTGAGGGCTTCCATAGACTGCAGTAAAAACCTAAGGTTCTTCATTACCTTTTGTCACTATCATATGAATAAACTGATGGTGGAAAGCAATAATTTGAACATTAAGTATCCTTGAACCAGAGACACCAGATTCCACCATAATGACCAATTGCACTTTCCAAATAACAACCATCAAAACCTAGTTTCCTGACAATATTATCCGCCCTAGAACTGCTGATATAAGTCTCCAATAAGACAAAGAATCTAGCATGATATCTAATAACCATATCCTTTACTAAACTAGTAAAACCATGACCACTAACTCTTCTGTAATTTCAAAAAATGATATTCATCATAACATGAAAGAAAAGCAAGAATCAGAAACAAATGCTCAAGCAGCATGCTGGGGTGTAAGCCCTTCATTGATTGTAACACCAATCTCTCCATTGGCAGCCTTTGCTGCAATGCCAGCTGCAGTGGTGCCAACATCCCCAGTAGCTATATCAGATTGTTCCTTGGCCGTTGAAACTAGGTGGCTGCCATCCTTTAACTTATTTAGATATTCATCCTTCTAGTTCATGGTCCAACAACCTGAGTTCCAAGACCCAATTCAACAAATTCTCCTGCACTGCCTATTGTTAGACACTTCCCTAAAAGCTTCACAATCAGTGTATATTTCTAGTCACTACACCATTTCTCGTACTCCTCTAGGGACACCTCCACCCTAGGTTTAACTTCAAAAGGAGAGATCGGAACTTCAGTATCATCTTCCATCATCTCTTTCGATAAATAGTCCTCAACCACAAACTTAACAATCTCTGCTGGGTCCAAATCCAGCACTCCATCTCTGAACAGTACAACACCTTTATATGAGAGTTTTGGTTGGTCAACAAGAGACTGATCCTTCCTACCATTCTCATCATCAACCATATCGTTAGCACGTTCACCAACATCATTTTTTTCTCACCTTTGCAAGTCACAAATCATCCAGGTGCAGCTCAATTGCTAACATGTTTTGGTTGAAAATGAAAACTGAGAGGCATATTGAAAACCCTTTTGATTCGAGGCTGAGAAAAATGTCTTACACCTCATGAATGAATAGTCACTAAGGCATTTGGCACAACGTGGCATACAATAACACCAACTAGAACTTGGAGAGATTGTTAACTGTTAATGCTACGTACCATTGAATGTCTTTCTTTCTTACTCAAGTTTCACCTTCAATTTCCAACTCACCAATCTCAAAATAGTAAAAAGTCCTCTTTTTTTTTGGTATAAAAGACCTTTTTTTTCTCATTTCTCTCTTTTTGTTATTATCCAATATCCATTAACCAATGCCTCTTAAGGTCAAATGTAAAACAATGGCAGTTGGTTCAAGGACACCCTGGCAAATTTTGATATCTAATTAAAGGGACCATTACGATGCATAGTAGGAAAATTATTCATGCACATAATCTTCCCTCACATATTACACACAGGAAACAATGGTTGTTGTGAATGGTTGATAGAAAAAAAAAACAATTTATATGATTGAAATGATAGAATGTGAGATTTCTATATAAACAAAGTCAAGTGTAACTAAAACAACAATCTGCATATAATATTATAATGATAGCAAGAAAAAAGTTTAAAAAACCCGAATCAGACAAAATGGTGAGTCAGCATGCCTTTGAATCAGACAAAGTTTTCTGCAATTACATGACATCCAGAATCACACAATTCAAAGATATTTGCAATCTTGCTCTACAATCTTATGATCAAAATATTGCAACTATATTAAGCAAAAACTTCCCGCATAGGGTATAAATTAATGGGTAAAATCCATCTTAAAATTCATAGCATGTTTTTTCATTCTATCAAATGTTTCTAACCAAAAGATATCAAAAATTTTGAAGAGTCCTGATCAAATCACGATCTCACTCATTTCTATGTTGAAGATTACGAGACTAAATATCTCTATTTGTCAATAATTATGAGAATATGTCATGTTATCCACATTATTCTATTTTTTCTCAAATAAAATGTTTGCTTCTAACAAGTATTTTGTCAAATATGGAATAAGCAACCAAAACAAGAACAAATAATTAAAGTTCAAAACAAACGAGAAGGGGAAGGTTAAATGTGAAAGTAGTTGGAACGAGATCGCACCTTGACGAGAGACAAATACCAAACGAGCTGAGCATTATGAAAAAAGAAGACAGAGACAGAGAGAGAAGGTTAAAAATGTGAAAGTAGTTGAAAATTTATTTTCCCATTTAATTCTCCATTCAAGACTCCAATTAAATCACACCAATGGACAAATATTCAAAACAAAAGCAACGTGGGTTGGAGCTCGGAAATGAGTTGCAACTAACGAAATGGAAAATTTGCCTAACAAAAAATGAGGCATTAGAGGAAGAGGGAACGTGTGTTTGCTGTCTACAATGGCAAACTAAACACACACTATATCATTGGCTTCCTCAACGCCCTCATTTAAAATATCAAACCTAGAATTAGTAACAGAATTAATCCCATGCATGACGTGATCCTAGTTTTGATCTTGCTCTCCTTTTCGCCTTGATTGTTTTTTACCACCATCCAGGGCCAAAGGAAGATTCCTTATTTTCCTCCACAATATCCTCTTTGAGAATAACAATATCCTTTTCATTCAAAGCAGGCTGATTTGCATTTTGAATTCCTAATATTTCGCCAACCCTGTTTGGTTGCACTTCCTTGCTTGGCGCTGTCAACACCCCAACTTGGGAGGCTGCCGGAGTAGCGGCTAATCAGAAGGAATAGAAGGAAGAACACATCTCTCCTATTTATATCCATATTTGCCACATTTGAAACAAATCAAGTACAAAACTTCATATTCAACTTTAAAGTCTTTCCCAAGAGTTGTGAACCCCGGAACCACCTACCTTCGTAGATCAATCTCAATACAAATGTGAGAGCAAACCTTCTTCTAGAATGGATTGAAGTTTTCTCATCAATTCTAAGCATATCCCACTCGCCAAAGAAAGTTTTGATTGTAAAGCTAACACCGAGAGATCCGGGATCCTTACCCAAACCGCAATCTTCCTCGCCTCATTTTCCATTGGTTTAAACATAGGTCTCCATCTCTGAACAAGTAAATAATGATCAGCAAGAAGCCAAGGTCCTTAAAAAATAGCATGCTTATAGTCACCTTCATTCATGAAACGAACATCCTCATTAAGGTCTACAACCTTAACACTCCCTTTCTTTGCCCAAGTACGTTGCACCCAGTTGTCAACAAAACGAATTGTTAGACGCTTCCCTAAAAGCTTCACAATCAGTGTATATTTCTAGCTAGTCACTACACCATTTCTCGTACTCCTCTAGGGACACCTCCACCCGAGGTTTAACTTCAAAAGGAGTGATCGAAACTTTAGTATCTTCTTCCATCATCTCCTTCGACAAATAGTCCTCAACCACAAACTTAGCAATCTTTGCTGGGTCCAAATCCTGCACTCCATCTCTGGACAGTACCACCCATTTCTATGAAAGTTTTGGTTGGTCAACAAGATATTGATCATTCCTACCATTCTCATCATCAACCATATCGTTAGCACGTTTGTCAACCTTCACCACACTACCATCATCATCAAGGTTTACTACCTCCATTTCCACTAAGCCGTCATGAACTTCACCTTGCATTTTGACCTTTTTCGTTCTCCTTGAAGCCTGATCTTCCTCCTCCTTCGCTCTTCTCCCACCAGAGCTCTCAGCCTCCATCCTTTCGATAACCACACTTCATATAAAAAATTTTACATTATCACTTAACTATGTGTTTATAAATCATATAAAGAATTTGATTTTTTAAGTTGTTGTTGTTAGAGTTAAATTTTTTAATAATGTGAAATTGCATGATTAAGCTAATAGAGAATTTTGAACTAAAAATTTGTTTAAAGTCAATTTTGTATGTCAAATGACACCTTAAAAATAATATTAATACAAATTAGTGGTTTTCTTTAAGTTACTCCCATTTTTTTTACTAGAAGTTACTCACATGCTTTGAGTGTGAGACTAATCATTACTTAGATATTAATAATATCTTCTCCACAAGTGGTTTACTATGAATTTAAGCTTACAATGTCTAATAACATTATAGAAGCCCTTCAACTATTAAGTTAAACAGTAAATTTTAATGTAATTTTATGATTAAATAATGAATTTTATTATATCTTCTTATAAGTTCTTTTTAATAATTCTTTTAATGTTAAATTAAAAATTAATGCATCTAATGTCTTGAAAATGTAACAAATATTTGAAACTTTCTTTATTTAATAATTAAAAAAATTAATAAAAAGATTAGATAAAAAGATTTAAAATTATTCTTAAATAATTATGTAAACGGTGTGAAAAAGTAATAATTTTAAATATAACATTACTTATTTGAATTCATACCGCCAATCAACTTTTTCAATTTTTGTGTGTCAGGCTGAGAAACAATTTTTTTAGCTTGATACTAATAATGTTCCTTATATATGTGTGACCTACAAAATTCTTAAAATTAATGAAAGACCGAGTTTATTTTTGTTAAAGAAAAAATAAACTATTATAGAGAGGGTATTTGTTTATTTTGTGATTTTTTAATTATTTTACTAAAAGGCCTATGGTTTTTATTTTTATTATAGATAAAAAAAAAAAGCGAATAAAATTGTCATTATAAATTAACTATAAAGACGCTCCACTTACATCTACTTTCCACTTTAATTTTTAAATTATTTGTATACGTTAAAATTTTAAAATTTTAAATTTAGAATAGAGAAAATTTAGTATCTCTATTTAAAAAACGGTTCTATTTTTAATCATTAGTGTTTTTGGGTCAACGTGCGCAAACATCTCCCAACTTATCTATCCAATGCCTTCTTGCTCAGGCCTGCCCCCCAAATCATCATTGGGCCTGCGTCTTGCTCAATACTTTCATTTTTGTTCTTGTTTCCTTTTTAGGGTTATAGCTTGAAACTTGATTAAAGCTTCAAGTTTTGGATCACTTGATTCTCAAAAACATTGAAAGGATGGACACATAACGAGCTTAAAGCCCATCAATTCAATTCTTTTTATTGGGCTTGTTGGCACAATGCATCCACATCTCGTTTTACTGAGTGATGGAGTGTGCATATTGTTGTGCTGCATTTCTTTCTAGGGTTGCATTACGACCAAAATGATTGATGTAATGGTTACAGCATGTGTTTTGTATCCCACTGAAAGCCAGATATTTGTTTTCCCATCTGAGTTTGGCTGAAATTCTATTTCATTTTTTTTAAAATGAAAATAACTTCTTGTTGAATCGTTTGAAGTAGCTCATACTTTACTTTCAATTTTCAATTATTTTATTTTAGTTTTTAAAATTTGCTACAAGCAGGTGCCTGGATCAGGTCGGGTTGGTCGAACTTGACCTTGGTTACCATGCTGGACTGGGGTTATGGCCCAGGTATGGTCCACTTATACATATATATATATATATAGAAGAAATTTAAATATTAAAGAATAAAACTAAACATCCCGGTTAAAAGGAGCTCGAATGTGCTGGGAAATATTAAAACTGCCCATAAGAAATACATTGACTTGTGGGACCCACTATTAATTTCCATGATTGAAGTCATTTTTCAATTAGCAAGGATAACCCGGGCTACAAGCCTCGGGATATGTAAAAATGCTCAATAACTTTTTGCTGAGTAGAATGCTCAATATTAAACTATATGACAAATCAGGAAAGGCCGAGCACTTTCAAGTAACTTCTGTACAAATGGTAATTACATAGTTCTTAGTTGAAAAATGTTACGGACATAAAGGTGTGCTATTATTTGCATCTAATTTGTACGCCTAATGTGATTCTTGTATAAATTAAAAGATAAATTAGTAGAGTATAAAAGTAAAGAATGTAAGTTCATTTGAGAAAAGAGGTGTGGAATTCAATTATTTTCCACAATTAGGTTCCAAGAAAATTAACTAAACCATTTTCGACTACTTCAAGATTATGTAACCATTGTATTGGTTGCCTAGCAGCTTGAATTGTGTTGAATCTACCATGACAATTCCATTGTTCATGTTCCTGTAAAACACTAAAACTGTAAATCCTTACAAAGAATAAGAAGCAAAAGCAAAAGCATCTTCTATCCATATCACTCTGAAGCATCTCTCTCTCCTTTTTTTATATGATAGAGAAATGACAAGTGAGAAAGAAAATCTCAGTCCCTTTCAAGAATCATGCTTATTCTGTGGGTTGCACCTGCAATTTTAGGATCTCAAGGATGGGCTGAAGGTAATTATTCTATATGCTGATTTTAAAACCTTATCTTGTGGAACACAGAGCTGTCACGGGATTTCTGGGCTGTGCTTCAATTTTTAAGTTGAAGATGCCATAATTTTGGCTTCTAGCTAGTCTAGTTAGAAATTTGCACTGTGATTAGCCATTTGCCAGATCACCTGCCATTCGGGAATATTCTCCTTCTTTTTCTCACTTTTGACAAATGCCCCCAACCCTTTTACATTTTGAAAAAGTTTGTCTCCTTTTGTTTCAGGTTTCAGACTAAGCTGCTATATATGATTTGATTTGTACCGGACTCATATTATATGTACCCAAGATTCTTTTTCTTTATTTCTCTTTCATTATGTTCCACGAGTTATGTGGATAAATAATACAAGTTGACCACCTCTACCTCCTGATCATTAGTAAGACTTTGATTAATTATCATTATTTTTCAAGGGATGAGTTTGCACTTATTTTATCATATATATTAAAAACTAATACATTTCAGATGAGTTAACTTTTTTTAAAAAAAAAATAGTTTTGGCCTATTTAATCCTGAATAATACCCTTTTTTCTCAAACAAAACAAATTCTATAACGGATGCATGTGACAAGAGATAAAAAAAAAAAATAGAGGAGATACTTGTTTCAACTTTTGAATCGTTCTTGGACCACAAACTTTTCTTAGTATACACACCATGTGTTGTAGGAGAATCTTATGTTAAATTATAGCTGGAAAAAAAAAAAAGATTGGAAGCCAAGCAGATATATAATACTACGAGTAAAACTAGTTACAATTTCCTTGTATTTTATTCTATTGAATCACACAAACTTTTCATGTATTTTAAAAATATTAAACCTAAAAATACTTACACAAAATCGTTCCTGAAGATTTGCACGAGCAAACAAAATATAAAACACAGGAAAGTAATTTAGAGGAGACAACTATTAGGCCAAAAGGGCATGCTGCTTGGACAGTGTGGGTGCTACGTTTTTGTAACTTGGTACTGGTATAGTATCACCCATCCCAAAAGGGTGTGCATGAATTAATTTAGAGCAGGCAAACTGAACGTGCTCTCATTAAGCTTTGTGTTCTGTGGTTAAAGGTAATCAGAATCGTGAACATGATACCGTTAGGTTGCGGAAAAGCCATCATCAGTCTCTTGGCTTGTGTGGTGAATTATGAATCCAATCCATTTATTCATCATGAATCATGATTTAATGGGAGCCAGCAGATTATGGCAAGAGGCAGACAGGAAAGAGAGGATTGAACTGTTCCTCTCTTTTGGGGTTATGGTGGGTCCATGTTCCATACAAGTTGTACAGATGGTGCAGCATTACAGGTCCACAGCTACGGCTAGTTGGTTACTTTTGTACATGCAGAGACAGATTGTGACAATGTTATATGACTACATACACACAATGCGTTGAAATGTTCATGATTGAGTACTCGAATACGAGCGTGTATTACTATAATATTCTACTGTCAGAACCGAATTAGATTTTACACTTATTGCAATGTAGCTTGTTACAGTGTATCATTCTACTTACTGCTGTTCTTTTCTCTTTCATCCTTTTTTAGGGCTGCCATTTGCAAAACCTAAATTTCCATTTCTGGGTGAGGTTTGAAATGGTGGCATCTTTCGACGTCACACTACCAAACTTTTTCTCACCTATCCAAATTTCAGCTGGTCATTTTTTTTTCCCGAAAAAAGCAGAAGGGGGAGGGAAAACATCTTATGTTTAACTATTCAACATTATCTCTAAACACCTTAAACAGAAACCAATTTGCATTGCACTGATTAGAGATAAGTTATACGGTCTCTTATAACCAGTGTAATTCTTCATATTCTTTGTTTCAGCAGTTGCATAGGTAATTATTATTTATATAAATTACAGAGTCATTAATATAAAATAACTACAAATTGGAACAATTTTTTTGGTAGCATTTAATCAATTAGGTAAGTAGGGCCATGTGTTGATAATCAAATACAACAATAATAGAGTTACCATATTAATTAAAAAACAAAGCGGAAAGCCACATCGGGGATTCATCCATTCAGGCCCTGCCTGTCAAATCGACCACAGCATCCTCCACAAGTTCTTCTAGCAACTTCCCCTCTACTTCCTTCACCAAAATATCCATCTCCAATCCCATAAGCTCAATCCACCCTTTCCCCACAACCTCTTTTATGACAACACTCTCCACCACCAGGTTGTTGCTCTCCCCACAATCCCCCCAAACAGACCTCGTCCCACTAGATATTAATTCCTTCATTTGGGCCACGATGAGGTCCACTAATAGGGTAGCTGCACCCTCTGGGACTTGGAGCCCGCTGTGGCCCCCACTCCACAACCTGCCCATTAAGTGCTTCTCTGATCCATAACCAGTAATATCCATTAGTGCAACATTGACACTATCGAATACAAGCTTCTGATTTGATCTCCTCTGCCGTCGCTTGGCTTCATGGAGAGGCTGAGGCTCCTTGTCATTCAGATTGGCATATGTCTCCCTCAATGAAGGGTCCAATGGGCTTTCAAGGGAATGCCATCTAGAGTAAAACGAGTCAGATTGCACTTGATCATCAAGTCCAGCTGCTGATAGTAGTTTCTCAACGAAGACAAGCCAGTCTTGTTCCTCTACCTTGGTGTCAAGGGAAACCAACGAGGGCTTTAATGGATACGGACTTGCTACCTCTGCACAAGAATCATCCCATGACAGGGTCCGAGCTATTGTTTCTATGGGTGGTGATTTGTCAATTAAATTAGACTTCAGAGGCACCCGTGATCCTACAGAATAAATGGCAGTCAGGTAATAAACCAACAATGAAGACAAGGGTTATCAAAATAAGAACTTCCGAAATAGAAAGATCAGGGAGAAAGAGAGCTAAAGGCCTTAGAATTACCCAGCTGACCACCCTTCATACGGTCCAAGGACTCATGAGCTGCATTATCATCATCAAATGGAGGTTCTAAAACTGAGATTGGACTTGGCTGATCCTGGTTTTCGCTTGAAATCCCTGGCACTGTAGGCTTTGAAAAAGTCAACCCAGGCTGAGAAAACAAACAAAACTGTCTCAGAATCCTCCAGTCTATTTATTTACCAATTTCCAGTACAGATAAAAGATTTTACTTATATGGTCCCAGGATATATATGGCATTCAGTTTATCATTCTCTAATCTGCGATAACAAGAAATCAAAGATGTTGCGCTTTACTGTACTAGGTCTAGGCTCACTGAGAAAAGTTAGTTCTATTATTTATCAAGTAGTAATCAGGTATCCAATGATGCTTATACCACGTATTGTTTTTCCAATTCATTTGTTTCACCATTCCAACACATAACAGAAAATCCCACACAATTTGTCAAGCAAATTGGTCTGATTATATAGAACCTGCCACCATATCATCCAGTTTCCTTAACAATACAACATGCAGCCTACAAATCATGCAAGCATCTCTACAGCAGCACAAATTTCAAGGCTATAATTTCATTATTTAGGTAGAGAAGGCACAAAGTTACCTCTGGATCATGGACGAATACTTAAGATTCCACAGTTAAAGACTGTTTTTACGGTTTTACTTAGAAAGACCCTAATACAGATTGAAAAACAGCCTAGCATTACAATCCAACAACAAACTTTGGAGTTTAGAAGAAGCAATCTATACTCATACTGTATTTCCCTTCTGCATTTATGTTTGTTTCCATTCTTCTTTCCCTTCTTTTGCAAGGGGAGAGGAGGGGAGGGCTGGGAGAAGGTGGGTGATTTAGAGGGCATTAATGAGTGACCTTAAATAGCCCACAGCAAAAGAATGAAAATTTGCATAATGCACCATAAAAATAGTATATTGAAATATGCAGAATAATAGTAGCTATTACCTCTAGAGAAATTATGCCTTGTCCTTTAGAGATAGAATCTGATAAAGTTTTGCCTGATGATTCATATAGAGCTGGAATAGAACACTCTCCAAAGCCACCACTGTTGAAGCTTTGAGCCACATCATCCCTAAGGATTCCAGGTGAATTTACCGGAGATACTGATGTCTCAGCAACGGTAGATTGAGATTCATCTTTAGATTGAGGTAGAGAAGATTTTTCCTTGGTTGATTTCTTATTCCTCGAGAATAAGAAACTCGTAACTTTCCCTTTAAATGATGATTTCATACTCTTTGACTTTGTCAGCTCCTTGGAGCCATATGCTTTGCCAGCATCATGATCACAAACTTCAACGCCAAACCCAGTTTCATAGACAGTAGAAGATGCAGGGACAGATTTTGACCTGGGAAGACTTTTAGGAGAACCATCCACGCATATTTCTTCATTGAAATTACCACTGCAAGAAACAGATTCACTTGGTTCTTGTTCTTTATTAACACCCTCAACCTCAGATATTACAGATTTCTTTATATCCGAAAGAGCAAGCATCTCACCCAAGGTAGAGCTTCTCCGCATATGTCTTTGTTCTTGAGGACCCTTATTTGATGCCATCATGGCCCATCTTTCAGAAAGTCGTTTCTTGGCCTCTCTGCATACTGATGACTCGGGAGAACAGGATGCACGACTGAATGATGATGAAGAATAAGGACTACCACAGCGATTGATGTAATCCCAAGAATGCCTTGGGGATGGTGACATAACTTCCAAATCACTAAAATTCCCTGCAGTATACTCATGATCTGATTTGTTGAATGAACTCTCATCACCAATATAGCCATTGGAAAATACTGAAGAATATAAAGTTTCATCTCTTTGATGGCTCCTCAGGTTTTCATGCATTTGCTGTGTAATTTCTTTTGCCACTTTTCTTGATTCTAGCGCATCACCATCTTCAGGTCCCTGATAGAAATTTCCACTTTGCGGATTTCGAGGTGATGACGTCGATGGAGAAACCACAGCCTTAATCTCATGTGTTTTCCCAGAGCTAGGCTTCAATACCACTATTCGAGTAGGTTGAACTGGATACTCATCAAGTTTCTGACTGGCTGGAGAGTATACAGGGCTTTTTTTCTCCCATGCAGCTGCTTGACTAACATTTGCTGGTTTCTTAATCTGCTTGTCGTTCTTCTTCCCCTTTCCACCGGATTTTTCATTGTCAACCATCTTTGAAGGTTTAAGAACAGTAATACGCTTTGTCTCAGCTAGTGGAGAAGACTGAAGTTCATAAAGATTTTGAGAATCCAATAACCTGATTAATAGATCATTATTGGAGCTTAAAACTTCCAAGGCATCGTCAAACTCCTTGGACTGGCATAGTCTCGCATCTGTAGACAGACGTTTTGCTTCCATAAATTTCTGGCGAATGAGAGCCATTTTTTTCCCATTAACATCTTCAGTCCACTTTTCTCTCTCTGGTGTCTTGTCTCTTACATTGCTTGCTCTTTGAGATTGCAGCCATATTTCATAAGTATCTTTGTAAGCAATCTGTTCTGTGCTCGGGGGAACTTCATGAAGCATTTCCTTGTCCATAAACCTATCTTCCAGCTGCCAATGTTTGAATGGTGTCCCTGAATGACCACACATATGTTGAGAATAATCTCCTCTATGGCTTCTCTCCACAGCTAAATTAGGCTCTCCCCGTGGGAGGGCATCGAGCCCCATTAATTTGGCAACTACATTTGGTGGATTATGCTTGGAAACAACTTCTTTGGACATTTCTTGGTCTATGAGCATCTTAATGGGTGTTCCATTTATTTTCTTCTTTGAAGATGCTCTCATTGAGTCAGAAACAATCTGCAAAGTCCATGAAAATGGGAAAGAAACAAAAAACAAAAATAAGTACAGCGAAGCATATGATAAAAATGAAAAGAACATTTCACATGACACTATCATCTCATTTATCTTCTATTTTTTGAAATACACCCAATTAGCTTGAATGACAATAAAGAATAATCCTCCCCAAATTACCAGCTTATCCTCTATCTGATCACCAAATGGAGGACTCATGATCCTTGCAACATCTGATTGACTTCTTGAAAGTGAAGAAGCTGCAAGTCAGGTACAATTTAGTAAGATGGGATAACAAAATGGCATAGCAAAATTTCAATAGCAGAAATCATAAGTACAATAGTTCCAGACAACTTGGAAATAGATAAAAGCAATTGACAATTTAAAGAAGTGGAACAACATTTCAGATCACCAAGACAGAGGTGTCTAACCAAAACTAAGTCAACGAAAACCCAAAGGAATTAAGCTCCAAATAAAAACTACAAGGAAAATAGGGAACTACAACCACTCTACCAAACCCCAAAACTACGATCAATGAAAGAAAACCACAAACTAATTTCAACATAACCATCAATGAGAATTCCAAATAAAGAGTCAATGATGGCCTAAGTAAGATCATCAAGGAAACCTGTACCAATACCAAGTAAAGCAAGGACTTTGGGAGGGGGGAAAAGGAAACTTCCCAGGGCAATGTGAAAAAATTGAAGAGAGAAACAAGGAAATCACCATCATGATGTGGCTTGTCGGTAAGTAGCCTGTTTCCGGTTAGTGTTACCCCAGCAGTCAAATCAAAGAGGTTTACCATTCTTCCCAAGCATCCTGGAAAAGGTTTCTCAACATTGTGAACTTTCCTGCTCTGCACCCCATTCATTTTAACAGCTGCACTGCACATACAAAGCTCCAACATTAATCCTCATACACGATATAGAGAATTACATAACATCTGGGTTGGTTGGGTTGGGGGGATCTGTAAGCTCAAGAGCAATGAAATGCACATTAAAACAACATAACGTAAACGATGGGGACACAGAAAATAAGGCAAAAAAATATATACACAACCACCAAGTACATAAACAGAAGAACAGAAAAAGACAAGATCCAAAAACTAAATGAACAGCAATGCAATTAACACAAGGAAGAAATGCAGTTCAGGTTTAGGGATACCAAGAAAACAAGGGGAACAAGCGCTATTGAACTGATTCGGTGTGAACTTGCAAAGTGAATTTCAATCTCGAAGCTCAGTGTTATAGAAACATGCGCAAAAGAGGCAAGACTTTGACGAAGCACGAGAACCCAGATTGTTCAAAGATGGCAGCGAATTCAGATGAATAATCAAATCAAGTCATGCGTCAACAAAGAAAAAAAAAATCCATTGGTTCAGTTGAGATTTGGAAAAAGAATAGAACACAACACAACACAGTGATCGAAAAGGTAGTATTATTCACAGTGATTGTTCCCCGAAAAAGCGAAACGACATTCTTTTCGAAATGGTGAAAGCGGAATCTCGGTTCTGGAGGAAAAAAGCTGGGGGAAAAGCAAATCTAGAAAGAGAAAAGAAGAGAAAAGCAGGGGAATGGAGATCGAGGCGAAGCAGCGAAAAAGGGAAGGAAATTGATGAAAAGCGAAGAAACGGGGGCGGGACCTGGTGATAGAAGGTTTGTGAGTGAGAGAGAGGGGAGCGGCGACGATTACATTTGAGTAACGGCGGAATCTGACGTGGCAGGGGGGATCGGCGAGGTCTCAAGAGATGTGTTAATGGTTACCTGTCAGCTGGGTGAGTGTGTTTGTGTCGTCCACCGACTCTCTCCGTCGGACTTGAAAGCCTGTTCTCACCTCAAAACTGCGATTCATTTATCAGTTTTCGATTACGAATCACAGCGCCTGTGCCTGTCACTGTGACTGTGATTAATTCATTATTCATTATTATAATTAATTAAATAAATAAATACAAAATTAATCATATATTACTTATTATAATTTTTTTATCCGACTTTATATATATCTATATATACTACTACTATTACTCAGCTTTTTTTTTTGTCTTTACGAAAACAATAAATAAAAAACTTGTATTTTAATTTGTGACATATAGTAAATGTATAACAATAACAACAATAATTAAGTCTTTTATCATTAAGTAGAATTGATTATGTAAATTAAACGATGTCATTGTATCTTATCATAAATTAAATATTTAAAAATTTCATTCAAATCTAAATTTTTTTAATCGTTTTACTTATAGTCTTTCTTAATCTCATATACCTTTAATTATTAGACTATCCTCCACATGTTCTACTCTTCTTATAAGGACTTCTAAGAGTCTTCTTCTTATATGTCTTAATCACCTAAGGCAAGATTCTCTCATCTTTTCCATAATAGGTATCACCCTTACTTTTTATCTAATGCATTCATTCATAATCATATCTTGTCTTATATGACTACGCATCCAATGTAATATTCTCATCTCAGCGACACTGATCTTATGCTCTTGTTGACTTTTTACCGTCTAACATTCAGTATCATACAACATCGTGGGTCTTATAGCTATGAGATAAAATTTACCCTTAAGCTTGAGAAGAACTTTCTATCACAAATAACTCTTGAAACACTCATTCATTTCATCAATTTCATCCAGCCAACTTGAATCATATGGTTTACATCTCCCTCTATCTCTCCGTCATTTTGTATGATAGATCTAAGATACTTAGACTTTGTGACTTGTGGTATGGTATGATCTCTAATTTTCACTGTTAAGCTAGTATTAACAAGTTTCTTACTGAACTTACATTCTATGTACTATGTCTTACTCCTACTTAGACAGAAGTCATGTTCTTCTAAAGTTCTTCTCTATCACTCTACCTTTCCATTTGTTTCCTCTTTTGACTCTCCAACTAAGACTATATCATCTGCAAAAAAGCGTGTTATTACAAGACCTATTTCTTGGATATCTTGCGATAAGCACATCCAAGACCAAGGTAAAAAGATATGGACTAAAAGTTGACCTTTGGTGCAGTTATATGGAAATCTTTTGTGACTCCACCATGTATTCTCACACTAGTTTTATTTTCATCATACATATCTTAGATTGCTCGAATATAAGCGGTACAAACTATTTTCTTCTCCAGAGCCTTCCACAATACCTTTCTCGGTACCCTGTAGTAGGTTTTTTTTTCAGATCAATGAAAATCATGTGTATGTATTTTTACTTTCTCTAATACCTCTCAATCAATCTTCGTAAAATATAGATTGTTTCCATAGTTGACCTCTCAGACATAAAAACAAATTGATTATATGAAATATGAGTATCTTGTCTTAATCTTTGTTCAATTACTTTTTCCCATAACATCATGATATGACTCACAAGCTAAAATATGACGTAATGTAATAGAATTAAAATTAGAATAACAAGTTTTTATTCAGAAGCTAGTTGACTTACGAGATATGATATGAACCAACAAGGATTAGTTGGTATGGTAGTAAAAAGCAAGCTCTATTATTATGGAGAAAAAAAATTAGGAAGTATTCTGAATAGATTTCATCGAATCACCTAAATAAGATTGAAGAGATTGGTTTTTTCCAATGTACGATGGTGCGAAGAATGAGTACCTGCAAAAAATATTCTGACGCTCAAGTTAAACTGTGTACAAGATGAGTAGTGTTTAGAATTATATTGCATACATTTGTTACCTTGTGTGATACTTATAAGAACGTCTTGATTGATAAGAATCATAATTAAATTTGTATTAAATATTATTAATTAGGATAAGAATGCAATAAGATTGTTATCTCTTATATAGTTGATTTTTATATTTATGAGGGATATAATTGATTTCATTATCTATGAGAGATCCTGTGAGAGATTTACTCATCATAAATGAGTAGATTTACTTATCTAATAGCATTCACAAATAGTTGAGATTCAATTCTAGTGGGTCAGGTTGCTCCTAAACCGCTATCCTAAAACTTGGTCTAGAGCAAGAGGGTTTTTTAGTCATGACAGTGCCTAAAAGTTAGTCTCATAGTAATATATATGTGGATACATGGTCAAACACAAAAATCTTACAAGATGCTACTTATACATATTTTATATAAATATTACCTCAAATTTTAATTCTGTCACCTTATTGCGGTGTATGTGACATGCACCTTAGAGTTGTGAAATAAGCATTATTCAATGTCAATTACGTTTGAGACTCATTTCTCTATTCTTTTGATTTATATAATTTCTGTGATTTCTTTGAAGTGGTAGGGATGTCGTCTTTCTCTTATGATGACAGCCCTTACCATCTTCTTATTTGAGTTTTTATATATTAATTTTCAATAATTTGTTTAAATTTATTAAATTTGAGTTTTTTTTTCTTTTTTTTTTGACATGGAAAGGAGGAAGCTAATATTCAAAAGAATCTGGCAATATGTCTAGATTGACAAGAATACAAATATTGAGAGAGCTTTCCATATATGATCATCAGAATTACAAGCAAGTTTAGCAAAACCTTGGGCGGTTTTATTTCCTTCTCTCCTTGTGTAGATAAAATTGCAAGTGATAAGATTATTCTTGATAAAGATGGCAGACTTGGAGGATTAAACCAGTGTAAGAGGCTGATATTTTGCTTCCTACCAAAGCTTGAATCAACTGAAGGCAATTTGACTCAGTTTCCAAAATCATGAAACACATATTGCAGGTAAGTTAGAGGCCACATTTCATGACCATAGTTTCAACAAGGAAGGCATCATGGCCCACGTTGATCTTCCAAATCGCAACTGCTAAGATCTGCCCTTGATCATCCTTGAAGAGTGATCTGATTCCCCCATTTTGTTTCACCAGCTTAAGCAGCATCCACGTTAAGTATCACTTTGCCTTTTGTTAAATTTGAGTTGTTTTTATTGTCTTTCGTTTGTTTGTGTTTTTTTTTTTGTTCCCTTGCTTAGGTGGTTTGTTATGAGCCTCTTTATAGTTCTTTTTATTTACAATCTTGTAAATAGAGAAAATATTCAAATTTACTTTAAGAAGAAATAAGATACAATATTCAAATTATACGTAACACTGTTCATATGAGACTCCTTTAGGAATGATGCTTAGTCTTCGAACGGGGAGTAGAAATTTCTTTTATATTTTAGTCCAAAGTGTAAATTATATTTCTTTCTTTCTTTCTTTTATTAGATCTAATATTTCTTATTTAATTTGTAAATGCTACTGGACTTTTATTAATGTGATAATTCATCTTTCTTGTAAAAAAAGAAAACTTTTGAGATTCTTGATTTAAAAATTGAATTCTATCAAGATTTTGAACAAAAAACAATTATTTATCATCTGACGAAATAAAAAATAAACTATCATGTAATTTAATTCCTCTATATTATGAATTGTAACTTTTATTTATGAGCCAATGAAGGTTGGCTTATCTGATTGACATTTCGCTCATGACAATAACATGACTTGGATTCAAATCTTAGGATCTCTCACTAGTAAACGATATGTAATCCCACTATAAATCCTAGTTAAGATTAGTGGTTTGCCCTAACCTTAGAATAGGAAAAGATTCCCTTCACTTTAAACTTTTAGTTCATCAAAGGAAAAAAAATGGACTTCTAATTGGGTTTGAACTACCTAGTTCATTGCAATTTGATTTTGAACATCACAATAATAAAGTCAGATATAATTAAATTATTAATTAGTAAAGCCTAAGAGGTTGACCAGTAAACGAGTATATGATATGTGGATTAGGATCTTCTTAAGTTTTTTTTCTCAAGTGGTTAATTGCATGAGAGAGAAAGATACAAAAGAAGTTATTAGTGAGACTCGATTATAATATGCGAAATTTTTTTTATAACTTTTGTATTTTTCTCTCTCCTACAATTGACCACTTGAGATGGAAAAAATTTTGAGAGGATTTTGATCCATAATATCTGGGTAGACACATAATCATGAGTTGTCAATTTCTTGAGATCATGCTGCAATAAACATCCTTGTAAATCCCAATAATGGAAAGATAGATTACACTATAAGAAATACGAGATTTAGCGAGGGAAAATTTAGCCCTCGCTAAACTCTAAAAACATATTCAAGGTGGAAAAATCAGTGATTAGCAAGGGATTTGCGACATAAATTTTTTCTCACTAAAAAAAGCTTTTAATTAGCGAGGGATTTGCAATGTAAATTTTCTCTCACTAAATTTAGCGAGGGATTTGAGACAGAAAGTTGTCCCTCGCTAAAATTAGCAAGAGATTTGAGTCGAAAAGTTTTCCCTCGCTAAAGTTAGCGAGAAATTTGGAGGGGATAATTTCCCTAGCTAAAATTAGAGAGGGAATTGCAAGGAAAAATTTCCCTCGCTAATTTTAGTGAGGGAATTACGAGGGATAATTTTCCTAGCTAAAAATTTACATTCCCACTTTCTTTTTTATACTTTTCCACCTATTCTTATTTCCCATATTGCAAACACTTAGATCTGCCACCGAAACCATAGCATTTCACTTTTCATTTCATTTTCATCTCACTCTCAACACTATACCACCATCACTCATTTTCCTTCTCATCTCAGATCCGCTTTATCGCCGCTCACTCTCACCTCAGATCCATCGCGACGTTGTCCTTCTTTCTCTCTCAGTGTATGGTGACATCGCAATGTCGTCGTTGTCCCTCTCTCTCTTAGCGAACAACGATGTCGTCCCCTCTCTGCGACGCCATCTCATCGCACCGCTCATCCCCCAACGACCTAGCTGCGCACGAGCATGATTGCTCATGTGAGGGACTGTTTTGCCTCCACTTCGTTGCCGCTCGCACCACCATCAGCATCTACCCCTACAATGACCCAATCACAAATGTAAATGGCTTAGGGTTTCTACTTTCTATTTTGGGGATTTGTGGTTTCTAATGAAATTTAAGTAATACTTGCAACGGATCCACTGGTTAATACTGGTTTCTATTTTGGCATTTTGATACACTCTTATCAGCTAGAATCTTAAAACATGTTGATACTGGTTTCTACTTCGGCATTTTGAACTAAAGCGATGTACATTAGTTCAAGTAGAACCAAATTATGTTTGTCCATAATTCTTATGTGGCTTGACATCTACTGGTTTATCAAAATTATGATACATGGATTTGGGGTTTCTATTAAAATGGTTGTTCGTTAGCTGTGTTCCCAAATTTGCATTTTGATATTGGTTTATTGGGCATTTTGATAGCATTCTTATGATACCTTTACTTGGTTTATTGCACTTTGCACAAAATGATTTGGCCGTGTTCCCAAATTTGCAGGATATTGTGAGTTAACTTAGATTTTTGTATTAATGATTTGGCTGTGTTTCCCAAATCTGAATGACATTCTTTTTTTACGCACATTACTATTAAATCTTGTCATTAGTGATTCTGTTCATTGTTGCTGATTGGTAATTAATATTGCTTGCTAGGTGACTGAGACTGAATCACTTCTCTTGTTGGTATTATTGATGCATTGTTTCATTTTCAAATGATATTTTGAAGAAATAAAAGTAATTTGGTAAACTAATTTCGTAGCTTATTCATACACTATATCTTTGAAAATTGATTTGGTAGCTTATTGAGTTTTCTATTGAAGTAATAAAACTGATTTGGTGAGTTATTATTGGGCTTATTGAGTTTCTTGTTGAACTTATTTGGTAACTAATTTGAAAACTAATTTGGTAGCCTACTAGCTTATTGAGTTTTCTGTTGAAGTAATAAAACTGATTTGGTGGCTTATCATTAAACTTTTTGAGTTTTTTGTAATTTCATTCTCCTGGAATTGTTGTATTACTTTTTAAGTTGATTTTAAAACTGACATTTAGGCCTATAATTACTGTAATTGCAAAATAACTAAGCAACACTAGGTACTGGACATGTGGTTGTTGATTATTTGGAGGTTTGTACATCTTTTGGATGAAGCATTCATTTGTGATTAACTTGCTGATTACATCTGCTTGACTTTCCCTTAATGATTGTTTATGTGCATGCCCAGAAACCAAATAGGTTTTGTTCCTATTCATTTTCCACATTAGTAAAGCCTTATTTTCTACATCTAAGCCTTGGGTATAATCCACTTTTATGGCATTTTCTCTGATTGCAGGATATGCTTTGTAGTTTCTTCTTTCTTCAGCATAGTGGGTATGACTTCTCAATCAAGTGTTGTCTTCTTAAAATGTATGGTCTAATTAATTGATAGAATTTCATTTTGATACAGGGTGTCAGGGACCTATCCAAAGGATTTTTGTCTTGTAGAATCGAACTTATTATTTGTAATAGGACTAAGAGCAAGTGTGATCTTATTCTCATGTTAAAATCCTTTTAATATGAAGACAATAACGCTTTCAATGTTAAACTCCTTTTTCTCTTTCTTGATGCGGACGTTGTATCTTGCTTAGCCCTTGCTGTAAATCTTTTCTATGAAATTGTAAGACTCTCTATGGCTGCTAGATATTTGAAGGTATATTTCTCTATGGCTGTATCTTACTTAGTCCATGCGATAAATCTATTCTCATAAAAATCTTATAATGTTGTATCTTGTTTTAGCATTGATCATGCCAGATTGATAAATAATCACTTAAAAGAAAACAATAGATGATGTGTCACATATCATAGCATACTAATGGTCTAATAGGCAATGATCATGGTCAATCTACATAGGCAGAGATGAAAATTATATGTTAGAGCTCTTTGTTTAAGGAAGAATGATCTATGCAGTTTGTAAATTTTACATTTTCTTTGTTTTTCTTTGATGGGGTATGAGATGGGAATACTGAGTGAATATTGAACTGATTTTTGATAATTGGTTTTTAATCCCAAGTTCATTCCCTTTTCTTAGATTGAGATAGTTTACTTTTCTATTGAGATGTTAAATTGTGTTGTGATGATGGCACAATGTACGTGCATGGGTAGAGTGAGTGTGTATTATAGATCTGGTGGTTTTTACTTTTTTTTTCTTTCATATTTTTTTCTTGTTGTGACTAGGATTAGCGAGAGATTTGCGAAGGACATTAGCGAGGGATATTGGGTGTAAATTTATTTTATCTTGTTGTGACTTTGATTTATGAGGGAATAGTAAGGGAAATTAGCGAGGAATTTGCGAGGAAAATTAGCGAAGGATTAACGACGGATATTGGGTCTAAATTTTTCCATGTGACTTGGATTAGCAATGGATTTGCGAGGAAAATTAAGGAGGGATTAACGATGGATTTTAGATCTAAATTTTTCCAACCTATAGAGACGGAATAGCGACGGAATTTCCATCACTGATTTGTGAGAAAATTTGTTTTAATATTTTGCAATGGATTAGCGAGGAAAAATTTATGTAATTAGTGAGGGATATACGAGGGTGTGACAAAATAAAAATAAAAATTTTCCTCGCTAATTCCTCATAAAAAACATTTAACGAGAGATTAGTGAAAGAAATTTTCTTCACTAATTTTCTAATTTCGTGTAGTGATTAGTTGAAATAATTCATATATATTTACTTTTATGCCTATACGGTTATCCCCAATTTACTCTGCGACGCTAACTAATGTAAAGCTCTCTAGCGTCGTTGAGAAGTCTCAAGGTCTCGCCCTCTTAACTACATGTAGAAACAAATAGTCAAAGAGGTTATATTTTAATTGATACTTTCACATCTGATGTACCAAAAAAACATTAAAAAGAACAAGCACGTAGATTATGAGTTTGTGATTTAGCATATTTATTGATTTATTTGCATTTTAGGTTCCTCCTCATCCGTGTGATATGCATTGTACTGGCTGGATTTGCTTTCAGTTTAGCTTCCATATTTTGTTGTTGCATAATTGTACCACGTCCAAGAAAGAGAATTATTTAGCGATACTTAAAATTTTTATCTTCACTATGATAAAAACGTTTACCCTCGAAAATTGATGAAATGTCCAAAAAAAGGCATTCGACTTTGTAAATAATTTAGTTTAAAATAATAAAAGTTGTGTTTACATTTATTTTATGAAGTCCCGAACCTATATAATATAATTTTGTTGCTGCCAGGAAATTATCGTATGCCAATATTCAAATAAGTTAGAGGAAGTAAGTTATCCACGCACAATTCTTATAAAATTATTTTTTAGGAAAACATACATAAACTATTTGTTGAATAACGTGCTTCCTTTCTTAAAAGAATGTTAGTTATGGAACTTAATATTATACAAATGAATTATATAATTATTGGATCGCCTGTATAAAGTGTATTATAATTGTCACAGCTTAAGTTTATTTACCTTTCATTTTTAGGTACATTGAAATTTTTAGGAAGAGATGAAGTTATATCATTCTAAGGTTAGATAATGCAACAAGTTTTAGCAAGAATTTGTAATGTTACTTATAAATAACTTATAACTTATTAATGAATGAAAATTGATAATAATTGAATCAAAACCTTTGAATTGACATAATTTTTGGATATCTATTCTCACACTTGAACACACCTTTTAGGTGTGGAACTAAATCCTCAATCAGGGATTAAATTGATTATGTTCTTCCATTGAATTGACACATCAGTTGAACTAACTATCATTAACTTTAATTTTATATTTGTTTGAAGTATGTAAGTTAAACGCAAATCGCATGGACAAATTAAATTGTAAGATCTTGTTGTATATTTAGAAGTTGGAACTTTTCTATGAAAGGATTCATTTATAAGTAATTTCATAATTATATATATTTTTTGTCTTGATCAAGTTATTTCCACAAATATTGTTATATGACTAATCATTCAAGTATTTTTTAAATTAAGAAGCCTTATCAACAAATATCTTTTTTAGGATTTGAACTTTAATCATCTTCCCTACTCCTCTGCCAAACCTACCCCTACCTGAGCCTGAAAAGTTTTGGTTTCAAGGATTTGGATTAAATCTTGTTTGATCATTGGAGAAAAATCTGTGAGATCTTAAATTTCCTTTTCTATGTTGATGTTGATTAGATTGAAATTGAGTTACATTTGCCTGAATCAAGTTATTATTAACTTTCCTAAACCGTTCAATTCTTTCTTTTTGTGTCATAAGAAGAGTTTCAATTTGTCATACTAAAAAATGATTAGTTCTTGATGTAATTGATGTAACAAAAGTTTCATAATCTTCAGTTAATCCATTTTAAATTGCTTCCATACATATGATCAGTTTCATCAACAGGTGCTCCAATTGATGTCAAGGTGTCCACAATCTTTTTAATTTCAAGAAGATACACACTTACAGAAGCTTGTTTCTTTGTATTTCTCAGTTGAAGTTTGAATTGTCTTACTTTTGCACGAAAATGAGAAGAAAATAACTCTTCCAATCATTTCCAAACCTAATGTGAAAATTCATATCCTACCACACGAGTTGTAAATTACTCGTTGAGGATAATAGCCAAGACAACAATAGTTAATCTTCTTGTTCTCAATTGATAAAATCATTGCTGATTACTCTATTTTCTTCATCTTCTGCAGTTGCAAACTTTTTAAGAATTGTTGTTTCTGTGATATACTTGTGAAGTTTATACCCTTTGATAGTTGCTAGTGCTTGGTGCTTATAGGATAGAAAATTGTCTTCATCAAGTTTGATAGAAACTAGATTTGAAAACGTATGAAGAACAAATGAACCTGAGGTTAACATTGTCGTTTGAGAGAAATCTTAGGAAGCTATAGAAGTACAAGTTCTAATACCATGAAAGGTATCGGGACAAGACTGAGAGAGAAAGAATATATAATCGAGAAAGAGAAAAATGAAGTAATGAAAATTTGATCTATTGCATTAATTTTGAAAATGATCTCATTTTGTACATATATAGTGAATAGCTCTTATATGAGCCTAACTAATTCTAATTCGATTATAACTAACTTCTGTTATTAGTTATACTTGCCTAACTAATCATTCTCTCTTACACTTTATAGTATGACTCACTTATCACCATGCTCAAAACTCTATTAATATTCATTAACTAATATATTTATGTAGTCATGTATTCATTTAAAAAATATATATTTGTTAGCTGTAATTCTTTTGAATTTAATTCGATGACAAATATAAAATTTTTTATACTATTAATCAATCACGCATAATTATATATGTGACTTTTTAAGTAATTATTATAAAAGTTAAATATTTTTAATGATATAACATTGTATAATTAGTTAGTATTATACTGACAAGTGTATCACAATTAAATAAAATTCTTTTTTAATATTTACTTACATGAAATTGTTGGATCTTCCTACCAATAGCCATACCAAATTGAGGTGGGAGGTTGGTTTACACTTTTTTTTTTTAAGTCCCATTTATCACTTTGAAGTTTGCAGCTAAATTAACGATTGGTTGCTGCGGTGTGTTTGGTCACGGTCCTCGCGAGGTTGCACCAGTGTTTTTGTTTTTGTTTTTTTGAAAGAAAATTTTAAAAATGAAGAGTTTCTTCTTATTAATTTTAAGGTTAGAATATATCACAAATTTTAAAAAACAAAAACTTATATTGATATTTACAAATAAAAAATCACTGGCAGAATTCAAATTGGAAACCTTTTCCTCGACCATGTGCTTGTGGAATATTTCAAACTTAAAAGAGTTTATTAGTTGGATTTAATTTTAATTTAGTGGAAGTATAAGAATTTTTTATACTCTTGTTTAATTGTATGTTAAGGCATATAATGTGTAATTAATATAACAATAATTTTGAAAAAAATTAATCATATATTAAAGATTTAATTTGAATATATTTTCAATATAATTTTTTTATACTATTATTTAATCATGCATTGGCAAAACATAAAAAAATACTTGACTCTTATAACAAATATCTTAAAAGTCACATATATAGTAATCCATAATTAGTTAATGATGTAAAATATTTTACATTGACAATGTATTAAAATTAATCTCACATAATAATATATAATTAGATATAATTAAATGAAGTGTAAAACTTTATTAATAATGCGATAGCAAACAACAATAAATTGTTTTTTACATTAAAACTGCATCAAAATTTAAAACTAGTTGCAAACTCGCAATAAACATATAGTACGTAATCTCAGCTTAATTCTAGCATTTGGGATTCGAATAGTTCAAATACAGATATTATATTTAAGTCATGATATAGAAACACCCAATATAAATATTTATATTTAGCATTTAGGATTAAAAAAAATTAAAATTAGGAAAGTATGAAAGGTACAATCTTTACGGACTTTTATCTATAATGAATGTCTTTTTTCTTTTTTTTTTTCCTTCTAATTAATACGAATAGAATACTATGGATAATTTATATTATAAAATAGCTGGAGAATATATACACTAAGGAATATTTTAATTCAAAGCAAAGAAAAATGAATATTTTAACAATTTGAGTATATGATTAGCTTCAGAGGTATTAGCTGAAAGAACCCATTGGACTTCCTTCACATCTGCTTAACTAACCTTGCGAGGAAGGTTCGCTCCTGTCCGGTGGGTGGAATGTGGTGTGGACCGTGTACTCATGACGACCCGCTTTCATTGAAACATTGAACAAAGTTTAAAATAAAAATAGTAATTATACTAACCTTTTTTTTTTTTTTCTTGATACCAAGTTACTAACCTCCCATTTTGATATAATTGTATAGTTTTTTTTTTTATTACAATCAGGGTAGTATTCGAGTCAATTTATATATATATATATATATATATATATATATATATATATATATATATATATATATATATATATATATATATATATATATCAATTAATTTATTTTTTAATCTATTTAAAAACAAATCATTCACTACAAAATTAAAAATTTACAAAGATATATTATATCAGATATTTTTATTGTTTAGAAAATTATACATATCTCTCTTATTTCACCTTATTTTTGAATAATTACATACATTTTTTTTGTTATGCACGGTTTCTGACATTCTGCATCATTTATCTCTCTAAAAAACAAAATTAAAAAATAGATGTAAATTTTCAAATAAAAAATACTGAATGTAATCATACCAAACATGAGGTGAGTGTAATTATCTAAATAAAAAATATCAAAATATAAAAAATATGATGAAACCAACAAATCACTTTTTTGTGGTTAAACACTCACCATGATTTCTTACCCTCCTCTGTTTTGATTTTTCTACAGTTAAAAATATAACAACAGATAATAATAGTATAACATGATGAAATTTGAAATATTTTACTAACTAATGTATTATTTTAAATATTTTTTGTTATTTGAAATATTTTAAATAATAGTATATATATCATGAAACCAAACTCCTGTTTAGCTATATATATAATAAAAATAAATAAATTTTAATTTAAATAAGACTAGTCTTTAAAATGTATGTTTTATTTTATTAACTAAAATGTATGTGCTTTATAGCTGAGCACTAAAATGTGTGTATATATATAAGACAAAAAAAATTATTGTGACAGAGTGTGAGAGAAGTAAATCTTGATCATATAAATATATATAGATAATTAAGATTAAAATATATTTAAAGGTCACGTGACCATATTGTTGAAGACTGATAATAAAGTTGGCCCATTGGGCCCAACTAAGATTGAGAATGTTCTAGAAGCTCATCACACGGATGACTCCATCACAGCAGAGTGTGAGTCACGAAATGGTCACCAAGTCACACCTTAGGAGCTGCAAATTAGTTATTCTGTTTCAAGGGATTTTCTGATGTAATAAGGGACACTTTAGTGCTTCCATACAACACATTATTAGCATATATAGTGCACTATTGTATTTGGAAAACTCAGTTGATTAAATACAGAATTCATCACTCACATTTCTTTTTTATACTCTTTCTTCTTATGATGGTATCTCAGAGCTTTTAAGCTTCGCTGCTGCTACTCACCTTTACCATGGTGCGAAATGTAAATATTGGGAATCAACCTGCTGATCCAAGCCAGGATCCCATCAGCCCTTATTATGTGCATTCTGGTGATGGCCCATCTGCAGTTGTGGTCACACCAGTGCTCAACAATTCCAATTACCATGCTTGGGCTAGATCAATGAGGAGAGCCCTTGGAGCTAAAAATAAATTTGAATTTGTAGATGGAACAATTCCAGTACCTACCCAATTCGATCCGAGCTACAAAGCTTGGAGCAGATGCAACATGTTAATACATTCATGGCTCATGAATTCTGTCTCTG
This sequence comes from Ormosia emarginata, assembly GCA_029884605.1. Taxonomy (NCBI): domain Eukaryota; kingdom Viridiplantae; phylum Streptophyta; class Magnoliopsida; order Fabales; family Fabaceae; genus Ormosia; species Ormosia emarginata. The sequence goes on along the minus strand of JAQQTP010000080.1, from coordinate 17,198,177 downwards.
AATCCATTGCTCAGAGCATTGTTTTTTTTTCTCAAAAATTCAATTGATGTGTGGCAAGAATTGAAGGAGCGGTTCTCACAAGGAGATTTGATTAGAATCTCAGATTTGCAACAAGAGATTTATGGGTTGAGACAAGGATCTCTTTCTGTTACTGAATTCTATACGGAACTGAAGGTGCTATGGGAGGAGTTGGAGAGCTATATGCCTATGCCAGTATGTGGGTGCCCAGTCAAATGCACCTGTGCCACTGGAGTGAGAAATGCAAGGTACTGTCATGATTTAAATCGCACCATCATATTTCTAACAGGACTAAATGAAAATTTCTCTATGGTAAAGTCTCAAATTCTACTAATGGACGCATTATCAAACATAAATCGCATTTTCTCCATGGTAATCCAACATGAAAGGCAATTAGGATTTATGAATAATGATGAATCAAAGGTTTTAATCAATGCTGCTGATTATAGAAGGTCACAGGGTAGAGGTAGAGGAGGTTTTAATGCAGGAACTAATGGAAGAAACAGTAGCAAGATGTGTCTGTATTGTGGAAAATCTGGCCACACTATTGAAACATGCTACAAGAAGCATGGGTACCCTCCTCATTGGCAAAAGAACTCCTATGGTTCTAGTAATGTTGCTGCAAGTGAAATTCCTGAGTACAAGGAAAATGTGAGCCTAAGTGAAGATGTAAAGGTAGATTCACCCACTTTCACACATGATCAGTATGAAAAATTACTCAGTCTTATCCAGCAAACACAAATTTCATTAAATCAGGTCTGCTTAGCCTCCTCTCATGGTAAAACACCCATCGAAAATACCAAGATAGGTATTATTCCCATTTCCTCTTCTGTTAATAACTGTACTGTTGGCTCCTGGATCGTTGATTCAGGAGCAAGCCATCACATATGTTCTTCGTTGAAGCATTTCAATAATTACCACTCCATTGAGCCTGTTAGTGTTAGGCTCCCTAATGGTCATTTGTCACTTGCTAAGTATGCTGGAACAGTTAAATTTTTCCCCCGTTTCTCTGTTAATGAAGTTCTACATGTACCTGATTTTTCCCTTAACTTGCTCTCAGTCACCAAACTATGTGCCTCTCAAAATTGTGTCATAACTTTCAATGCTTCTGAATGCTTGATCCAGGAGCAGAAGTCCAGGAAGATGATTGGTTTGGCTGAGAGATGTGAATGGCTGTATCACCTTGTGGTTGGTGCAAGAGAAGCTTTTGCCTCAAATTCCCAAGTTTTAGCATCACAGTATCTTCCCCAAGAAGCCTTATGGCATTTTTGACTAGGACACTTATCTAATTCTAGATTACATATTGTTCATGAACAGTTTTCCTTTGTTAATGGAGATAAAAATTCTGCTTGTGATGTATGTCATTTTGCCAAACACAAGAGATTGTCTTTTCATTTAAGTCCAAATAGAGCTTCAAAGCCTTATGAACTAATACACTTTGACATTTGGGGTCCTATTTCAATTTCATCAGTGAATGGCCATAAATACTTCCTGTCTGCTGTTGATGATTTTAGCCGCTTTACATGGATCCTTTTAATGAAGTCAAAAGCTGAAACTAGGGAACATGTGCAGAAACTCATTTTGAACATTGAAAATCAATATGATACAAGAGTCAAAATAATCCGAACTGACAATGGACCAGAATTTTTAATGAGTTAGTTTTATGCCTCAAAAGGCATTGTTCACCAAACAAGTTGTGTAGAGTCACCCCAACAAAATAGGAGAGTGGAGAGAAAGCACCAACATGTGCTAAATGTAGGTAGAGCCCTTTTATACCAATCTAAACTACCTAAACAATATTGGTCTTATGCTGTGATGCATGCCATCTACATTATTAATAGGGTCCCTACCCCAATTTTGAGGAATAAATCCCCTTTTTCAATTCTGTATGGAGAGGAACCAGATTTACACAGTCTCACGGTCTTTGGCTTCCTATGCTATGCCTCTACTCTTCATTTTCATAGAACTAAACTTGAACCAAGAGGCAGAAAATGTATATTTCTAGGATACAGAGTTGGCACCAAAGGTGCTGTTCTCCTTGATCTAAACAACAAGGAACTTTTTGTCTCAAGAGATGTAACATTTTATGAACATATCCTACCCTATCAGTCCTCACGACCCCTCTCCACTTGGCATTACCACTCAACCAGCAGCCAAGAGGAATAGCATTGTCCAAATTCCAGCACAGAATTAGTGACAGAAACTCAGGATGCGGAAACTGAGCAGGAGACAGCAGCAGAACCAGTGAGAAGATCAACCAGGACAAGGCACCAACTAAACAAACTTGCAGACTATGTATCCAGCCTTTCCACTCACTCAGCTTCACCAATCTCTTCAGGTACATCTTATCCTATCACTTCTTTTCATTCCTTTTCAAAGTTGTCTCCTTCTCACAAATAATTCTCAGTTTCTTTAAGTCATGTCACTGAACCTCGAACCTATCAAGAGGCAAGTAAGCTTGATTGTTGGAAAGAAGCCATGAAGGCAGAGCTGGATGCTTTGGAAAGAAATGGCACATGGATCATAGTTGACCTACCTCCCAATGTTAAACCAATTGGCAGCAAGTGGGTCTATAAAGTGAAGCATAGAGCAGATGGCACCATTGAGAGATTCAAGGCAAGGTTGGTGGCGAAAGGCTACAATCAAATAGAAGGATTGGATTTTTTTGACACATTCTCTCCTGTGGCTAAACTCACCACTGTGAGAATTCTCTTGGCATTAGCTCTATCCATGGTTGGCATCTACATCAACTAGATGTCAACAATGCCTTTTTATATGAAGAACTAAAGGAAGATGTTTACATGATCATTCCTCATGGTGTCACTACCTCCAAGCAAAACCAAGTCTGCAAATTGCTCAAATCACTATATGGTTTGAAGCAGGCTAGTCGAAAGTGGTATGAGAAGCTCACTTCACTCCTCTTAGAGCATGGATATTGTCAATCAGCCTCAGATTACTCACTATTCACTTGTAGCAAGAAGGATGAGTTTACTTGCCCCTTCTTGTATCACCATAATAAGTTTGGAGACCAGCGAAACTTAACCTTTTGCTTGTCACTAGCAAAATTATGACATTCACGCTAATTTAAACATGGAAAAACATGTTGATGATGTTATACTGGCAGGAAATTCCTTGACAGAATTTAACAGAATTAAGAAAGTCCTTGATTCATCCTTTAAGATCAAGGACTTGGGAACCCTCAAATATTTCCTTGGCCTGGAGGTGGCACAATCACAGCAGGGAATTTCAATTTGCCAAAGGAAATATTGCCTAGATCTCCTCCATGAGTCAGGATTGCTTGGATCAAAACCTGTTGCAACTCCTCTAGATGCATCTGTCAAGTTACATCAGGATTCAGGTAGAGCATATGATGATGTTGCTGGATACAGAAGGCTTATAGGAAAACTTCTATACTTGACCACAACCCGACCAGATATTGCATTTGCCACACAACAATTGAGCCAATTCCTTAGTTCTCCCACTGTGACTCACTACAACATAGCTTGCAGGATCATAAGATATCTTAAAGGGAGTCCAGGGAGAGGTTTATTCTTCCCTAGAAGCTCTCCTCTGCAGCTGTTTGGATTCTCCGATGCAGACTGGGCAGGGTGTGTGGATTCAAGAAGGTCTATCTCAGGCTATTGCTTCTTCCTTGGATCCTCTTTGATTTCTTGGAAGGCAAAGAAGCAACCAACAGTGTCAAGATCTTCTTCAGAGGCTGAATACAGAGCATTATCCATTGCATGCTGTGAATTACAGTGGCTTCTATACCTTCTTGCTGATTTGAGTGTCAAATGTTATAGACCACCAGTTCTTTATTGTGACAACCAGAGTGCAATGCACATAGCCGCAAATCCTATTTTCCATGAGAGAACAAAACACTTGGAAATTGATTGCCATTTTGTGAGGGAGAAAGTGCAGAATGGAACACTAAGGTTGCCGTCAATTTCATCCAAAGCACAGCTAGCAGACTTTTTTACCAAAGCCTTCCCACCAAGTTCATTTCTTCCTTTTATTTTCAAGCTGAGCTTGTTGGACATCTACCTAGCTCCAACTTGCGAGAGGGTGTTGAAGACTGATAATAAAGTTGGCCCATTGGGCCCAACTAAGATTGAGAATGTTCTAAAAGCTCATCACACGGATGACTCCATCACAGCAGAGTGTGAGTCACGAAATGGTCACCAAGTCACACCTTAGGAGCTACAAATTAGTTATTCTGTTTCAAGGGATTTTCTGATGTAATAAGGGACACTTTAGTGCTTCCATACAACACACTATTAACATATATAGTGCACTATTGTATTTGGAAAACTCAGTTGATTAAATACAGAATTCATCACTCACATTTCTTTTTTATACTCTTTCTTCTTATGACATATAAAAAAGTTATATGTATTTATGTTTTAATCTTAACCAGTCATATAAGATCTAATGATCAAAATTTACTAATCTCATATACACTCTATCTATATAATGAATAAAATTAATTGCTAACTTCAAATGTTCATCTACAAAAGATTATTTTATTTTATTTTTTAAAGTAATTAACTATCACGCTATGACCTTGAATGTGAGCAATTTGGTGCTTGTGTTAATATTTATTGTCAAACAATTTGGTGGCGTAATTAAAATCTGGATATTACATGCTCCGGATGGTAACCACCTACCACCAACTACGAAGACCTTTACATAACGATTAAGTGGGGCTTCGATATTATTATTGCTCCATCGAACCTCTTTCTCTTGCAAAGTTGAATCAATATCTATATAACAATGTAAAACCTTAATTAACACCAAAAAAAGGAAAAAATACCTTAGCAGCATCTATTAATTACACTCTACCATTTTAATAATATAATAACAAGGGTTACTACCAAGCAAAGGCAGGTGTATTCTTCACTGCCTAACATTCTAAGGCCATTTATTACATACACTACCTATAAGAAGTCATACATCGTAAAGTCCTATAAAATTTTATAAATACATACAATGATACAATATTAAAACTGATATTAAGGCGGGGTCTTCAAAAGAGGAAGTTTTTAATTCAACCCTTCATATTTATTTATTTATTTTATTTGCAATCCTTCATATTTAATAAGAAACCTTTTATGGTATAATTGCATATGTATGATTATTACATTTCTTTTCTCTTCATAAATCTTGCGGTCTTAATTACATTCAAACTTTTGAACTTCAAGATTGAATACTTATTACTCCACGGTTCCTTCAAACACCATCTATTGTTTTTTGGTACAAATCCCGTCTATTTTTATATATACTAACACTATATAACAGTTGAAAATTGAAATTACTATTTTAATATAACTATACATAGTTTTATCGTATCAAAAATTAAAGTCAGCGAATTGTCTAATGAATGTGTCTAAACAAATGTTTTGTTGAGTAGGTCTAAACAAGTATAATTGCACACAAAGTTGACAATGAAGTTGGTTTTTGGTACACGACAATGAAGTTGGTTTAATTAGCAGGATTTAACAACATGGTAAAAAGGTCTTGAATTCTTGCTTATGGCATTCCTTGACCTTAGATTGAATAAAATCATTTTTCTTAGACTTCTGCTGACAAAAAAGAAATGCACATTGGTAAATTTAGTTAATAAATATTTTTACTAAGATTACAGAAACTTAGGAGTTTAACATTAATCTATAGTGTTATAAAAAGATATTTTTGTTCATAACAAAATGACAAAAATACTTTTTTCTCTTAGTTTTGTTCACTGAAATGTAGATTATGCGAGTGGTTGTACCTATTTCCTTTCTTATAAATAGTATTTTTTTTTTTGTTCTCAATAATGGAGTTTGGGTTACGCTTTTAATTGCACATCTTGAGAACAAAAATAGTAAATATCTCGTGCATTTTACTAGGCTCTTTTTTAAAGAATTTAATTTTTATATATTATTAATATAATTTATTTTACACTATCAATCAATAATGTATTATTATATGTATAATTTTTAAAGTAATTATTGTGAGAGTTATATGATAATATATGATTAGTTAATAGTGTATAAAAATATTTACATTAATAGTATATCGAAATTAAATCATTTTTCAAATTTAGTAATTTAAAAAGTATAAATTGCAAAAAAAGATGTTTAAGAGGAGAATATGAATTTGATTACGTATAATAATTATATTTAAATAATTTTAATTTATTTTAAAAAATTAAGAATAACACATATTAGTTTTTAAAGAATAGTACAATAAAATATTAATCCACTCTCAAATAAATATACTTAAATTTAATATATAGAGGTGAATTAACAATTGAAGCAAAACATAAGCAACTTGTTACACTTATACAGGCAAATAATTATGCAAGCCAAATGTAAGATAATTGCTGGTGTTTCTTTCTTGAGAGGTGTTGTTAATTATCTTCATCGTCCGTCCCCATCCCCACTCCCTGCCCCCACTTCAAATTCTTGTTTCGGGAGAAAAATTTTCCTTGTGCCCGTTTATCACAGGAACCTTGAAATTATTTAAAAAATCAATAAAAAAATTAGAAAAATGAAAGAAATATATATAAAAAATTATAAACAGTTTTAATTTAAATCTATAATATCAAAAAATTAAAATAATAATTACTACTTAGTGGTATATTTAACTTTTTCTAATTTTAAACAAATATAAAAATAATATAAATAAAAATTACTAAAAGAAATAAAATATTAATATCTATATATGATATAATCATTAAAAATAATTTAATATTTTTTAAAAATGAAGACTTCATGGAGCTAAAGATATGATTCCCGTCTCCATTCCTGCATATGTTTTGTTGGGATTTTTACTTTTGTCGTTGCTCTTACAAAGAAAAATTTATTAAATTCAAATGTCCAAAATGATTCATGTAAAAATCTTTAAATGTAAAGAAATTTTGTCATATCTATTATTAATATAGCTAGGGCACTTAGCCCCTCCGTAGAAAAAAAAGGTTCCTTAATAAGATTTTGCCCAAAAAAAAGTAGAAGTAAACTTACATAAATGATGAATGAGACATAACTTGATACATATGAAAGAAAAATATGTGAAAATGGTATTTGATATTTGGAACACCTCAACAAGTGCGTTACTTGACTTAATAGCTACTTATAATTGCTTAAAGTTTCTGGGGAACAAGTTTATCATTCTGAGATTTTATCTTGTTATTTTCAAGAGTTAATGATTACCTAATACTTAGCATCATATGGAAAGGAGATTCTTTTTTTAGATACAACGTATAGATTAAAAGGAGATTATGAATAAATATAACAAGCGAGGGATATAAACAAAAAAACGGAGAAAAAGAAGCACGTCGGTTGTAGCCTAAAAGCTTTCCCAATTTTGTTAGTTTGACTTTGTAATGATGATTATTGATTATTGATTATTGATTATTGATGTTACTCCGAATACGCCAAAGCCTATACAAAACTTTGGGGGTTTGTAGGTGAGTGAAAACAAAGAAAAATGTACCATAAGGTTAAGGTAGCCGTTAATCCTGGGAGAAAATCTTGAATGGGCCACAAAACATATCGCTTTCTTTTATGTCTGTCAATGAGTGACGTACAAGGTGCACATGCAACTGAAAATGACCCTTTAAATAGAATACCAAACCACGACTAAAATCTAAATGTCACTTATAAAGCATAATTTGCGATCAAGTATGATTGTCTCCATATTGGAAAAACAAACAATTAAGTTGAAAATCTCCACTTTCTCATGTTCCATAGCCATCATAAGCTACGTGCAGTACAATTTAGGTCTAATCCCTATCCCTTGGCTTATATTACTAAAAAACAATAATTACATAAATTGACAGCGATCCCTTTATTTATCACTAACAACGACTAATATATCTCGTAAAAAAAAACGGCTTATATGTATTATAAACAATGTATTTTCTCGTTTCTTTTGTTTTTTATCAAATCGTAAATCCCTTATTATATAACTGACAGTATTCTATTTTTAACTGATTAAGAAAAAACTGATTTAATTTTGATAAATACTATCAGTCAGTTATTCGTTTTTGACAGCGGTCAGTTATTATTAAATAATATTTTATTGAAAATAATAATTTGTTATTAGTATAATATGATACTTTTTTATTTACTAATAATTTTTTTTATAGGCAAGATATAAAATTAAAAAAATTGCATATATTTCTTAAAAAAACTATATTATATGAATATTTCCTAACCAGTGACATCTTGTGGCCATGCATCTTGCCTTCCAGGTTCCAACAACGCCATAGAGAGCAGACGGAGAAGGTAACCAAATTGAAACCTTGAGTATTAGTAAGACGAAGCCACTCCAAAGGATTCAAGAGAAAGAATTTGGAGACAATTGAATTCAAGTTTCTGCTCGGCTTAACGTAGGGAAACAAATGTTTAGTCCAAAAGTTAGCTATTTGCTTTCCGTATGTGAAAAATGATTCTCTCTTCGTTTACAACCAAACTGACTAAGAACATCATGTGCGGAGCATCTCGGTAAACTTAGGAGATAATTTCAGCAATGTCTTAAAGAATTCTCGCAATGGAATAAATCCTACCTAATCCTTTTACATAAATTTTTGTCTAAATTTAAAGTATCTAAATTAGATGCATTAGACTAATTAACACTTAATATTTTCATAAAATTTTGTATTTTTAATTATATGACATAAAATTCTACAAAAATATTAAATATTGATTGACCTGATGTACTCAACTAAATACTCTAAATTTATGCAAGAATCTATATCTTCTTGTAACCACTTTCAACGTGATTCATTCTTACTAGTTATTATCATTGCAGTCATATATAGCTACACTTGTCCAAATTAAAGGTGATAATACTATTGATATCCTTAATTGTTTACTTACATTTCTTTTTAATTGCTTTCAACTTTAATGGTTTAAAATTACCTTTATTATTTTATGTATTTAATAACTCATAGTTCTTACTACTTATACTTTATTATTTATACATTTAAATTGAAAATTCTATTAAATTTCTTAATTAATATTTTATTATTAAAAAATCTCTTAATTCCAACTTCTTAGTATTTATATATATTTTTAGTTATATATTTACACTTTACATATATAAAATATACTTATTTTTTACTTTATTTTTAATTATTATCATTAGAATATAACTTCGTTAATACTTTAAAACTTTGCTTGAACTCAAAAAGTCTTAAAGTTACATTCAATAGTTTTATATTTGAATCAATATATAAAAACAAGTATTTCTCATATAATTTTTTTTAATTTTATTTTCAAAATTACATTCAACACTTTTATATATGAAAAGTGATTTTTTTTGTTACTACATTGAATAAAAAGAGACGATTAAAACCTATGGTGTTTTTAATTTTGGTCATGTACTAAATACAATATACTAGCAGCAACGACACTCAACTTAGGGGGAGAGCAGTCCATAAGTAATACGTGGTCGTTTTCTAGAGCACCATACAATATAAAAAATAATTTTAGTTTAACTTTTAAAATATACATTATTCAAATATAAAAAAGGTACCGTTCAAGGATTTAAGTAACAATCATAAAAAATATTAATATAATTCACAACCTTGAAACAAATTGTTATTACACGTTTTTGGTATTTGATCGGGAGTATCCACCGTCGATAGTAGTGATTAATTTTCAGCGAAAAAACTGAAGATACCACTTAAGGCGGGAGTCCCCTCTCAACTTGAATTTATTTCATACGTAAGAGTCAGGATTCAAACCTCAAACTACTTGTTTAAGGGAGGAGAGTCCCAACCAACTCACCCCAACACAAGTTGATAAATTGTTATTACACTTGAAAATCTACTAATATTAAAATTTTCAAGTAGATAGACATATTTGAATAATTTTTCATTTCTCTTATTGATAATTTGATATATTTAATAATTTTATATTTTATATTTTATATTTATCTTAAAGATTCTTTTTAAAAGTATTTGTTATCTTTTATATGAAATATACTTTAATTAATATTAACATTAAAAAACTAAAATAGTCAAATATGTATATATTAAATTTATAGTGTAAATATAAAGTAAAATCATAAATAGTAAGATGTTTGAATTAAAATATTTTTGCATAAAAAAAATTGTAACTAATAAGTTAAATTTATTTTAGACATAAATGGTAAATAGTTAAGTATAAATAATAAAAAATTGAATTATTCAATAAATAAATCTATGAAAATCATTTTTGATAATCAAATTTTTAAAATAATTAAGAGAAAATATAATTAAACAAAAATGAATGTTAATAGTCGCACCCCAAATTAAACCTCAAGATTCTCTCTATAACTCATTTAAGGCTCTGACGCCATTTTCGTCCTCCACAGACAATACCTTGAAAGCTTCCACTATCTTTTGCTAACTCATTAAAAATACTCATAAAAAAGGGGAAAATGTAAAAAAAAAAAAAAAAAAAGAGAAAGCAAGGAAATAAATAAAGTAAATCATTAACAGCATAATGAGTATTCCCAATGGTCATTCTTCCAATAACGTCTGTTATTATTAAGTTTTTGTAATAATTGATGGGAAAATAACAGTAATCTAAGCCAATAAGAAAAGCCTTTTTTCTTATTCAGTGTGATATTATTGATATTTTTAATTATTTATTCATATTTTTATTAGGTAATTATATTTTTTAAAAAATTATAATTATAATTAATTAATAAAAATATAAATAAATAATTAATAGTATCAATAAACTTATGAAAAAAATTCTGAAATAGTAGAGATATTGATGTTTTAGTTGTTTTTAAAAAGCATGTATTATATTAGACTTTTGTGGTTAAAATGTCTTCTAGTGAAAAGTACCAATAACGACAAACGAAGTTAATTATGATACATAAACGGTAATAATCACTTTTTTTTTAAGTGTGTTTGAATTAATTGTTAAAAAATATATTTTAATAATAAATTATATGTATTGATTATTTTTATAATTAATTATAATAAATTTAATTTTATATTTGAATATATTAGTTAAAAAATAATTTTAAAATAATTTATTTTATTTAAATTATTTAAAAAATTATTTTTCTATAATAAATTACTAAGTGTGTTTTTTATAACAATTTTTTTGTTTCGTAATAGTTTTTTTTTTTTTAAAAAGTTGTTTTAATAGTGTTTTAACATGTTTAATAAAATAAATTGTAACTTTTATACTCAATTTAATGTATTATAATTTTTTTTATAATGTTAAAGATTAATGAGATATTTGATTTAACCGTAAAAATTTAATTATTTTAATAATTAATTATTACATAAAATTTATTATTATAATTGATTATAATAAAGATAGTTTGGTATTTAAATATGTTAACTAAAAAATAATTTTAAATTAATTTAATTTTATTTAAATAATATAAAAAAATTAATTTAATACATTAATTATTAAAATAAATATTAAATAATTAAAAAATTATTTAATTGAGGATAAATAATTTTACTATGGTTCTTCCCCTGATCTTTCACCCTATTGTTATGGTTAAACTCCCTGTAAATTCTAGTCCCATGGACTCAGTTGCTTGGTTTCCCTCTCTTGTGGGTGAGTTTTCCGTTAGTTCTGCCTGTAAGGTCCGTAATAACGGGGATCATCCTGATCAGGAACTCTTCAAGCTGATTTGGCCGATTAAAGCTCCTCATTGTCTAAAAGCCTTTCTTTGGTTGGTGGCAAATGAAGCTTTGCTTTATAATAATGAGAGGTATAGAAGACGAAAAATTTTAATATGGACGAGTATAGATTAATTAATTTGAGTCATTGATTTATTATTAAAATAAATTAATAATTTAAATTAAAAATTAAATTTTTATAAATTTTAATTAATAATATTTAAATTAGTACATAAATTTAGTTAAATTATTTTTTTTATGAATAACTGTAAATATAAACAATTTATATATGTTAATTAATAATTTTTATATATATACAAATTTATATATAAATACTGTTAATTAAAAAAAATAAAAAAATTATCTATAGACCCAAACTTGTTAAGTTATAATAAGCTCCTCCATAGAAGACATATGACAGGGGGATAGCACTTGTGGGAAAAATTTTAATATGATAACATTAATGTTTTAGTCATTAGTTTATTATTAAAATAAATTAATAGTTTATATTAAAAATTAAATTTTTACAAATAAATCATTGATTTATTATTATTCATTTTTTTACGAATAATTATATATATAAATAATTTATAAACTTTAATTAATAATTTTTTTATACATTTATATTTATATATAAATATTATTAAATTAAAAAAAAAGTGATCCATCTATGTAGTCAAACTTATTAGGTGATATTATGATACACTCCTCCGGACTTGTGGTATTTGTGGGATGGTTTTAGGGAAGCCAATTCCTGTGCTAACGCTCTGGCTAAACAGGGTCACCATCTCCCACGGGGTTTGGATTCTTTTAACGCTTTACCGCCTTTTTTATTTATTGTTTTCATGTTAGATGCTTGTGGTGTCCAAGTTTCTGGTATTGTAAGTAGTAAATTTGGGCTTTTGCCTCGATGCTTACCTAAAAACAAAAATATTTAAGTTAGTCAGATATGCTACAAGTGTCAATTGAAACAAAAATTGAACTTAAACCTTTCAAATAAAAGTTTCAATATTTACTAGCTCAATTAAGTGTGCGTTTGGTGTTTGGATATGTTTGTTAAAAATTAATTTTAAATTAATTTATTTTGTTTAAATAGTATAAAAAATTATTTTTATGTATTAAATTATTAAAATAAATATAAAATAATAAAAAATTATTTAATTAAAAAAATAAAATAATATTTATATTTTAAAGTTAAGAATAATCTCAGCTAAAATACAAATAACTCAAATTTTAGGTTAAACAAAAAAGTTGTTGCCGTACATATTTTTACAATTAACAATTTTTAGTAATTTTACCTAAACACGTTCCATTCAAGCTACAACAACTTTTTTGGATGTTTAACATAGGTTGGGGATGGATTCTAAGTATGTGTTTGAGATAGTTGTGAAAGTTTGATTATTTCAATAGTCGATTATTTTAATAATTAAGTTGTACAAATTTAATTATTTTAATAATTAATTATGTTTGAATAAGTTAAATGAAAAATAATTTTAAGTTAATTTATTTTGTTTTAATAATATAAAAATTATTTTATGTATTAAATTATTAAAATATATATAGAGTAATTAAAAAATTTATTTAATTGATTAAAAAAATTATTTAATTTAAGACAAAATAATATTTATATCAAAGTTGAGAATAATTTCAACAATTTTTTTACAAAATACTCACTAATTCACTTTTTTAAAATAAATTGTTACCGTACAAATTCAAAATATCAACAATTTTTTTTGACTTTATCTAAACAAAACTCAAACCATGATAAAGCTGTTAACTCCAAACAAACAGCCAAAATTTAAGCTGAACCTAATGGTTGGCAATTAGATACTGAGATGTGAATGTTGTATCTATTTCTTTCAAATCATTACCTCCAGTCCAGTAGCCTTTTTTATTTTTTTGGTTGAACCTGTCCATTCCAACTAACCTAAGTCTCTAAAATTTGAGGTTGGGCCAACCGTCAAAATTAGCCAACTTAAAGATAATGGAAATGGTTTGTTTTTCTAAGAAGATTTTTTTTTTTAATCCTAAATCTCAAAGGCTTTTTCATGAAAAATATTTTTTAGATTTTTAGTATTATAAATTATAAAAATAAATTTTTAACTTGAGAATATGAAAATCCTTTAGGCATTATGGTAGGGTAGTCCGACCCATTTCTTCAGCATGGTCTTAGTTTTTGGTTTGTCTTCTTTGTTGTTTTCTTTTCTTTTGGGCTTTATGTGTGTAAGTATGTGATGGCTCTCCTTGTATCAGTTCTTAAGGCCGAAACAAGAAACAAATCTATTTCAACTTGGCATCTCCCCACAATTTGGTTACTCATTAACCATTTTTTAAATCAAATGGCCAGAGACAAAGATGATCTGCTTACCCTTTTGTTTTGCCCTGGCCCAAAGGCTTAGTTGTGGCAGGCAACAACCCCATTAATATACCAATAATCAATTTATAAGCCCAATCCATCATTTATATTTCATTTTGGGTACGGTGGGAAAAGTAGAAAACCATCAGATCTGCTAGTAAAGAAGGTCCCAGGACCCAGGCCAAAGGGAAATTCATTCAAAAGCACCAGCTTCTCACTTAAATAGTTATATATTTTCTAAAAAAGACAAAATGAAAAGTTGAATTAAAAAAAAAGTCGCAGACATGAATGTATGCATAATAATATAGTACATATTATGTATTCAGGCTAAAAATAAATAAATTTAATATATATTTTTATAACAAAAATTTAAGGTGATGAAAGATTCTCTCCATTTCAAGGTAAATCATCAACCTTTTGCCTAAATTTTAATTTTTTTTTTTATCTATGTTTGTAAGAATTTAATGTTTTTATCTAAGAGTTATAATCTATTTTTAAAATTTAATGACCAAACTAGTAAGTATATGTGCAAAATCTATACGATAGGGGAAATAATATTAGCAGGGCAGGAAATAAAAAATGGCCTTATCTTGTAAGTGTTTGATGTGGTTTTTGTTTCTAGTCAAGGCTTCGAATCTGTAGGACAAAAAAGAAAAGTTTAGAGTGTGTTTGTAATGTAAAAAAATAAAAAATAATTTAATTTATAAATTAAATTTAATTAAATTTTGTGTTTAAAATGTTAAAGAATAGAAAATAATTTGTTTTATAAATTTTATCAAATTTAATAGGATTTAATTTGATTTGATTTGAAATAAATAGTATTTTATTTTTACTAATTATTTCTAACTACTTTTCATAAGGATAAAAATATAAAATAATAAAATTAAATCAAATTAATTACTCATTTTAATAAATTCTAAATATAAAATTTAATTTTTATATCGATTCAAATCTAATTTTTTTAACAAGTTTCAAATACAAAATTTAATTTACAAATAAATCAAATCAATTCAAATCAAATTATTTTTTTAATTTTAATTGATTCTAAATACTACCTTATAGAAATTTCAAAATAATAATAAAGAACTTTATTTATGGGGTGAATTACTAGATAAATAATGTTAAATATACTTACATAATATCAATTTATATTTACACAAATTTTACCATCTAATTCAAATTAATCTCAAATTATTTTTTATATACTTGTACTCTCATTTTGTCATCTTAATGATGTTAGGGATGTGAGAAAAAAATAAAGAGTTATGTTATTTTTACATAAAAAAATTTATATTATCTTTTCGACTTTTTAGTTTGGTATAAAAAAGTTAAGAAAAATATACATTGAAAAATGTGTTTTTTTTAAATTTTATAATCTTAAAAAGAAGTGAAATAAAAATTAAGTAAATTTTTTAATATACAGTATCTTTCCAGAAAAGGAAATGTGCTGGTAATATTTTCCTTACTAAACTCAATTATGTATAGGCTAGCATTTTCGCCGAGTGAGTAGCCACTCACTGAGTTCACTGGGTGATTTACAAATGGATGAGTTGTAATAACATTATCCAATGGAATGGGATTCGGTGCATAGGTGGCAGCACCGTAGTGGAGAAAACGATTGATACACGTTTCTGAAGATTAGATAATTCTCTGAAATAAACAAACAAATTTAGTTCATTCAAAGCCTCTCAACCTTTGTTCTTGTCTTGTCTTAGCTATTAACTTTAGATTACCATAGAGATATAGAGAGAGAGAGTGAGAGGAAGTGATCATGGCTAGTTGCAACATGGCATCAGCTGCTGCTGGGTTTGTGTTGTCACCTAATGTTGCAGGCAGCACTAATTCAGCATCCAGGATCACTATGGTGATGTTCCCCACAAAGAACAACAGTTCTACTTCTAGGCTTGTTGTAAGGGCAGCCGAGGAGGCTGCGGCGGCGCCACCCGCAACCGCCACACCTCCAGCGGAAGGTGAAGCTGCTCCTAAACCCAAGCCACCACCAATTGGCCCCAAGAGAGGTGCTAAGGTGAGTTACACTCAACTTTTCAGTTGTGGGAATAGCTTTTGTAATTTGGAATCACCGTTTTCACCATAATCAATTTAATTTAGGGACAGTGTGCTTAATCAGATGGTTTAACAGATTCAATAACTATGTATTATGTGTTATTTTGATTCTGCCGCTCCTGATGCTTGAGGCTATCTGTGGAAGGATGACAAACGAGGGAATGTCATAGAATAGAATAAAAAAACTTATTAATGAAAGTGTGTTTGAAAGTTAATTTAATGGAGAGAATGAAATAGTCCCTTGTTACTCAAAGCCTCTAATTTGTGTCCCCCCAATTTAGGGGGTTAAAGAAGGAATAACTTGAACATTTCATTCCCCTCCGTGGAACTCATTAAACATCCAAAAAATGGAATGATATGTTCTCTTCCTTTCCTTTTCATTCCTTGACATTCTATATTATGAGTCACATCTTTCCATTCACTTTAAAACTTCCCAACATAGCCCAAGTCGTTTGTATGTATATATACTAGCATCCCACTTCTTTTCTAGGTGTGTGCTTACTCAATTGTAAATTTCTACATTGCATGTTGCATCTATAGCAAAATAGGAAAATAAATTGTCACCAAATCAAATATGGGTTAATCCCCTTTATTAGTAGTATAACAATCAATCAAAGTAGTTTCTTACAAAGATATATATATAGAGAGAGAGGGAGGATAAAAACTAGGACAGTGAAGAAACTTGTTCACGCAATTAATTTGAAACTTCTAATGTAAGCTGATAATTGAGGTTTGAGAACCTGAAATTTGTAGTCAACTGGCAGTTTACAGGAGGCTTATCTTCTTCTAATTTTATTTGTTTCGGTGGTTGCACTTACCAGGTTAAGATTCTTAGGAAGGAATCCTACTGGTACAATGGTATTGGTTCAGTTGTTGCTGTTGATCAGGTTAGTTTTCTCTTGACTCAGGCAATCCCCCTCAATTTTTTCTCTCATCCCATGAAAACCAACCCTGGTTCGGGACTAATGTTTCATTGATTTCTATTTGTTGTGCAGGACCCCAAGACCCGCTACCCAGTTGTGGTTCGATTCAACAAAGTTAACTATGCCAATGTATCAACAAACAACTATGCTTTGGATGAGATTGTGGAAGTCAAATGAGTCATCTATTTTAATTGTAATTTGACTCGTCATGCTATTCCAGATACTAGCCTAAGGGTTTTCACGTCACAAGGAAGAATGTGTATCATATTTTCTGTGATATCTACCCCTTGAATCTTTATACATTACATTCTATATGTGCAGCAGCTATGAACAGATAAACTTAAACTTCCCCCGCTTTTTATTGAAATCACTAAATCAGTAACTAACTAAGCATGTTACTGCCATCATTTTAAGGCCACTGAGTGGTAGTGGTAGGCGTTAACCAAGCAGAACAATGGCCTTGAGACAATTGAAATGAACCGAAAACAAAAATGAAATGCTCCTTTAAAAAAAATTTATAAGGGGAATTTACACTGACTTCCTTCCTGAGGTTGATCTTAATTCCATCTGACATTTTTTTTTTGTTTGCATATCTACACTGACACTCCTTAAATTCTTCTTGTTTGCATATCTACACTGATACTCCTTAAATGAGACAGCATTAGTTGTTATTTGTGTGATCCATGAAATGTTCATTTTACCCTCAAACTAAAACAACAACAACAAAAAACCCCTTTTACCTTAAACAAATCTCTAATCCGACAGCCATAAGATTTAGAGTGTTACACTTGTTACGTCTTCAGACAGGGAAGAAATCAAGTGATTTTATGAGAGGGTACCACAATTGATTTCTTGCATATGACTTTTGGGCGTTGGTTTGGTTGGTTATGAGAGAGTGTGGTTTGTTGGTTTAAGCTTCTAGTGGGAGTAGATTCAAGGTTGTTTCCATAGAATGCAGGGGATGTGGTGTTTGTGGGTTGCTTTGTTTTTTCTCTAGTTTTTTGAGTTCTTCAACTACAACGTGCTTCACCTCTGATGGGGAAGAAGAAGAAGAAGAGGGAAATGAGCTTTAGCCATTTTGACACAATACTAGTGGCATATTTGTCATTTCCACCATAATGGAAGTCCATAAAATTACAACATCGCCATTGAAAATCACTTGCAATGCACGTGATAGCAATTCTGTCAAAGTCTTAAACGGCAGGGAGTAAGTGTAATCAACACATAACTTTCTAGAGAGATTAACATAATTTATGAAACAACAGGGTATCAGGTGCAATTAAGACAAATTTCAGAATAAGTTAATGTAATTTCTCTTAAATATAATTTTTGAAATGGTTTAAATAAAATTTTAATTCTTATGATTTTTATCCCTTTAGGTTTTGATCTCTATAATTTATTTTTTTTATATTGATTCTTATATTTCTACTTATTTAGATTTTAGTCCTTCATAAACCAATATCTTATTTAATAAGCAAAAATTATAAGAACTAATTCTTCATGAAAAATATGAACTAAATTATAGGGACTAAAACTCAAATGAATAGAAATTATAAAAACTAATACTTGAACACTAGAGACTAAAATCTAGATTAATTAAAATATGAAGATCAATACTAAAAAAAATAAATTATATGAATTAAAACCAAATAGGTTAAAACTATAAAAACTAAAATTATATTTAAATCTTTTGAAATTAGAGTATATATCTTTAGACATGTTTTGTAAAGATTTATGTGCATGAAGATGGCTTCGGCCCCAAGAATGTGAAACGAGTTAATTAAAATTCACGCATGGTTTATTTTTCTGGGCGAGGGTCCATGCATAAATATCATAGTTGGGCCACTTTCTTCAAGTAGTTGGTTGCATGTTTACTCACTGGCTCATTGCTGTTACGGGTAACAGAAAAAAGTCGTTATGAAGGAGCTGGGGATTCTGACCAAAAAAAAAAAAAAAAGGAGCCGGGGATGACAAAAAAAAAAAAAGATGTCGTTATTGTTGGGAAAATTACGCAAAATTTTCTTATCATCAGATTTGTAGAAAGCGAAATAAATGCGGAATAATAACACACACAAAATTGATAACGGAGTTATTAATCGATTGCTTTTCGTCTCCTGATCATTGCGATATATTATACTTGAGAAGAAGAAATATAAAAGTGTTTACAAAACACTCAAAATCTCTCACAACCCACACCCCAATTACACCCAAAAACTAAAGTTTTTCTCTCTAAGCTTTTCTGTTTCTCTCTCTAAGATTTTTCTCTCTTTGTTGGGATACGGGAATGGGAGAATGGAGGTTGCAATTTATAGGAAAAATTTGCAACCTATTTCCGCAAGGACTGACACATATCAAGGAGCTAAATGGCTTTTCGTTCCCTTTTTCAACAATTGCGGTTTCCAATGTTGCGGGCGCTCGTCTTGCTTTTCTTGCGCTTCTTTCTTTGACTTTTCAACAATCTCCCACTCAAGACCGATTTCAATTTGTCTTCACACTTTGATCAATGCAAAGACCTTCCCGATCTTGTTACTCTAAGCAGGCCAATGAAGTTGAGCACAACTTCGCTTGTCAATGGTCACCACCTTTGTTAACATGTCTCTGACGGGTTCTTGCTTCCTGGATCTTCTTCAATGTTAGCACCTCATCCTCTAGCAGAGATCGATAAAGTGATAACGAATATCAATGGTGCTTTGTCCTAGAGTGAAATGCTGAATTCTTTTGCCGATGTATTGCACTCTGACTATCACTATGCAAAACATTCCTCTCCTGAATGAATCCCAGCTCTGTTAACAATCCTTGAAGCCATATCAATTCTTTGCTGGCTTCTGTTACTGCTACATACTCAGCTTCTGTAGTGGATAGAGCAACAATCTTCTGTACCTGTGACATCCAACTAACAAATTGTAGTAACAAATAAAATGTAACCTATGGTACTTCTTCAGCCCGATCGACTTCACCTCCAAAGTCCGCATCTACATAACCTTGCACCTTTAATTCTCCTTTACCAAAGTACAAACACTTCTCTCAGAAGGCCTCGTAGATACCTCAAAATCCACTTCACTTTGCTTCCCAATGAGCTTTACCTGGATTTGACATAAACCTCGCTTACAACTCCCACCAGTATGGCCAACCGGCCTCGTGCACTATTGCGTACATCAAACTTTCAATGGCTGAAGCATACGGAACTTTAGCCATGAATTCTATTTCTTCCTCCGTCTGAGGGGACTGATCCTTGGATAAGCGAAAATGACTGGCCAAAGGTGTGCTAACTAGTTTGGCGTTATCCATGTTGAATCTTTGTAAAACACGGTTGATGTATTCTGCCTGAGATAATTGCAAAATCCCTCTTTGCTTATCTCTCGTGATTTGCATTCCAAGGATCTTCCTTGCTGGACCTAAGTCTTTCATGTCAAATTCATTTGACAGCTGCATCTTCAAGTTTCTGATCTCGTCCATATTTGAACCTGCTACTAACATATCATCGACATAAAGTAGCAAAATGATATAACTGGACTTATATCTCTTGAAGAAGCAACAGTGGTCAGCATTGCATTTCTGGAAACCTTCCTTGTGCATGAAGCCATCAAACTTCTTGTACCACTGTCTTGGAGCTTGTTTCAAGCCATACAAGCTCTTCTTTAATCTGCATACCATATTCTCCTTCCCTTTTTCTGAGAAGCCTTCTGGTTGGTG